>CM030368.1:46552473-47152473 GCA_017893485.1 Hemerocallis citrina
ACGTTAGTCATTCGCTGGACCAATATCATGTACTCGTATTCCGTATTTATGGGAAGCGGGGCGTGACAGTGGGATAAGTTAGGGTTATGGTTTGGTAGTTTGGGTGGGCCGCCACCTAAGTAGGTGGGCTTGAGCCGCCACCTTAAGAGGTGGGCATCCACCTAAATAGGTGGTCACGGTTTCAAAATACTCCCTCTTGGATGCCTACTATTAAAAAATTGCCTCATTAAAAACTTTCCTAAAGAAAAACCCACATTTGGAAAAAGTCCTTAGCCAAAGAAAATAGTACAACTAATTTTTCAGGAATATGATTCTTTAGGAATCTAAGTGGATGCGACTTACATTCCCTCATTAAAAACATTTTGAAGGAAAAATTGAGTGAGAAAAACCTCATCGAAGGAAAAGAGTACAATGCGCAAAGACATTTTTCATGATGTCTTCATAAGCATCTTCAGGATGCTTGCATGTGCAGGATAATCCCCCTAAAAATACTAAAATTTATTGCATTTAGTTCTTACATCAACTTAAATGAAAAATTACCCCACAAAAATAATACATTCGGTCATTACATCCCAGCCCGAAAATTTATCAGCCTATACATATAACTAGTGTACTAACCTTTGAAATCTTGATGTTGGGAGAGATTTTGTAAAGAGAACTGCTATGTTCTCTGAGAACTTGATATGATTTACTTCAATTATCTTTTCTTCTTGAAGCTAGTGGGTAAATAAAAATTTTGGTGAGATGTGCTTCGTCATGTCTCCTTTGATGAGGCCTTCTTGAATTTGCTTTATACAAACAGCATTATCCTCACAACTCCCCCTGATATGCTGAACTAGAGACCTTAACCATACACATTCTCTACTTGCTTCATGAAGTGCCAATATCTCAGAATGGTTGTTCGATGTTGCTGCAATTATTTGTTTGACTGATCTTCAGAAAATAACTGCACTACTGTTAAGAAAAACATATCATGTTTGTGATATCCCTTTATTGGGATCAGATAAATAACATACGTCTGTATATCCAATAAGGTCAGCACATTCATATGAATAATATAAGTCAAGATCAATGGTTCCTTTGATATATCTAAGAATGTGTTTTATGCCATTCCAGTGCCTAGGTGTAGATACTGAGCTATATCTAGCTAGAAGGTTCACGGTAAAAGATATGTTAGGTCTAGTGCATTGTGCTAAATAAAGGAGTGTGCCTATAGCACTCAAATAGGATACTTCAGGACTTAGAATATCTTCATTTTCTTCGTTCAACCGATATGGATCTGGTCAACATGTAGTACCTGACTACCATAGGTGTATTAAGTAGATTGAATCTCTTCATGAGATTTTCAGCATATTTTGCTTGATGTAGCAAAATTTTATTTTTACTGTGTTCAATATGCAGGTCGAGACAAAATGTTGTTTCACCAAAGTCTTTCATCTCAAATTCTTTCTTAAGATAGCTTGTAGCATTTTCAATTTCTTCGGGAGATCCGATCAAGTTATTTCATCTACATAGACGCTGCTATGATGAATCCCTTCAGGGATTTCTTAATGAATACTCACGAACATATATGATCATTTTTATATCATTCCCTAGACAGATAATCACTAGGCCTATTGTACAACATTGTACCAGATTGTTTTAGTCCAAATATGGCGCGTTTTAATCTAATACAGTGCGTATTTCTAGACTTAGTTTCTGGTTATTTAAATCCTCGGGATATATATATCTATATATATATATATATATATATATATTTATATTACTGTCTAGGTTATCATATAGGTATATTGTCATCACATCCATGAGTCTCATATCAAGTTTTTCAGAAACAACGAACTTAGATATCTAAATGTGATCAAGGATGGAGAATATGTTTCTTCATAATATATTCCTGGTCTTTGTGAGAATCCTTCAACAACTAACCGTATTTTATACCTTTGGATCTCATTCTTTTCATTTGTTTTTCTTACAAACACACATTAAAACCTACATGGTTTATTCCTTATAGAACCAAACACTCCACGTTTTGCGAGGAAGTCGTGTTCGTCTTGAATTACATCCTTCCATTTTGGCCAATCTTGTGTCTATCGACATTCAAGGATTGTTCGTGATTTAGTATTATTCTCATTTTTATCACCCTTTTTAATCTCATCTGCTACTGCATATGAGAAAATATCATCCATTACAAATTCTTTTCGATTCTAACTTTCTCCTGAGTATGTGTAAAACACAAAAACATTATTATTGGGTACCAGTACCTCTTTCTCAGTCTCTTCTGGGATCTAAGGCATATCCTCGACCAGAGTGATATGCTTTGTTTTAGAGAATTTTAATTTTTGGTTCTGTGAAAGTCTTTGCCACTATACTAAAACTTCGAAGTTATAGAGGGTTTGAGGAAAATTGCACTTGTATTCCAACATGCCCCCTCAGGTCGAGAGCTCATTTTTAATGGGCCAAAGAAACGAGATAAATGCCCAATAAATTGTGGGCTGAGACCTGGACTATACGCAACGGCTTTTATTTTTTTTAAATCCGCATTTAAATTGCGTATCCAGTGGGATTCGAACCTTTGTTGCTCTGATACCAAGTGAAATTCCCTGCCACTATGCTAAGACTTAGAAGTCTGATTCAGCTCTTTCGTACTACTATGCTCGTTGTAGAGGGGTTGAAGGAAATTACAATTGTATTCTAACAGGTTCAATATATCTTCCAGATCATCATGAACTCTCTCTACATGAGATGCTACTTTAGGAGGTGCTTCTTCAGCAGCATTAGGGTGTGTTATATCATTTAATCTCCTCTTCTGGGGATTTGATGTCACGTCTCTTCCCGTTATACGGGAACACAGGCACGTAACTGAGGCCCAACGAATAATATAAGTATACCAACTCATATCATCCATAAGCTGTTCAATACTAGTAAGCTCAACAATACATTAATAATCACAAGACCAAAAGTATAATGCAATAACCAATATCTGAGGTACCAGAACTTACAGAATGCCGAGAATAACAATGCAATAGCAGTACGTCAAGTTCTTCTAGTATCTCATCATTTGTACCTGTATAAATAATAACTCAAAAGAAAGATAAAGAGTACCTGTTGGAGCAAGCTTTGGGTGTAACGCCTCGAATTTTAAACACATGTAATTCGTAGCACAAGCAGGATCTTTTACTTCAAATTTGTACAAAGATAGAAGGAATTTAAATCTTTTCCATTTACAACATTGTAATTTACAATAAAATAGCAGAAATAAATAAGTACAATACAACATGTAATAATAGAAGCACTTCAATCATATGACAACCCATCACAGTGACTTCAAGTCCCTGCCAAGTCTAATCCTGCAACTTAGAAAATGTGGGCACGTCAGTTACATACAACTGAAGCAGTGTTATAATACAGCGTTTCTTCTACTTTAACAATCACAAAATTGATGCACAAAAGCAATAATGACAAAGATGAATAAAAACAGATAGTGAATCTAATCTAAGTATATAAGTGTATGTCATTAAATAGAAATCAAAATTCATAAAACAATGGCATATAACAAGTATCCAATAAAGCAACAAATGCACACTAATGCACACTTGTTCGGATTCTATGCACCCCATACTACATAGGTCCGAGGGGAAGCCCTTAACGTTCTTCTCATTATAGGGTTAAATCACACGTCATGCAACCTAACCCGATGACTGTACTCCAATGCGTAATTACGTGTGAGTCGCCCCCCCAGGATATTGGACCTTACCGGCATACCCCTAGCCTACACATCGTAGATTTACCGGTCGTATCCTCAGCCATGACCCCAGCAAGTCGATCTCCCGCAACTACGAACCAGGCCAACCCCTAACCTACCTCATTGAATTTATCGTGCGTATCTTGTCCGTCCCGAACATTCATAGGAACTGCAAATTCTTTACCGGCCTTTTTGCAAACAGAACAGACATACCCCTAGCCCACACATGTAGATTTACTGGGCGTACTCAATTGTGAACATTCCTAGGGACCGCACTCCTTTACCCGCCATTTCATCGACCTCACCGGCCTACACCTAGCCTACACATGTAGATTTACCAGGCGTATCCTCCGTCGTGTCCCGAACCCCTAGGAACTGCAAGCTCTTTACTGGACATGTCCGTCATTGTTTTCAACCATAACTCCACCTAGTGTCTGTCCTTAAGTTCAATCATAAATAATTGTCACCTAGAGCTATCTTACCCTACCGGATCTAAATCAAACACTGAGAATGTTAGCCCACACTTGCTACTTCTCAAAGAGAAAGCTAACCCATGCTGGCTTCTTCTCAAATTTTCACATATCAGAACCTGCCGGCACTCTGGGTCTCGCTTAGCCTCTAGATTCCAACAATTTGAATATAGAGATCAACTAGGTTACATCTAACCTCCTATAAAAATTTTCATTCATTAAACATCTTTTAAATTTTTTTAGCCATTCTCTTTGCTATTATCAATCATGAAGTAACCAACTTCTTATAGCAACATTCAATAATACTTGATGAGTTAAAACCCTCATAAACATCACATGTTTAACATCCCAAATTCATCTGTTAATTACCTCTTAATTCCTCATAGGAACATCTGACTAACGTTCTAATTTTAAATCCAATTTTATATGTTGTAAAAGTTTTAGGACAACTAGATAAAAGACATCAACCCAATGGTATTATAAAAATCATATAAACTCCAATACTACTCAAAAAATAGATTTATTAGTTTTTATCGGAATCATGAATGAGTCTAATACAATTTTATAGTTAATATCATCTACATTCTTCCTCAATTACTTCGTCTAAATTCATTTGCAAAACAGTAGGTTCACAATCCAAAAACTGCAACACATGCGACTTGTAAAAATCATAGAAATTCTATGCTTCATAAAATTTTGTGTTATTTAGATCAAATTAAAGGTATTAAAGTATACTATAACTTTGTAGTTATAAGTTTCTCCAAAATATTGTCTATAACCCTGAATTCTTCGAAATATATAATAGGGTCGAAATGTTATACAGACTGCCACTGTTCAATCTTGTAAAATTCACTATAAATTATGTTCTTCATGAAACATTGATTTCTTTGACTCTAAAGAAAAGTTGACGAGTCTACTTCAACTTCTTAGTTTTTACCATTATCAAAATACTGCATCTAAGATGCCGAAATGATCAAAATCCGAAATGTATACAAGTTTCCAGCAGCTAGCCAACTGCCACCCAGTCCAAAGTTTGGATTTTATTAAAATAGTAAACGACATCCAAATATCATGAAATTTTAAGGGGATATTTTTGACATATACGAGATGCTCATATAGAAATTTTAGCTTTAGATTCCATCTAGTTTAATAGTTATAATTTTTTGAAGTGCAACTAAAATTTAAAACAGAACCTTATGAAAATGCCTCCAAATCAATCATATCATAATTTCACAAATTCAATCAACAAAAAATCATCTAACATGAATACTCAATCTATATAATTTATCATGCATCTAACAATTCACACATATCTAGCATTTTACGAATAAAATTATATTAGAAAGTTTGAGAAACACCCACCTCAAAAAGCTCATAATAGTTGAACCCTTTAGCAGTTGCTCCTAAAAACTCCACATCACCCAGCCTTCTCCTCCTAAGTAATCCCGAAAGCCAACAACAGCTTCACCTATGATTTTCTCTCTTTTTGTTTGATTTTGTTGTGTTCATTTGAGTTAGAATAGGGGGTTATTTATATGGAAATTTGGGACTAGTTTTAGCAACTAACCACCCTACTACCCACTCACACACCCACTCACCCACTCTCCGACTCTCCCACACTCCCACACTCCAAGAAATGGCCGGCCAACTCATATCTAGTGTGCAAAGCACGTGTGCACGTGTTTTGTACAATTTTCATTTTACTCTCCTTTTATTATTCTATTTCATTTTAAACCCTCTTCTTTATTTACATTTTATTTTTTAATATAAATTTTAGTATATTTTTCTTACATCAATCTTAATGAAAAATTTTAGTGCACAACTTTTAATAAAAATAACGTAATCAGCACGTGCATAGAAGAAAAAGCACGTGTAGCAAAAAAATATTTAAAGTGACAGTTTCATATAAAAATAGTTTAAAATGATAACACATATAAACTTCATAAATTTTATTTTGAAAAAGAATACAACCAACACGTGCACTACAAACACATGCGTCGCACGTATAGATAAATATTCAAATACGAAATAGATTTGAGAAATGAAGAAATGTTTATAGACAATTGAAATATAACATACGAAAATATTTATATTGGTAGTGTTTACGAATATTTCACGTAACAGTAAAACACGCGTAATCGACACGTGTATTGAAAGCACGTGCAATGCACGTAAAAATACAAAGACTAAAATAAATGTTTAAGATGGCTCAGGATAGGATGAAAATGAATTTTGAGATGACTGAAAAATATGTAAATAATTGAAATACAAAATACGCAGGATATTCCTATTAAAATACGTTACAAATATTTCTCATAACGGTACAAAATATATGTGCGTAACACCCATGGGCAAAATTTTCATAACTCAATTTTTTGGGATGTTACATCGGGCAACAAGTAGTAGCAAGCAGCGAAAGAAATAGAGAACTATATAAAAATAACAAGATATTGGAACGATACCATAGTCAATAAATGATAAACGATAACAAGATAAAAAGTCAATAATCAATGGTACGATGGTCGATAGATAAATATTAGTCAATAACAAGAACAATATTCGATAGTCAATGACCGATAAACAATAGTCGATAAACAATACTTAATAATACATAATCTATAGTCGTTGAACTATAATCAATAAACAATAATCAATAGTCGATGAACAATAATAAATAAACAGTAATCAATAGTCAATATTTTTTAGGTCTATCAATCTTTTATTAACCTATCTAATGCATGTAATACTATGTCTCATACCACCGGTTCGGTGCATACAAGTAGTGAACGTTTAGACTATAGTGGTGAACTCTATAGATCATGTACTCGACACGATAATAATAACAAGTCCACCATCCATGATCCAAAACAAGCCTTTATCCATAAGATAACAAGATAGGAAACGTGGGCCCCTCATCCGAGTACAGTTACTGATCTTTCACTACCAAGTCGACCCTTATCCCCCGACTTATTATTAATTTATTAACAATCAGTTATAAATATGTAATCAATATGATCAATGAGAACGATAGTATCAAAAATTATGCAACAGGTACAATCGATGAGACCGGTAGTATTAATACAGTGTCAAGAAGATATTAAGGTTGTACAATACATTAAATATACATGGTTCAATTCGTTAAATATGAAAAGTACAGGTTTATATGCAAAAAACATAACAATACAAGTCCTTAATATTGGGGACTATCACCTATTGGTACTCAAATTTACTTTCCCGCTGCTATTGGAGAAAATCCAATTATGTCAGATATTCTAGAAAGTATACTCTCTACCGGTTCCAGCGCATATTCACATGGTACATTATAGTTACAAAAGCTAGGTTGATCAATCAATTCTTTATGGGTTTCATATACAGTCTTGGTTCTGGAAATTATAATATGCCAGTACTAAAATAATGATAACTTCCGATCTGTTAAACGGATTGAGAATCTATAAGATGTTCCGGATTCAAGACTCAGTGTACTATAATTTATATGTACAAAGTTTTAAGTTCGACGTCAGCAACTGGGTCGAAGCCTCAGTACAAACTCGGGCAAATGAAAGGGCAGCATATTTGAATGTTCAATAATACAATAAGTTTACGGTTCAAGTTTTATATCGATAACAATGACATGATAAGAATACTATGAATCAAAACATCATGCGATAAAGAAAATGAATAGCGAATCAAAAATGAATCAATAACGAAATTCAATTAGCTACGATATTTAATTCAATTACTACTTGTCAGAATTCAATGAATGTTTCCTTGAACTAGAACAATAAAATGAGTTCAAGTGACGCTTGCCTTATAGATGACGATTCCGATTATGAAAGAATAACGGGAACGAGAGTCTCGGGGGCAACATGTTGGCAACACTTGCAAACAACGTACACCCAAAACACATGCACACGACGGGACAACAACACGTGTAACTTACGGCAATAACAACACGTGCAAACAATGGACAACAAGTGGCAGCACGTGCACACTACATAATAACCAGAGCACATGCACATGGCGATAGTAGCAAGACAACAAGAGGGAGCCAGCAGTGAGGTAAAGATGAGACAGTCAGTCACTGCGACGGTGGATGGCAGCAATGATGGAGGCAACAATGGAGCTCGGGTGACTGGTAGTGGCATTCGGGTATAGTGGCTGCAGTCGGGGGTGATGACAAGGAGGTGACAGAGAAGAGGAGGTGCAGTCAGAGGGGGAGCTCAGTCGGTGGTGATTGCGGCAAGGAGATGAGGAGACAGAAGAGCTGCGAGGAGAAGGTAGAGGTTGGGTGGCAATGGTGGCGACGACGACAGGGCTCGGTGATCGGGTGCAGCAAGAAGGCAGTCACTACGGTGGAGGTGATGGTAGCAAGGTAGCGAGAGAGGATGAGGAAATGGATTTCGCAGTGGCTACAGTCAGGGGGCGAGCTCGAGCGGCGAGGCTGGAAGCAACGGGGAGTTGCAGGTGGCTTGGAGGTAGGGGTAGTCGATGGTGGTGATGAGAAGGCAGGGCGGTCGAAGATGGAGGATGGCTGCAAGGTAGTGGTGACTGCAGCGTGGACGGAAGAGGCGATCGAGGCTTGCAGAGGTGGAGTTACTGTGGTCACGAGGTGGGCGGCAGTTGCGAGCGATGAGGTATGCAGGGGCTTGGCACTGGGGTGTTGCGAGGTGGTCGCGCGGTGGTCGCGAAGGTGGAGCGGTGGCTGCGATGGGCAACGACATTTGGGAGTGCAATGGCGGTGGTAGAGGAGCTCGGGGATAAAGATGATGGTGCAGTGGTTGTGGCAATGGAGGAAGGCAGTGCCAAGGCATCGGGGGGATGGCAGCACAGTGGAGAGGCAATGGTGGTCATGGGTTGCAGGGTCGAGGTAGGGGGTGGTCGCGGTAATGGCGACCACTATGGGGAAGCGGAGGAGCAACGGTGATGAGACGGGTGGCGCTCGGGGTGCTTTTGTCAATGGTTGTGCAGCGGGAGGATGAGGGAGGAGATGAGCGGGGGGCAGGGGGGTGTGGGTAGGGGGGGCCGCGGTGGTGTTGGTGGTCTAGAGAGGGCAGGAGGGATTCAGTTGGAGGGGCCCGCGAGGCTAACGGTGATGGAGGGCAGAGGTTGAGCTCGGGGTTTGGTTTGGGTTTCAGAAGAAACAAAGGAGAAGAGAAGGAGAATATAGAGTCAGGGAGAGAGAGAGTGGGGGAGAGTTTTTAATATTAATATAATAATGGGGCAGTTAAGGATAGTGAGAGATTAATGGGTAGTTAATGAAATAATGGAAGGAGGGGGTGATTAGGAGTAGATGAAGGAGATAAATGAGGGATTAG
Source organism: Hemerocallis citrina (assembly GCA_017893485.1). Taxonomy (NCBI): domain Eukaryota; kingdom Viridiplantae; phylum Streptophyta; class Magnoliopsida; order Asparagales; family Asphodelaceae; genus Hemerocallis; species Hemerocallis citrina. The sequence goes on from CM030368.1 coordinate 46,562,001, forward strand.
TTAGTAAAGAAAAAGGGGTGTGTAGTCAAGGGGTGTTCGGGTAGGGTTGTATTTGGGTTAGCAGGTTAATGGGGTTGGGTTAGACTCTAATAGGATTTGTGTAGGATTTAAAAGTGTGGGCTTGAGTTTGTGTGTGGGCTTCAATCAAAAATAATTATGGCTGGGCTTAGAATCTGGATATGAGCTTACAAAATAATTTAACACATTATAGAACTGATTAAGAGTTTGGGACTTGGATTAAATTAATGGGCTCGAATTCAATTAAGAAATTAACAATAGGATGACATTGGACTTCACAGAAGAGATCAAACAATAATAACAATAGTATGAATTAAAATTTCTCGGTTCAAACAACTTAATCAGATATCCAAAATTAAAGCAATTTGGTTCTAGGAGAGAAGGAATATTTATCTATAAAATTGAATTCAAATAATACGAAAAGGAAAAATAAGCACAAATCCGTATAAACGGGAACAGAGGTTACAATCCTACCCACCTTACAACAAAATTTCGTCCTCGAAATTTGCTTAGGCGGTACATAGAATATAAACAGAGCAATGCTTAAAAGATAAAGAAGTAGGGAATTAGAGGGAGGAAACGAAGTGGTGACAACACCGGAATAAGAAAAAACATGGATAAGATTGATATCGAATAATGAATCGATGAATCATGACGAATGGAATGTATGAATAACGAAGTGATCGATATCAGAAGGAAAGAAACAACACAAGACTTGTGAGATAATGAAGCAATAAGATGGAGTAGGTAGAATTGGAAACGAAGAGAGAATAGATAGGGAAGAATTGAACCAAAAAATTAGTCAATGGATGATGATGAATGCAAAGGATGGAAGGAAGCAAACAATGCAAAGAAGGAGAAACAAGAGAATTTTGTGACTTGTGGGTTACGGGCCTACAATGCTCCTGCTGCGCCGCTCTGATCAGGAAGAATCCATCATCAGCATCTATTAGCTCCAACAATCTGCCTCCTGGTTCACCAAATCCTTGACACATCCAAATGGCATCTCTCTAGCGTGAAATTCGAACTCCTAACAACTTAGGATTCTGAATACCATCTGGGATTCTGGGACTTTGCATGCATACCTTGGAGCAACAACAACACTTCATCTCGTGGTCATGATCCAAGCCTCTGACACGTCGTAGATCACGTATAGCCAATCGACGAACCGAGCAAGAATAACATAATGGTAGCACCGAAATTTGAGGAGAACATGGTAGGAAAGAAATAAGTAGTATGATACTCAATAATGAATCAATAAATGAAGATGAATGCAAGAGACAGAAGGAAGTGAACGACGCAAGAACTGAAATATGAAAGAATCGACGAGACAAACAGAAATAAAAGGATGGATAGCACCGGAATCAAAAGAATATGGATACGAGAAGAATGAATTTATTCCCAATAAGAAATCAATCAATAAAGATGACTGTAAGGAACGGGGAAGGAAACAAAGAATGAAAGAATTGAATATGGAGGATCAACAGTGGATTGAATAGGGTAAGTATCCATATTCAAGTTGGTTATTACATGTTCATGTGATCAATGTGGTGTGTACATATTGTTGGGCTAACCTGACTAAACTCCAACATGGTTAGAGTTTAACCTGACTAACATATTAGCCATCCTGACTAACACATTAGCCAAACCTGGTTCTGATACAACTAAAAACCCTGTCATGCCCTGCTTCCCGTTATACGGGAACACATGTGTGTAACTAAGGCCAGCGAATGATATAAGTATACCAACTTATATCATCCATAAGCTGTTCAATACCAGTAAGCTCAATAATACAATAATATTCACAAGACCAAGAGTATAATGCAATAACCAATATCTGAGGTATAAGGACTTATAGAATGCCGAGAATACACAATGCAATAGCAGTACATCAAGTTCTTCCAGTATCTCATCATTTGTACCTGTATAAATAATAACTCAAAAGAAAGATAAAGAGTACCCGTTAGAGCAAGCTTCGGGTGACAAGTAGTAGCAAGCAGCGAAAGAAATAAAGGACTATATAAAAATAACAAGAAATTGGAACGATATCAGAGTCAACAAATGATAAACGATAACAAGATCAAATGTCAATAATCAATGGTACGATGGTCTATAAATAAACAATAGTCATTACAAGAACAATATTCAATAGTTAATGACCGATTAACAATAGTCGATAAACAATACTCAATAATCAATAATCAATAGTCGATGAACAACAATCAATAAACAATAATCAATAGTCGATGAACATTAATCAATAAACAATAATCAATAGTCAATGTTTTTTAGGTCTATCAATCTTTTATTAACCTATCTAATGCACGTTAGGAGGTGATAGAGTGAGAGCATGCCACGATAATTCACGACGTTCTTCTGGAACAAGGCATTTATCTTCCTTTTTATCTCCCCCTAATGGCCAAAATATTGTCTCATCGAAGTAACATGATGCTCAACCTCTATTCCTAAGGATATACAAACATCATTGAAGGTTTGTAAGGTAAAAGTATGCCACGATAATTCACAATGTTCTTCTGGAACGAGGCATTTATCTTTATTTTTATCTCCCTCTAACGATGGGAATATTGTTCATCGAAATAACATGATTCTCATCCTCTATTCCTAAGGATATACAAAAATCATTGAAGGTCTGTAAGGTAAATTCAATTGCATTGTCTAGTCTTATTGATTTGATAACTTGATCAGAGAAATGAGTTCTGAGTTTGATAATTTGGGTCAATAGACTAGAAAAGCTAGGTTCCGGGGTTTAGACCATCTAGTTGAAGCAACAAGTAACACCATAAAGTATCTAAAAATGCAATATTTAATCAATAGGGGCAAATAAAAATTCTTCATCAGTAAATTCTAAAGAAATATTGTTCCCAAATCATAAGCCGAAACATAGTTCCGAAAATAAAAGCATAAGCCATAAAGTCTCAATGTCAAGTAGCGCAATGCTAAATAAATAAAACTAAGCTACTGATCATCCCCCAAAAATATGTAGATGTCAAGTTTGTGTTCTCCTGTTCCTCAAGATGTTTGCTAAGGAGGTCATCATTGTCTATGTCAAGGGTGACATTTGTGTCAATCTTCTAGATTGTCTGATATTTGGCCCCCGCATCCTTTCATGCACGACATGTGCGGGACCAATGACCTTCATGCCCACACTTGAAGCATGTATCTCTTGGTACTTTATCACTTGAAGTGGCTACTTCTTCTATTTCTTCTGCAGCTCATTCTATCTACCACAGATGGGGTGATCGTTCTTCCCTCTTCCTTTATGGCCACCTTTGCTGGAGTGACTACATTGACCACCTCTCCTTCCTTTACTAGAACGTCTTCTGCCTTTGCCTTTGGAATATCCATCACTAGCATTTGCTTCAGGGAATGCTAGTGTTCGAGTAGGCCTAGTGTTATGGTTTTTCATGAGGACTTTATTATTTCGCTTAACAACTAGCAGCACAGAGAAGAGTTCAGAAATCTTAGAGAAACATCATTGTCTATACTGTTGTTGTAGCAGTACATTGGTGGCATGGAATGTGGATAGGATTTTGTAAAACCTGTTTTCCCAAACATGTATTTTCTGTGTATTTTCGGTATTTCAAATCTTTGTACATTAGTTTTTCTGGTTTCAAACTCTTTTGTCAAAATGTATTTTTTTAAAATCTTCTATTAAAATCTATTTTCAGTAAATAATCTTATTTGTAACTATTTTCTATGATTTTTTATAAAAATCTTATTATTGTTATTATTACTTTGATTTTATTATTAGTATTGTTACTGCTACTACTACTATTATTATTAATTTTGAGTTCTTATTAAAAATCCATTTCTATTTGTTATTTGTATTTGTAGTATTTTAAATAAATTATATTTTGTAATGCAAATTACATTTTTATTATGAACAATATTTTTATTTGTTAATTTATTTTTCTACTGGATTTTTAAAACCCGATTCCTTATGGAATTTTTATTTAAATAACCAATACCCATTTATAACCCATTAACTCTATCCTATTAAAATCCTATTGGATCTTGACTCATACCCAATTAACTACCCATTCCCTACAAACCCGTTACCTAACCCACCTAATACAATTCTACCTCAGATCCTATTTACAAAAAACCATGCCTTATTTTTTTTCCTAGAATCTATTCAGACCATTATTACCCATCTTTATCATCCATATACCATTCATTACTTACCTAATACTATACCCATTTATTTAATCACCATATAGATCCCACCGACTACTCTCCTAATATAGCCACCAGTATGCTATTTCCCCCTAATTTCCTACATGATTTTCCCATCTACCGAAACCCGAAAAAAATTCACCCGAAACCCGTGCATGCATAGCCCACCCGGTTTCATGCTATGCCGCCATGCACCAACCCTAATTTTTTTCCCACATATATATACTATCTTATTACACCCCCATGTTGTATTTTCCCCTTAGCCATCACCAGTATTTTTCCACGGTTCTCGCTCTCTCCCGATTGATCTCTCTTGCTCTCTTGTTGCTTCACGCGTGCAAGTGGGTTGTGCGTGTGTGATTCATGATTTGCTTTGCATCGTGGGATTTCGTTCATGGATTTTGTTCATTGTCGGGATCCGTTCCCGTTATTCTTGGTGTTCTGCATTTTCGTCTTCGGTTAAGGCAAGTAACTTGTACTCCATTTCATTTGTTTGATACAAGTCAAAAAGTTCACCTATAGTGTAGTTGGGTCTAGAGACGACTCTTGTTTGTGATTTGATTGATGGATTTTATCTCTATTATGAAAATTTGGCCATAGATGACTCACGACACAATATGGATATGAATTAACCTAGGATTCGCCCATTCTTGATTTTTGATCATGTATATGAGACTTTTGTGAGAACTTGTGATTAGATTGAGACCCGTGTGAAATATTTGGTGTGGACATGTTAGATACCCTAGATTATGATGTTTAGACACTTGGTAGACTCGATTTCATGTTTGGTTGTGTTTTGAACAAGTTTTGTATGATATATGTTGAGTTGTTATTAAAGGAAAAAATCTGCATTTTGTCGATGTTCTGTTTTGTTTGTTGTTTTGGACTATTTTAAAGTCAGTATCTTGATTTCGGTATAAAACATGAGTTTTAGATAATTTTGTCTATTTTCAAACCCCTCTGACCTTACTTGATTTTGATTTCGTATGACTGAGTTATAACTGTTTTATTACAGAGGCGTCGATCTTTTTCAAATTCTGTTTTTCGGTAATTTTGATAACAAATTTATTTTAAAAAACCATGCTACCTATATTATTTTGATCCAAAATTTTGGTCAATGTTTCTTTATCTAGTTAGGGATTACCCAGGATTTTGATGAATTTTATTGATGAGTTTTATGTGATGTTTCATGCTCGTTTATAAAATCTATACATGTTGTATTTTACTCGTTATTCTGTAAAGAATCTTATTTTCACTATGATTCCTTTTACTGTATGAAAAATATTTGTGAAATATGAAAGTATATTCTATCTATTTTCATATTCCTTTGGTGGAATTGGATTTCGTTTCATTGGTTGCGAGATATCATAGTTTTCGTACAGCAGTGTTAGGATCTCCAGATTTGCCAAAATATGTTTTTTTGATGCTTTCTCATTTTTGATGACTAATCTATTTTTACTGGAAAATTTTGAAACTTTATATTTAGATACTGGACATATAGGAAATACCCCAGATTTTTCGTGGATTTATTTAATATGTTTTCATGCTATTTTCCTGTTCTTGAATTCATTTTTCCGTTTTCTGGCTGAACCTAAGTTTTATATTCAAATCAGTTTGAGCTGTGTTTTTGTGAAATAATATATGAATTATTTTTATTTGCTGTATTCGTGTGGAAGTCTAGTTTTTAGATCCTTCGACGGATCCGAATTTGCTTGTTTGTAACACTGGAAATCACTATTTTACTATAGTATGGTCTTCCTGTCCTGAACTTGAGATGTGTTTATTTTATTCCTTTATGAGACATCTTGCACTCGTACATGTTTATCTTGCAACTTGCACTTGTCACATGATCATGCCATATTATTCTTGATATATTTTGCACATATACATACTTATTTGACATTAATAATAAATAACCAAGTCGGGGTTAATGAGAAAGATCTAGTAGTGGATAATTCAGAAACGTGTACTCGGAAGGGGGCCCGTGTTTCCCATATTTGGAATTTGGTATATGATTTGTATTATTTGAAATTTGGTACATAATTTGAATTATTTGGAATTTGGTATATGATTTGGTTAATTTAGAATTTAGTATATGATTTGGATTACTTATCCCCGAATATACTGCCTTTTATGGTCCACTATGAAATCTAAAGCTAAACTGTTTGTTGTAGCAACCATGTGTTATAATATGGGGTGTATGAAGTGCTACCTAGATAGTAATCACTACAAGACTTGACACACGATACTTAAACTCGAAACTTGAACTTGACATATGCTTGCTTGATACTTGAACTTGGTATATGAAACTTGAAACATGACACCTGACACATGATTATTTGAGACTTGATATTTGACACTTGATATATGATTACATGATACTTGTTTCCTTGACATTGATATATGCCACTTGTACCTATTCATCTTACCATGCTAGTTGTTATATTTTGACATGTGATTAGTTAGTTTTCCCCATGTGCTTGTATCCTGCATTATAAGTGGTCCGTAACTTGCAATTGACGGGTACTTATTTTCTCTTTTCCACTTCCCTGTAATTGTTGAATTGCAGATTTTAGAGAACAGGTTACAGACGGTATTGGTGACATGAAGTATTAGTACTGGATCTTGTTATTATTATTTTTTGTAGTTGTCTTGAACAATAATTGTATTCATGTATTTGAATTTATTCTTGTATTTGGGCAATATGACCCAGGATTATTTGTGTTATTCAGATCATGACTATTTGAGATTAATATATTTTATTTCAAGTATTCTTGTTGGTATTTAGTTCATATGTGCATGTGGTTGACTTTTCTGGCTTCCGACTTGATTATATTGTGATATATTGTAAAGATTTCTTGAACAGCTTATTGATGATATTCGCTGGGCTTTTGTCGCGTATCCATATTCCGTATTTTTAGGAAGCGGGGCATGACAGATTTTGTCGATCATTTGCTCCTGGGTAACCATTTCTTCACACAACTCAAGCCTTGATGCAATGTGGAACATTGCTGAGTTATATGCAGATACCGTCTTGATATCCTCGTAGAAAAGTTTGATCCATTCGTTCCTCGTTGCTAGGAGGATGATGGCTCTCTGGTGGTTATATCTATCCTTCAGGGATTCCCACAGAGTTTTTGGATCTTCTATTGTGAGATACTCATTCTTTAAATCTACATAAAGATGACGATGTAAGAAAATCGTCGCTTTAGCCTTATCTGTAGGATTAACAAGCTTCTCTACTGGAGGAGTACTAAGCGTGTGTATCAGGTCTAGGGAGTTGAGATGAAACTTAGCATCCAACTTCCAGGTGAGGTAATTATTTTTGCCCTCACAACTAAGGCAATGAACTCCAACTTGGTAAGGTTTGACATATGGGGGAAAAAATATTATTATTTTGGGTAGTTTTGTAACACCCCGCAAAATTGAGTTATTACAATTTTGCCACATGTGTGTTACACACATGTATTTTGTAACTTTACGTGTAATATTCGTAACGCTCTTAATATAAATATTTTACGTATTTTGTATTTTGATTGTTTATATATTTTTCCGTTCTGTCGAAATTCGTCTGCTCCTATTTTGACTCAAATATATTTTTGTTTATACGTGCAATACACACACTTTCAATGCACGTGTCGATTATAATTTTAATATATGAAATTAATTAAGTGTGTATATTGATTTTTTTTTTTAATTTTGTGCTTATTTTTAACATATGGAAAAACTAAGTTGAAATAACCCGTTTCCTAACCCTACTGCCTATATTATGCGCCTATTTATATATTTTTCTTCAAACTCTTTCTTTGGCCACCCTACATATATACATATATATTAATGTGTACAAATCCATATATACATACACCCCATTATTAATCCACTCACTGTCTCCACTACCCAAAACTCTCGACACCTACACTTCATTCTCCAAACAAGCCCCATACAATCCCCTACTTCTTCGCCTGCACTCCAACTCCATACAACCTACTCCTAATCCACTCATTCTCTCATCAGCCACCCTCCTAATCCCTCCCCATATATATCTATATACATATACCCATATATATTCATACATACTAACCCCACTACTCCAAGTCCGCAACCGACCCCAGCTTATCACCCCACTAACTACCCCCTAATCCTTATTAAACCTCCTCCTTCACCGATCATTTTCCTCCAACCACCTTTACTTTCTTTTTCTTCTCCTTCTAATGTTTAGAACTCGAGCCCTCTCTCTCCATATATATATTTATTTATGGGTGTGTATATATACAAATACACCATTCATCTCATCCTCTCCTCCTTCTTGTTGTCTCTTCTTCAACCCGATGCCACCCGGCGAGTTGCGTAGTTTCTACATACATGAGAAATCACTATCTAAATAGATACACCAACTCGAAGCCTATCAGAAGCAATTGAGTAGCCGTTCTTTTAACATTCTAATTTATTCTTAGTAATGGCATGTTAGATTGTATATATATATATATGAGTGTGGATGTTCTCAAATTTGGATTTGTTTTATAGTATCATGATAGTTTCAATTATTGTGCAAAATAAATTACTATGATGTAATAGAAGTAAAGAGCATCACATTTTAAATATTTTATAGAGAAAGTCTGATAATTTTATTTAAAGTAGATCGTTTGAATGTATGGGATTGTTTTAATACAATGATTTGGAAACTATGTTATTAGTATGTTAAGTATTGTTATACAGAGTATATTAATTGTTAGCTTTTGTGAGAAATTAACAATTGGGAATTAGGGTTAATATCTTAGATCTAAGTTGCTTGAGATATTCACCCTAGGTATCAAGATTGGAATACCTAGACTGCTATCACAAGCCAGTATTTATTCCTAAATACTGGTTTGGGTATCGGGTTATAAGCCCACAAACCCGCGTTCCAATATCCAATCAATTGTACGTTCATTACACGTATTACACATATGCACGTGCTATATTTATATAGAGAGAATATACCAATATATCCAACAATCTCCTCCTATATTCTCAATATATAAAGTACAGGATTATCTCATCAGATCAGTATACAACTGACTGGCTGATAGCAGTCCATAAAGGAAAAGCATCATAAAGGTATAGTTTCATAAGAACCAATAGAATTATAAAACTGAATAGTTCAATCAAGACTAAACCAATATAATTAACTAGTTCCAAACCATATCCAATTCAGAATAGTTCACAAAGACTAAACCAACTGGAATAATCTGTCATAGTTTCAAAATCAAACAAAGCAAATAAACTTCAAGAACAAAATATGAGTTTTAAGCTCATGAACACAAGAGTCTTAAACTCAACAGAAATTTTTACCAAGCAAGTGACTAATTTATTCTCAAAAGAAATAAATTGAAATTCTATCCTTGCACACTGCTTTATGTTTACTCCTCCATTTTGAGCAAATCATTATTTTTGAAATCTATGTTGATAGATTCAACTCCTCCATCTTTGCTAGCTTATTGAAAACAAGAATATCAAGAGACACATCTCTAAGAATCCCAACAATTTCACAAAGTATCTAGTTCCACAAAAGAACTTAGTACAATTCATAATTAGCTTAGCAAAAATGTAACGCAAGCATCACAATCAAGTATCTTTAATAAGTACATGAACTTTATAGTTTCTACACAAGAACCATACTATGTTTCATATTGGAATGAAAAGACTGCCGTTTCAATCATGGTTTAACATTGAATCATCAAAATTGGAATGAAACATGTATCCATAAAAGACATATCATCAAAATTGGAATGATATTTAGGACAATTTAATCATCGGAAATACATCGACAAGTTTTCATGTTTCGTATTGGAATAATATGATTATTCTAAGTAAATTTCCTAGATATATAATACCATCAAAATTGGAATGATATTATATATTTGTGGAATTTATGTCGAATCATCAAAATTATCTAAAACATGTCAACTGCCTAAAATGGATGCTTAAGTTTGAACTTCTCTATGGCTCCAATTGGATTCTAAATTTCAAAACAACTTGGATATTAAAGCTTTTTACTCAATAGCTTTCAACTCCACTTTCCTCCACAGTTTTGATAATTAGATCACTTTCAAGTCTCTTAGCAAGAGCATTAGCTATACTTGTCGCAATTGCACTTTATCTATGAGAAAGTTCAACTAGGCTTCTTTAAGCCTTAATGTACTGCTCTTACTATTATAGAGTAAGTTATGAGCTACAGTGCATTGTAGTTTGATAGTCGCATAACAGAATTAGAGAGTTACTTAAACTTCTTAATGGATAACTAGCAACAATTTCTTCAATCCACTCAGCCTTTTCCCCTGTAGAGGATTACACATAGAGGTCTGATTTCATGGATGATAGCACAGTGCCTGTTTGCTTTTTATTTCCATAACATTTCTGTTTCTCCTAGTGTAAACACATATCTACTAGTTATCGACTTTCACTAAATTCTGAGCAACATAATGCATCAGATCAGCCATTCATTCGAAGAATGACTAGAGTAGCACAAAGCAAAATCTTGAATTCCACTCAGGTATCTCATTAGCCTCTTAAGGGCACTCAAATGTGTGTGGGATTATTAGTGAATCTGCAGATCATACCTACCTCAAAGGCTATGTCTATTCTAGTGCAGATCTTTGTATACATGAGACTGTCAATTCCTTTAGAATGATCTACATGTCTTATAGTTGCACCATCATTAGGTGTCAACATTTTATCATAATCATAAGGTGTTTCAAAACACACTTTCTTTCAATCACTATATCCCCACTTTTGAAACACATTTTGATTTGATGAGTTTGACTAAGAGTTATCCCTTGCCAACTGAAAACTCACCCTTATGCCTATGGTGTCCACATTACCTAGGTTTTCATGTTGAATTCTTTGGATAACACAATTTTAACTTCATTTGTAATAAAGAGGTCACTTCCAAGAACATGCATATCAACAGAACAAGTAAATAATAGCCACTATATTTGACACACCACAAAGTTGAAGGCACTGATCTGAATTACTTGATTCATATACTAGGCTCTTTCAAAAATTTGTCAAATTATTAATTCGTTGGCTATACATGTTTTAAGAATATACAATGATTTTACTAAATTGTAAATCTTGTTCACTAAACATATTAGTTCAAAACTTTCCAGTACAAAACTGTTCAGTACAAGACATCAAGTACAAAGCCTTTTAATTATCCTTTATGAATGACAAAATTTTCAATAGAAGTAGGGGTAAGAGGAATACTTATAGTAGCAATATGACAAACATGTGAGTAGACATCAAATAAATCTACCCTATTTTTCTCAGTCAATCTGTTAGCTACTAAAAAGCATTAAAATTGCTACTGAACAATCAAAATTAAGTTTCTTCTACAAAACCCCACTTACTATAGTTTTAGCCCCTTTCGGCAGATCAACTAAATTAAAATATTATTGTATGACACAGAATCATCTCATTATCTACTAAAGGCTCTTCTTAGCTCATTTGTCATTCAGGTTTTCAAGTGTCAGTAAGGCTAGTTCTTGATTCCAACTGTGAATCATTGAACATGTCTGTAGGACTAGATTATTTCATACATTTATCTTTGATGAACATATCCTCAAAGAACTTTGCAAGTCTAGATTCTTCTAACACAGATTAGATAGATCCAACATCTGTCCACAGTGCTACATTCTGCACTTTCTAAACACACACAAATATTTGTTGTAGGTCCTACTTTAGGCCTTCTAGGGTCATGTACTCTAACAAAAGTATCACAACACACATTTTCTCTTTAACAAAACTGTTTGTGTTTTCATACCATGATTTATAAGGTGTATTCAATTTAGAGTGTAGTAACACATTAGAGATATGATTAACAATACAACATCACTCATAATTACACAAGACAAACAACAGTTAATAATATAGAATTCAACATTTCACTAAGTGTTTGATTCTAACTTTTATCAATACCGTTTGACTGTTGTAAGTAGAGTGCACTAGTGATTATGCCCAATGCAAACTTCTCTAAAGTTGTTAAAACATATTCACTACCTCTATCAAATCCGAACCCTTGATTTTTAGCATTTAACTACAAATTTTAATTCATTAAGAATAACAAGTGCTTCATTCTTCATATATATGACAGACTTATATTAATCATCTATGAAAGAGATTAAATATTTCTGACCAACAATTGCCTCATCTAGTCACAAAGCTACCGAAATCACAAATATCAGAATGTATTGACTTAAAAAGTTGTGTGCTCCTAGAGACTATACTAAATGATTTTCTAGTGATCATAATCTGAGCACAACTTTCATATTTGTCATATTTTAATGGAGTGTCATTTAGTAGGGCTATGAGTTTTAACAAGAACAAACAATTTAATATATAGTTCATAGTGATTCTAAATTTCAAAATAACTTGGATGTTAAAGCTTTTAACTCCATTTCCCCACAGTTTTGATAATTAGATCACATTTCCTCACAAACAATTGAATATATAGTTCTCAAATCTTAGCCAATTATGCTATGTTCAAGAACACAATTAGAACTATTATTATTAATTGTCTCATTTGTTAAACTCAACTTATACATACGATTGACAATATATGCACTTTATAAGAGTTAATACAAAATTACTCTATCACATTTTTCAAAAATTATTTGCTTTCTCTAATGGTTCTAACAATGTCCACTAGCTCAAACACATTGAGTAAAGAGTTCTTTCCTTTACTCGTTCTTCATCATCTTCATAACGCTAAATGAGATAATGACTAACATATTATAATTCAACTTTGCACACACAGTACAATGAACGAGAGAGAACACAACGTAACTAGTAGAGTCATATTCTACATTAAGAGATGCTCTCTCCCAAGTTACAAACATTTGTTATACATCTTATATAATTTTATTTTATTTTAAATTTTAGAGAAGCAAAAGTGTAATCTCATACAAACTGCAAACAATGGACTTGTCAAAATATCTATACACATAGTATGATAAAACACTTAACAATCCTAAACATGCTAGTTTTCCAGAGCGAGAACAACTATGATCTAAAACATTCAATCATATGATCAAACGCACAAAACGTTAATACATTCATCACATGAAAGTACGAAGCAAGATTAGAGTAGATCATACCGACACTTCAAGTTAGAAGTATTTTCTAAATTCGATGGAGAAGCCTGCGTGGTGCAGACTTATTCAACCGTGATGCGTATCCATCGTCTCCAACATACACAATTTGTAGGCAACATTAAAGTTCCTACATTCATCAAATTGTTAAAGATTAGCCAATTAAACAAATTATTAGCGCATCTAATTCTAGCAACAATTTGATTGGAGATCCGAATTTTATAGTCAACATACAGTTTAACTTATCAAAAAAAAAAAAATATTTGGTTTTAGCACATAGCCAAAACAATTGTTAAACTTGTATTTAATTAAACAAATGATTAATACAGTCTTGAACTTAACCACTTAGCATCACAGTAATTCTACAGTTCAAAATAAACTCAAAACTAATATTTTGAACTTTCAGCACATAGCAAAATATTTAACAAAGATTTAATATGAGAAAAATGAAAGAACTTATCTTTCATTTGGATCTAGTCCAGTCCATTCACATTTGGATCTACTTCAAGCAATATCATCATAGCCTCACTGCTTGCCTCATAACTCCGGCACCAACCATGGTAGTAGCATTCTGAAATGCCGAGTACCACCATTTTGCACTCCTCGACGAAGTGATCAGCAACCACTCATCCAACTTCTTCTTCTTCAGCTCTCGTATTCCATCGACATCTTCACAAAAACAGCAAAATCATACATTTGTGAAGACTGGTAGAATATAGAAGAAGAAACAGAGAGTGCTCCTCCTCCTCTCTTTCTCTTTCGATCTCACACAGAAATTGAGAAAAGTGGACGAGACGAAGTCGCTGATCCGCAAGAAGGAGGAGAAATGAGAAGGGGTCGTCGGTGGTCTGGCGGCGCCGTTGACACTAGCGGAGGCGATGCCCAGAGGCAGCGACCGTCGACGCCCAGATTCCGACACTGATCTGATCCCTCCCTCAAACGATCTCACTCAGAGATTGAGGAGAAAAGGGGGGGTCGCAGAGGATGCAGTGCCTGGCATGGGGGCAGCGGTCAGATCGCGGCGACGCCAGCGGAGGCGAGGCTCATCGGCGGAGGTGGTCGGGTTTCGACGACCGAATTCTTCGACGGCTTCAACAAGATCCGACGAAATCCAACAAGGTCTGTATTCCGTCTGGATTAATCTCACGAATTGATTAGAAAATATCTCAAGATTGTTAGCTTTTGCGAGAAATTAACAATTAGGAATTAGGGTTAATATCTTAGATCTAAGTTGCTTGAGATATTCACCCTAGGTATCAAGATTGAAATACCTAGACTGCTATCACAAGCCAGTATTTATTCCTAAATACTGGTTTGGGTATCGAGTTATAAGCCCACAAACCCGCGTTCCAATATCCAATCAATTGTACGTTCATTACACGTGTTACACATATGCACGTGCTATATTTATATAGAGAGAATATACGAATATATCCAACATTAACTTCATTCATAATTGAAGGTAGATTATTGTTAAATAATTAAATTGTATAGAATTGTAATACAATAATTTAAATGTTGCTAAATTTATACTTCCCGAGTTATGACTAAATACTAGTGAAACTTGGAAAGCTAAGATGTTTCAGATTTGATTTAGGGAGAATCAGAATCCTTGTACATTTGATTTAATTTGTTTTTAGGGAATGAAAGGACAGATTGGGAGGTTGGCGGGCTTGGTTTGTGTGTGTGGTTTGGGTGTTAGGTTATTTCGGGTTCTATCCAGAGGAGGCCTAGTTTGTGTTTTTTTTATTACTTTATTTATATTTAAATTTCTCATTCTTTGAGATTATTCCTAATTAATTTAGAAATAAAGTAGAATTAAATTTTGTTAATTTGAGGCATAATATGAATTAAATTTTTACTGTTTTTTTTAAATTGGAAAATTAAAGGATGTTGTGGATAAGTTTTGATTCAATAACGATGTTATTTAAATTAAGTTTTAATTTCAACCTAGAATCAACTCTTTTTTTTTTAAGATTTACTCTATGTCAAACCGAGTATAGTTCTGAATTTATTAGAATTTTATTTAAAAAGAAGTTGTATAAAACCTTCAACCTTGTTCAAATCGTTTAGAAAATCCAAGTGAAATAGGTTGGGGTTGTTTCCGGCTAAAGTATAATCGATGGAGGCAAATGACAGCTAAGTAGGCTTGCTAGCTTGGTTATTGGGTGTGAGTTAGAAACATGGAGGTTGTGGGTTCAAGGATTTGTGGGGCTCGGTTTTGATTTTATTCACTGTTTTCTTTGTATGTTGAAAATGGAAATCGATTTTCAGGGGAAGTTTTGATGGAAATTTTATAAATACATTTTTTGGATTAAAATCCATATTTAAATAAACAATTAAATACAAGTTTGGTAATTGGGGTTGAAGTATTTAAATATAAACAATTTTGAAGTTTTCTTTTGAAGTCCAATTATACTAGGATTGGAAATTATAGTTGAAGAGAAAAAATCTAGTCAGTTGAGAACGACTAGTTTGATAAATGAATAAGAGATGATTTGGGTGTATGAATGAACTGAATATTTAAAGGTTACAAAAGAGGTTATGGGTAACCTAGAAAGTTTTGTGAATGTGTGGAATCTAGAGGCTAAGCGATTCTCAAAGTACCGGCAGGTTGTGATTAAGAAAATTTGAGATTTGGTCAATGTGGGCTAGTGTTCTTAGTGTGTTGGTTTAAGTTCGGTAGGGTAAGCTAGCTCTAGATGATATTACTTCTGCTTGGATATAAGGACATGAACTAGCCAGAGTTATAGCTGAAAATAATGACGAACATGTTCGGTAAAGAACTGCGGTTCCTAGGAAAGTTTTGGACGGACAGCATATGCCTGATAAATACACGGGTGGTGGGCTAGGGGTAGGCTTGGTTCGTAGTTATAGGTGATCGACTCGCTGGGTTCGGGACCTAGGATACGCCCGATAAATCTGCATATGTGCGCTAGGGGTAGGCCGGTGAGATCGATAAAATGGTCGGTAAAGAGTTGCGGCTCCTAGGAATGTTCACGACTGAGGATACACCCGGTAAATCTACATGTGTGGGCTGGTGGTAGTCCGATATAGTCCATGATCCTAGGAGTGCGATTTGCATGTGATTACGTGTTGGAGTACGGTCATCGAGTTAGGTTGCATAATGTGGAGTTTAACCATATAATGAGGTGAACGCTAAGGGCTTGCCCTTGGACATATATTGTATGGGTGGCATAGAATCCAAATAAGTGTGCATTAGTGTGCATTGTATGTATTTGTTGTTTTCTTGAATACTTATTTTATGCCATTGTTTTATGCATTTTAATTTTTGTTTCATGGCATACACTTATACACTTATATTAGATTCACTTTCTATTTCTATTTATCTTTTTCATTATTGCTTTAGTTTTGTTCATCAAGTTTGTGATTGTTAAAGTGGAAGATCGCTTTGTTATAGCATTGTGTCAGTGCATTCAACTGACATGCCCGTAGTTCTCAAGTTTTGTACGACTTGGATTAGCGAGCGGCATGGGCATAAGTTTGGTGTCGAAGGATGTTGCAAGATTGAAGATTTTGATGATATAAGTTGTATTTTATACGTAAATTTTCGCTGTGTGTTGTAAAGAATAACATTGTAACAAAAAGGTTTTAAATTCCTTTTATTTTTGTATGAAGTTGAAGTATAGATCCTGGTTGTGCTACATATTACCTGTGTTTGGAATGCGAGGTGTTACAAGTTTTATATTCATTATAAGTTGTGTAGACATAGAACTTCTGGTCTATGATAGTTGGTAGGGCAGACATGCATCCATAGTCTCCTACGGATAGAACACCCTTACGACACTTTTTTTTTTGTTGAGATTTACTAATTAAAAAATTTGTGCAACTATTTTACGGAAATACCAACATTCAGGTTGGTGATTTTCACTTTTGGCCTTCTGGGGGCCAATAGCACACTGCGACCTGTAATTTTTCTTTTAATTTGCGGACAACTGGTTTCCCCCAGGCATGTGACACATCACCTGTCATGTAAGAACTCATTTGGGGAGGTACAAAAACTCAAGCAAGTAACCAAGCAAACAACAAGCTGGAAGGAAATATTTTCAAAATTCACAAGACTAAGGTGCAATGAATTGTTAGCTTCCACCAATAAATTTTTGCACATACAAGATACCAATATAGTTCAGAATGGTTTCATAATATTTAATGGATTTTAAGAAAATTTTCATAGAAGGATGTTGATTCCTTACTAGGTGATTAATAATTTAGTGCAAATTTATTCTTAGAACATGTTTCACAAATTCTGTTATATGCTTAAGAGATGACTTACAATACATTAGCGATCAAACATAAATAACGAGAGCTTTAAAATTAGAACCATGTACTAATATGTAAGTATTTAAGGACTAAGTAATAAAATTTGTGGACATGTAAAGTAATTAAAACTGAAGTCAATAATTAAACAATGATTATATAGGGGCTTGAATAAAATGTTGAATAGACTTGAATACAAAATTTTATAAAATTGTCTCATATTAATTGTTCTATTTATATGAGAAAGGCTCATTGCCCGATAAATTTATTACCCATTTACAAGGCCCAAATCTATTTGTAGATAAAACACATTTTCTTTATTGTTTGTATCAAAATGATAAAATTGTAAGTATTTGGGGAACTAAATAGTGAAGAACATATATATGGGGGCTGGAATTCAAATAAACATTTAGTCCACAACAAATATTCCAGAATTATTTATAAGCTCATAACAGTTTATTAAATATATATATCCAACCTACTAAGTAGGTCCAATGGTATAAGCCTTTATTCAACTAACCAAAATGTCTTCAGCCTCAAAATAAATAATACACAACTAAAAAACTCTGGCCCGAACCAAATGAAACAGAGAATATCAACCAGGTTCGCGTTAGAGTTTCCAATCCCAAACCCGAAACTTAATTATCATTAATGGGTTTCAGTTTGGAATAACCATCCAATCAACATCCACATATTATACATACATACATCCAGACAACCATGCATCATCATCTTTTCCCATTTTCTTGTTCTTCTAATCCATGGTGGGACACCACAGCCCCAACCTATTGGGTGGTGGGTGATCACACGCCTGTGGCGCACATACTTCACCGACGGTAGTTAACGGATTCCGGTGATAGTCGGGTCCTGATCAAGAATTTATCTAATTTAATTATTAATATTCCGAGAATAACTAAAAATAATAAACCATAATGTTTCTAGTAAGTTATTCCAAAAAAAAATCAACAATCATAAAATTTTGGTTAATTATAACTACTTCCAGCAAATATATATTCGATTAGTGACGTTCCTTCAACACCTCATCAATGATTAATAAAAGCATCATGATTAATAAAAGCATCATGAACTGAGTAATCGCTGGTCATCAATAGGGGGAGACTTTTCTTTATTTTGTAGATTATTAACAAAGTAGTGCTAGCAATAGATCATTAAGTTCGACGGCGTATGAAAACAAATAGAAAACGAATAGAAAGATCGGCGACATACCTTTCTTGTCGTGGTTAAAAGCAGGCTAGAGCTCCTCGAGGCTTCGTACTCATAACGTGTTACAAAAGAGAGAGAGAGAGAGAGAGAGAGAGAGAGAGGTGTATCCAGATCAAGTATTGTGTCTTTTCATTCATAACATATATAGAGAGGGAAAGTTAAGGTTAGGATTTGGTAGTTTGGCCGCCACCTAAGTAGGTGGGCTTGGACCGCCACCTTAATTGGTAAGCATCCACCTAAATAAGTGGTCATGGTTTTACAACGCATCTTTTTGTATCGAGCTCTAAATATACTAAAACCGATTTTGTTTAAAAGTTCTTTTCGAGCACTTACAAAACAATACCATATTCTACTAATTTAGTAAGGATATGAAACAGAGACCAGTTTCACAAAATTCGCCAATAAATAAATCAGAAAATTACATATTTCAATCAAATCGAAATTAGATGTTAGGAATCTTTGGTCTACTTTGACCTTAATTAAATCCTGAAAAGTTTTTGTCAAATTTAGGTTAGTTGGATTGACATATTTAGAGGAAATATAGTATACAAATATGATTGAAATCCTCTATTTGTTTGAATACAAATATAATTTTGCTATATTTGTAAATTCATAATAAATTCAAACTGATTTCAAGTAAAGCAAAACTTATTAAGAGATCAAAATAAGAATTGATAAAAAAAAATGGCACTAAATCAAGTGGATTTCAAATAAATAAATAAATAATATATATATATATATATATATATATATATATATATATATATATATATATAATAATAATAATAATAATAATAATAATAATAATAATAATAATAAAACACAAAGAAACCTATCAAGTGGCTCTCATTCAATATAGTTGAAATCAATGGTCCAGATCTAACCTCACAAAACATATTTTTCCCCCCAAAAAGTTTCCCCCAAAACTCAAATTCAAATCCCCAAAACAAACTCCTTTATTTATTTATTTATCTCTCTCTCTCTCTCATTCTCTCTCGATTTACTCCGAAATTTATATTTTCAGATTTCAGGTTTGTAAATTTTTAGATTTTTTATGCATTTTTTTATTGCTCATGTTACATTGAAAATAGCAAATATCTCATCAATAGTTAAAATTCATCATTTTCCACGCTAAAAGTTCTAAGAAGTTGGATTTGACACCTCCATTTATAATTTTTTTTCAATATATATTAATGGAAACATGGACTTTTATTTTCAACTAATAATTGTTTTGCTATTCAAACTTGAGCTACATAATCGTTATTTTACTGTTTACAAGACTTTCATATGCTGTTTCGTTCAGAATACGTGCCGTAGGCATGTTCCCACAGGCAAATCTAGTATATATATATATATATATATATATATATATATATATATATAGTCCGCTTCCGTTGTGCACTAGACCTCTGATCCAAACCGTTCACATTGATTTACACATCTAAATTAGTCTAAATATGTAAAATCAAATCATTTGAAATTTATTTTCCCATCCATTGAAGTGTTACAAAATTGTATGGTTGAAAATCGTTTTTTTATAGTTACATGATGGATGGGCAAATGAATTTCAAATGATTTAATTTTACATATTTAGACTAATTTAGATGTGTAGATCAATGTTAACAGTTAGGATCGTCAATACGAAGGCGGGAAGGCCAAGTGCACAAGAGTGCATACAGAGGGATAGTGCACAATGGAAGGGGACTATATATATATATATATATATATATATATATATATAGGGAAAGCTTCGGTTGAGCACTACTCTAGTGCTCACCGCGTGAACACTAGGCCTTCGGGCGTTCATATCAAAAATCCGAATCGTTCACATTGATCTACACATCTAAAATAGTCTAAATATGTAAAATCAAATCATTTGAAATTTATTTGCCCATTCATTGAAGTGTTACAAAATTGTATGGCTGAAAATTATTGTTTTTATAGTCACATGATGGATGGACAAATGAATTTCAAATGATTTGATTTTACATATTTAGACTAATTTAGATGTGTAGATCAATGTGAACGGTTTGGATTTTCGATATGAATGCCCGAAGGCCTAGTGTTCACGCGGTGAGCACTAGAGTAGTGCTCAACCGAAGCTTTCCCTATATATATATATATATATATATATATATATATATATATATATATATGTATGAAAAGAAAATTTGAATCTAAATTTTAGCATGATAATAAAGCATGATTTGGGAAGACATGGTAAGATAAAACAAAATATACAAAAGTATGAAAATATGCAGATATAATTTGTTCATTATATGCAAAACGATATTACATAAATACGACAAAGATAAATGAATTAAAAATGGTGTATAGTCTACAATTTTTACCTTAATCATTGTTATTCAACAATCACTTCTTAAGAGGGTTGCAAGAAATTTGACATTTATCATTGACAACCACTATTAATGTGTCATCTTTCTTTAAAATTCAATTATTGTTGCACATCTATCAATGTGAGTAGATGCGACTTTTGTTATTCAAGTTTGTGTGTCACCTTCATTGTTAGTTTTTCTAACCCAAACAAAGTTAGTATTCTTTTTTTCAAAGCACAATTATAAGAAATATGTCCTAATCTACAATAGTAATTGTATGTAATATGATTATGCTTTGATTCATTTACATTTGAATAATTTTGCATATGAGTATGAAAAGATTGCTTATGAATATGACGTTTTGGTGAATTATTGTAACCATGTCATCTTTTATCATAGACCGTTCATTACTGCTTTGTCATAAATTAAGTGGGTCCTTCTTCGTATTTTTCAATAGTTGCGTCGAGCTCAATTATTTTGTGAAAAAGCTTTTGTTTTGTATGATCACCATCTTTTGTATCCCAACGACGATTATCGAGTGCACTATCAAGTTCTCTATTTTATACAAGGGCTTTTTCACAACCTTCCACAAATTCATAACATTTCTTTTGCAATCATCAACTTCAAAGGTAAGGTAAGTAATATGAACAATTTTCTCATGGATCACTTTTAGATTATCATTATTTGTTGATAGAGATTTTTGAATTTGTTCTTTTAAATGTTCACTCTCTTATATCAACAAATGATGATCTTTTCTAAATGACTCAAGTTTTTCAATAACTAAATAATTCACATTTTTCAATTCTCATTTTTGGCAATGCACGAGTCATGTGATCCGTTAGATATTTTTTTTTGTGCTATAAGTTCACGATTGGTGTTTTTAGCGTACCTTCTTAAATTACAAGCATTTTCACATAATTCATTATAAGTGGGATTTTCGATTACCTCTTCTTGAAGTGATGATTGTCCATCATCATCTCCAAGAGCCATAAATGTGATTCCCATGTTAGCATGCTTACATAAACCGTATATTTTTTTTCCTTCATAAAATTCTTTGAGTTTATCCAAAATGTCATAGACGGATATGCACATTTAAACTCGACAATTTTTCGTTCGATTCAAGGCCTTGTAAAAATACATAATCTCTACGCAGTTTGCAATAATGATTTCGATATCATATGCCATGAGTTTCCTAACGTCATCAATTTCATGAATTTTTTGTTTAATAATGCAAGCTCTACAGACATATCTTCAATGCATATGCAAAAATGACATCATTTTCTTTTTCCAAGTATCATTGTTAGTACCATTAAAAAATGGAGGGATTTTGGCCAAAAGATCTTTTACTATAGGTTTTAAGTCAATAATGAGATATAATTAGAGAAAGTTAACAGAGCAAAGAGGAAAGACACAATGATATAAGTGGTTTGGCCCCTAGATCTACACTACCCATTATATGCATCAACTATGCATCATAGGTGTTCCACTATACCCAAACATTGTACAGTGAGTTCTCAATATTTAGGCCGATATTCCTATTACAACCACATGACTTCTATTTCTCTATAAGCCCCGTAAATTTCCTTGATCTGAAGTGAAAAGAAAATGAAAAAGCAAGTTTGGCGTCTTCACTAAGAAAATAATAAAAGCGCTATTCTCTCTTGATCTTTAGAAAATGATAAGTTCTGAAGTATATGAGTTAAAAGAGATGAAGTATTCTCAGTGGATTCATCTCTAGTTATAGTTTTTCATAATTATTTCTTTTTAAAAATGTAAAAATAAATACCAAATATGAATCAGGGTAGGTTGCAATCGACTGCTGGAAGTTCGACGTCTTCACTGAGAAAACAATAAAAGCGATATTCTTTCTTGATCATTGGAAAATGATAGGTTCTGAAGTATATGAGTCAAAAGAGATGAAGTATACGCAGTGGATTCATTTATAGTTATAGTGTTTCAAAATTATTTCTTTCTACAAATGTAAAAAGAAATACCAAATATGAATCAGGGTAGGTTGTGGTCGATTGTTGTTTTGGGTAGTCGACTGTAATTTCCTCCATTTTCAACTTGCAATCAACTGTTCTTTCCTTTTGAATGCAGTGGAAATGACAATCGACTACACTAATTTCAAATTAAATCTGCAATCGACTATCAAGTACAAACAACTGGAACCTTTCTCAGATTAAGTATTTCGGTGAATCCACTTTATATTTTTTCCAAAACTGGATCATTTGCCAACGATACTTTGACCTAAATAAAGCAGTAAATAATCTTGAGTGTACTGGATTCTTGATAATCAATTACATCTTACTTCTTGGTGAAACTTTCCTGATTTTTGCAATCATTTTTCCTTGCATGATTCTTTTACTTTCGCTTTCTTTTTGAAAATCTTGAGATTTATTTGAATTTCATTCTATGTTAACCTGTAAAGATCTTAGAGAAAAATATTAGATGCATATGTATGTTTTGTACACACCAAACTTAGGGTCAACATAGCATTGGTCCTAGCACGTGGATACTTTACCATGGAGCATCAGTTCATGCCACAAACATAGGAGCACAATGGAACAAATCAGCAAGTTAAATCAGTCAGTGTCCATGGCAAACGGAACCTCAGTGGAAGTGGCTGAAATTGAGTAGTTAAAGGCACAACTCTCCTTAGGTAAAATTTTAATTTTACAAAATGTTCTTTAGGTTCTTAATTTATCTAAAAAAGATAAAAAATTAACTTCAATTACTGAGTTATGCAAATATGGATTTCCGTTTAATATGACCGGTAGTAATTGACCGGTAGTAAGGCCAAACTATCTGTTAATTGAATAACAGACATTCAGTTAATTATTGTTGACTTTAATACTATTTTCTAATACTTCAATTATTTTCTGAAATTCACATGCTTTAGAATGTCAGCTAGGAAATTAAGTGGTAAGCAACTAACTACATTGATTCATTGAGTTTCAAATTCCTTAGTCTATACTAATTGATATCTCAAAGCCAAGTGGCCCTCAATTCTTATTGGAAAATGAATCTTTACCTAGGGATTTTTTTAGAAAAAAGTGACGTATGGCCACCCTGTTTCATTAATAAGAGATTAATAAAATAAACTCAGAGTACTGAGCCAGTTACAAGGTCCTACAAGTACAGCATAAGTGCATAAACAAAGTACATAAACTCCACCCCAAGCATGGGAAGTGGGACAAAAAAACCATAATGGCCGCAACCTACATGCGTAAAAACCAAACTACATCATATTCCCCAAACAAACCCTGGGGTGGTGGGTATCTATCTACAGTAGCAGTCATACTGTCTGTCAATCGATCGTCAGACCGATCTGAACCTCCTCATCATCAAAGTCCTCAACCTGGAACACACTCGCTATACTCCCCCTGGGACCTGCTGCGGCTAAATTAGCCCAAAATGAAATAAGATGCATAATGTGGGTCAAATTACCAGAAATATTATTACGAGTTGTGTGGAAATAAGAATTATTTCTTTCTAGCCAAAGAAGCCAGGTCGTTGCGGCGATTGCGATATATCACGCTTCTCTCATTGTCCTTCTTTTTCGTGGCAAAAGTTGGACCTAGTCACAAGTCCTCGTACACACTAGGGTATTGGTTCGTCCCATGGGTGCGGAGCACCTCAGCAAGTACCGCTTTGCTCCTGGGGCACTGTAGGAATAGATGGTCTCTAGATTCTATGGTAGCGTGGCAGAACCCACAATAAGAATCAACATTCAGACGACGTTTAGCGAGATTTTCTCTGGTCAAAATTGCATCATTTTTGATTTTCAGCAGGGTTTTCGTCCTCCAAATGACGTCTAACCACTTTGGTGTACAACCCCTAAAGTGAATACGGTTATATAGGGACTTAACGGTGAACGTGACGTTCTTTTTCGAACCCCAAGATTTCTTATCAAGACCCTGAGCGCAGGTAATTCCAGCATTGGTGATGTAGGTCTAGAGTTCTGTGAGTCTACCCTGTAATCTCACGTCTAGCAAATGTTTGAATGAAGGTTTCCAGGTGCCTCTTTTCTAGGTAGCGGCCACCGTGCAGTGTGGTTGTGACGCGTGCTCATATAGATCGGGGAATAGGGCTCGGAGTGTGTGATCCCCATACCACTTATCCCCACAAAATCTGGTGAGTCTGCCATTACCAATCACAGATGTAACACAGCTAATGAATGGTTCATAGGCCTTAGCGATACCTTTCTAGAACCAGGAGACACGTGGACCTACCCTGAAGTCCAAATTTCTCGTTCCATTCCCATGCAGATATCCCTGAACAAAGTCTTGTCACCCTTCTCCATTAGGGTAAAAAACTTTCCACCACCATTTACCCAATAGAGCAAGATTCATATCCCTCAGATCAATAATGCCAAGTCCTCCATGTCTCTTTTTCATGCATGCCTTCTCCCATCTGATCGGATGGTATCCACCTTGATCCGGGTCTGCTCCTTTCCATAAAAACCATTTTCGAGTTCAGTCGATTCTCTGTATTACCTATTTCAAAGAAGGATAAATAGTAGGTTAGAAGATTAGAAAGGACCGCATTAATAAGCGTGACTCTCCCACCCAATGACAGGGCTTTACCTTTCCACCCTGTCAGCCGGTTCTCAACCCGGTCGATGATGGGTAGCCAGTCCGCTTTTTTGAGTTTTCCGGATCTTAGTGGCAATCCCAGGTACTGGATAGGGAAGCTGCCGATGGAGAAGTTGAGAACAGTGGCATGTTCTAATGCCTCCTTTGTTGTCAGGGCAATGGGAATTAGAACACTTTTGTGAAAATTAACCCTCAGGTCGGACCAAAGCTTCGAAGCTATATAACATACCTTTAAAGATGGTTGTTTCCCCGAGGTTGCCATTACCAAATAAGAGAGTATATTCTGCATATTGAAGGATTGCGCAACCTTGCCAATTGATACCCGTGGCCACCGGAGCGATCCAACCTGCTCTGCTGCAATTGGACATCATGGACTGGAGTACATCTGCCACAATGGTAAAGAAAAGGGGTGATAGCGGGTCTCCTTGTCTAAGACCCGGTTTGCATGAGAATGGGTGGCCCGACACTCCATTTACCAAAATTGCCGTTCTGCTGGTGGTGAGACATGTGTGGATCCATCTTATCCATCTATCCCTAAACCCTCTACCAGCCAACGTCTCCAGAAGACAGTCCCATTCAACTGAATCGTAGGCTTTCTCGAAATCCAGCTTCTAACTCTTAGCATTCGATGTGTGGCACTGGTGGATAGTTTCTTCGGCCGTGGCTATACTGTCTTGGATGCATCGTCCTTTAATGAACCCTATCTAATCATGACTAATGAGGCTATCCATCACCAATCCCAATCTAAGCGAGTGTCTTGGAAATTATCTTAACAGAGCAGTTGAGGAGACTAATAGAGCGGTAATCTCCCACTTGCCGGGAGTCTTCTTTCTTAGGGATCAACACCACCTCCGCATAATTAATTCTTCCTAGTTTGAGATTATGATCGTAGAAGACAGCGAATACCTTCAGCAAATCCCCTTTGATTTCCTCCTAGAATGTCTGTTAGAAGATCATCGGAAAACCATCAGGACCAGGGACTTTATCTTTCCCAAGTTGTTGGACTACCTCCCAAACTTCCTTTTCAGTGAACGGTGCTTCTAGGTCCCGCATCATAGAGTTGGATCTGCCCCCCAAGTCCTCCCAAAAGTCGTTCTGTAGGGGGACTCTCAAATCTGCTTTATGACCAAAGAGGAGCTTGAAGTGGGATTGGAATGCCATTCTGATATCCTCTTCTCCATGTACAGTTCCTGGATCCGAGTGGATCGAGAGAATGAAGTTAGCTCTACGCCGAGCACTGGCCACTCTATAGAAGAATGCTGTGTTTGTATCTTCCTCTTTGAGCCACAAAATTCTGGAACGCTGTCGCCATTTGATTTTCTCCATCCTATAGAGCTGGTCTATTTCCTGTTTGAGTTGGAGCAACCTATTCCGTTCATCTTGAAGTAGATCTCTAGTTTCCTCATTTTTTCAAGTTCGTCAATACCTTCAAGAAGGGAGTCCTTAGCCATCCAAATCAGTGCAAATCTGGTTCGGTTCCATTTTCTGAACATGTCCCTGAGTCTTCTACTTTTTCACACCATATTGCGGTTGCTTCCCTCCCCTTAGTCGGGCGAGACCAACTTTCGTAGACCATGTGATGGAAGCCTTGGATTTCTAACCATGTTATCTCAAATCTAAACTTTGGTGTTTTCTTGGGTAGATCTTCCCCGGGAGATAGAAAAATAGGCACATGATCCGATGTGAGTTTCGAAAGTGATTTAGCCTCCGACAAAGAGAATTTGGTCTCCCAGTCAGTGGAGACCAGTATCCTATCAAGCTTAGCAAGAATGGACGTCGATTGCATGTTCGACCAGGTGAAAAGTCTATCGGATATGGGAATGTCTACCATTTCTAGGTCCATGATAACCTCATTGAATGCTTCCCTATCAGAGTCACTGGAACCTCTGCCTCTGTGTTCCGAGGCGAATCTGGTGATGTTAAAATCACCCCCCACCACCTAGGGGTGTGGCCAGTGTGTTTGGACTGCTCTTAATTCTGCCCAGAATGCCATCCTTAAGGCAGTGGTGTGAGGACCATAGACCACCGTGACTGATTGATTCCACAGGTCAGTTTTATGTTGTAGCAAGACCGATACCGAAAATTGCCCATAGAGCTCATCTAGACAATGGAATGTTTCTGGATTAAAACCTAGCGCGATAACCCTAGAAGCCCCAACAGATGGGGACAATCTCCATTCAGATATTCAATTTTCCCCCAACCTACTAAGTCTAGAACTATGCACAAGTTTGGTCTCTTGAAGCCCAATAATATTTGCTTTCGATTTGGCGATAACCTCCTTAACCATTTCTTGCTTGCCACGCCTTCCCAACCCTCTCATGTTCCAGAATAGAGCCTCCATTAACTACAGGTACGTAGGGGAACGTGACTCGATTTGGAGATCGAGTTCGGGTTAAGGGTAACCCTATCATTCCCCCACCCTATAATTTTGTTAAGGAGAAACGTATTCCGATCGGTATCGCCTACCGCAATACCACAAGTTTTGGCTAGACTAAAAATCTCATTATCAGACATTGAATTAAAAATAGATGCTAGGGAACCGCGTACCTCTATCGCTAATCTTAGAAGACTTAGCGGCCGCCGCGATCTCCAGATAGTCGTCCAGGGACTCCTCATTAGTCCTCTTAGCCACTTCCTGAACTCTGACACCTTGGTCTGATTGGCTCGTGCCCGGTACAGTTAATTGGGAGGTAGGGTATGTGGAGGGAACAAACTCTGGAGAAATAGCCCGGAAGTCAACATCAAAATCATAATCCTCTGACTCCACAGACTCCCCTTCAGAGTAGACACAGTCGTCTTCAAAGTTCAGTCTGTCTTCAAGATCGTCTTCATCACCCTGGATAATGGGGTTTGTGCTAGGGATAATGGGTACATCGTCACCCTGGATAATGGGGTTTGTGCTAGGGATAATGGGTCCATCGATAGATTGGGGTGAAAATTGATCGCCTTCCACATTAAGAGAGCTTGGAATAATGGGCCCATGTCGCAGACCTCTGTCAATTTCTCCGGTGAAGGGAATGAGACTAAGAATTAGCGGTGGCATAGCTTTTTGACTACCCAGTTCTTGTGAGACATATTCCAAATTCATATTTTTTCCCTTGTAGCCGCCATGTGTACATCCCTTTATTCACTAGTAGTATATCATATCCTATATATATATATATATATATATATATGGGTAAAAGGGATATGAGCAACTTGCTCATTTAGTAAATGAGCAATTGATTATGTGGCATGCATGTGATACATTGGACAACTAACCCTTTTAAGGATTTTCCAATCACATGTATGCCACATCATCAATTGCTTACTTACTAAATGAGCAAGTTGCTCATACCCCTTTTTCCCTATATATATATATATATATATATATATATATATATATATATATATATATGCAATTCGTAAACTGCATATTCTTTTTCTCCAACCATTGCACCCTTATTCCGTGCTCTCTCTCTCTCGAGTCTCTCCATCCGCCGTCTCGCGCTCTCTTGCTCTTGGGAATTTTCTTGCACGTGCTCGAGTGCGCGTGTGGATCGTTCGTGAGTCTGTAGATTTTCGTTTGGGGGATTTGCTCCCACTTTTGATTTGCATCGTTCTTCATCTCCAAATTAAGGCAAGTAACTTGTACTCCAATTTATTTGTTTGATACAAGTCAAAAAGTTCACCTATAGTATAGTTGGGTCTAGAGACAACCAAAGATTGTGTTTTTCTTGATGAGTTTTGTCTCTATTGTGATAATTTGGCCATAGATGACTCATGACACAAATCTTGATATGTGATAACCTAGGAATTGTCCAATTCTTGATTTTTAGTCATGTATGTGAATAATTGTGTGAATTTGTATTTGGATTAAGACCCATGTGAATTAATAGGTGTGGACATGTTAATAACCCTAAATCATGTTGTTTAGATGCTTGGTAGGTTGTATTTCAAGTTTGGATGTGTTTGGATCAATATTCTTGAATTAATGTTGTTTTTGTTTTGAAGTGTGAAATCTGTATTTACTGGGTGTTCTGTTTTGATTCCTGTTTTCGTCTATACTACAGTCAGTATTTGAACTTCGGTATAAAATATGAATTTTAGATAATTTTGTCTATTTTCAAACCCCACTTTGGTTGCTTGATTTGGATTTTGTATGACTGAGTTATGATTGTTTTAGTACAGAGGTATCGATCTATTCCAGATTCAGTTTTTGGTTAATTTTGTTAACAAACTATTTTCAAGAACTATTCTATACATATTATCTTGATCCAATATTTTGGTCAGTGTTTCTTTATGAAGTTAGGGTTTACCCAGAATTTTGATGAATTTTATTGATAAGTTTTATGTGATGTTTCATGCTCGTTTCTAAAATCTACTAATGCAGTATTTTGCTCAGTGTTCAGTAAAGAATCCTATTTTCACTATGATTCCTTATACTGTATGAAAAATATTTTTGAAATTTGAAAGTTAGTAAATTTTATCTATTTTCATATCATTTTGGCGGAATTGGGTTTTGATTATCTGGTTGCAAGATATTTTAGTTTTCGTATAGCAGTGTTGAGATTTCCAGATTCGCTAAACTATGTTTTCTTGATGCTTTCGTATTTTTGATGAGTGATCTATTCATACTGGAATATTATGAAACTTTATATGTTGATTCTAAACCTATAGGGGAATACCCCATATTTTTCCTGAATTTAATTGATGAGTTTTGATACCATTTTCCTGATTGAGAATTCGTTTTTCTGATTTCGAATGTACATGTTTTCTGTCTTCGAACCTGTTTTGAGTTAAGATGTTGTGAATTACTGTATGACTTAATTATATTCGTTGGATTCGTGTGGATGCCTATTTTCCATATCCTTTGACGGGTCCATATTTACATTTATGTAGCGACAAGAATCACTGTTTTAGTACTGATCTGTCATGCAATCCTGATTATGAACATACACTGTTTTGCTCGTTTATGTGAATTTATATCATCCATGCATGATTATTTATTTTCCTGAACCTAATACTGATTGTACCATGTTAGTTTGACACTATTTGGTACACATTCATATCTGTTTGATAACTATAATAAAAGTAACCAAACCGGGGTTTAAGGAAAGGATCTAGTAGTGGAAAAGCATAGAAATGTGTACTGATATGGCTAAAAATGGGGTTAAATCGGAACCGTCCAGATTGGGCACGAATCTTGAAACTCAGGGGTAAAACGGTAATTTCACATACAAATGGGTCCGAAACGGGTACTGGATCTCCTTCTCACAGATCCAATAACCTACGAACGGATCCACTCCAACTGGGTACGGGTCCCGACCCGAGACAGACCCAGACCAGCTAGAGGAAATCAGGGTCACTGATTTGACCAGATCAACGGGCCTGATTTGCAGTTACCCTCTCACCGGGAATCAGGGGTCAGTTTCCTAAACAAACTGTGAGGATTTTACTCCTGACAGTTACACTGGAAATCAGGTCCCTAATCACTCCCATGGCGACTATAAATACCTCCTACCTACCACTGTGACCAGGTAATCACTTTTTTTCTAGCTTAAGCTCTTTCTTAATCACCACTGGTTACTGACAAGAGCGTCGGAGGGTGCGTCGCCGGAATCAACCCCGGTGTATCGCACTTCCTTCCAAGTTAGCGGCAGGAATCAACAGGAGCGGATCTGCTATTCAGGTTCTTCCACGAACTCACAAATCTAATCTGTTTACCCCCACACCAGAATCAGCGGTAACAGATTGGCGCCGTCTGTGGGAACCCACACGAATAGCAGCCTCTCCCCTTCCCGTCGACTAGCTCTTCTCCAACCATGCCTCCCAGAAAGTCAGGTCAAGGGGGTCCAACCGTGGGCCCAACCTCGCCGATCAGCAAGAGGAAGTCCCCGTGCATCCTCCTCCACTGCCCGAGCAACTTCCTCCCCCAGTCCAAGATCCTCTCTTGAATCAACAACCCCCTAATGGTCCTGCTGGCCAGAACGGGCGGAGGCAGAAGCAACCTCTCCACCCAGACCATGTCTCGGTTCACAATGCCTCCTCGGATTCAATGGCTTCCCATCACCCCCGGGCCTCCGACCTCCGCAACACCATTCTGAATCGCCAAAAGGATGAGGACCTTCGCAACCGCCTAGATGAGAAGCGGGCCCGAGAGGGAGCCTCCCGCCAACATCAAGGTGAGCGATCTCCTCATCGCCGAGAGGGCAGGAGGTCTCCGGACCGAAGAGGACGGGGGGAATCTCCCGAGCGTCGTAGGAGGAGGCCACATTCCCCTGCTAATCGACATCATCCGAGGAACGATGAGGCACCTATCACTCGTGCCGAGTTCCTACAATTCCAGGAAACTGTGTTGCAGGCCCTCAACCTTCGCCCCAACAACCGTAATGCCCAGAGGGTTCCAACACCCCCATGGGTTCCAAGTCCTCGCCACCGATCCATAAGTCCTCCCCCGGCTCCTAGTCACCAGCAACACCATCATAGTCCTTGCCGATCCCAGGACTATCGACGCCGTAGCCCCCGCTCCCCTTCCTATGAAGACGAGTCCAGGGGCTCGATTTACTATCACCGAAGGGACGATGCCCTCTACCGTCGTCTCCACGAGATGGAGAGACGCATTGGCTGTATGGACAAGGAGGAGGAGTCGAGAGGAACGACCGTCCGCCCCAGCAGACCGCCCTTCTCTCGGACTATCATGGAGACTCCCATTCCGAGGGGTTTCAAACCTCCGCAGTTTGAAACGTACTCAGGGGAGTCGGACCCTGTTGATCATGTCGAAAGCTTCAAGACATTGATGCTGATTCACCAAGCTTCCGACGCCATGCTTTCCAAGACCTTCCCCGCCACTCTTAAGGGTTCGGCGTGGGAATGATACTCCCGGCTCGCTCCCTCTTCCATCTTCTCGTTCGAGCAGTTTGAAACGCTCTTCATAACTCACTTTGTGAGTAGCAGGCGAACAGAGAAGACTAGCCTCTCCCTACTCCACCTCCGACAGGAGAGGGGAGAAAAACTGAGGGACTATGTGAGGAGATTTACCGCGGAGGTCAGGTCCATCGCCTCCCTCGACCAGTCAGTGGCGACCGTCGCGTTCCAGTCGAACGTCCTCAACTCCAACCTCCGGTCGTCCCTTGCCAAAAAGCCCCCGTACAACTTTGCCAATCTTCTCCTCAGATGCGAGAAATATATTCGGGCGGAGGAGGCCGAGTGCCTCTCGAGTTTCGGAGGATCCGCCTCCGGATCGAAGAGGAAGACGACAGAGGAGGAAGGGTCCAAGAAGCTACAGAAGGACAATAGCGGTCAGCGCCGTCCTCCCCCCAGGTTCGAGAAGTTCACTCCTCTCACCACCAATGTCTCCACCATCCTGATGGAAGTGGAAAAGGACGGGGTTATACCTCCTGCTCCGATGATGAACACCCCGACCAAGAGGAGGAACAAAGAGAAATGGTGTTGTTACCACCGGGACCATGGCCACGACACCAACGACTGCCGGGCGTTGAAAAATGAGATAGAGGCCCTCATCTAGAGGGGGCAGTTGGCCAAATTTGTGAAGGCAAACGATCGGGGGGATCGCACCACTCCTCTGCCTCGGGGGGCTAACAAGCGCTCCGAGCGACGCGATGAAATCCCCCAATTCGAGGAAGAACGGGTTCTTTACCTTATCCACGGAGGCCCCATGGGGGGCTTTTCCAACTCCTCTCGGAAGGCCTTCGTCCGAGAGGTCAACTCAGTTCACAGCGCCCCTCCCCCCAAAGGCCTCGGTGTCCCAGTGACCTTCTCCGATGAAGACCTCGAGGGGGTCCGAACTCCCCACTGCGACGCACTTGTTATCGACCTTCGCATGGCGAACTTCAAAGTGCAGAGGGTCTTGGTAGACAACGGGAGCTCGGTGAACATCCTCTTCCTTTCGCCCTTCCGAGGGCTGCAGCTGTCCCGGGACCGCCTCAAACCGGCCGGCTACACGCTCCACGGGTTCACGGAGGTACCAGTAACTGTCGAAGGGGTTATCACCCTGGACGTAACTGCTGGGAAGACCCCTACCACTCGGACTGAGCCGATGGACTTTATGGTCGTCGATGTCCCGGCTGCATACAACGTTATCTTGGGTCGGCCTGGCCTAGCTGCTCTGGAAGCTGTCCCTTCGGCGTACCACCTCAAGATGAAGTTTCCCACCCGGGCGGGAGTGGGAGAAGTCAGGGGCAGCGAAGAGACAGCTCGGAAGTGCTATATGACTTCCACTGGGGGTCCGGTGCTCTCCCTCGAGACTTTAGAGATCCCCGAGCCGAACGTCCGACCCACGTCCGAGCCGGCGGACGAATTGGAAGAAGTGCTCTTCTCGGACGAGGACCCGAGCCGAAAGTTCCTCATCAGCAAATCCTTGTCGACTGCCCTATGCTCCGACTTGGTGCAGTGCATCCGGGGGAACCGCGACCTATTTGCTTGGTCCGCCGCGGATATGCCCGGGATTTCCGAGGAGCTTCTAGTGCACCGCCTCAGCGTCGAACCGGGGTGCAGACCGGTTCAGCAGAAGAGGCGTAAATTCGCTCCCGAGCAACAACAGGCCATCAAGGAGGAAGTGGACAAGCTCCTAAAAGCTCAGTTCATACAGGAGGTGAACTACCCCGAGTGGCTCTCCAATGTCGTCATGGTTAAGAAGTCCAATGGTTCCTGGAGGATATGCATCGACTTCACAGACTTGAATAAGGCGTGTCCGAAGGATCCGTTCCCTCTCCCGAATATCGACACCCTCATCGATGCCACCTCGGGCCATGAGCTCCTCAGCTTCATGGACGCCTTCTCTGGCTATAACCAGATCCGAATGTTCCCTCCGGACATTCCGAAGACCTCCTTCATTACCGACCAGGGCCTCTACTGTTATAGAGTCATGCCGTTCAGATTGAAGAACGCTAGAGCCACCTACCAGCGCCTCTTCAACAAAGTCTTCCAAAGCCAGATAGGCCGCAACATGGAAGTATATGTCGACGACATGCTCGTAAAGAGCGTCCGAAGTACCGACCACGTGGCCGACCTCTAGGAGGCGTTCGGCGTACTGAGAAGGCACAACATGAGGCTTAACCTGAACAAGTGTGCGTTCGGGGTCTCGTCGGGAAAGTTCCTCGGCTTCATGGTGAGCCAGCGAGGGATTGAAGCAAAACCTGAAAAAATCAAGGCCATACTGGACATGGCCCCGCCCCGGAACGTCAAGGAAGTGCAGAAGCTTACGGGTCGCCTCGCCGCTACTGGCCGATTCCTTTCGAAGTCTGGGGAAAAGTGCCTCCCCTTCTTCAAGGCTCTCAGGGGGGCTAAGGGTTTCGAATGGGGCCAACCGCAACAGGAGTCGTTCGACCAACTGAAGGCCTACTTGGTGAACCCTCCCCTGCTCAGCAAACCCATTCCAGGGGAAACCCTCTTCATCTACTTAGCTGCTTCCGAGCAGACCCTAAGTGCTGTTTTGGTGAGGGAAGAAGACCGGGCTCAGAGGCCCATCTACTATGTGAGCAAGGTGCTTCGGGACGCCGAGCTCCGTTATCCGAAGATAGAAAAGATGGCCTACGCCCTGATCATGGCGGCAAGGAAGCTCCGTCCATACTTTCAGTCCCATTCGGTTGTGGTCCTCACCGACCAACCGCTGAAGCAGATCCTCCACAAGCCAGAAACCTCAGGCCGGCTTATGAAGTGGTCCATCGAGCTGAGCCAACACGACATCTCCTACCAGCCCCGGACTGCGATCAAAGCTCAGGCCCTCGCCGACTTCATTGTCGAGTCCACCATTCCCGAGGTCAGCCATGTCCCGAACGGATCCCCCATTTGGACAGTTTTTGTGGACGGTTCCTCCTGCAACGAGGGTAGCGGTGCCGGTATTATCCTGAATGGCCCTGATGACTTCGTCCTCCAGTATGCCCTCCGCATGAATTTCAAGGCCTCAAACAATGAGGCTGAGTATGAGGCACTAATCGCGGGCCTCGGACTTGCCCGAAGTGCCGGGACACAGCGCCTCCGAATCCATAGTGACACTAAGCTGGTGGTGAACCAAGTCTTGGGCGAGTACGAGGCGCGAGACGAACGGATGGCGAAGTATCTCGCCAAGGTCCAAACCCTCGTGGGCCGGTTCGAAGAGGCACTCATCCAACGAGTCCCTCGAGAAGAAAACTCGCAAGCCGACGCCCTCTCCAAGTTGGCCTCATCCTCCCTCCAAGGTCTCGAGCAGACCATCTTGATCGAGGTCCTCATGAAACCGAGCATAGAAGACGAGACCCTCGACTCAGTGGAGTCATTGCCGGTCCTACTGCAAGATAATTGGATGAAACCCTTAGTAGAATTCTTAAGGGACGGACTCTCCCCGAGGACCCGAAGGAAGCCCGCCGAGTAAGAACCAGGGCCGAGCGGTACGTCCTGATCGAGGGAATCTTGTACAAGCGCTCCTTCTCGCAGATTGACGGCCGACCTTACCTGAGGTGCCTTTCCCCGGAACAGGTCGACTATGCCTTACAGGAGCTCCACGAAGGCATCGGCGGAGCACATTCAGGGTCTAGGTCTTTGGCTCGGAAAGCTCTGAATTACGGATATTTCTGGCCGACACTCCTCCAAGATGCCGAGCGACACGTTCGGCAATGTGGCTCTTGGCAGAGACATTCCAACATTCGTCGCCTCCCCCAGGCCAACCTCGCCTCCCTATCAAGTCCTATCCCCTTCGCAATGTGGGGGATGGATTTACTAGGGCCATTCCCTCCAGCTCCGGGCCAGTTCAAGTTTTTGGTCGTAGCCATCGACTACTTCTCGAAGTGGATTGAGGCCGAGCCCCTTGCCACTATCACCGAGAACAAGGTGCTTCAATTTTTCTGGAAGAGCGTCGTCTGCCGATTCGGCGTCCCCCGTGTTCTCGTCACAGACAATGGAACTCAGTTTACCGGGGCCGCCTTCCGAGCTCTGTGTGAAGACCTTGCCATCCAACAACGCTTCTCTTCCGTCTCCCACCCGCAGTCGAATGGCCAGGTGGAGAACGCTAACAGGCAGATCCTCTCTGGTATCAAGAAGATATTGGACAAGTGTTCCAAAGGCCTATGGGTCGACCAACTCCCCAACATGCTGTGGAACTATCGCACCAACAAACGGACCCCCACAGGAGAATCCCTGTTCAACCTCACGTATGGGTCCGAGGTAGTGATACCTCTCGAAGTCGGGATACCTTCTCCTCGCCTCGCAGCCTACAGCGAGGAGCAGAATGCTAGAGACCTCCGGGCGAACCTAGACCTGGTGGACGAGCTGAGGGAAAGAGCATCAATACGCCAGCAGAACTACCGGAGGAGGGTCGAGTTGGCGTACAACAAGAAGGTCCGACCCACCGATCTCAAGGAGGGAGACTTAGTCCTCAGAAAACAAGCCATCTCCTTCCCCAATCAGAGGAGTAAACTGGCTCCGAACTGGGAAGGACCCTACAAGATCACAAAGGTAGTTTGGCCCAGAGCTTTTCGTCTGGAAGACCTAGAGGGCAGAGAGATTCCGAGGACCTGGAATGCTGACCACCTCTTAAAATACCAAGAAAGCGTCCCAGTGCCTCTCTGACTATCACGAGGTGTCGAATCATTCCTCTCCTCTAACTTGTAATTCATTTCTTAAGCTGTCATATGTAAAAACGGCTCGCCGTCAATTATCAATAAAGAATGCTTTTTCGTATTTATAAAGTTGCTTGTGTCTCTCCGCCTTTATTCTTTATTCAATCAATGGTTCGAAGTCCAATACCCGGCTCGATTCTACTTCGCAAGCTTGCCCTTAAGCAAGCCAGACGTAGTTAGCCGCGCGGAATTGCTCCCACAACCGTTGAACTCTAACGATGGTTCCGGAGTCCAACACTTGGTTCGATTCTACTCCGCAAGCCCGCTCCTCAGCGGGCTAGGAGTGGATCGCCATTCGGAATTGCTCCCACCACCGTCCAACTCTCACGAGGATCGGCGAGCCCACCATTGGGTAAGACTCGACTTGCCTCGCAACTTCGCGATAAGAGGAGACAGAAGCACCGCTCGGCACCTCTAGCTGAACGCTCTTGTCGCCGAACCGCGAACGAGCGAGAGGTATGCTCGGAGCGCACCACGTCGCTCGAACTCTTAGACCTCCGGTCGGCTGATCGAGCAAGTGCCCATCCGAGCATCAAAACGGAGAAAACTCACTTTCTCCTCAACTTTTGTGTAAGATCTCGATCAGACGGCCCAGATCTTGCCAGCGACGCTAAACGACAAGATAGCATTTTCTTGGGAACTGGGTCCGTCTCGAGATTCGTGCCACCATCCAACGGTTCAGATCGCGCTACAGCGCCGAACCACGAACGAGAGAGGGGCCGGGTCGGAGACCTCGGCGCGACGAACACAGTCAGAACCGAAATAACTACGCAGAGCTACAAAGGACGTGCTAGTTCATGAAAGAAATATTATTCATAATTGGGACACAGTTCAAAGCAACTTTTCTATACAACAAGGTCACAATGCCCTAAAGAACAGTAGTTACAATGCCGACCCACTACACTTGGTTTTTTTAAAAAAAAGAAAAAATTATCAAACGTCCCGTTCGGTCGTCAGTCTAGCTACCTCGGCCGCCAGTTCCTCTTCCTCCGTCCGAAGCCCCGCATCTACAGTCTGCAAGTGACGGATCTCAGAGAGCAGATCGTCCCTTTCGGCTACTATCTTCGTCAGATTGTGCCGAACGCACTGGATCCGAAGGGCGTTGCTAAAGGCGGTCGGCGAGTCTCCGTCCTCTCCTGTGGGGGTCATCTCGGCGATCCTGCTCTCCATACGCCGGATCTCGCCGTCACGCTGACCCAGGATGAGCTGAAGGTGGCCCCGCTCGCTCTCGGCTCGGCGCAGTCCCAGCTCGACTTTATATAGCCGCTCTCGGCATTTGGCCGAGCGCATCCTCGTCTCCCCTGAGCCAGCCTCAGTTCGAGCGTGATCATCCGAGCAATTGGGGGTGGCGTCTTGAGCTACCACCACGAGCTGAAAAGAGGAAGAGACGAACAACAAAATTTCAAACGTTGCCGAAGTCCAACACTTCAAGAATTTTCAAAACAAACTTTCAGACTTTTATTCAGATATAGTAACTCGACATAGAACAAAACCGACGCTACAACAGAGTGTTACAATAGTTAGAAGGAACATAAGACAACATGTTTAGTGCCTCTTCGGAAGGGGTACGCTTCGGTTCAAGGAAACGCGGGGGCAGCGAGGCCTGACCTCCGAGCTCGATTCCAAACCAGCGAAGCGAGATCCCCCTTCGCCGCTAACTCCAACCGTGGCGCCGACCGAGGCACCGCTAGACGAGACAGCTACACTACTCTGAGCGTCAGCAGGACTCCGCCTAGCCGCGGGCAAACGAGTCGCAAGTTCGTAGAAGGTAATCCCTCTCTCGCTCTCTTCGCGAGTACACGACGTACTACGAATGTTGGCCCGCTCCGGTAGAGGCCTGAGCGACGCGACCTCTTCCTCCAACTCGATAATCCTATCCCTCAGAGCGTCATCCTTCGCCGACATCTTCAAACGAGGAGGTCTTGACGAGCCCGAGACATTGGCGCTATCGATCGCGAGTCGTCGATAATGGGTGACCTCGATCCCCCTGTCTATCGTAATCCTCCTAAGCTTGTCGACCTCGGCCAACAACTTTTGGCGCTCGGATGACACCTTCTCCAACTCGGAAGTTAGCTTCTCTTCCTCCGCCGAACGTTCTTTCTCCGCTAACTCCAAGTGTCGGATCTCGGCCAAGAGCTCGTTATTCTTTTGCTCGGCGAGGGAGAGCTCCCTACGAAGTCGCCCGGTCTCACCTTCGGGACAAGGAGCTTGGGGTTGCTTCCGCAGTTGCTTCAACTCGCGACAATACCCCCTCGCAGCTACCTTTATCTCCTCCAGCTTCAAGAACATATAAAACCGCCTCTCTCGGCTCTGGGAAAGCTCTCGCTTTGTTTTGGTCAGCTCCTTACGAAGGTATGCAACCTCCGTGATTGGTCCAAACTTCACCTGAAAAGCAGAGATAAATCCAAGGCCCAACACTTGGAGAATTAAGCCTAATCAAACACAAAATCCGGAATCCGGAGACTAACACTTGGAGAATTTTTGGCCAAACAAAGAGTGTTTTCATTCAAAACTCAAAAAAGCATTACAAGAGCGGTGGCCAGTCCGCAGTTAGGCTTATAAAAAAAAACAAAAGACTAAAAGACGCAACCAAGTCAGGGGTCGACCTTTTTGTCGTTCGGGTCTGTCGACCCCTCGGCCTTGTCCTCGCCCTCAACCTCGTCCTCGTCCTCGCTCTCACTCTCCTCCTCTGAGTCATCCTCCTCCTCACCCTCGGCCTCAGTCTCACCCGGGCCTTCGACACCGTCGGTCTGTCCCTCGGGGCCGAGCATCGCCTGGGGAAGCTCCTCCTCCCCCTCCACGGGGTCAGAGAAGCGGTAGGAGGACGTGTCGAACCCCGGATTCCGAGCGGTGATATGAAGCAGGGCTCGGCCGTACGCATCCTCTATGTTCTTGAACATGTGCTGCTCGGCCTTGTCCTGGACAGCACTCTTCGCCTTCGCCACCTTAGACCGGTGCCTGGCCATGATCTTCTCGGTCTTCTTCCGAGCCCTCTCCGCCTTCGACCGAGCATTGGCCAACTCCTCCTTCAGCTCGGCATTCTCCTTCTCTGAGGCCTCGAGCTTGGCTGCCACGTCCTTCGATCGCTGAACGGCGTCAGCCAGCTGCGCCTCCAATCCTGCCACTTCGGCTCTGCGTTTTGCCGATAGGAGTAGCTCAGCATCGAGCAGCTTCACTGCTTTAGCGCGCTCCGACCTCTCCCGGTCGTACTGCGCCGTCAGCTCTTGTTCTTTGCTCACAAACTCTTCGAGCAAGAAGTTGATGTAACGCCCCGAATCCCAAATACACTGAATTCGAGATGTTCTACAGGATCTTTTCACTTTCTTAGTACACTTTTACAGGGAAATAAAAACTTTTCATCATACATCAGAGTTTACATCATAATTACATCTTTCTTTTGCACAGCGGAAGTAAAATACAACAATTTAACACAAGTACAACAGCTTGATAAAATCTTTAAGCATCCAAATCTTCTTTAATCTTTAGCATGACATTTACCTGCATGTTAGATTGTGGGTACGTCAGTTTATTCAACCGACGATCATTATACACGGCCGTCCTCGCTTGCCGAAAATAGTATAACTTAACATTTCATATTTAGCAAACACAAACTTGTCACATTCAAACTAAAGGGACTACCCTATTGATATCGTGTTGTGATTGTGCACTTAGTCCTTAATGCAGTTAATTATGTTACATGACACTAATGCACACTTGTTCGGATTCTATGCATCCCATACTACATAGGTCCGAGGGCAAGCCCTTATTCGTTCTTCATCTTGATAGGGTTCAATCCCCCGTTATGTCTTAAACTACTACTGTAACTACGGTAGTGTCTTAGATGTCCTATGATCTATGAGCCCATGTCCAGGCAGCCTGGAGGGGAATCCCACGCACTGTCACGACACATCGAGCAGGCAACCTATGGACAATTCGGCCTCCGCCATGGAACAATGGCACCACCCATAGCCACTCGAACATCCCACGAGCGTCGCCACCGGGACGATAATTCCGGAGTAGCCCCCACGCACTGTCTTGACGCATCAAGCAGGCAACCTGTGAATCGCTCTCACACCGCTATCCATTGGCCCTCATACTCATGTTTTTCTTCTACTTTCATCACATCTCCACTATGTACTAGTCCTTAGTTTTATTTAAAAATCATGAACAAAATAATCACTAGAGTTAGCCTCTCCATCAACCGGACTTATTCATTTGTTTCAACATGACCAACCTTGGTCTAATTTCAATTCAATTCATCTTTCTCAATGCCGGGGAGACTTAGCTACTCTATTTCAAATTTCATTTCACAATCTTTAAGTCATAACCACTTTCATGTCACAATTTCATATTCTTTCTTATTCATGATTACTCTTTGTTCACAAGTCCATAGTGAAAACTTATAACTCATAAAAATTCATATACATGGCCAACAATTTCATCAACATGATTTCTAAATTCCAATATCATACAATGGACTCATGCACTTCATAAGTAAACACCCATACTTTACACTTTACACAATTATCCTCAAGTGAGAAATTAATAATATCATGTCACACCACAAAATTCTTTGTCAATTACTTTCTAATAAATCCATTCAATATATCTTTATAAAGTGAAAATTTCCATAAAAGTGTCTTAGAACCATAGCTTTAATTATACTATTTGTTCATAAACTACATTATATTTTCTTCAAATAATACCCAACTCAATCCCATAAAATTCCTTGTATTTTTATGAAAATTACCATATTTTTCTCATATTTTTTGGACATCAAAATCTCACAAAAAAAATATTTTTCCCTAAGTGCTAAAGGAAGGATTCGAACCCAGCACAGTAGAGAAGAAGGCCAGAGCACCCGCCATCAGGCCAATCTGTGCTAGCGATTAGAAGAGGGTGAATTAAGTATAGGTGCTGTCATTTCGCAGTCTCATATTCATATATATACAGTTGGGATAAAAGATGGTGAGGCCGGGTTTCGAACCACGCCGCTCAGGGAAACCAAACACAGTCACCGACCGCCTGAGCCACTGGCTCAGGTTGTCACAACACTGGGTTTAAGTCCATTAGTTTCATATTCGTACTGTTCTAGAAAACAACTCGATGTTCAAATCAATTAGGTTCAAATTGCCTTTATACAAACTACAGAAAAATTCCAGATTTATTCTCCTTTATTTAATCTTCAAAACAGCAAGTATAAAAAATAAATTTTGTACTAAAAACATAATTTTTCCACCCAACTAAAAATTTGTTTATTAAAACTAGCAAATCTTTTATTTTCGACATTGAAAAAAGAGAATCGATTGATCTTCTAATCTCTCTTTTATCCCCAACTTTTCCATGATAATTACTGTTTATTCATCTATATTCACACCACCTACAACTTTTGGATTTTCCCATACTCATATTAGCACAAGAATTCATGTAACACATGAATAGGTGAAACTCGAAAATTACTAAGTTTGGTACATTTTTAATTTGATGACAACAAGCAATTCTTTGGTTCAATTATGCCACTTCTACACATGAATGTAACATACTCATAACTCAAGCATACTTTATACCTTCTATCCAAATTTCATAGTGTCAATATCTTAATCAATTGTCATGTTTCAAGCAATTGATAAAGATTTTCACACATCATACTAACCACATTGCATCATTATTCAATTAGACTAAATAATCATAGAAAGTGCTTCATATAGTTTAATTTCATGCTAGCATTCCACATACACAATTTATCACATCATTCTAAACCATTCACATACTAACTTTTTAATTAGAGTGGACTCTTATTAGTATTTTCCATGTATAGTGTTGTCAATATAACTAACATGAATCCTATATTAGAAACATGAATTGTTTTACCCACCTTAATGGAGAGAAACACAAAAGCAACAAGTAGATGAGAACACCTCCTCCTAGCCAAAAGAGTGCACCACTTCCAAGCTCCCAAGCCCTAGCCGAATGCTTCTCCAATCCAACCGAATGCTCCCCCAAGCCCTTGACCGAAATGCTCCAAGCAACCCAAGGAACCACACACTCTCTTATCTTTTATAACTCACAATTATAATACTATTAGCTTTAGAAATTACACTTTGCATATGAAAAACTAGCCATGAGAAGGGGGGTATTTATACTAAAAAATGAGGGGAATGGAGGGCTAAGATCATCTTGGTGGTTGCAAAATGAAAGGCTTAGATCCAAGTAGGAGTTAGGAAAACTACCCACCTCCTTGAAACTCCCCCCATGTTCTCCACACCAAAATTTCAATTTCCCTCCAAAGAAGAATGCTACCGGCCCAAAAAATAGAGTGTGCAATGCACGTGTACGTGTAGTGCACGTGCATGCAACTAGGCCAAATTTTGTACATTCTAAAATTGTATAAAAATAATTTTGTTTAAAAAAAGTCTTCTACATGACAAGTTTAATTAAAAATAACTTAATTCATGGGCTTTCTTTTTGGGCCAAAATAATTTTATAAAAATAATTAAAATAAAAAATGCTTTTGGG
Organism: Hemerocallis citrina; assembly: GCA_017893485.1. Classification (NCBI taxonomy): domain Eukaryota; kingdom Viridiplantae; phylum Streptophyta; class Magnoliopsida; order Asparagales; family Asphodelaceae; genus Hemerocallis; species Hemerocallis citrina. The sequence goes on from CM030368.1 coordinate 46,605,890, forward strand.
CTTTTCAGAAAAGGCTTTTCAGTTAAATCAAATAAGGCTTTTAAAGAAGGCTTTTGTACTAAAATAATTTGAGAAAATTATATTTAAACATACACATCATGATAAAATAGTCCAAAAAGTATTGCACGTGCACAACACGTGCAAAATAAATAATTTCTCATTAATTGAAAAATCAGGGTATTACAGCACTCCCTCCTTAGAATAGTTCCGTCCCCGGAACTACAATCAAGAGCGAGGAAACAAACAAAATACAACACACTCAACAAGAAACAAAGATACAAAAATACAATCAAGCAAAAAGCTCAGGATAGTCCTTCAACATCCTCTCCTCGGATTCCCAAGTAGCCTCTTCAACCAAGTGGTTTCTCCAGACTACCTTGACCATCGGAATCGTCTTATTCCTCAAGACTTTCTCTCGACGATCAACAATCTCAACAGGAGACTCGATGTAATTCAGGTCTAACTGCAAACCTTCCGGCACTTCAGGCAAATGATGACTCGGGTCTGGAATATAACCTCTCAGCATAGACACATGAAAGACATTGTGCACCTGAGACAACTCTTCCGGTAATTCAAGCCGGTAAGCAGTTTTCCCGATCCTTTTCAATATCTTATACGGGCCTATAAACCTCGGGGCTAACTTCCCGCCCTTGCCAAAACGAACCACACCTTTGCTGGGTGATACCTTCAGGAAGACGAAGTCACCAACCTCAAACTCAAAGTCCCTTCTCCGGTTGTCTGCATAGCTTTTCTGCCTGCTCTGAGCTTCCACCAACCTTTTCCTGATCAGATCAATCTTCTCAGAAGTCAGCTGTACAAGCTCAGGACCAAACAACTGACGCTCCCCCACTTCATACCAACAAACAGGGGTCCTGCACTTCCTGCCATACAGAGCTTCGTACGGCGCCATCCCAATACTAGCCTGAAAACTATTGTTGTAAGCAAACTCCACCAAAGGTAAATGCCTTTCCCAACTGCCTCCAAAGTCTAGTATACAACACCGAAGCATATCCTCAAGAATACGATTGACTCTCTCGGTCTGCCCATCGGTTTGCGGATGAAAAGCAGTGCTGAAATCCGTCTTGGTACCCAAAGCTGCCTGAAGACTCCTCCAGAAATGCAAAGTAAACCGCGCATCTCGATCAGACACAATAGTCGAAGGAACGCCATGAAGTCGGACAATCTCACCAACATACATCTCAGCCAACTTGTCCATCGAAGCAGTGAGTTTCATCGCCAAAAAGTGAGCGGACTTGGTAAGTCGATCGACTATAACCCAAATAGCATCATTGCCTTTAGAACTCTTAGGCAATCCCGTAATGAAATCCATACTGATGTTATCCCACTTCCATTCCGGAATAGGTAACGGCTGTAATAGACCTCCGGGTCTCTGATTTTCAGCTTTGACTTGCTGACAAACCTCACACTTCGTGACAAATTCAGCCACATCCCGCTTCAAACCTGACCACCAGAAATGCTGCTTGATGTCCTTGTACATCTTAGTACTCCCAGGATGTACCGACAGAAGAGTAGCATGTGCCTCCTGAAGAATACTCTCTTTCAGGTCCGCCTGATTTGGAACGCACAGCCTATCTCCGAACCACAGCACTCCATCTCTGGTCTGAAAACCGGGCAACCTGCCAGCACCAACCTGTTCCTTCATCTCCAGAATATCAGCATCAACTTCCTGACTTGCAATGATCCTTGCATTCAAAGTAGGCTGAAGCCTCAACTGAGCCAAAGATGCTCCCAATCCTTGCAAGACAACCTCAATCCCAGCTCGGTCCAACTCCTCAATCAGCTGCCTCTGAGTTGTAATCAAACTGGCCAAACTGCTCTTGCGACTAAGTGCATCAGCAACAACATTAGCCTTTCCAGGATGATACTTGATCTCAGGTCGCATATCCTCGAGCACTTCCAACCATCTCCGCTGCCTCAGATTGAGATCCCTCTGCTGATATATATACTTCAAGCTCTTGTGATCCGTGTACATATTCAACTTCTCACCGTACACGTAGTGCCTCCATTGCTTCAAAGCAAAAATAATCGCAGCCAACTCCAGATCATGAGTCGGGTAATTTTTCTCATGCCGTCTTAGTTGCCTAGACCCATAAGCGATTACTCTTCCTTCTTGCATTAAGACACAACCAAGCCCCCGATGTGAAGCATCGCTATAAACGTCATACTCAACACCAGCTCTAGGCAAAGCCAAAATAGGTGCAGTAGTCAGTCTATCTTTCAACTCCTGAAAAACTCGCCTCACATTGCTCGGTCCACTTGAAGCTCACATTCTTCTTGGTCAGCCCTGTAAGCGGTACAGCTATCTGAGCATAACCTTGAATGAATCTCCGATAATACCCAGTCATCCCAAGGAAACTTCTGACTTCCTTCACTGTAGTAGGCCTCGCCCAATCTCTCACTGCCTCTATCTTCTGAGGGTCAGTTGCCACTCCCTCCTTAGAAAGGATGTGACCTAGGAATGCCACTTCAGATTTCCAGAAATCACACTTGGATAACTTGGCATACAACTGCTGCTCTTCCAACTTCTGCAACACCGCTGCCAGATGCTCAGTGTGCTCCTCCTTAGACTTGGAGTACACGAGAATATCGTCGATAAACACCACGACGAAAGAATCAATAAACGGCATCAGAACTCTGTTCATCAAGTCCATGAAGATTGCAGGTGCATTCGTCACTCCGAATGGCATAACTAAGAATTCGTAATGCCCATGCCGAGTTCTAAATGCAGTCTTATGCACATCTTCAGCTTTCACTCGAACTTGGTGGTAACCTGATCGAAGATCTATTTTGGAGAATACAGCTGCTCCTTGTAGACGATCGAACAAGTCATCAATTCGAGGAATCGGATACTTATTCTGAACAGTGACCTTATTCAGCTCCCGGTAATCGATGCACATTCTCATCGATCCATCCTTCTTCTTTACCAAAAGCACTGGTGCTCCCCAAGGTGACGCACTAGGTTGAATAAAGCCTTTTCCCAACAGTTCCTCAATCTGCCGTTTCACCTCATCCTGTTCCACTGGAGCCATCCTATAAGGTGCCTTAGAAATGGGTGCACTTCCCGGTTGAACAGTGATGCTGAACTCTACATCACGATGCGGAGGTAACCCAGGAAAATCTTCCGAGAACACAGTCGGATAGTCCCGAACCACAGGAATCCCTTGCACTTCCACAGGAGTCTCTTCCTTGCGGATAGTTGCCACCAGTTTAGAACATTTCCGGTTCCCTTGGAACACGACTTCAGGTCCACCTGGAGCCTTCACTGTCACCGTCTTGGCCTTACACTCGATGCTTGCACTGTACACCGACATCCAATCAATGCCAATGATAACATCGACTCCCAGGATAGTCAGCTCGATCAGATCAATGCCAAAGATTCTATCCCCAATCACAATCTCGCAATCAGCATAATACCGATCAGTGGTTAAAGTTTCCCCTGACGGAGTAGCTACTGATAAGATCTTGCCTGGGAAAATCTTCGGTTCAACTCCCAACACTTTAGCAAACTTTGGAGACACAAAAGTATGAGAGGATCCAGTATCAAACAATACGACAGCTTTAATTCCATTAAGATAGAGTTCGCCTGTTACATAATATACACCATTACATAACAGCCTCACTAAACAAAGGGAAAGGAAATGACAAAGACTCTAAACACCAGCCCTCGTACCAGAGATGACCTGATCCGCCTCCTCAGCATTAGCTTCTGTCAAGGCAAATACTCGCCCTGATTGGTACGGCCTCTTCCCAGCCTGCTGCGTTGGTGCGCCGCTATTACTGCGCTGAAGTTTGGGACAATGAGATCGGTAGTGTCCCGCTTCCCCACAATTAAAGCAAGTCACCGCAGAAGGTCTCGCCACATTGTTTCCAGGTCCTCCAGCTACACTAACAGCGTTCGCCCCTGTCGGTTTGAACCTCTGTGCAGATGGTTGCCCCCTGAAACTCCCCGAATGTGCAGGCCTCTTACCAGACTGCCAGTTGTTCCTCCTGTTCTGAACAACATGGAACTGCTCCATATCCGCCTCCGTCGCTGCCGCCCTCTTGACCAGCTTATCGAATCTCCTGATACCAAGAGGTATCATACGAGATCTCAAGCTAGGCCTCAGACCATGCTCGAACTTGCGAGCTTTCTTGGCCTCATCCGCCACCAGTTCTGGAGCATACCTAGAGAGCTGAGTGAACTTGGTCTCATAGGCTCTCACCGACATGCTACCTTGCTGAAGCGACAGGAACTCCATCGCCTTCTTCTCCTGGACGTCGGAGGGGAAATAATGGCTACGGAACTCCTCCAGAAATTCCTCCCAACCAAACAACAGACCTCCCATGGTCCTCTTTACAGATTGCCACCAAACCGCTGCATCCTTCTCCAGCTGCAAGGTTGCCAACTTGACCTTGCTACCCTCCGGTGTCTCCAACACCTCGAAGATTGACTCCACTTGCCGTATCCAGTTGTCAGCCGAATCTGGGTCTGACTTTCCCTCGAATACGGGCGGTTTCATTCTCTTGAACGATTCCACCAGCTTTATCGCCTCGGGCACTGGATTTGCCGGCCCCCTAGCTTGGTTCTGAGCCACTGCATTCAACGTCTGGTAGACCCTAGCAAGCTCAGTCTCCAGATCCAAACCTTCCCCATTCCTTGCTCCTCTTCTCGACATATTCTGATGCAAAAGATCCGTCAAATTCGAAGTATATAACAAGAATTTAAACCAACTTCCATTTCATTGAATTCCAAAAGTTTATACATTCGAATTTAAAAACATTTTTGACATCAGAACGGAAAGAAACAGAAGCTACAACACTCTAACTCCTACGGGTCCTCTTCGCTGCTCGAAGTTTTTCCCGCAGTTCATCAACCTCATCCTTCAGCACATCAGTTAGGTTCTTTTTCTTCTCAAGTTCCCAAATCCGATGGCTAAGAACAGAATAGTCAGCCTTCCGCTTCTCCAGCTGAGCCTCCAACAATCCAACTCTCTCCTTCAGGGTTTCCACTTGCCTCTGAAGAGAAGTCACAAGACCACTGGGAACTGGTACTTCCTCTTCGTCGGAAGAAGAATCATCAGATGAATCCGGAGGTGGGGTGATCTCTCGGGATTCAGGGTACTCCTCATCATCAGAATCAGCTTGTCCAGGGTAGTACTCGTCCTCGGAATCTGCCTGTCCAGGATGGTACTCTTCCTCAATGATGTGCCAGTCGTCGCCTCCAGCCGGGTCGAAGTGATCAGCCATCTTAGAAATAGAGAGGAGAAGGCATAAATCTCAGAGCAACACAAATGTAAGTCACTTACATTTAAATCTCTAGATTCAAACACACACTCTAATGTCCACATCTAGGGTGTCGTTCCCTATAAATTTGTACAAGTGTGAAAGTGTAGAAAGCGTGGCTCTGATACCACTCTGTAACGCCCCGAATCCCAAATACACTGAATTCGAGATGTTCTACAGGATCTTTTCACTTTCTTAGTACACTTTTACAGGGAAATAAAAACTTTTCATCATACATCAGAGTTTACATCATAATTACATCTTTCTTTTGCACAGCAGAAGTAAAATACAACAATTTAACACAAGTACAACAGCTTGATAAAATCTTTAAGCATCCAAATCTTCTTTAATCTTTAGCATGACATTTACCTGCATGTTAGACTGTGGGTACGTCAGTTTATTCAACCGACGATCATTATACACGGCCGTCCTCGCTTGCCGAAAATAGTATAACTTAACATTTCATATTTAGCAAACACAAACTTGTCACATTCAAACTAAAGGGACTACCCTATTGATGTCGTGTTGTGATTGTGCACTTAGTCCTTAATGCAGTTAATTATGTTACATGACACTAATGCACACTTGTTCGGATTCTATGCATCCCATACTACATAGGTCCGAGGGCAAGCCCTTATTCGTTCTTCATCTTGATAGGGTTCAATCCCCCGTTATGTCTTAAACTACTACTGTAACTACGGTAGTGTCTTAGATGTCCTATGATCTATGAGCCCATGTCCAGGCAGCCTGGAGGGGAATCCCACGCACTGTCACGACGCATCGAGCAGGCAACCTATGGACAATTCGGCCTCCGCCATGGAACAATGGCACCACCCATAGCCACTCGAACATCCCACGAGCGTCGCCACCGGGACGATAATTCCGGAGTAGCCCCCATGCACTGTCTTGACGCATCAAGCAGGCAACCTGTGAATCGCTCTCACACCGCTATCCGTTGGCCCTCATACTCATGTTTTTCTTCTACTTTCATCACATCTCCACTATGTACTAGTCCTTAGTTTTATTTAAAAATCATGAACAAAATAATCACTAGAGTTAGCCTCTCCATCAACCGGACTTATTCATTTGTTTCAACATGACCAACCTTGGTCTAATTTCAATTCAATTCATCTTTCTCAATGCCGGGGAGACTTAGCTACTCTATTTCAAATTTCATTTCACAATCTTTAAGTCATAACCACTTTCATGTCACAATTTCATATTCTTTCTTATTCATGATTACTCTTTGTTCACAAGTCCATAGTGAAAACTTATAACTCATAAAAATTCATATACATGGCCAACAATTTCATCAACATGATTTCTAAATTCCAATATCATACAATGGACTCATGCACTTCATAAGTAAACACCCATACTTTACACTTTACACAATTATCCTCAAGTGAGAAATTAATAATATCATGTCACACCACAAAATTCTTTGTCAATTACTTTCTAATAAATCCATTCAATATATCTTTATAAAGTGAAAATTTCCATAAAAGTGTCTTAGAACCATAACTTTAATTATACTATTTGTTCATAAACTACATTATATTTTCTTCAAATAATACCCAACTCAATCCCATAAAATTCCTTGTATTTTTATGAAAATTACCATATTTTTCTCATATTTTTTGGACATCAAAATCTCACAAAAAAAATATTTTTCCCTAAGTGCTAAAGGAAGGATTCGAACCCAGCACAGTAGAGAAGAAGGCCAGAGCACCCGCCATCAGGCCAATCTGTGCTAGCGATTAGAAGAGGGTGAATTAAGTATAGGTGCTGTCATTTCGCAGTCTCATATTCATATATATACAGTTGGGATAAAAGATGGTGAGGCCGGGTTTCGAACCACGCCGCTCAGGGAAACCGAACACAGTCACCGACCGCCTGAGCCACTGGCTCAGGTTGTCACAACACTGGGTTTAAGTCCATTAGTTTCATATTCGTACTGTTCTAGAAAACAACTCGATGTTCAAATCAATTAGGTTCAAATTGCCTTTATACAAACTACAGAAAAATTCCAGATTTATTCTCCTTTATTTAATCTTCAAAACAGCAAGTATAAAAAATAAATTTTGTACTAAAAACATAATTTTTCCACCCAACTAAAAATTTGTTTATTAAAACTAGCAAATCTTTTATTTTCGACATTGAAAAAAGAGAATCGATTGATCTTCTAATCTCTCTTTTATCCCCAACTTTTCCATGATAATTACTGTTTATTCATCTATATTCACACCACCTACAACTTTTGGATTTTCCCATACTCATATTAGCACAAGAATTCTTGTAACACATGAATAGGTGAAACTCGAAAATTACTAAGTTTGGTACATTTTTAATTTGATGACAACAAGCAATTCTTTGGTTCAATTATGCCACTTCTACACATGAATGTAACATACTCATAACTCAAGCATACTTTATACCTTCTATCCAAATTTCATAGTGTCAATATCTTAATCAATTGTCATGTTTCAAGCAATTGATAAAGATTTTCACACATCATACTAACCACATTGCATCATTATTCAATTAGACTAAATAATCATAGAAAGTGCTTCATATAGTTTAATTTCATGCTAGCATTCCACATACACAATTTATCACATCATTCTAAACCATTCACATACTAACTTTTTAATTAGAGTGGACTCTTATTAGTATTTTCCATGTATAGTGTTGTCAATATAACTAACATGAATCCTATATTAGAAACATGAATTGTTTTACCCACCTTAATGGAGAGAAACACAAAAGCAACAAGTAGATGAGAACACCTCCTCCTAGCCAAAAGAGTGCACCACTTCCAAGCTCCCAAGCCCTAGCCGAATGCTTCTCCAATCCAACCGAATGCTCCCCCAAGCCCTTGACCGAAATGCTCCAAGCAACCCAAGGAACCACACACTCTCTTATCTTTTATAACTCACAATTATAATACTATTAGCTTTAGAAATTACACTTTGCATATGAAAAACTAGCCATGAGAAGGGGGGTATTTATACTAAAAAATGAGGGGAATGGAGGGCTAAGATCATCTTGGTGGTTGCAAAATGAAAGGCTTAGATCCAAGTAGGAGTTAGGAAAACTACCCACCTCCTTGAAACTCCCCCCATGTTCTCCACACCAAAATTTCAATTTCCCTCCAAAGAAGAATGCTACCGGCCCAAAAAATAGAGTGTGCAATGCACGTGTACGTGTAGTGCACGTGCATGCAACTAGGCCAAATTTTGTACATTCTAAAATTGTATAAAAATAATTTTGTTTAAAAAAAGTCTTCTACATGACAAGTTTAATTAAAAATAACTTAATTCATGGGCTTTCTTTTTGGGCCAAAATAATTTTATAAAAATAATTAAAATAAAAAATGCTTTTGGGCTTTTCAGAAAAGGCTTTTCAGTTAAATCAAATAAGGCTTTTAAAGAAGGCTTTTGTACTAAAATAATTTGAGAAAATTATATTTAAACATACACATCATGATAAAATAGTCCAAAAAGTATTGCACGTGCACAACACGTGCAAAATAAATAATTTCTCATTAATTGAAAAATCAGGGTATTACAGTTGAAGTGGCAGAGGGTCTGAAAAGAGAACAAACCGTTAGGGTCCGAACCTAGAAACTTAGAAAATTTCAGAAAAATGCTTCAATAAGAAAGTGTTCGGCCCACTCACTGACATCGTGTTCCGAGCGATCTGCATCGTCGCGTCCCCGACTTGACCGGACTTAAGGGCCGCTCGGTCCTTTGGGGTCGGCAGGTGCTTCACCGCCTGCATACAAATGTTGTCGTCACCCAAAAAACCATCGACTTTCATCACTTGCCAGTCGGGGACGAAGATCTGCTTGTGCCCCTCGGTCAGAATCTTCTCCACATCGGCAGTGAGGGGCGGAACCTGGAGGGATAACACCTTGCTCACGTCGAACACGCCGCTCAACGAGCCGGGAGCATCTCCCTTTGCCGTTGGAGTCGGCGCGTCCGAAACAGGAGGATCGGAGGCCGCGACCTTCTCCTGCACGGGATCGGCCTCCGGAGCGACGACCCCCTTCAGGTCGGCGGTCTTCGAGACCGAAGGTATCTTCGGAGCTCGGCCGCCCTGAGGCCCTGTCGAGGGTCTCTTCTTTCTCGTCTCCTACTCCCTCGCCTTGGCCTTCGCCATCAACGCCCTGTAGTCCATCTTCGAAGACTCTGCACAAACCGAGTGAAAAAACTTAGAAAAATTTTCATGAACTTCAAGCAAGAAGTAAAAATACCAGAAGCGTACTGGGGTCGATCGGACTGAGACCCCCCCGGAACAAAGCCTCCTCGGTGATATCTTTCCAACTTAACGTCGGCAAGGCAAGGAGTTTCTTAAGGACTTCCGCCTCCTCATCGCTCAGTACCGGCTCCTTCTTCGCTAGCTTGGGCAGGCCTTCCCTCGACCAAGCTATCGGAATTGCCCAGGGTGCGGGAGCTCGGACAATGAAATACTTCTCCTTCCAATGCTTGATCGAGTCCGGGTTTTCGATCAACTTCACGCCCGTCCGCGGCGAAAGGTAGAACCTCTGCTCGTTTCTGTTCGGCTGGCAAGGGCGGTAGAGGCTCCGAAGGAGAAACATGTTTGGCTCGGCGCCGATCTCTTGACATCGAAGAACAAATGCCAAGACGTGCCTCCAAGCGTTCGGCATCAGTTGGGTGGGGCACAGACCGTACCAATTAAGAACCTCGACGATGAATGGATGAAGCGGAAAACGGAGCCCGGCGGCCAAGGAGTTGAGGGAAAATACGCACGCGTCAGCCGAAGACGACGTGCAGGCTCGGAAACCCGGTCCAGGGAGAAGTAGCCCGAACTCGGCAGGGATCTGGAATCCGGTCCGGATCCGATGCAGATCAGCCTCAGTAAGAGACAAGATGGTATGGTCCACCTCGGACAACTCTCTCGGCTCGTTCTCCTCCACCGACTTGGCAGTGCCCTGGGTAACCTTCTCCAACATCTCTTCGGAGTAGCTCCGGACACCCCCCACACTCGACAGAACGATAGGCTGCCGACCGAACTCCCCTGCCGTCTTCGGCTGCTCAATGATCGTGACCACTCCTTTACCCTTCTGGGACTTCGCAACAACCTCCTGGAGCGGCTCGGCTACTTCGCCACTCTTGCTCGGCCGAACAACGGTCTGCTCGGTCGGCTCTATCACCTCCTTTCCTTTACCCGCTCGGCCGACGATTTGGTCCGAGGCGGGGGTCTCATCCGAAGAAGTAATCTTAACCATTTTTCTAAAAAGAAAGGAGAGAAACTGACCTTGAAGTGACTGTTATGGTCGGAAAAGTTCGCCGGAGCAAAGGAACGCCTTGCCGCGACAGCTAGCAGCACCACCCAGGAGCTAAAAACTTCGATGGTGAAAAGTAAAAACTTGAGAGAGAAAGTGAAAGTGAATAATGAGATCTGGGGTGGGGGAGTAAAGATTTATAGTAAAAAGAAAAGTCTCTTGGGCTTCCTAACGTAAGGGCGCGACTTTTGGGCCGCTCTTGAAACGTCACGGAGGCCCAAAACGACTTTGTCTTTTCACCAAGTCAGGTAGCTCGGCACAACAGGATCTAAATCCGAACAACGTGCGTTCCGAACCCAACAGCAAAGGGACCGGTCGGCTAACCGAGCAACTGCCCATCCGAGCGTCAAAACGGAGAAAATTCACTTTCTCCTCAACTTTCGTGTAAGATCTCGATCAGACGGCCCAGATCTTGCAACCGACGCTAAACGACAAGATAGCATTTTCTTGGAAACTGGGTCCGTCTCGAGATTCGCGCCACCATCCAACGGTTCAGGTCGCGCCACATCGCCCAGACGAAGCACTTCGGACCCAGACGCTCCACCTCTGTCTGAAGAAGCCAGAGAAAATTTGGATTAAAAGTTTTAAGGTACCGCCCTTGGCGAGCCCCCCGGGCCCCAGGTCTCGGTCGGTTCCCCTCTCACCCGTGAGCAACTCGAAGCCAATGGCCTCGGAGCCGAAACCACGAATCGTTCAAGGGTTGGAGAGAAACCACCGTCTCGCGGGGCCCGGTCAAAAAGCATATCGGCACACCTCCCATCTCTAACTCCTTCGGGCTGACAACCATCAGAAGCCGTCAGCCCGGAAGGAAGACAGAGATCGGAAGAGACCAACCATTCCGAAGCAGCTTGTCCCTCGGCTCCGGACTTCGGTCGTCACCCCTTCTGCCCTGATCTCCTCCGACCCTGACATCCGCATCGGGACCGTCAGAATAGGGAGAAGATCATGGCGGAAGAATGACCACCCATCCTTCCGAAGCCCCTTGTACCCCGGGTCCGGACTCCGGTTGTCACCCCTTCTGCCCTGATCTCCTCCGACCCTGACATCCGCATCGGGACCGTCAGAATCGGGAGAAGATCACGGCGGAAGAGTGACCACCCGTCCGACGGCCTCAGGGTTAGGATTTTTCAAAAGAAGACAGGCATCCGCCTTGACTCCGGTCGTCACCTCTTCTGCTCTGATCTCCCCCGACCCTGACATCCGCATCGGGGCCGTTAGAATCAGGAGGAGACCATGGCCGAAGAGCAACCACCCAAGGCATACACCTCCGATGGCCAAAACTCAACATTGTTGTGACTGAAACTACAAGGGGAGTGGGGTATTTATAGCCTCCCCTCGAAGAACTAGCCATTATGACCCTCGGGAGCTGAAACGCCACGCATTAATTGGAGGGCGCCAATCTTAATGACCCCGGGAAGTTGGAACGCCGCACAAATCCTGGGGTGCCATTAATGCTCTTGGGAACTGAACCGTCTCGAGATTTGTTCCGCCATTCAACGGCCCGGATCGCGCTACCACGCTCGGATTGCCGAACCCTTAGACATCCGATCGGCTAACCGAGCAAGTGCCCATCCGAGCGTCAAAACGGAGAAAACTCACTTTCTCCTCAGCTTTCGTGTAAGATCTCGATCAGACGGCCCAGATCTTGCCAACGATACTAAGCGACAAGATAGCATTTTCTTGGGAGCTGAGCCCGTCTCGAGATTCGAGCCCCGATCCGACGGCTCAGATTGCGCCACGTCGTTCGGACAACCGGGCTCTCAGACCTCCGGTCAGCCAACCGAGCAAGTGCCCATCCGGCGGCCCAGAACGTCGCTCGACCAACCGAACTCTCAGATCCCCAATCGGCCAACCGAGAAAGTGCCCATCCGGCGGCCCAGAACGTCGCTCGACCAACCGAACCCTCAGATCCCCGGTCGGCCAACCGAGCAAGTGCCCATCCGAGCATCAAAACGGAGAAAAAAAGCAGCCGAACGATCACGACCGTTGGATCTTCCAGAAAATCGTGCTCCTGATGATGAACGGTCCAGATCTTGCCACGTGCGCTAAACGACAAGATAGCGTTCTCTTGGGAAACGCGCCCGTCTCAAGATTCGTGCCACCATCCGATGGCTCAGATTGTGCCATGTCGCTCGTACGGCCGAACCCTTACACCTCCGGTCGGCCAACCGAGCAAGTGCCCATCCGAGCGTCAAAAGCGAGAAAATGAATGCCGAGCGATTACAACCGCCAGATCTCTCAGAAATTCGTGCTCGCCCAAGATCAACGGTCCAGATCAGGCCACGCCATAAATCAGTATTTAAAAATTAATTTTTATTTATTTAAATCGTTTTATTTATTTAAAAATTGCAAAAAATTGCTAAAAATTCGAAAAAATTAACTAAAAATTCTGAAAAATAATTAAAAATTCGGGGGGATATTTTTGAGCTCCTGAACGAACAATTATTGCCTAGAATGTACTGTTAAGGTCCCCGAACGATTAGTTAACACATCGCAAAATTAAATAAATAGTCCGAAAAAATAGATAAAAACCGTCAAATACTCAACAAGGCTTCAGAACAGCTTACGGCTTCAAAAATCACCTCACTACCCCCTTTGAGATTCAAAACACTCCATTCGGACTCCGATACAACTCCGCTAGCCACTAAAACAGTTAAACTACTCCTCAAAGGCTGATCACACTCAGTCTTTAGGAGTGGGGGGCTCGTGATATGGCTAAAAATGGGGTTAAATCGAAACTGTCTAGATTGGGCACGAATCTTGAAACTCAGGGGTAAAACAGTAATTTCACATACAAATGGGTCCGAAACGGGTACTGGATCTCCTTCTCACAGATCCAATAACCGACGATCGGATCCACTCCAACTGGGTACGGGTCCTGACCCGAGACAGACCCAGACCAGCTAGAGAAAATCAGGGTCACTGATTTGACCAGATCAACGGGCTTGATTTGCAGTTACCCTCTCACCGGGAATCAGGGGTCAGTTTCCTAAACAAACTGTAAGGATTTTACTCCTGACAGTTACACTGGAAATCAGGTCCCTAATCACTCCCATGGCGACTATAGATACCTCCTACCTACCACTGTGACCAGGTAATCACTTTTTTTCCAGCTTAAGCTCTTTCTTAATCACCACTGGTTACTGATAAGAGCGTCGGAGGGTGCGTCACCGGAATTAACCCCGGTGTATCGCACTTTCTTGCAGGTTAGCGACAGGAATCAACAGGAGCGGATCCGCTATTCAGGTTCTTCCACGAACTCACAAATCTCATCTGTTTACCCCCACACCAGAATCAGCAGTAACATGTACATAGAAGGGGGCCCGTGTTTTCCATCTGATTATCTGTATGAGATCATATTACATGATCGTTTGTTATCTGTGTGAGATCATGGTACATGATCGTCTGTTATCTGTGTGAGATCATGGTACATGATCATCTGTTATTTGTATGAGATCATATTACATGATCGTCTATTATCTATATGAGATCATATTACATGATCATATGTTATCTGTTTAAGATCATGTTACATGGTCGTCTGATATCTGTCTGAACTCTGACTACACGACCCTATATGATTCCCTACGAAATCTTCAAACGTAACTGTTTTGAATGTAGAAACCATGTGATAAAAGTATGGCGCATGAAGTGCTACCTAGATAGTAATCACACTAGACTTACAAGAACATGACATCTGAACCTAAAATCTGAATCTGATTCTGAATCTGTTATACGTATCTGACTATATAATATCTGATTATCTGATTATCTGTTATCTGTTCTGACACTACCATGAGACATATTACTTGACACTATCTGTATATCTGTTTGCATACTATCTGACATTTAACACTTGAGACATGTTAGTATACCATACTAGTTGATTCTGCCATACCATGCTAGGTCTGTTTCTACTATTAGTTAGATCTGTTAGTTTTCCCCATGTGCTTATATCCTACATTATTTGTAACCCGCGACTTGCAATTGACGGGTAATTATTTTCTTCTTTTCTCCTTCTCCTGCAAATTTAATAATTGCAGATCAGGATGGTCAGCTGCCAGAAGGTATTGGCGAGATGATGGATTAGTGCTGGAGTTTCTACTTTATTATTATTATTATTATTAGTTGCTTGAGCATTGAATAAAGTGTATTTGGTTTATTGGATATTATTTGTATTTGGGCGATGTGACCCAGAATATTTGACTTATTCAGAATTTAATTTATTTGAGAATATTGTATTTGATTTCAAGTAAATTTCTGTTGGTAATTTGTTTCAATTATGCATGTTGGTTGTGCCTTTTGCTTCCAACTCTGATTATTTCTATGATGTGTTGTAAAGATTCTTGAACAGCTTAAGGATGATGAAAATCATTTGCTGGGCTTTTGTTACGTATCCGTATTCCGTATTCTTTTTTGGGAAGGACGTGATAGGATTTTTAGTGGTATCAGAGCATCAGATTTGGCTAATGTATTAGTTGCCTAATATATTAGACAAGCTTGGCTCGAACTGGGATCTGCACAACATTTCACCAACCATGCATACATAGATGAAATATATACCAACTCAAATTCTGGATACTAGTCTTGTTCCTTCCATTTTGATTCTTTCTTATTCAATCCATTGATTCCTTGTTTGCTTCTCTCTATCCCTTGATCTTCTATGCTTTCTCCTTGTCTTTGATTCCTTTTAGGTATCATCCTTGTTTGCTCTTTTCCTGCCTATGTTCTTTTTGATTTTGGGGCAACCCATTCTTTTGTCTCCTCTCGATTTGTCGCTCGCCATCAGTTAGAATGCAACAACATATCAGAGGCTTGGATCATCGTGACAGGTGGTGGAGTTGTCAGTTGCTCCCGTAAGTGCAGGCAATGTTTCGTTGTTATTGGGGATGCAGATTTCAAGGCCAATCTGATTATAATTGGAAATTCAGGATTCGACGTTATTCTGGGTATAGATTGGCTGGGTGAAACCCATGCCATTATTGATTGTCGTGCCAAGAAAGTTATCTTCAGAATTCCAGATCGGACAGAATTTGAGTTCCTTGCCAGGGAATCTTCTCTTGGCCGAGCAAAGACTGCAGTGGAACAGGTGGATTGTGCATTGGAATTGCACTCAGGCTGTGAGGCTGCGCCTCTAGTAGTTCGGGATTTCCTGGATATTTTTCCAGATGAGTTACCTGGCTTATCCCCTGACAGGGAAGTGGAATTCTGTATTGAGGTTCAGCCTGGAACTGAGCTGATATCGAAGATTCCCTACAGGATGGCATCGGTTGAGCTGGCAGAGCTTAAGGTGCAGATTCAACAGTTGCTTGATTTGGGTTTCATCAGACGTAGTGTTTCGCCTTGGGGTGCTCCGGTCATTTTTGTCGACAAGAAGGATGGAAGTCATCGATTGTGCATAGATTATCAAGAACTGAACAGAGTTACTGTGAAGAATCAGAATCCGTTGCCCAGGATCGATGAATTGTTTGATCAGCTGAGTGGGGTTGCTGTTTTCTCGAAGTTGGATCTTCATTCTGGGTATCACCAAATTAAGGTGAGGGCTGCAGATATACAGAAGACTGGTTTCAGGACTAGATACGAGCACTATGAGTATCTTATGATGCCGTTCGGAGTCACGAACGCGCCGGCTGTATTCATGAGTCTTATGAATCGGGTTTTCTCTCAGTACTTGGACAGATTTTTGGTGGTCTTCATTGATGATATTTTGGTGTATTCTCAGAATCGGGAAGATCATGCTGAGCATCTTAGAGTGGTTCTGCAGACCTTGAGAGAGAATCAGCTCTATGGGAAACTTAGCAAGTGCGAGTTTTGGCTCGACAGGATTTCTTTCTTGGGGCTCATTATTTCTGGCAATGGTATCTCTGTGGATCCAGCCAAGATTGAAGCTGTGAAGGATTGACCTATTCCCAAGTCAGTTTCAGAAGTCAGGAGTTTTCATGGTTTGGCTGGCTATTATCGAAAGTTCGTCCAGGATTTTTCGAAGATAGCAGGACCTTTGGCTAAATTGACTGGGAAGGATCAAAAGTTTTGTTGGTCTGATGAGTGCAATGAGGCTTTTGTTGAGTTAAAGAACATATTTACGTCAGCGCCTGTGTTGACTATTCCAGATGGTTCAGGCGGATTTGTAGTTCACTGTGATGCTTCTGGTAAGGGTCTTGGAGTAGTTTTTATGCAGAAGGACCGTGTTGTTGCATATGCATCGATGCAGTTGAGGCCGCATGAGAAGAACTATCCTACTCATGACTTGGAGTTAGCGACAGTGATCTTTGCTCTGAAGCTGTGGAGACATTACTTACTTAGAGACCGTGTGGAGATCTTTACAGACCACAAAAGTCTCAAGTACGTTTTCACCCAGAAAGAGTTGAACATGAGGCAAAGGCGTTGGTTAGAACTTATGGCCGATTATGACATCAGTTTGCAATACCATCCTGGTAAAGTAAACTTGGTGCCAGATGCTTTGAGCAGGAGACCAACAGTTATGTTTCTTACTTAGCAGAGTGATCTCATTAAGCAGATGAGGAGGTTGGAGCTGGATGTTGTGTTTCCAAGTTCTGGTCGGAGTTGTTTGGCGCTCCAGCTGCAGTTGTCTCTTGTGGAGCAGATTAAAGAAGCGCAGGCTAGTGATGCGCAGTTGCAGGGTTTTCGAGCTGAGGTGAAGTCTGGGTCCAGAACGGACATGGTTATTCATGCAGATGATCACTTCATTTTGGTTCCCGGTTATGTGTCCCTAAGGATGAAGTTCGTCAGAGGTTGCGTGAAGAAGCTCATCAGTCTTCGTATTCTATCCATCCCGGCGGTACTAAGATGTATCGGGATTTGAAGCTTCATTTTTGGTAGCATGGTATGAAGAGGGCTGTTGCTCGGTTTGTTTCTTAGTGTTTGGTCTTCCAGCAGGTTAAGGCAGAGCATTAGAGAACCGCTGGAATTCTTCAACCACTTTCTATTCCAGAGTGGAAGTGGGAACATATCACTATGGATTTTGTGACCGCTTTGCCGAGGAGTCCTAAGGGTCATACTGCTATTTGGGTGATTGTCGACCGTTTGACGAAGAGTGCTCACTTCATTCCTTTTCATGTCGGTCAGTCTACTGAGAGCCTTGCTGAGAGGTATATGCAAGAGATTGTTAGACTTTAAGGGGTTCCAGTCAGCATTGTATCCGACAGGAATACGAGATTCAGATCTCAGTTTTGGAAGAGTCTTCAGAACAGTTTGGAAAGTAAATTAAAGTACAGTACAACTTTTCATCCCCAGACTGATGGACAGTCAGAGAGAACTATTCAGATTCTTGAGGACATGTTAAGGTCCTGCATGCTTCAGTTTAGTGGGTCTTGGGAGGATCATTTGCATCTCATAGAGTTCTTATACAATAACAACTTTTCAGCCAGTATTAAAGCTGCTCCGTTCGAGGCACTCTATGGACGGAAGTGCAAGTCACCAGTATGCTGGGATGACATTGGTGAGAGAAAGTTGTTGGGTCCAGAGTTGATCACCAGGACAGTGGATGCTGTGGTTTAGATCAGGAAGCACTTACAGGGAGCTCAGGATAGGCAGAAGCAATGGGGTGATGTTCATCGTAAAGCTTTGGAGTTTGTTATTGGTGACCATGTTTTCCTTAAGGTATCGCCGTGGCGCGGTGTCATTCAGTTCAGTGGCGGGGGCAAGCTTAGCCCGAGATTTATTGGGCCGTTTGAGATTTTGGAGCGAGTAGGCAAGGTAGCCTATCGTCTTGCATTGCCGCCAGCTTTATCAGGAGTGCACGATGTTTTCCATCTCTCACAACTCAGGAGATATATCCATGATGAGAGCCATGTGATCGACTATTTTGAGTTGACCGTTCGGCCGGATTTGACTTGTGAGATTTCGCCAGTTGCTATTGTGGATCGGCAGGAGAAAGTGCTTAAGAACAAGGTCATCAAGTTGGTTCGTGTTGCATGGAATCCTCACTCGCCTGGTGAGTCGACTTGGGAGTTGGAGGAGGAGATTCAGCAGAAGTTTCCTCATTTGTTTGAGTAGTTTTTGTTTTACTTTTGGATGTTTTGTTTTTTTGGGGTTACCCTATGTATCATTCTTTTGAATTTCGAGGACGAAATTCTTTCTGTTAGGTGGGTAGGATTGTAACCCCTATTTTTCGTTTTATGTATTTTAAGTGTATTTTTTTCATTTTGGTATATTTGTTCTCTTTGTATTCCTCTTGTATTTCTTTTGGACCAAATATTGGATTTTTGTTTCAATATATTTTCATTTTATTATTTTATCTTCTTTTATTTGAGTCTTGATTCATTGTCCATCTTTTGATTCGTCTCTTTTTGCTCGTGCCATTATTTTTGACTCTCACTGTTAAATTTATTTTTATTCCCATTTTGTTATTTTAATTCATTCATTTGTGCCCTATCATATTTTGGATCTTCATACCCAAACTCACCCATATAACCAATACCCACCTAAAAACCCACTATCCCATTCTACTAAATATTCATTAATATCCAAACCTTATACCTATTTATATCACCAGATTAATCCCTACCCAATTATTAAATACCTACTACTAATCCTACACCCATATAATTAATCCTAATCCTATACTATTATATCTTATCATCAGGCTAGTTCCTCCTGGGGGTGGACAACAATTATCCGAACCGACCAATCCGAACCAATCCAACCCGAACCGACCGGTTTTTAACCGAACCAATTCGGGGTTTGGATTGGATCGATTCTTGATCTTCAATAACCAACTGGACCGGTTCGGTTGTTGGATGAGGCTTTCAAATAACCAATGAAACCGAACCGATTGTACCTCTATGCATAAGTCCATAAAAAATATAGTTCTCCTTTAATTTTTTTAATATAAAAATAGTCATTTCTCATTTTCTTGGAGATACAAGCAGTCTTCTTTAATTTTTTTAATACAAACTGAGTAATTGTTCTACCTATATTTTGATTCTCCATAATCCTGTGTGTTATGTTGTTGAGAAATGCTTGATTTACAGTGTGGCCCAACTTAATAGAATCATGAAGTTGATGTAACATTTAGTAGTTACTTTAATCAAGTCAAGTAGAAATTGTAATCTAAATCTTTTTTTTATTGTACTTGAAATTCAATTAGTTATGGTTATTTAATATTTCTTTTATAATAATAAAGTAAGATTACAGAAGTATGCAAGTGAAAAAGTAGTTTATCTCACCCATTTAAACGTCATAATCTCAAACAATTAGTGCAAAATTTATTAACAACTTGTGGATTTATGAATCTTCATTTTAAATTCATTTTTGAATAACAAATAGCAGATTGTTTCTTAAGTTTAATTGAAGTTGATCTTTTAAATTTCAACAAAATTATGAATGATGTTGAAGGTGAAAAGTAGCACGCCAAACCGACCATCCAATCCAATCCAAACCAAGCTTAATCGGCTTGGATGGAAACCGATCCAGTTAAGGTTCGGATTGATTGCGGATGAGAAAATTAAAAAACCGATCTTCTTTGGATCGGCTGTGGATGGTCCATATTAGGTCGGATACCGACTAATGCCCACCCTTAGTTCCTCCCCATTATAACCTATTACCATATATATACTTTCCAAATAAGATCTTACCTTAGCAACCGTGTGCACCTTCACACCCGGATCCACCAAATGCAACCCGAACCCTTTACTTTTTCCCCTGTAGCCGCCATGTGTACATCCCTTTATTCAAACCCTAATAGTATATCATATCCTATATATATATATATATATATATATATATATATATATGTGCAATCCGTAAACTGCAAATTCTTTTCCTCCAACCATTTCACCCTTATTCCGTGCGCGCGCGCTCTCTCTCTCGAGTCTCTCCATCCGCCGTCTCACGCTCTTTTGCTCTTGAAGATTTTCTTGCGCGTGCTCGAGTGCGCGTGTGGATCGTTCGTGAGTCCGTTGATTTTTGTTCGCAGGATTTGCTCCCACTTTTGATTTGCATCATTCTTCATCTCCAAATTAAGGCAAGTAACTTGTACTCCAATTCATTTGTTTGATACAAATCAAAAAGTTCACATATAGTGTAGTTGGGTCTAGAGACAACCAAAAATTGTGTTTTCCTTGACGGGTTTTGTCTCTATTGTGATAACTTGGCCATAGATGACTCATGACACAAAATCTTGATATGTGATAACCTAGGAATTGCCCAATTCTTGATTTTTAGTCATGTATGTGAATAATTGTGTGAATTTGTATTTGGATTAAGACCCATGTGAATTAATAGGTGTGGACATGTTAATAACCCTAAATCATGATGTTTAGATGCTTGGTAGGTTGTATTTCAGGTTTGGATGTGTTTGGATCAATATTCTTGAAATAATGTTGTTTTTGTTTTGAAGTGTGAAATCTGTATTTACTAGGTGTTCTGTTTTGATTACTGTTTTCGTCTATGCTACAGCAGTATTTGAATTTCGTTATAAAATATGAATTTTAGATAATTTTGTCTATTTTTAAACTCCACTGGTTTTGCTTGATTTGGATTTCGTATGACTGAGTTATGATTGTTTTAGTACAGAGGTGTCGATCTATACCAGATTCAGTTTTTGGCTAATTTTGTTAACAAACTATTTTCAAGAACTATTCTATACATATTATCTTGATCCAATATTTTGATCAGTGTTTCTTTATGAAGTTAGGGTTTACCGAGAATTTTGATGAATTTTATTGATAAGTTTTATGTGATGTTTCATGCTCGTTTCTAAAATCTACTATTGCAGTATTTTGCTCGCTGTTTAGTAAAGAATCCTATTTTCACTATGATTCCTTATACTGTATGAAAAATATTTGTGAAATGTGAAAGTTAGTAAATTTTATCTATTTTCATATCCCATTGGCGGAATTGGATTTCAATTCTTTGGTTGCAAGATATCTTAGTTTTCGTATAGCAGTGTTGAGATTTTCAGATTCGTTAAACTATGTTTTCTTGATGCTCTCGTATTTTTGATGACTGATCTATTCATACTGGAATATTATGAAACTTTATATATTGATTCTAAACCTATAGGGAAATACCCCAGATTTTTTCTGAATTTAATTGACGAGTTTTGATGCCGTTTTCCTGACTGAGAATTCGTTTTCCTGATTTCTGACTGAACATGTTTTCTGTCTTCGAACATGTTTTGAGTTAAGATGTTGTGAATTACTATATGACTTAATTATATTCTTTAGATTAGTGTGGATGTCTATTTTCCAAATCCTTCGACGGATCCATATTTACATTTCTGTAGCGACAAGAATCACTGTTTTAGTACTGATCTGTCATGCTGTCCTGATTATGAACATACACTGTTTTGCCCGTTTATGTGAATGTATATCATCCATGCATGATTATTTGTTTCCCTGAACCTAATACTGATTGTATCATGTTATTTTGACACTATTTAGTACACATTCATGTCTATTTGATAAATATAATAAAAGTAACCAAACCGGAGTTTAAGGGAAGGATCTAGTAGTGGGAAAGCATAGAAATGTGTACTTAGAAGGGGGCCCGTGTTTCCCATCTGATTATCTGTATGAGATCATATTACATGATGTTATCTGTGTAAGATCATGGTACATGATCGTCTGTTATCTGTGTGAGATCATGGTACATGATCGTCTGTTATCTATATGAGATCATATTACATGATCGTCTGTTATCTGTTTAAGATCATGTTACATGGTCGTCTGATATCTGTCTGAACCCTGAGTACATGGACCTATATGATCCCCTACGAAATCTTCAAACGTAACTGTTTTGAATGTAGCAACCATGTGATAAAAAGTTTGGCGCATGAAGTGCTACCTAGATGGTAATCACACTAGACTTACAAGAACATGACATCTGAACCTGAAATCTGAATCTGATTCTGAATCTGATTCTGAATCTGTTATACGTATCTGACTATCTGTTATCTGATTATCTGATTATCTGTTATTTGTTCTGACACTACCATGGGACATATTACTTGACACTATCTATATATCTGTTTGCATATTATCTAACACTTAACACTTGAGACATATTAGTATACCATACTAGTTGATTCTGCCATACCATGCTAGGTCTGTTTCTACTGTGCTTGTATCCTACATTATTTGTGATCTGCGACTTGCAATTGACGGGTACTTGTTTTCTTCTTTTCTTATTCTCCTGCAAATTTAATAATTGCAGATTAGGATGGTTAACTGCCAGAAGGTATTGGCGAGATAATGTATTAGTGCTGGAGTTTTTGCTTTATTATTATTATTAGTTGCGTGAACATTGAATAAAGTGTATTGTTTTATTGGATATTATTTGTATTTGGGCGATGTGACCCAGGATATTTGACTTATTCAGAATTTGATTTATTTGAAAATATTGTATTTGGTTTCAAGTAAATTTCTGTTGGTAATTTGTTTCAATTATGCATGTTGGTTGTGCCTTTTGTTTCCGATTTTGATTATTTTTGTGATGTGTTGCAAAGATTCTTGAACAGCTTAAGGATGATGAAAATTATTCACTGGGCTTTTGTTACGTATCCGTATTCCGTATTTATTTTTGGGAAGCCGGGCGTGACACTGTCACCCATTTTTCAGTGTTCTCTTGTTTTCCTGTGGGAGGGATCTCCACCGTCGCCTCGTCCTGAGGATCCCCTTCATGGGCCCCTCTCAACGATTGGCTTCGGTTTGGGCAGGGCCTCCTGCAACCGAAGTGGAGGAGAGTGAGGTGGGTGTTCAGAATGGGAACGTGATTTTTTTTGGGGATTGGTTGTGAGGGAGGTGGAGGGTAGTTTAACCTCCTATTTCGTAGGGTGGGTGGCCTTGGTGGTGGTGATAGGGTGGGAAATGTGATGGTGCGATAGAGGGAGGTGTTGTGGTTGGTGGTGGGGGGAGTGGTGGTAAGAGGTCTGTTGGTTTGAGTAGGAATACTTTCTTTGATTGTGATAATTTGAGAGTTCTGCCCTCTGATTCTTGCTGTGTTGAACGTTGTTCCTGTATTGCATAGCTGGTTGGAAGTGTCGATGGTGGTCGTAGTCCCTCTGATCTTCTCTCTGATTGTGGGGCTGGATCGAGGGGGGAGGGAGGGGGGGGGTTCTTTTACGTCCATAGTGGCTAGTAGGAGGACCCCCTCTATGGACCCGTCCTCTCGGGAGCAACTCCTCATGATGGCGGTGATGACCGTTGCCTCTTCCCTCCTGACGTTGAAGTGCACTTCGGTGTGCCTGTGGTGGAGAGAGAGCGCGTCTGAGCTTAGGGGATCCCCTTCAGGGGGGATGTTAAGAAGTAGAGGGTTTGGGGTAGGGTTAGTTAGGGTAGTCGCTGCCAGAGGGACTGTGGTATGTGGATGAGGCGGAGGGGGGGCATCCGATGTTGAGGGGGGGGGGGGGGTAGGGGGGTTGAGGGTGTAGCGTGCCCTCTCATTGGGCCCGCACCCGCTCAACTCCAACTCCATGAGTATGGTGAGGGATGACTGAGACGCTATGTTTTGGGGGCAGTTTTGCAAAACATTCAACGGATGTCGTGAAAATTGTTCAAGCAATTTGGTACTCATTGAGAAGTTTATCTATTGGATGTCGATGGATAATGCATCGACATCCAATATATGATCTTTACCTAGGGTGTCGATGGATAATGCATCGACATCCAATATATGATCTTTACCTAGGGTTAGAGCAAGGTTGCTGCATGAGCTAATAGCAACCGAAAATCCGTTCATTCCCCCCCCCCCCCCCCCCCCCCCCCACCAAACAATTATGAAGCCTTAGACAACCATATCCATGCATTTCTGTAACGAATAAAACACTACTGATATCTTGAAATATAGGGGAAGTTGCATATGCTAGCTATATCTCCCTGTGCGATAGAAAAGACACAATATCCACAATTGTGTTATGTAGTAATCTAATTTTTTTTTGGAGATTAATGTCCTAAGGTTTTATATGGGGAAGTGCACCTTTTCAATATTACTCGTTAAAAATTTCTTTCTTCTTAATGATCACCATCATGGTTGTGAGAGTTGGTTGTGGTTGCCAGATTTGATACAAAGGTAGCTGATTTTCGGAAAATAAATATTGGTTTGAATTTGTATGGAAATAAGATTACCGCACAAATTCTTTATACTCATAGAAAAATCTTAAATCTTCAATTTTTGAGAATTTTAAGTCTTTGGCTAATTGCATTTTCATATTTCTTAACTATTCTAATTCTGCTCGAATTTCTAATTGTGATTCTCATGTATCTGGCATTTCTTTGTTTTTTTTTGATGAAACGGATAGAGTCGGAAGACTCCAGCCATGCATTAAATATAAGAAATTACAATAGTTGGGTTTTACAAGAAGTAAAACAAAAGCACAATATCAACATAATCTAAGACAGAATAATAACGAAGAACAACTAAGACAGAATAATAAGCATAATCTACATGAAGCTGGACCGAAAGATCCACGCAGATAGCCTGGACGCCTAAGCGCTGCACGGTCAGCCAAGTGATCGAAGTTCGCAGGGAAAGGAACTCCGATCCGATCGCTCCAAACGGAGCGCAATCCAGAGTGAAGGAGACGCTGAAACAATGCCTCAAACGATAGCTATGCCGCCCAAAAAGTACGGCAATAATGAAATACAGAACGAAGACGAATGAAAACCACAGAACAGATGTGATAAGTTCATCAACACTGATTAAAACCACAGAACAGATGTGATAAGTTCATCAACACTGATCAAAACCACTGAACAGATGTGATAAGATCAACAAAACCACAGAACAGATGTGATAAGTTCAGCATCACGGATCAGCACATAAGCATCATAGAATATAAACATCCAACCAGCTAAATACAAACAGCAGACATGGAAAACACAATACCTACCATCGAGGGCAACGAAAAGAAAAGAACATCAGAACTCCTTAATACAACAAACCAAAACCACAGATGCTCTGATATCATTCCCGAAAGAGACACGCATCGATACTGCAGATAGATAAGCAGTAAGCATCTAAGATAATAGCAGCTAACTGATCTAGCTACGAGGAGAGAGTAGCACGAGACCATCCAAAGCCTGGTGCTTCACACCAGAGAACTTAGATGGAAACTAACTGTATCATGGATAAAAATGGTATGTGTTATGAGTGTTGCCAAAAACTTAGAGAATGGAGATTCACCCGGATGAGTCATGGGCCAAACAACCCCAACAAAAACGCTACTAAGTGCAAAATATGGTAGACATCCACCCTTTCAAGCCTGCAATTAAATCATCGTAAGAGAGAACATTAGAAAAAACCACCACTAGCTCCTAAACAGCCGCAAATAGGAGTTTGAAAGAAACAGCAGACATAGACGAAGAAGAAAACCAAATCGAGAAACAGAATCAGTAGAGAAAGAAAAAATAATCTTCCATATGCTCTAAAAATTAAAATGCGTTGAGATTAGAAAGGCAGACTGTAGCATTCTCCAGTCTCTCAGCACAGAAAGCATCCCTAGTAACCGAATTTAAAGAGGAAATCCAAAACTTGAAGTAGAATAGGAATTCATCGATTAACAATCGAATAGGTGAGTGAGTATGACGAAATAATCTGTTATTCCTTTCCTTCCAAATTAACCATAAAATAATTTGGAAGGATAGGATCCACGACTTGTGGAAAGCACGATTAGGTGGACGCTTCGTCCAGCAGTCATCGAGACTGAGAGGACAGTCGCCCGCTTCCCAAGCTAGAACAGAAATTTTCCAAAGAGAACGGGAGAAGTCGCAATCTATGAATAGATGATTACCATTCTCGTGCTCCGCGTCACACAGAGGGCATAATTGTCCCCATGCTAGATTTCTCTTATTGAGGTTTTCAACCGTTAGCAGTTTATTGTTGAGAGCCAACCAAACCATAATTTTGACCTTCAACGGAGCACAAGACTTCCAAACCAGATCGTAGAAGGGAGAGAGAGTACCTCTAAAATTAAGGAATTGATAGAAAGAACAGACTGAGAAAATTCTTGACGAATTCCAACGCCAAAAAATTAATTTTTTGTCGTACCAAACCGCATTGTTGAGAAGAACAAACAGTTCATCCCAATCATGGGCTAAAAGAGGAGGCAGATCGGAAGATAGGGGAATCGACCATTCCCTAACATCATCGTTGAATCTCAGGTAGTCAGAAACCAAGGCGAGAGGGTTGGTAGCCAGACGGAAGATAGAAGGGAAAGCGGATGCTAAAGAGTACTGACCAATCCAAATATCGGTCCAGAACCTAGTCCTAGATCCATCGGCACAACCGTGGCTTAAACCACAAAGAAAAGCTGCCGAGGCTTTCCAAATACCTTTCCAAAAGGGAGAAGCAGATCTAGGAGGAAGACCTAGAAAACTCCACCAATCATTGGAGTGACGGTAATTGGATTTGATGCAATTAATCCAAGGGAGATCCTCTAAAGTGAGAAATCTCCAAATCCATTTACCTAGTAACGCAAGGTTTTGGTGTCTAAGATCTAAGACCCCCAAACCTCCCGCGCTTTTCGAGGAGCATATGCGCTTCCAGTTACAAAGATGCGAACCCGGGTTGTAATTGGAAGAGCCAGACCAGAGGAAATTGCTTCTAATCTGATCAATTCTTTTGATCACCCAAGAAGGGAGGAAGTAGAAAGACATCATGTACAGGGGCATTGAAGATAGAACTGAGTTGATCAAGGTTAGTCTACCACCGCGAGATAGTTGTCTTCCTGACCAAACCGAAAGTCTGGATTCAATCTTATCAATCATGGGAGACCAGTCCGATTTATGAAGCTTACCCCACCTCAGTGGGATGCCTAAATATGTAACCGGAAACGAGGCGACTGGATAATTAAAAAATTCAGAGATTTCGTTCTGCCTGTTAGGAGAGCCTCCTAACCAAACGACAGAAGATTTCTGAAAATTGATAGATAAACCAGAAGCGAGCTCAAAACAATAGAGGAGAAGTTTCAGATTCCTTAGGGTATGAGGATTCGGTTTGGCCAGAATGATGGTATCATCAGCATACTGAAGATTCAGTATGCCGTTAAAGAGGCGGGATCCACCCAGGCCGTCTATAACCTGGGTTTCCCAAGCGTTGCGAAGAAGCTTGCTGAACACATCCGCAACAAGCGAGAAAAGGAGAGAAGACAGAGGGTCACCTTGCCTGAGGCCTCATTTGATTTTAAATTTGTGACTCTCTGATCCGTTAATGAGGATGGATGAAGTCCCCGCGAAAAGACTGGATTTAATCCAAGTTATCCACTTGGGACCGAAACCCCTGTGGAAAAGGATATCGAATAGGAACTCCCAAGACAAGTTATCATAAGCCTTTTGAAAGTCTAGTTTGAGAAGGATCCCCTCAGTCTTGGATTTATGACAATAAGAGATTATTTCTTGGGCCGCAGCCACGCTATCAAGGATGAATCTATCTTTAATGAAACCCGATTGGGCAGGATCGATAAGGGGAGAGATCACTTCTCCAAGCCTAGCCGAGAGGACCTTCATAATGATTTTGAACGTGGTATTGATGAGACTAATCGGCCTGAAATTCGCTACCGAGTTCGCTCCAAGGACTTTAGGGATAAGAACTATATGCGCATAGTTGATGCGATCGAAAGAGAACGACCCTGAATGGAGGTCAGCAAACATCCGGAAGAGGTCATCTTTCAACCAGAGCCAATACTTTTGGAAGAAAAAGGCCGGAAAGCCGTCCGGCCCAGGCGCGGCGTCTCTTTTTAGAGCAAAGACCGCCGCTTTGATTTCGTCCATAGTAAATGGAGAATCAAGCGCAGAAAGATCGTGATTCACCTCCCCGTAAAGCTGATCCCAATCTAGGCTCAGAGCTCTAGATTTGGGAGAACCAAGGAGATTTTTATAGAAACTCAAGAAAGAGAAGTGGATATCCTCGATCGAAGAGAGATCCATTCCATCTTGAGAAATGAAGGAAATGTGATTACATCTCTGCCTATGGGACGCAAACTTATGGAAAAAAGCAGTATTGCAGTCCCCCTCTTTGAGCCACCGAAATTTGGCTCTTTGAGCCCATTTCAAGTGGTCTTGTCGGAGGAGATTCGAAAAATCTGCTTTACAAGAATGCCTTTCATTGAACAAATTAATCGAGATAGGGCCTTGCTCCTCCATTTTATCAATAGATTCAATGGTGGAAAGGAGATACTTTTTAAGAAAATTGGTGTTGAATTGTCTTTCGTTGCGCCAAATCTTACATCCGAATTTGATCGCATGAAGTTTGAGAAGAATGGATCCCAAACCGGAGGATCCGGAGATCGCCGATAGACATTCAGAGACAAGGATAACGAAAATCTGGTCATCCAGCCAAAATTTTTCAAATCTAAATTGATGTTGGCGAGGGAAGCGAAAGTCTGAATGAAGCACGATGGGAACGTGGTCGGATGAGGGATTAGGTAAAGCTTGCGCAAACGAGTTGTGGAATCGGTCTATCCATTCGTTGGATATCAAGAATCGGTCGAGCTTCGCCATCGAGGGTTGATGGCGAAGGTTAGACCAAGTGAAAGATCTTCCCGATAACGGGATGTCATGAAGTTGTAAAGATCTGATGCAATCGTTGAACCAATGATTGCCATTAGATGACAGGCAAGATCTTTCCGAGGCGAATCTGGTGACATTAAAGTCACCACAAAATAAACACAATCCATTCGAGAAAGGGAGAAGGGATTGGAATTCATTCCAGAAAAGAGGACGGCCTTGGGAAGAAGATGGGCCATAAACCGAAATAACGGTCAGAATTGAATTGAGAGGAATCACAGAAGTTGAACAACGAGAAAGTAATTGAGACGTATAATAGCATTAACCGAAAATAACGCTTCTTTATAACCAAAGAGAATACCTCCTTTCGCTCCTAAGGCATCTAAGGAGATCCACTTCGAAATTAAGTTTCCTCCAATCGTCCTAAGGATCGAAGGGTATAAGGAATCAAGTTTTGATTCTTGGATGGAAATAAGATCACAATGAGAAGAGGCAATCATCTGATAGATCGATCTTTGTTTATCAGGACAATTAAGTCCTCTAATGTTCCATGAAAGTGTAATCATTAAAAACCTTTGAACTCTCTAACTCTAGATCTATCAATATGCCTGATGGTACTAGCTAGAGCAGACGGGGACGATAGAGGCCTAAAGCCTAAAGACAATGAGTCGGAAACAAGCTCATTATCTGAACAATGTTCGAAATGAAGGTGAAAAATAGAGCCTAGAGGCGGATATAAAGAATCATCCTCAGAGGCTAAAGAGCCTTTCACAAATAGAGACTGGGGGAATAACACAGTAGATTTAGCTCGTAAACGAGCACTGGAACGGATGATGCGGGGTTTGGAATTGGAAATTGAATGCGTGCCATTCCTGGATATACTATTGAGCGACCTCATGGGAGCTGGTAGATGGATTACAGAATCTTTCGGGGGAGAAAGATAGTTAGATGGTAATGGGTCCATAGGGGTGTAACAGGATGATGCTAAGCTCATTAGCTCCGAAGAAGGGAACAAGCCAGAAAAGAAATTAGCGCCAACTAAGGGCAGAAAAACACTTAAAGAGACGTGCATCGCCTTCTTGATGATGGGAGAAATAGAGAATCTTCCTTTCCCAACAAGAACAAAGAAAGAATAATAGGTCGGTTGGTGGAAAAACCGAAAACAGAAATCACAATACCCCACCAAACAGAATGAAACAGTATGCAGTCTAACTGATCTAACGAGAGAGAAAATAACATCTAAGTAAGAACATACCTTATAAATTGCTAAATCCTTTTTGCGATCTTCTTCTTCCTCCTCTAGCAGATTATCAGCTTCCGTCCAAGACGAAACTTTCGAGGACTTATCACTTTTGATCTTAATGAGAGGGAGCTTGGGATCAGCAGCAGTAACAGACGCAAGATGAGCTTGCTTTTGAAATAGTTGCCAGTCTGACTCGAAGTGAGGATTAACATCCCATTTAGGCCAATCAATCTCCAAGATAGGAAGCTTGGGATCCGGAATAGAATCCACAACCGACGGCTGCACTATGGACGGAGAAGGTTTAACCTCCCTCTTCTCAGCTGAAAGAACGGGAGTGAATTATACTTTTGACGTTCATTTTGGTATCAAATTTGTATCTACATGTGGAAGAAATCTGATTTCTTGAATCTCTGAAAGTGCGACTATTTTAATCACTTTTTCATAATTCTGCTACATTTTATAATATCAATAGTCGCATGTATTTTGCTCATATTTGCTAGAAATGTATGCTGTTATTCATCAGTATGTTCAAACTTTTTTAACCCAGAAAGAAATTGATATCGGTAAAAATAGAACCAAATCGGAACCGTTCTAATCGGGCACGGATCTTAAAGCCCTCAGCAGTAAAACGGTAAAATCCACTACAAACGAGTTTGTAAACGGGAGTTGGACCTCTTTGGAGACCAATAACCCAAAACGGGTATGTCTTACTAGGTTGTCATAACAGCCCAATATAAATGAGTCAATATTATTTAAATATTGTTTAACTCATAATTATCCACACGAAACGGTTCATAAATCATACCTCTTACCAAGAGAAGAGTTTAAACTCAATCTTCCCAACCACTCTTATCTCTTTATGAAGAAGGGATAATTAATTCAATCCAAAAACACCGAAAAGTAGAGATAAATCATTATCTTGAAACTGACCCCCAAAGCGACTATAAATACCCCCCTACCTCCACCAGAATCAGATAATCAGTATTTTGCCAGCTAAAAGCTCTCCCATATTCTTCTTGATTTCTGAATTGAGCATCGGAGGGTCTGTTTCCGGGATCAACCCCGGTGTTTTAGACTTTTGTAGGTCAATCAGAGCGATCGTCACCATCAAGATCAGATCCAACGGTGCAAACGAGTCAGATTCATAAGTCAACATCAGTTAAAGTCAATGTCAGCTTCTTACTGTTTTTAAAAGAATTCATATCATTTTTTGCTCCCACACAGAAATAAGCAGCAACAGATTGATGCTGTCTGTAGAAACAGTAAAAGCAATCCAACCAAACTTCACCGGTATAAACAGTTTTCAGTCATGCCTCCAAAAGGAAAAGGAAAGGCGGCGACCTCAAGCCGACAAACCAACCCTCTTCCTCCACCTTAACCTCATGAGGACATCCCTCCTACCTTGCAACTGGATCAACCTCCTCATCCAGAATAGCCTACACAGCTTCCCTCTAGAGGGGCTCCACCAGGGGCTTCCGAAAGAAGTTAACACCTTGCACAACGGATTAGAGAGAACAGGAGGCCGGTCTACACCTCCACACCCTCCACGGTGCCCCCTAAAGCACCTCAGCCGCAGCAAGGCCTCCGTTATCTCATAACCTCCCAACAGCAAGAGTCTGAACGCCAAGGTCGCTCGAGCAGACCATGAACAAGGGACGGTCTCCCCCATCCATATGGCCAAGAAGACACGAGGGGTCTATCTCCCCGGGGGTAGAGGGCATAGAAGAATCCCCTCTCCCAGAGGTCGAATGAGCCATCATTCTCCATGGGAACACAAAAGAACTCCCTTCTGGGGGTGGGGGGGGGGGGATGGAAACCTACTCCAACAAGTCGACCAACTCCCAGGAGAGAAAGAGGGGGAGAAATACCTATCACGGGAAGAGTTTTGAGAATTCAACGATGAGATCCTTAAAGCCCTCAATATCGCTCCATGCAGGAGCCGAAAAACTGGCCATCGCCGTCCCACTTTTCCTTAATGTGAAGAATCCCATAGGTCCACTAGAACTAAAAAGCAGGACAATGTTGTCCTTCATTGCCTCCAAAAGATGAAAGATTGCCTTGTGCTATTGAAGTAAGAAGTAGGAAGACATGAAGGAACATACCGTCCCTCTAGAACTCTTTTCTCCAGGAAAATCATCGAGGCACCTATTCCGATCAACTTCAAGATCCCAGCCTTTGACTCTTACAATGGGAGACTGACCTCGGTATACTAGATTGAGATTTTTAAAACCCTCATGATGATCCACTAAGCATATGATTCTCTCTTTTGTAAGACATTTCCAGCAACCCTGAAGGGATCCGCACGGGAGTGGTTCTCTCGTCTTTCTCCAGGGTCTATCTTCTCTTTCGACCAACTTGAGGAGTTTTTCCTCACTCACTTCATCACCAGCTGCAAGGTAGAAAATACAAGTGCCTCCCTACTTGAATTAAGGAAAAGTGAATGGGAGTCCCTCACGTAACACCCCGAATTCTATCTATATGTAATTCGTAGTACAACATGATCTTTTACTACAATTTTACAGGTATTTACACAATAATGTTTATTACAGAGTTACACAGTGGAAGTTAAATAATAATAAAACATGAAAACAACTCTAATATCAGCAGCTTTAATCATGAATATAATCTTTATCATCAGTCATCTTTAAATCCTTGCCAGTTCAATCAACCCCTGCACTAAAAATCTGTGGCCACGTTGTTGCTTACAACCGACATAATGTTATAAACAGCGATCCTCTCTATATTGTATTATAACGAAATCTCTTACTTTAACAAACACAAACTTGAATGCATATAAAGTGTAAAAAGTGACTATCCTAAGCATGTCAGTGTATGATATGACTTAATGCCTAATGCAGATGTTATACTACACTAATGCATACTCTATGCATCCCATACTACATAGGTCTGAGGAAAAGTACCTACGTACTCCACATTAAAGGGTTTTATCCCTGGCTATGATAACTACCCAGTAATAAAACAAAGGATAGACATTCCATGAGTACGGATTTCAGTCCCGGAGATCCACCGCCCGACTATACAGAATCCTCGTCGTGCGAACATCCTGCAAGTGTCCCTTTAGCCCCGGTATATGCATATACACTGGAGTACGACCTACTATCCGCCCGACTAGTCATGATCCCAAAATCTACCGCCCGATCAATCATAATCCTGGATTTAATTAAGGCTCGCCACCATCGCAAGCAACCACAACACCGGAATCCACCGCCCGACTGAGTCTAAAGTCCCGAAATCCACCGACCGACTATATAAAAGCCCCCCACTCACGTTTTCCCAAGTTTACTACATCTTCACTTAACGCCTAATTCTTAAGTTTGAACATGAATAAATTATACCACCTAGAGCTAGTTTACCCTCCTACCGGCCTTACACAAAAATACCGAGAACGACAGCCCATATTGGTCACTTCTCAAAAATCAGTTATTCATTACAATTACTTTTGCCGGTACGTGAGTATCACCAAGCCTCTAGAATCAACATCTTTTCATGTTCAACAACTTGGGGTAATCATACCCTTGTAACTCATGTTCATGTATTCATAATTCATTCAAATTCTTTCATTCATTCTTATTTATTCATCAATAAGTACAATCTTAACCTATTAATTTTTACAATACACTTTTTATATTCATCAAAACCTTCTCAGTACAAGTTAATTAAGATGAAAACATAATTTCTTAAATTTCATTCTTGAAAACTCATCTCATCATTTTCCTTTGATTTATTTTAAAACAAATCCTAACATCATTAACCATATATATATTTTTCTTGAGTTCACATCTCATCTAAGCATGAATATGATCTTTATTTTCTCAAAATATAAATTAAAACAATGAGAATATATTTTCAATCACCTCGTTTAAGTATCATTTGCAAAACAGTAAATTCAAAGTCAAAAACTACATTTCATGCTATTTCTAAAAATCATAGAAAATCATATACTTCATGAAACTTTGCGTTATTTATATCAAAATACTATATCTATAACTCTGAATTCTTCGAAATATACAGTGGGGTCGAAATATTGAAATACTGCCACTGTACAGTATTGTAAAAATCATATAAAATTCACCTCTTTGTGAAAATTTGATTTCTTAGAGTTTTCAGAAAGGTTAACGAGTCCACTACAACTTCTTAGTTCTGACGTTTCTTAAATTTTTTCATTTAAAATGCTGAATTGATAAAAAACCGAAATGTGTACAGATTTCCAGCAACCAGTCAACTACTAACCAGTTCTGAGTTTAGATTTTATTAAAATAGTAAAAAACCTTCAAATCTTATGAAATTTTAAAGGAATGTTTTGACATATACAAGATGCTTTCAAAAAAGTTTTAGCTCTAGATTCTAAATATTTTATTAGACGTGGTTTTCTGAAGTGCAAACAAAACACAAAATAGTAATTTTCTTTGCATGATTTAGAAACTTTGTGTACAATTCTATATCCAAATCATTTAATTTAATCATGATAAACTACCATGCACTCAAACAACATCATTTCAAATAATTTACAAGATAATCTTTCAATTAGCATGCATTTTCATTCTAAATATCATCATCACAAATTAACCACTACTCATATGTATAAACAATTTTAAATATTAATTTTCCTACACATGCATGATACTAAAATTTTAGAAAGTTCAAGAAGACACCCACCTTAATTGAAGAAAGAAAATGAACTCCTAGTAAATGGCTCCTAGCTCAAAGAATGGGACTCTCTTCTTCTCCTAGCCATCCTTTCTTCATCCAAGCAAAAACTCAAATAACTCTCCGTTTCTTTTCCTTTCTTTCTTTTCTTATCTTTCTTATCTTTTGTTTCTTTTCTTTTGATTCTTGGTGTATTTGTTCATGAATTAGAAGGAGCAATTTATAGGGCTAAATGGGTGAATGAAGCGACACCCACTACCCAAAATAAATACCTATTATCAAGAGTAAATACCCGCTCACCATTTACTACACAAACCCCTAACTCTTCTCCTTCTTATGTATGGCAAAAACCCTTTGAGTTTCCCACATGTGCACACTTCCCATTCATTTGTTTAATTATTTATTTATAGCCTAAATGTCTATACTTGTTACATGACAAGTGTAAGAAAATATTTACTAAAATGTAGATTAACTAATAGGCTTTTCTTTTAAATAAATTTTCTAATGGGCTTTAAGATGCTCTTTAGGCCTATGAGTGTGTAACACCTCGAATTTCAAAATACAACTGAATTCGAAGTTCAACAGGATCTTTACATTTCTTTTGTACAATTTTACAAGGAAATAAAGAACTTTTATTACATCAGAGTTTACAATTACATTACATATTTACAGCGGAAGCAAATTACAACAATTTATATAAATTGAAATGTATAACACTTGAATCATTCTTTAATCAACATGCATTCTTTAGTCTTGTTAACCACTTTATCCTGCATAGAAACTGTGGGCACGTCAGTTGCTTACAACCGACGAAATATTATATACGGCTATCCTCTCTATGCCGAAAACAGTATAACGATTCTCAAATACTTAAACAATCACAAAATTGATCACAAACAGAACTACAAGGAGCTATCCTATAGATGTCGTATAGTGCGGTGCACTTAGTTCTTAATGCAATTATGTATATTATATGACACTAATGCGCACTTGTTCAGATTCTATGCATCCCATACTACATAGGTCTGAGGGCAAGCCCTTAACCGTTCTTCATCTTGTAGGGTTCAATCCCTTGTCATGACTTAAACTACTATTGTAACTACGATAAGTATGCTAGATGTTATATAAGTTACGAGCTCATGTCTAGACAGCCTGGAGGGGAATCCCATGTCATATCATGACGCATCGTAAAGAACCTATGGACAATTCAGCATCCGTCATAGGACATGAAACCACCCGCAGTCACCAAACACCCCACGAGCGTCGCCTGCGATACTGACTCCTGGAAACATATCCACGTCATGTCACGACGCATCGTGGAGACAGCCTGTGAATATTCTCATACCGTAGCTCCGAGGCCCTCATACTCATGTTTTTCTCTTATTTTCTTCACGTCTTCACTATGTATCTAGTCCTTAGTTATTTGAATCATGAACAAAATCAATTCTCTAGAGTTAGCCCTTCCACTATACCGGTCTCAACAATTTATATCACATGACCCAAATCTTGGTCGTTTTATTTCAAATTTTATTTCAATATATTTCTTTTCGATGCCGGTATGAGGCTTAGCTACACTCTAGTTCTCAATTTCAATTCATAATCACAATATTTGAGTTCTCATACTCATAAGTTATTCTTCACAATTAACATGATTTCCAATCTTTTCAATAATTCAATGTTCCAATTCAATTCATAACAATCACATTCAAGCACAATAAGTCTTAGTTTCCGTACTATTATTTCTTTTCCTCCAAATTTCAAATATCATATTTCTCATTTACTTTTCAAAGCACACATTACCCAAAATAATAACAAAATTCATAATGAAACTCACTTCAAGTTCTTTTTTACACAAAATCTCCTTTTATAAATTTAGTATAACTCAAAAGTCACTTTTATACTTATATTTGTGCATAATATCGATTTCTATAAGGTTCTACTCAATTTTTTCTCTCATGCTATTTAAATCAAGTCGAAATAGTGTACAATTATTTTTCATGAAGTCTACATATTTTTATAACAATTATAGGATTTTTTTTCAAATTTTTAGAGTCACAAAATCACCAAAAAAACTCAAAAAAACAAAAATTTTCAAACTGCTGAGTTTGGAAATCGAACTAGCGACCACAGACATAGCCAACGCACACACTAACCAAAGGGACAGAGCGCAACCATCACAAAGACGGTTCGGATTCATATGAGTCCAATCTCGAGTTCGGATTTTTCTAGAAGAAAATAAAATGAAAAAGTCTCTTGTTCGGTTTCGAACCTGAGACCAAGGCAAGAACCCACGATACAGTAAGCAAGCCCAACACACCTACTAACCAATTAGGCTAAGTGGCCAACTGATTTGAATTGGGTTTTAGGGGGGTTTGATCTTAGTTTCGGTTCATTGAACTTTTTATGAAAAGTAACTAATTTTAATTTCGTTTCTTCTCCATTTTCTTTAAAAAATTCCAGAACATAAGTTTTATACATTTCTAACATATCAGTAAATTAAATCTTGATTTTTGACATAAAAACATCACTTTTTCTATTTGACTACAAATTTGTCTACAATTTCAAATATGTACAACCAAAATCGTTTCTTTTGTAAATTGGCATTCAAATTTCTTGTATTTCCTTCTTATTATGACTATTAATATTACTTAATTATTTCAGTAACAAAAATCCCTTTTTTCTCACTTTTAACCATTGAAATAGCAAATTCACCACTAAGCATGATTAACATTTCAATCCAATTAAGCATACAATCATGTTTCCTTGAAATAGCACAATCATCAATTAAAGCATAGTAGAAATGTCAAAATTAAACTAACTATCAAAATTTGCAACTAATTATCATTCTTTTCACACACAATCAAGCATTCTAATTTGTCTTATTCTTATAACATATGGCTAGAATAACTATGTCTCTTTTCAAATGCATCAACCATACTCTAGCATGAACCTAGTTAGAAGTGTAAGAGAATCACCCACCTTTGATGGAGAGAAAAATAAACAAACTCCTAATGATCTCCTACAACGATCGAGTGAAGCTGTCTCCTCCTAAATCAAGCCACCAAAAGCTTCTCCTCCTAATGATGCCGCAACCCGAGCCTTGCCCCCTAGTGTAGTCCGGCCTCCTCCTTGGATGAAGAACAAAATAGCACACAATCTCACAACTCCTCAATCTTTTGTCTCACTCAAAATTCTTCTCTTTCTTTTGTTTCTATTCTTTACTTTCAAAAATTCTAAGTGTGAGAATGAAGAGTATAGGGAAGGGTATTTATACAATTTTTTGGGGTGAATGAAGGGCTAGGATGTGATCAAATGGTTAAAGATCAATGGTCTAGATGAACTAGGGAGTTATAAATACTACCCATGATACACAACCACCTCTCCACCACTTCCATCTCTTCCACATCCCTCCATCACGATCCGGCCTAGGTAAAGGTGTGCAATGCACACCTTAGTGCTTGCACGTGCCAACTAGTACCCTTCCTTACAAGTGTACATGTGCATAAAATTTTATTTGTTCATGACAAGAGTCTACAATACAAGTTAAATTGTTTTAAAAGAGAAATAAGTTAAATGGGCTCACTAATGGGCCAATTTAACTATGGGTTTAAATAATTAAAATAATTAATTAATAAAGTGGGCTTAAAAGACAATTTGGGCTTTATATTTTAATTAGGCTTTAAAAGAAAATAATTTTGAAAAAAATAAGGGAGAACAAGTACTATAAAAATATTTTATACGAAAAATTATACAAATGAAATCATACGTGCAAAACACGTAAAATCATAAAAATTTCATAAATCAAATCTAGGGTGTTACAGAGTGTTAATTAAAAAATAAATAATACATTTGTGATTAAAAAAATGAGAAGAAAAGTTCTCATGACTTAATAAAATTTTAGGAATAAAATGTGCAAGAAATTTGACATGTAAAATACGCACAAAAGAAAATAATAAATATTCGAATACAAAATAAATTCCGGAGAATTGAAAATATTCATAAAAAATAAAAATACAGCATACATAAAATATTCATATAGATAGTGTTACGGATATTTCACGTAACGAAAATATATACGTAATCGACACATATATCGGAAAAACGTGCAATGTACGTAAAACACATGAATTAAAATAAATGTTTGAGTTGGCTAAAGATAGGATTGAAATGAGTTTTGAGAAAACGTAAAACATATAAATAATTAGAATATGACATTTATATAAAAGTACATTACGAATATTACTCATAACGGTACAAAATACACATGCGTAATACACGAGGGCAAAATTGTCATTACTCAATTTTGTGGGGTGTTACACTCTCCCCTCTGTCTTCAGAACTTACTAGGGTGAAAGTTGTATTTTGTACACACCAAGAAAAAATATCATTATTGTATATAGAAAACTGTAAATATTAAGAAGATAAATGAAGCATAAAAATATGTATTATGGAAAAACAATGTAAACTTATATAGGAAAACTATGAGTGTCAAAAGTTTATAAGAATGGAACTAGAAAACTAGAAAAATAGCATAAGAAAAGAAATGTGACCATAAAAGATAGGATAGATTGAGAGAAATTTTCATTAAAAAAATATTACGTAAAGTATTAGATAAAAAGGAAAAAATAAATTAAGTCATTAATTGTGAAATAATTTGAAAAATATCGCAATTGGGAAGAATAAACAGAAACATAGTCAATGGATAATTTATTAATATACTTAGTAATCAAAATTTATCAAAGTAATAAGCGGGAGAATGATTAAAATCACAAACTAGACTTATATTACAAGATAAAATTGAACTAGCAATTGAAGAGAAAAAGTTTGAAAAATGTATGAGTATGAAATTTAGTTAAGAGTATAGACAATATAAAAAAAAATAAGTATAACAAGTTAAAATTATAAAATAATTTGTAAATTAAATTCAATAATTATTTATACATTTTAAAATAAACAATATTAAGGGTTATTAAAGTAGAAAACATCCATTTTTGTTATGGGTTCGCCTCGTTGGTGTCCAACTATTGGCTTGTCAAGTTGCAGAATTGCCTCTACGACATCTAATTGCAGTTTGCCTTCTGGACATTTGGTTGCAGACTTTGCCTCACCGACATCCATTTGCAATTTTCCTCCATTGATGTCTAGTTGCATAATTACCCTCTCGACATCAGGTTGCACCAAAACGGGAGATGAGAAGATGTAATCTTCCATACGTACTTGGATATTGGATGTTTATTAAAGTATGATGTTATGTTTTGAAATCAGTGATAAGAAAATAGAAATAAAAATTGAGATAGTGAGAGTAGAAAATTACAACGATAAAATATTCAAATAAAAGGATAGATTTTAAATATCGAATATAAGCTATATCACAAAAATAGTAGGAGAAGGATTTATAATGTGTGGAAGTAAAACATTACAAAAAGAAATATACTTAAATGAATAAGATGATGTATAATAGTGGAAAATTATAGTATCATGAAATCAAAGTATTTGTAAAGTGAATGTAAATATACAAAATTAAAATTCACAATCTAATAGAATTAGTAACAAGGAAAAAGATAGTCTTAATAATAATTATTTAAGTAATAATTCAAAACTTAATAGAATACGTAAAAAGTAATAGCAAAAATATAAAAGTGCATAAAAGAAACATCAAGAAAGAAAACGAGTAAGTCAAACTTAAAAGATTAAGATTAGGGTTGTAAATATCAAATTAAATTAATAGTATAAGAAAATAATTCTTTGAAGAAAATATTAACTTTAGGGATGAAAAAGTATTACGATGAAATTCCACGAAGAACATTCTAGAGAGGGAAGTGTGTCCACGTGTACGATATCATTATTGTAGGTTCAAACCCATCAT
Organism: Hemerocallis citrina; assembly: GCA_017893485.1. Lineage (NCBI taxonomy): Eukaryota > Viridiplantae > Streptophyta > Magnoliopsida > Asparagales > Asphodelaceae > Hemerocallis > Hemerocallis citrina. The sequence continues at coordinate 46,646,725 of CM030368.1, forward strand.
GCTTCCGTGCACCACTCTAATACCAAGGAAAAATATGCTCGCATACAATATCACATCAATTGTATACGAGGGAGTATCATGAATGCAAGTTCCATAACTTCATCATTCTTGACTCCAGCCATCCAATAGGGAAAGGGATGAGAATACATCGGTGTATAGAGCAACACAATTGTAAATCACTTACATTTAAATCTCTATAAGCTAAACTCAAACTCTAATGTTCACCCTAATGTGTCATCCTTGTAAATTTGTACTACTTATTGAAGTTTGCTCTGATACCAAATATGTAGATTGGCGCATGCAACTCAGGACGGTAATGGCCACAAGGGAACCTTAGAGCTTGTTTTATGCAATAGCCTCTCAACTATTGCAACTGCATCGGTGGCTAGCCGACCTGAGCAAGTCAGGGTAAGAGCCAATGCTTTGCCATCAATCACACTGTAAGAAACCCTGATCATGCTTCCGACATTGCCTTCTTGTCTAACCAAGCTCTTATACCAAGGGAAAACACCCCAAATTCCATCTACATGTAATTCATAGTACAATAGGATCTTTTACATCATTTCGTACAATTTTACAAGGAAATTTTAAAAAAATTTATTTACAACAATATTTATTATAGAGTTACACAGCGAAAGTTAAATAAAAATACAACATGAAAGCAACTCTAATATCAGCAGCTTTAATCATGAATATAATCTTTATCATCAACTGTAATGCCCTGATTTTTCATTTAATGAAAAATTATTTATTTTGCACGTAGTGTGCACGTGCAATATTTTAGGTAAATATTTTCTTCAAAGATGAGTAAAGATATTTTAATATGTGCTTTTAATTATTTTATACAAAAGCCTTCCTTTAATTAGACAAAAAGCCCTTTCTTTTAAAAGCCCAAAGTTAATTTAATTTATTATTTTTATAATAATTATTTTGGCCCATAAACTAAAGCCCATTGATTCATCTATTTTTAAGCAACTTGTAATGTAGAATACAAACTAGAGTTTATTTTTATAAAATAAAATGTACAATTTTTGGACCTAGTTGCATGCACGTGCACTACACGTACACGTGCTAAATGCACTCTTCCTATGTAGGCCGGTTGTAATCGTTTTGGAGGGAAACCAAAATTGTAATGGTGATCATGGTGTAGTGGTTACTTGGTTGTGGGTAGTTATTGCAACTCCTACTTTCATCTTAGCCCTCCATCTTACAACCAACTACTTGATCCTAGCCCTCCATTCCATCAAGATTTTAGTATAAATACCACCCCATGGCTAGTTATTCTTGTGCAAAATTATTCTCTTCCAAACCTATAGTTCAATTATATTATCTAGTAGTAATTTTGTGAGTTAAAAGATTGAGAGTGTGTGGGATCTTGTGCTTGCAACATCAAGAGGAGGCCGGCTACATCAAGGAAGAAGGAGCTCTCGGTGATGTGTGCTTGGAGACTTGTGTGCGCGTCGTCTAGGAGGAGGTGCACTCGTGTTGCAAGGACTTTTGTTGCTAATTGTATTTATCTCTCCATTTGAGGTGGGTAAATTTTCTATATTTCTAACTAGGAATACATGCTAGATTAAATTGAATGAATGAAGCATGAAAAATATTAATAAGAGTACACTTTTAATTGGAAAATTGACCTATGAATTGATTGGAATGTGGGTGTGCAATTGTATGTGGTTTGATTAGTAAAAAATCTAAGTTTGTATGGATTAATTATAACCATGGATTGTTAAAGAAAGTCTCATTATTCTAAATCACAAATTATATACACAAAGTTAGTAGATTGGCAATGCTACTTCATGTGGTTAAATGGATCTTTGTGTTATATTGAAATAAATGAATTAAGATATAGATTAGTATCTTTGATAAAAGGTTAAAAATAGATAATTAATGTGTAGTTTGCTAATAAAGGGATTAGTGGCATTAATTGTTGAGAAATGTCGAAAAAGAATTCTCTGGTAAGTCGACTTATGACCTTTTAAGCCGACTTATATACTCCTTTAAGTCGACTTATGTTTTTATAAGTCAACTTATGATATGGTAAGTCAACTTGTGACTTTTATAAGTCAACTTATTACTTAACTTATTTTCTTAAAATCATGGATGTTGTTCCCTCTGGACAGTCGACTTATTACAGTAATAAGCCGACTGGTACTGATGAATTTTCATAAACTTGAATGTTCTATTCTTCTCAAAATGTGAAGGACTTATGAAAAATAATTTGGGAACTATTTGTATGAAATAAAACATGGTTTGAGAATAAAATGTGTAAATAGAACTATGGTTCTATAGTTATATTTTTGTGAAATTATATCTTGCACAAAGAATTTGAAATGAAGGATTAGAAGATTAATGTAGTAAAGAAAGAAATTTTATTGTGTGATGGATGTGAATTTCTCATTTGAGAATAGTGTGAAAAATATGAAAGGTGAATATTCGTTAGTGATGAGAATTTCAATGTGGAATCACATAATTGATCTATGCAGAACAGCCGACTGGGTTGAATGACAGTCGACTGCCCTGTAAATGATATTTTAATATTGAACGCTGCGGAACAGCCGACTGGCCATGTGCAGCAGTCGACTCTTCCGAGCAGTTTACTGAAGGATTTTGTTTGACTGAACAAGTCGACTGGATGAGTTCTAAGTCGACTGTTCAGAGCACTTTTGACATCTCAGAAATTCGATGAATTGTTTTATGATAAAGATTGTGCATTTTATGTTGAATATTGGTTGTGACAGTAATCTCTATTTGTCTTTGCATGAATTAATATGGAGTGAATCATTTATTTGAATTTATGAAAGTTATATAATTGTGGAACTATGGACGTGAAAACGAAATCTATGGTGATTATGAAAAATGAACTCATGAGCTGGAAGTGCTCAGATTATTTTAGTAATTGTGAATTGAAAATTGAAAAAAAAAGAGTAGCTAAGTCTCCCCCGGCATTTGGAAAGAAATGAAATGAAATATTGAAATGAAAAACCAAGGTTGGTCATGTGTGAATAAATGAATAAGTCCGGTTTAGTGGAGAGGCTAACTCTAGAGCTTTGATTTTGTTCATGATTTTAATAAAACCTAAGGATTAGTACATAGTGAAGCCGTGATGAAAGTAAGAGAAAAACATTGAGTATGAGGGCCATTGGATAGCGGCGAGAGCGTATCCCAGGATGTCCCATGATGAGTCTGGGCGAGGATACTGCTCCAGAGTACCGTCCCGGTGGCGACGCTCGTGAGATGTTTGAAGACTACGGGTGGTGTCATGTCTATGGTAAGAGCTGAATTACCACAGGATGTCTGTATGATGAGTCATGTCAGCGATGGGATTCCCTCCAGGGCGCCTAGACATGAGTTCGTAGGTCAGAAAACATTTAGGATACTTACCGTAGTTAAAGTAGTAGATTAAGTCATGACGAGGGATTGAACCCTACAAAGATGAAGAACGATTAAGAGGCTTGCCCTCGGACCTATGTAGTATGGAATGCATAGAATCCGAACAAGTGCGCATTAGTGTCATATAATATAAATAAATGCATTAAGGACTAAGTGCACAATCACAACACGACATCAATAAGGTAGTCCCTTTAGTTTGATATGTGACAAGTTTGTGTTTGCTAAATATGAAAAATAAGTTATACTATTTCCGGCATAGAGAGGATGGCCGTGTGTAATGATCGTCGGTTGAATAAACTGACGTACCCACAGTCTTATATGCAGGTAAATGGCTTGATAAAGATTAAAGAGGAACAAATGCTTAAAGATTACTCAATGTTGTTGTATATTTGTTTCATTGTTGTAAAGTTTATTCCGCTGTGCAATGTAAAGTGTAAAGTTTGATGTAAACTCTGATGTAAAGTGAAAGGTTCAAATTTCCTTGTAAAATTGTACTAAAGGAAGTGAAAAGATCCTGCAGAACATCTCGAATTCAGTGTATTTGGGATTCGGGGCGTTACATCAACCATCTTTAAGTTCTTGCCAATCCAATCAAGCTCTGCACTGAAAATCTGTGGGCACGTCAGTTGCTTCAACTGATGCAATGTTATAAATAGTGATTCTCTCTATTTTGTATTATAACGAAATCTCTTACTTTAACCAACACAAACTTGAATGCATATAAAAGTTTAAAGAGTGATTATCCTAAGCATGTCATTGTATGATAAGACTTAATGCCTAAGGCAGATGTTAGACTACAATGACATTAATGCATACTTGTTTGGTATCTATGCATCCCATATTACATAGGTCCAAGGGCAAGCACCTACGTACTCCACATTAAAGGGTTTTTATCCCTCACCATGATAACTACCTGTAATAAAATAAACTTTAGACATTCAACGGGTACGGATTCCAATCCCGGAGATCCACCGCCAGACTATACAGAATCCTCCTCGTGCGAACATCCAGCAAGTGTCCCTCTAGCCCAGGTATACGCACATACACTGGAGTACGGCCTACTATCCGCCGGACTAATCATGATCCTGGAATCCACTGCCTGATCAATCATAATCCTAGATTTAATTAAGGCTCACCTCTATCGCAAGCAACCACAGTCCCGAAATCCACCGTCCGACTGGGTCTATAGTCCCAGAATCCACCGCGGGACTATATAGAGGCCCTCCACTCATGTTAGCCCAAGTTTACTACATCTTCACTTAGTGCCTAATTCTTAAGTTTGAACATGAATATATTATACCACCTAGAGCTAGTTTACCCTCCTACCGGTCTTGCACAAAATTGTCGAGAATGATAGCCCATATTGGCCACTTCTCAAAATCCAATTATTCATTTCCATTACTTTTGCCGGTACCTGGATATCATTAAGACTCTAGAATCAACAGATTTTCATGTTTAACAATTTTTGGTACTCATACCCTTATAACTCATGTTCATCAACTTAGGGTACTCATACCCTTATAACTCATGTTCATGTATTCATAATTCATGCATATTCTTTCATTCATTCTTATTTATTCATCAATAAGTACAATCTTAACCTATTAATTTTCACAATACACTATTCATATTCATTAAAACCTTCTCAATACAAGTTAATTAAGATTAAAACATAATTTCTTAAAATTCATCCTAGAAAACTTATCTCATCATTTTCCTTTGATTTATTTTAAACCAATTCCTAACATCATTCACCATATATATAGTTTTCTTGAGTTCACACCTCATCTAAGCATGAATATGATCTTTATTTTCTCAAAATATAACTTAAAACAGCAAGAATATATTTTCAATCACCTCGTTTAAGTATCATTCTCAAAATAGTAAATTTAAAGTCAGAAATTGCATTTCATGCTAATTGTAAAAATTATAGAAAATCATATACTTCACGACACTTTGCGTTATTTATATCAAAATAAAGGTGTACAAGTCTAGTAAAATTTCTTAGTTATAAGTTTTCTCAAAATACTGTATCGAAAACACTGAATTCTTCGAATTATACAGTGGGGTCGAAATATTGAAATACTGCCACTGTAAAGTATTGTAAAATTCATATAAAATTCAATTCTTTGTGAAAATTTGATTTCTTAGACTTTTCAGAAAGGTTAACGAGTCTACTACCACTTCTTAGTTCTGACTTTTCTCAAATTATTTCATTTACAATGCTGAATTGATCAAAAACCGAAATGTGTACAGATTCCAGCAACTTGTCAACTACTAACCAGTTCTGAGTTTAGATTTTATTAAAATAGTAAAAGATCTCCAAATCTTATGAAATTTTAAAGGGGTTTTCCTGAAATATATAAGATGCTCTCGAAAAAGTTTTAGCTCTATATTCTCACTATTTAATTAGACATGGTTTTCTGAAGTGCAAACAAAACACAAAACAGTAATTTTCTTTGCATGATTTAGAAACTTTGTGTACAATTCTATATCCAAATCATTTGATTTAGTCATGATGTACTACCATGCACCCAAACAACATCATTTCAACCTATCTACAAGATAATCTTTCAATTATCATGCATTTTCATTTTAAATATCATTATCACAAATTAACAACTACTCATATGTATAAACAATTTTAAATGTTATTTTTCCTAAACATGCATGATATTAAAATTTTAGAAAGTTCAAGAAGACACCCACCTTAATTGAAGAAAGAAAATAAACTCCTAGTAGTTGGCTCCTAGCTCCAAGAATGAGACTCCCTTCTTCTTCTAGCAAGCCTTTCTTCCTCCAAGCAAGAACTCAAATAACTCTCTTTTTCTTTTCCTCTTTTTCTTTTCTTATCTTTCTTATCTATTGTTTCTTTTCTATTGACTGTTGGTGCATTTGTTCATGAATTAGGAGGAGCCATTTATAGGGCTAAATGGGTGAATGAAGAGACACCCACTACCCAATATAAATACCCATTATCAAGAGTAAATACCCACTCACCATTTATTACACAATCCCCCAACTCTTCCCCTTCTTATGCATGGTAAAAACACATTGAATTTTCCACATGTGCATACTTCTCATTCATTTGTTTAATTATTTGTTTATAGCCTAAATGTATATACTTGTTACATGACAAGTGTAGGAAAAATGTTTATTAAAAATGCAGATTAACTAATGGGCTTTTCTTTTAAATAAATTTTCTAATGGGTTTTAAGATGATCTTTAGGCTTATGAGTTTTAATTAAAAAATAAATAATACATTTGTCATTAGAAAATGAGAAGAAAAGTTCTCATGACTTTATAAAATTTTAGAAATAAAATGTGCATGAAATTTTATGTGTAAAATACGTGCGAAAGAAAATAATAAATATTCGAATACAAAATAAATTCGGGAGAATAAAAAATATTCATAAACAACAAAAATACAACATACGTAAAATATTCATATTGATAGTGTTTCAGATATTTCACCTAACGGAAAAATATATGTAATCGACACGTGTATCGGAAACACGTGCAATGTATGTAAAAACACATGAATTAAAATAAATATTTGAGCTGGCTAAAAATAGGATTGAAACGATTTTTGAGAAAACAGAAAACATATAAATAATCAGAATATGACATTTATATAAAAATACGTTACGAATATTACTCGTAACGGTACAAAATACACGTGCGTAACACACGAGGGCAAAATTGTCATTACTCAATTCTGTGAGGTGTTACACCTCAAGATCTATGTTCAGTGCTTCACAACCGATTCCCGTTCAATCCCTTCGTTCGACTCAGGCATGGTCATTGCTGCCTTTAGGTAAAATGTGAATCATGACCACCTCAATTCTTCCTCGTCAAAAGACCTCCTTGGGACTTTTCTGACACCCTTCAATAGGCTAAAAAGTCCATCCAAGTGGAAGACGCCATCCAGTCCCAAGAAAAGAAGGTGCCATCATCCGGGAATAAACGGAAAAGCACCGGTGAGAAGGACCCAGGAAGACGCAGAAGGATACCTCAGGCCAACGTCGCCAACCCCCAGCATCGCGCTTCCAGAAGTACACCTCGCTTATTTTAATGGAAGTCGATATGGAGGGACTCCTCCGATCTCCCCCTAAGATGAACGCCTTAAGCAAGAGAAGTGATAGGAACAAGTGGTGTGACTTCCACAAAGATCATGGGCACCTCACAGATGACTGCTAAGCTCTCAGGGTTGAACTCAAAAGGCTACTCTGGCGTGGGTACCTTGCCAAGTTTGCTCAAGGAAATGACACCAAACATCCCAAGCCAATAAGCGACCAAAACCAGCCGAGTCCCTAGGCTTGGGGCGTATGGAGATATTTCACTCAATCCATGGGGGACCTATGGGGGTCATCTAACTCCTCCACGAAAGCGTTTCTCCGAGAAGTGAACACAATGCACAATTTCCCTCCTCCTAAGGACTCAGGGGTTCCGTCACATTTTCTGAGCGAGGCCTTGAAAGTGTTCGAACGCCTCATTGCGACGCACTCGTAATCAACATATGCATGGCAAACCATGAAGCGCACCACGTCCTAGTATATAACGGAAGCTCGGTAAATATTCTCTTCCTAAATGTATTTGAGGGCCTCAAGCTCAAACGTGATCACCTCAAACCCACCGGATATACCCTCCGTGGATTCTAGGGAGCCCCCATTCAGATTGAAGGAATAGTCACCCTTGACTAGACTGTGGGGAAAGCTCCAGCCACTCACACATAAGCCCTATATTTTAAGGTAGTCGACATGAAGTCCGCCTACAATGCCATCTTTGGTCACCTAGGATTAGCACCCTTCACGCAGTTACCTCCACCAACCATATGAAGATGAAATTCCCTACTGCAGCAAGAGTAGGGGATGCCAAAGGGAGCCATGAATCCGCTTGGGCATGTTACATAGCCACAATGGGGGGCTCGGTCCTTCCCCTGGATGCTTTGGAACTTCTTCAAGATCGGGGACAAACAAGCTCTGAACCTGTTGACGAACTAGCAAAAATCCCCTTATCCCAAGAGGATAAGGCTAAGTATTTTTGGGTGAGCAAGGCACTCCCCCATCAGGTCAAGGACCAGCCCAACACCTGCATAAGGGAAAATCAGGATCTCTTCGCTTGGACTGCCATAGACATTCCGGACATATCCGAAGACCTAATCATGCACCGTTTAAGTGTGAACCTGGAAGTTAAGCCCGTCCAACAGAAGCGCCGCAAGTTTCCCCCAGGGAGGCAGCAAGCAATCAAGGAAGAAGTAGAAAAGCTCCTAGCCGCCCACTTCATTCAAAAAGTTAGCTACCCCGAGTGGCTAGCGAATGTGGTCATGGTCAAGAAAGCAAACGAGAAATAGAGAATCTGCATAGACTTCACTGATCTGAACAAAGCATGCCTAAAGGAACCTTTTCCTTTACCAAGCATAGACGCCTTAATCGACGCCACTTCAGGCCATGAGCTCTTAAGCTTTATGGACGCCTTCTCGGGATAAACCAGATAATTTTCCCTCCCGATATCCCAAAGACATCATTCATCACTGATCAAAGACTATAGTGCTTTCGAGTATGCCCTTCAGGCTAAAGAATGCTGGAGATACGTATTAGCTCTTGGTGAGCCAAGTCTTCAAGGAGCAAATTGGCCGAAACATGAAGGTATGTGTTGACGATATGTTCATCAAGAGCCTAAGGAAAGAAGACCAAGTGGTCGACCTCTAGGAAGCATTCAATGTGCTTTGGATAAACAACATGAGGTTGAACCCCTTGAAATGTGCCTTCGTGGTCTCCTCGAGAAAGTTGTTAGGGTTCATGGTAAGCTAGAGAGGTATCGAAGCTAACCCTGAGAAGATCAAAGCCATACTCGACATGTCTCTCCCAGCTACAGTCAAAGAAGCCCAGAAGCTCATCGGCCGTCTCGCCACCATTAAGCTTTTCCTCTCCAAGTATGGGAGAAGTGCGTTCCTTTCTTCACAGCTCTTCAGGGAGCAAAGAATTTTGAGTGGGAGGAACAACAATAAGCAGCCTTCAAATGCCTCAAAGCACATCTCGTCAATCCTCCGCTCCTTAGCCAGCGCAAGCAGGGAGAGGTTCTCTACATCTACCTGGCTACTTCGGATCGAACCCTCAGTGCTGTCTTGGTAAGAGAAGATGACTGAGAGCAAAATCTAATCTACTATGTTAGCAAGGTTCTCCATGATGCTGAACTCTGGTACTCAAAGATGGAGAAGATGACCTACACTCTGGTAATGGCCGCCCGAAAGATCTGACCCTAATTTCAAGCACACTCTATCTGGGTCCTCACTGGTTAACCACTCAAGCAAGTCCTCAATAAGTCAGAAAGCACCAGAAGACTTATGAAGTAGTTCATCGAGCTAAGCCAACATGACATCATTTATCAGCCAAGAACTTCCATTAAGGCCCAAGCCTTAGCGGAATTCATTGTATATAGCATTATCCCTAATCCTCCCGAAGAAGGAGACAACCCCACACTATGGAGTGTATACATGGATGGGTCAACCTGCCTCGAGGGAAGTGGAACCGGTGCCATCCTAGGTCCCGATCAGTTCACCCTCCAATACTCGCTGCGCCTCAACTTCCCAGCTTCTAATAACGAGATCGAATACGAAGCCCTCATCACCAGGCTCCTCTTAGGAAAGAAGGCAGGGGCACTAAGAGTTGGAGTGTTCAGCGACTCCCAATTTGTAGTGAATCAAATTCAGGGCGAGTATGAGGTCTGAGATGACCGCATGGTCAAGTACTTGGCCCATGTGAAGAAACTTATGGCTACTTTCAAGGAAGCTGCAGTCACCCGCATACCACGTGAAGAAAATGGGCAAGCCGATGCTCTATATAAGCTTGCCTCCTCCTTACTCGATGGGACCGACCACATTGTGCTGATTGAGGTCCTACTCAAAACAAGCATCAAAGAGGAGACACTTAAGCTCATGTCCATCACCCTCCAGACAACCGAAGATTGTTGGATGAATCCCTTAGTCGACTTCCTTGATAAGGGAGTCCTCCCTGCGGATCAGAAATAAGAAAGAAAGCTTTGGGTAAGGGCGGAAAGATATACATTCGTCGAAGGATTCCTCTACAAATGCTCATACACTCAAGTTGACGGTCGACCCTACCTAAGATGCCTATCCTCCGAAGTGGCCGAGTACGCCCTCAAAGAAGTACATGAAGGAATAGGGAGAAGTCACTTAGGCGCAATGTCGCTTGCACGAAAGACTCTCAACCATGGTTACTATTGGCCTACTCTCCTCAGTGATGCCCAAGCATACATCCACCAATGCATCATCTGCCAGAAGTACTCCATCAAGTGGATGCCGCAAGCCAACCTCAGCTCTATGTCCGGTCCTATCCCCTTAGCAATGTGGGGAAAGGAACAACTCGGACACCTTCCTCCCGCCATAGGCTAACAGATCTTCCTAGTAGTCGTCAATGACTACTTCATAAAATGGATCGAGGCAGAACCACTTGCAACCATCACTGAGCACAAGTTCCAACAGTTCTTTTGGAAGAACATAGTATGCTGGTGCGGGATCCCCCGCACACTAATCACCGACAATGGAACTCAATTTGCTGGCAAGGGGTTCCGAAATTTTTGAACCGATCTGGGAGTTGAAAAGTGCTTTTTGAACCGATCCTGTAATGCCCCAAATTCCAAAACAAGGTAATTCGTAGCTCAACAGGTTCTTTTACTTCAAGTCGTACAATTTTACAAGGAATTTAAAACTTTTTCATATAACACTATTATTTTACATTAATACAGCGGAAATAAATAATGACAACATGATTAATACAACTTGAATGACAACAACAAAAATCTGCAAGCAATCTTTAGCACCAAAACATCTTTGTGTCCGTTTTTGCAAATCCCAACCCTCCATTGAAAACTGTGGGCACATCAATTGCTTACAATTGACAAAAAATTATAAAACAGCAATCCTCACTGTGCCGTAATATAACGATTCATTATACTTTAACAAACAAAAACATCAATGTGAAACAAAGTGTGAAAAGTGACTATCCTAAACATGTCAGTGTATGCAATGACTTAATGCCTAATGCAGGTATTTACGTTATGATGACACTAATGCATACTTGTTCGGATTCTATACATCTCATTCTACATAGGTCCAAGGGCAAGCACCTAAGTACTCCACATTATAGGGTTGAATCCTAGCCATGCAACCTACTCCTATGACTACTACAAGATTTAGACACTTTGCAAGTATTGGCTCTCTCCTAAAGAATACAGGAGACCAATCCCTCACCATGGATCAATTTGTAGCCCTTACGTCCTTCGTCTCGGAATATTGGGGATTGTCTCACTCCGCAGGTCATCCTGGAGCCCTCATTACACAAATATCCCACGAGCATCACTCTTGTCCCGGAATACTAGAGATCATTCCCGCTCCATGGAACATTCTGTGGCCTTTATGTTTATCGTCTCAGATTATTGGGAATTGTCTCTCTCCAAGGATCATCCTGGAGTCCATAACTCACGTTTGCCCTTGTTTCATCAGGTCTCCAACTACTGACTGGTCCTTAAGTTTAGTTAAAATTTTCACAACCTAGAGCTAGCTTACCCTACTAGATTTAAACCAACACAAGAGAAAGTCAGCCCACAATGGCTACTTCTCAAAGAGAGAGTCAACCCACACTGGTTACTCCTCAAAATCTCATCAATAATAACACTACCGGTTACTAGGGTCTCGCCTAGCTTCTAGAGTCCAATAACTATCTTATCTTAGAGATCACAATGGGTTATATCCAACCCCAACAAAATATTTCAACTTTCAAATCAACAATTTCTTCCTTCTCGAAGTATTCAACTTTTTTTAATTTACTCAACCATAAATTCCAAATCAAAATTTTCATTAACCACTTTTAATTAGCAAAAATAAACTAATCACTTTACAATTTCCTCGAAAGTCTTTTCTTCAAATATCTAATCGTTTCCCAAGCAAATAATCTGTAACTCAATCAAAACAATTTTTTTCTTTAATTTATATCATTTAATTTTAATGTCAAAACTCTTTTAAAATCGACACATAAATTCTCGATCTTCCACTTCAATGCTTTGCCTTTTAATTTCGAAAAGAATAATTTTTTTTTAGTTACATAACCATGACTTTAAATAATCATAAATATATATATATATATATATATATATATATATATATATATATATATATATATATATATATATATATATATATATATATATATATATATTAAACAGTATAAAAGTACTAAAAAAAATTTAAAATATTTATTTTCAATTTTATGAAGTTCACTCCTCAAAACAAAACTCAAAAACTTCAAAAAAATGAAGTTTTCCCCAAAAGCTAGCCCCCCTGGCTCGAACCCGTACCCCCACCATGGTACCAGAGCACCTATCCACTGAGGCTAGGCTCAGATCCACAACCTCTATAGGGTTAAATTCAATAAATATTTACTATCCCCCTTTTCTGACTTTAAAAAAAAAAATCTTTCACACAGTAAACACACCCCAACACAGGGATTTGAACCTGTGCCAATTGCGAGGCAATCGCACGCCTACCCACTGAGCCAAGCTCAGATCTACAATATATAAGGGGATAAAATAATTAAGTATTTGGTTTTTGTCCAATTCATTATTTTAAAATACTAACATTCAACTTCTTCGATTCCTCTCCTCAATTTAATCCATTCAATCCACACAAATCAGAAAGTCTAACAACAAAAAGTTACAGATTATTCATGTATAAAACAATTCTACACAATTTAAAGATTTCTAACAAATTGAGAATGTCTCAAACATCCTATGAATTTAAAAAATATTATTCTACATCACATTTATTGATTTCTTTCCTCTTTTCAATAACAATTAACAAAGATGGGGAATTTCTCCCAAAATTTCAATCACCGATTAATTTTCTTCACCAAAATCTATAGTCTTCATGGCATTTATCAAATAATATGCACAATTTGAACTTCTATTCTCACATACATTATGAATTTAAAATTAATCATGCATTTCATTCAATAATTACTTATAATTGTAGAATTCTCTACCACATGCATTATATCAAGAATTTGAGCACAGGCTAAGCAAAATTTCATCTACAATTGTACTATAAATTATCTAAGCATGCATTGAGAATATAATTTAGAAAGTAGTTTGAAAAACTCACCTCTTAATAGCAATCTCTACACACAAACTCCACGAAAAAGATAAAAGCAAGCCAAGCACTCCCACCAAAAGCAAAGTCAGCAACCCGACACTCTCTGTTCTCACTGTTCTTTCATTTTTTTTCTTTTAATTTGAGTTAGCTTTGAATGAGGTTAGGATAATTAACTTAGTTATAGTGTTTAATTAAGTAGTTAATAAAACTACCCCCCACTAAGTAAAATCTCTCCACTCACCCCACTCTCCTTTTACCAAGTCTGAGGCCTCCAACGTTCACAAACACAAGCCACTTGTGTGCACAACGCATGTGTTCACGTGCACGTGGTTGTGCATACCACACCACCTTTTTTTTTTTTTGGAAATTAGTAATGTGAATGGGCTCCTATAAAAAAATTTGATTTCTCTTGTGGGTTTAAAAAATATTTTTAGGCACATGGATTTTTATAAAATAATGTAATACATGGTGCATAATTTAATATGAGAGGAAATTGTGTATTATCTCTTAAAAAAATTCTTAGAAACATACATATAAAATTCTTACATGCATTGCACGTGCAAAAATCTGAAAATTTATTTATTATTTTTTTGTGGTGTTACAACACTCTCTCCTTAGAATAGTTTCGTCCTCGGAAATACACTTAAAGAGTGAGAAAACAAAAACAAAAAAAAAAAGAAAAGAAAGTTTACAGAATTTAATCAAATAGTTCAGGATGGTCACTTATCATCCTCTCCTTAGATTTTCGAGTGGCTTCCTCAATCAGCTGGTTTCTCCACACGACCTTGACCATAGGTATAGTTTTAATCCTTAAAACTTTCTCCCGTCGGTCCACAATCTCCACAGGACGGTCCTTGTAACTCAGATCTAATTGCAGACCCTCTGGCACTTCCGGTATATGATGACTCGGATCCGGAATATATCCTCTTAACATAGACACGTAAAAGACATTGTGAACTTGGGCCAATTCGTCTGGCAATTCCAACCGATAGGCTGTCTTCCCAATCCTCTTCAACATCTTGTAGGGTCCAATGTATCTCGTGGCTAACTTCCTGCTCTTTCCAAACCGAATCACACCCTTGGTTGGAGATACTTTCAAGAAAACATAGCGCCCCTCTTCGAACTCCAAATCTCTTCTCTGATTGTCGGCGTAACTCTTTTACCTGCTTTGTGCATCAACCAGCCTCTTCCTTATCAGCTCAATCTTCTTTGAGGTCTGTTGTATTATTTTGGGCCCATACATCTGCTTTTCGTCCACTTCATACCAGCACACTGGTGTCCTTCACTTCCTCCCATATAAAGTTTCGTATGGTGCCATACCAATGCTAGTCTAAAAGTTGTTGTTGTAGGCAAATTCCACCAAAACTAAGTGCCTCTCCCAGCTGACACCGAAGTCCAACACACAACACCTCAACATATCCTTCAGCACCCGATTGACTCTCTCAGTCTGCCCATCAGTTTGAGGATGAAAAGCAGTATTGTAACCCCCATTTCCGCAAATACGTATTTTATGTGTATTTTTTGTATCTCGATATTTATAAATTCGTAATTTGTTAAATTCGTTTTGGATTTTATGTTAAAGCATTTTTCTAAACAATAGTTATAATTATTTCGAATAAACTTTGTTTCCATTTCTACTTGATCAACTATTTACATTTTAACTCAAATCAAAAATATTATTACTGTTTGGACTGTTTCAACAAATTCCTATTTTTACATAATGATATTGCTCTGATAATTGCTATTGTTGTTAATAGTATTATTTATTGTTATTACTCTTATTATTATTATTTTTATGATTATTATTGTCACTATTATTATTACTGATAGTATTTTTATTCTTATTGTCATGACTAATTGTTATTAGTAGTATTATTATTTTTATTGTCATGGTTATTATTTCTTTTTTATTGTTATTGTGATTAATTAGTATTACTATTATTATTATTTCTATTGCTATTATTATTATTGTCGTTGTTACTATTATGATTATGATTATTTTATTTTATAAACCATATGATACTAATTATTTCCCCCTATTTTCCTATTTTGGTTTTTATTGTATTTGTATTTTCTTCTTGATTATTGTATCTGGATTCCTTCTATTATATAATTTTGCTTTCTTCGGTCCATTTATTTACTTTTGATCATTCCGTTTCCTTTGCTCCTATTTTTGGCTCATTGCAAATTTTTCCTCTTCGTAATTTGAGTTTGAGTTGTTCCGCTATATGTTCATCCCATTGTTTTATGCTTCTTCATCTCTTTTTGGAGCCTAAATCTGTACCCTGAAACCACTAACCCGCAACCCAAATCACAATTTCTTAATCCTTATAAATAACCATATTAAACCCTAATTATTTATTCCCCTCTCTCCCATCTGCGGTTTTCTCTCTCTCCCATCCCGCTCCTCTGTTTCATCTTCAACCAAACCCATAGCCAACTCCGACCACCGCCCTCGTCACCTCCGATTGTCCCCGTCTTCTTGCTCCGCTGCCTCCGACCACCTCTCACCCCTGCCGTCTCATCCTTGTCCTCGCCATCATCCCGCTCTAGCCCAAACTCCACCAGAACCCATTTACCCATTGTCGCTTTCGTCATCCATCGTCATTTTCAATGCTTGCACCTCTCATCCGCTTCGTCGTCTACCGCCTTCGCTCTCCCCGTTCACCTCGCAACCACTGAAGAACCCCGATCGCCTCGTCGTCGCCGTCCAAGCTGTTGTCCCGCTATCCCCTGTTTCGTCGCGAAATAGAGGCGTTCCTTGCTGCCTTTCTTGGCCACTGTTGTCTCCCGACTGTAGCGCCGTCGTCCTCGCCCTGGTCGCAGTAGAGCCTCGCCGCATTTGCCAGCTGCCGTGGTCGCCGAAGTCTCTCCCGCTCTCTCCTTCTTTCTCTTTCGAAGTCGAGGAAGAAGCCAGTGGGTGATTCGGTGTTTGGTGTGTTGGGTATAGGCGATCCGAAGTTGCCGTTTGCTATTTGTTGGATCCGGTGTGCTTGCTGTTTTTAGTGTGAGGTTGCTGTCTTGGGTCTTGCTGTTCGCTATTTTGCTCGAGTCTCGCCCGTGTTTTGGTTCGTCGCCCGGGATTCTCATCCTGTTATTTTATTTATTCGAATCTACTAATTAACAGGCAAGTCTCTTCTTGAACTAGTTGTTTATTTTGTTCAAGATTCCTTTGATCTCTACAAGTAGACCCCATCCATTTCCTTATCATGCTGCTATTTGAAAAATCTGTTAAAGTTTATTGAGGGTTTACACGAGCTAACCCAAAATATTCTTAACATCATGCCGCTCTCTTTGATCTAAAATCTAGTCCCTCATGAATCTTGCATATGCACATTTACATGAAAATTAACTAGATCCATGCTATAGACTTGTTTGATGAATTGGACATGTTAGATTGAATGTGACTTAATGAATTGATTACCATGCCTGTGGAATTGAATCTTAAAACTAGAATTATGCATGTTAAACACCTAAAAACACTTTGATCATTAATTTGTATGAAATATATGATTGTATGATTTAATTGTTGCCTATCCATGTCAAAATATATTCTGGACTGTTAGTTGTTTCTTTTTTAATGAGATTTTCGACCATGTTGTTGGTATATTTTGAAATAACTTTCTGAACATGAAATTTAGCCTCAGATGTCTAGTTTACTACCCTATTTACAGATTTGATTTTCGATGTGTAATCTGATAGATATCATCAATTTAGTACAGCTGTGTCAGAATTTTCAAATTCGCAAATGCATGCGTATCTTGCTGTTCTATAATTTATTTGACCATGTTAACAGTAAAATAAAAATCTGAAATAAATTTGGCTGAACCTAGACATGTGTAGGAATGACTCTAAATTTTTATAGATTTATTTGATGAGTTTTCTTACCTGAAACAAATAGATGAACAGAATTTACAACTTGTTGTCTGAAAATAAAATCTGAAAAGAATAGAGTTTTAACCATAGTTTCTGTAGTTTTCTATGCCTTATATATATTTCCTAGAACCGGTAGAGAGTCTAGTTTCTAGAATTTCTGACGGATCCAGATTTGCTTTTCTGTAGTGGCAGTAATTCATGTTTTAGTATAGCAAGGTCAAGCTATCCTGATTAAGTGATTGTGCTAATTTAATATGTTTGCTTCAAGATTTGTCTGTAACGAATAGAATTAGTCATACATAGTATCATACAAAATTGAAACCTTCTTGCATGCTCACATAGGATGAAAGCAAACTATTAACAAGCCAGGATATTATGGGTAGGCTTGGTAGTGAACGATCGAAAAATGTACTCGGTAAGGCCTTATTGTTATATCGTATTGTCATAGGAGGAGAAATATTTTCATGGAAGGAGGAGAAATATTGTCATGGAAGGAGAAATATTGATTGCAAATTATTGATTGTTAATTATTGATTGTAAAATTATCGTTATCGACGCCGAGTACACCATCCGTGAATTCACCATCAGTCTAAAACGTTCACTATGTGCTTGCACCGAACCTGTAGAATGGGACGCAGTAGTACGTGCACTCGATTGGTTAATAAAATGATTAATAACCTACATTTATCATCTCATGCTTGATCATGTATTGAACTTGACTTGACATCACTCATTACATGTGTGATTAATTGTAAACCTTTGATATTATTTTCTGCCTTTGCTTTGTTCTTTGACTTTGATCCTGTCCCTTTTCCTTTGACATTCATGCTTTCTTTATCCTCTGTTTTCTCTACTTGCTGTCCACGACTTGCTGTAAGGAAACTCTTTTCTCTTTTTTTAGATCAAGAGTTTACAGGTACCGAAGGGGCAATACCAGAAAAAATTGGTGAGCAAACTCTCAGAAGATCGGAGCTGAACTATTAGACTGCTTTAGCTCTCTTCAATTTAGCTTTTTGTATTGCTTTTATCATACTTTGTATTCTGGGATTTTATGACCCGAAGTTTGTTTTTTCCCAGATGTTGGATTATTATTTGGTGAATTTATTTCATGATTATTTTGTAGTTTATTCATTGTTTATGTGGTTATTCTTTTTCTGCGTGGTTGTATTTTCTTGTATATTATTGAGTTAATCTGTTACAGCTTATGGATGATGTATAATCATTCGCTCGGCCTTCGTTACATGCTCGTATTCCTGTATTTTGGAAAGCGGGGCGTGACAAGTACTGAAATCAGTCATGGTCTCCAAAGCTGCCTGAAGACTTTTCCAGAAATGCGATGTGAATCTCGCATCTCGATTTTACACGATTGATATGGGAATTCCATGTAGTCTCACAATCTCCACGGTTTATAGTTCCACCAACTTCTCTATAGATCAAGTGATATTCTTAACTAAAAAGTGAGCCAATTTGGTGAGTCGATCGACTATCACCCAAATCGCATCATTCCCCTTGGGACTCCTGGGTAGCACTGTGATAAAATCCATGCTGATGTTATCCTACTTCCACTTCGGAATGGGTAACGGCTGCAATAATCCTCCGGGTCTCTGAGTCTCTACCTTGACTTGCTGACAAGTCGCACATTTTGCAACAAACTCTGCTACATCCTGCTTCATCCCTAACCACCAGAAATACTGCTTGATATCCTTGTACATCTTGGTACTCCCTGGATGCATAGATAAATGAGTAGTGTGTGCTTCCCGTAGAATGCTTTTTTTAAGTTAAGCTTGATCTGGTACACACAACCTATCTCGAAACCACAACACCTCATCCTTTACTTGGAATTCTGCCAATTTACCTGCGCCGATATGCTCTTTCATCTTCTGAAAGACGCTCCCATTCCTTTCAACACCACTTCTATCCCAGCTTGATCGAGCTCCTCTGCTAATCTCTCCTGAGTCGTCATCAAATGGGATAAGCTGCTCTTCCGACTGAGCGCATCAGCCACTACGTTTGCCTTGCCTGGGTGATACTTTTATTTCCGAACGGATATCTTCCACTACTTCCAACCACCTTCTTTACCTCAAATTCAGATCCCTTTGCTGGTAGATATGTAATGCCCCGATTTTTCATTTAATGAAAATTATTTTATTTTGCACGTAGTGTGCACGTGCAATATTTTTTTTGGTGATTATTTTCATTATGATGAGTATAGATATTTAAATATGTGCTTTTAATTATTTTATACAAAGCCTTCTTTCAATTAGACAAAAAGCCTTTTCTTCTTAAAGCCCAAAAATTTAATTCATTTATTATTTTTTTATAATTATTATTTTGGCCCAAAAACTAAAGCCCATGAGCTATTTTATTTTTAAATACAACTTGTCATGTAGGATACAATTTAAAGTTTATTTTTTATGTAAAATATAATGTACAAATTTTTGGTGGCAAATGCTTGCACGTGCATTGCACGTACACGTGCAAAGTGCACTTCCCAAGCATGGCCGGTTGGAGCTTTGGAAGGAAATCAAAATTTTGAGTGGAGTCATGGTGATGGTGGTTACTTGATCATGGGTAGTTAGTGTAACTCCTCCTTAAATCTTAGCCATTTGTCCCTAACTCCTACTTCAATCTTAGCCATCCATTCTCCTTTTTTTTTTTTGTATAAATACCCCCCCCCCCCTTTGGCTAGTATTCTTGTTCTAATTAATTCCTCCAAACCTATAGTTTAAAATACATTATCTAGTAGTTAGTAAGTGAGTAAAAGATTGAGGGATTGTGTGGGGATTGTGCTTGCATCAACAAGGGGAGAGGCCGGCTACCATCAAGGAGCTCTCGGTTTGGTGTGCGTGGAGGCTCGTGTGCGCATCGACGAGGAGGAGGATCGTTCGTTTGCAAGGACATTCGTTTAGGAGGTTGCTAGTTGTATTTCTCTGCAACTATGGTGGGTAAATTTTTCATATTTCTAATTAGGAATGCATGCTAGATTTGAATGGAAAGAATGAAGCATGAAAAATATTAATAAGAGCACACATTTAATTGGAAACATGATCTATTGATTTGTTGAAATGTTGATATGAAATTGTATGTGGTTCCATTAGTAAAGTCTAAATTTTGTGTGAATTGAATATGGCCATGGATTGCTTGCGGAAAATCTCATTATCTTCATCAAGAATTATACAAAAAAATTAGTAGATTAACAATGCTACTTTATGTGTTTAAATGAATCTTTGTGTTTTATTGAAATGAATGAATTAAAATATAGATTTGTATGTTTGATAAATGATTAAAAACAGGAAATTAATATGAAGTTTGCTAATAAAGAGATTAGTGATATTAATTGTTAAGAAATGTCAAAAAAAAAAGAAATGTGGTAGTGATAATCTAGAATTCGAATTAATTGTATGAAAAATATGTTTTAATTGTTGAAAAAATTATTTTCTATATATTGGAATATAATTTATGATGATGTTAGTCAATCTGGGAATTTACAGTAAAATTTTATAAAAGCAAAGTGAAATGAGGACTACTTGAACATCGAAATGTTTTAATAACAGAGAGAATTGATTCAAGTGAACTTAGAGTTGCACCATTGACAACCCGAGCGCATAGCTCAAATGGTTGGGATGACTCTACTCGCTACAGTAGGTTCGGATCTCAGGTTGCTGGTTCGAATCCTCTGGTCACCATACTTTTGTTTCATTTTTTTTAAAAATAAAGAACAGCGGCCGAGAGCATTAGATGCTCTCAGCCACTCTTTCCAACGCGTGCAGCGTTCGGCCTAATGGTCTGTGCCTTGGGTGGTTTTCCCTGTTGTCGTGGGTTCGAATACTGGGTTCGGCCAGTATTTAAATTGGGGAAAAACATTTTTTTAGGATTTTTTAATGATCAAAAAAATATGGAAAAAATATGATAATTATCCTAAAATTATGTGGGACTTGTGAAAAATAGTTTGAGAATTATTTGCATGAAGTGAAGTATGTTAGAGAATAAAAGTATAATTTAGAACTATAAGTTCTATGCTTGCATTTTCATAAAAGTTGTACTTTGCAAAAACACCTAAAATAGAATATTAGAAAAGAAAGACGAATAAGAAGAAATTATGTGAAGTGATGTGAATTATTCTCAATGGAGAATGGTGCGACAAATTATGAAGTGTAAATGTCCATCTTTGATTGAATAATTAGTGATGTGGGGTTTAATGTGAAAATAATATTCTATGAGTTACATGATGAATAGTTGAAATTAATGTATAATTATAGACTATTGAACAATTTAGAAATCATGATTGGAAAAGAGAAATACTTTTGAGTATGATAACTCAACATGTGAACTTATGAGTTGGAAACGCTCAACTTTAGAAATTATGAATTGGAATTGAAACAAAAAAGTAGCTAAGTCTCCCCCGGCATTTGGAAAGAAATAAAATGAAATTTGAAATGAAAGACCAAAGTTGGTCACGTTTGAATGAATGAATAAGTCCGGTTTAGTGGAGAGGCTAACTCTAGTGCTTTGATTTTGTTCATGATTCTATTTCATTAGAACAAGGATTAGTTACATAGTGAAGATGTGATGAAAGTAAGAGAAAAACATTGAGTATGAGGGCCATTGGATTAGCGGCGAGAGCGTATCCCAAGATGTCCCATGATGAGTCATGATAGGGCGTGGATACTCCTCCAGAGTATCGTCCCGGTGGCGACGCTTGTGGGATGTTTGAAGACTACGGGTGGTGTCATATCTATGGTAGGAGCTGAATTTCCACAGGATGCCTGCATGATGAGTCATGTGTCAGTGCGTTGGGATTCCCTCCAGGGCGCCTAGACATGAGTTCGTAGGTCAGAAAATATCTAAGATACTTACCGTAGTTACAGTAATAGATTAAGTCATGACGAGGGATTGAACCCTACAAAGATGAAGAACGATTAAGGGCTTGCCTTCAGACCTATGTAGTATGGGATGCATAGAATCCGAACAAGTGCGCATTAGTGTCATGTAACGTAAATAATTGCATTAAGGACTAAGTGCACATTCACAACACGACATCAATAGGGTATTCCCTTTAGTTTGATATGTGACGAGTTTGTGTTTGTTAAATATGGAAAATGAGTTATACTATTTTCGGCATAGAGAGGATGGCCGTATATAATATTCGTCGGTTGAATAAACTGACGTACCAACAGTTTTATATGCAGGGTAATGACATGATAAAGATTAAAAAGGAACAGATGCTTAAAGATTATTCAATGTTGTTGTATATTTATTTAATTGTTGTAAATTTACTTTCGCTGTGCAATGTAAAGAGTAAAGTTTTATGTAAACTCTGATGTAAAGTGAAAAGTTCAAATTTTCTTGTAAAATTGTACTAAATGAAGTTGAAAGATCCTGTAGAACTTTCGAATTCAGTTGTATTTGGGATTCGGGGCATTACAAGATATACTTCAGGCTCTTGTGATATTTGTACATATTGACCTTCTCTCCGTACACATAGTGCCTCCACTGCTTCAAAGCAAAGATAATTGCCGCCAACTCCAGATCATGGGTTGGGGAATTCTTTTCATGCATGCTTAGTTGCCTAGACCCATAAGCTATTACCTTCCATTCTTGCATCAACACACAGCCCAAACCACAATAAGGAGCATCGCTGTATATATCATAGTTGATCCCTACTCTCGGCAAAGCCAATATCGGAGTGGTAGTCCCTCTCTTTAACACCTGAAAACTTGCCTCACACTGCTCCGTCCATTTGAAGCTCACATTTTTCCTTGTAAGTCCAGTGAGTGGCACAGCTATCTGAGCATAGCCTTGAATAAATATCCGGTAGTAGCCATTTAAACCCAAAAAGCTTCTGATCTCCTTCACTATTTCGGCCTTGGCCAATCTTACACTGCCTCTATCTTTTGCGGATTAGTGGCCACTTCCTCCTTAGAAAGGATATGACCCAAGAATATGACTACGGACTTCCAGAAGTCACACTTAGATAACTTGGTGTACCACTTCTGTTCTTGCAACTTCTTCAGTACCTCTGCTAGATGCCCAGCATGCTCTTCCTCTGACTTAGAGTAGACCAGAATATCGTCGATGAACACCACAATGAAAGAATTGATGAACGGTCGCAGGACCCTATTCATCATGTCCATGAATATAGCCGGTGCATTTGTACTCCAAACGGCATAACCAAGAACTCAAAATTCCCATGCCAAGTTCAGAATGCAGTCTTGTGCACATCTTCTTCCTTTACTCAAACTTGGTGATAACCCAAAGATCTATCTTGGAGAAAATTGCTGCTCCTTGTAATCGGTCGAACAAATCATCAATTCGCGAAATTGGATACTTATTCTGAACAGTCACCTTGTTCAGCTCCATGTAATCGATACACGTTCTCATCGATCCATCCTTTTTCTTCACCAATAGGACTGGCGCTCCCCAAGGCGACGCACTTGTTCTGATCAAACCTTTGCCCAATAGTTCTTCAATCTGCTTCTTTACCTCATCCTGTTCCACCGGTGCCATTCTGTATGCTGCCTTGGAAATCGGTGCACTCCCTGGCTGAATGGAAATGCTAAAATCTACATTCTGATGAGGTGGTAGTCCTGGTAAGTCTTCCAAGAATACTGTCCAAAAATCTCGAACTACAGGAATCTGCTTAACTTCCTTCAGAATCTTCTGCTTAGTTATAGCTGCCAACAACTGCTTGCACCTTCTCTTCCCTTGGAAAGTAAAAGCAGGTCCTCCTGGTACCTTCACCAACACTTCCTTGCTTTTGCATTCGATACTAGCACTGTAAATTGACATCCAATCTATGCCAATAATTACATCGACTCCCAGCACTGCCAATTCTATAAGATCGATACCAAACATTCTCCCTCTGATCTCGAGGTCACAACCATCATAGTATCAATCGGTAGTCAACGTTTCTTCTGAAGGAGTAGTTACTGCTAGAACCTTGCTAGGAAAAAATTTCGGCTCAACTCCCAATCGTTTAGCAAATGCAGGTGAAACAAAGTGTGAGACGATCCAGTATCAAACAAAACAGTTGCTTTCATTCAATTAATTAGAATTTCTCGTGTTACATAATGAGTACTCTTAATGCATAACACTTTCTAATATAAAAACAAGAAATAACAACAGCAAAAACTCTACTCGAGTGCTCCCATATCGGTAATGACATTATCAACATCATCCGTATCAGCTTCTGTCAGGGAAAATACTCGTCCCTGCCAGTATGGCTTCTTCCCTAGGTCCGCCTGCTTCTGACCCTACTCCCTCTGCTGTGGGCAATGTGGCCTAGCATGGCCCTCCTTCCCATAGTTGAAACAAGTTGGGGGATTCTGTTCCTTGGGACACTCGGACTTGTAGCGACCCACCTCTGCACACAGGTAACAAGTTATACCTGGGGTTCTCATTCCTCCGTTGTTGGGCTTCCCAAACACTGCAATGGCATTCTTCCCAGTAGGCGTGAATTGTTGTGTGGTGGCTATCCCCTGAAGTTACTTGCTGTTGCGTGTCTCTTGCCAACACTCCAATTGTTCCTCTTGTTCTGCGCCACCTGGTACTGTTCCATGTCAGCTTCTGTGGCTGCAGCCCTCCTGACTAACTTGTCAAACCTCCTGATACCGAGGGGTATCATTCGAGACCTCAGACTTGGCCTCAATCCCTGTTTGAACTTCCGTGATTTCTTCGCCTTTTTAACTACAAACTCAGGTGCATACCTCGAGAGCTGAGTAAACCTGGTCTCATACTCCCGAACAGATAAACTTCCCTGTTGTAAACTCAGGAATTCCATAGCATTTTTCTCCTGTACATCCATCAAAAAATAGTGGCCGCGAGAACTACTCCAAGAATTCCTCCCAAGTGATCAGTTCGTTTCGCAGGGCTCGCTTCATGGATTGCCACCAGACCTCGCGGCCTTCTCTGGCTGTATGGTGGCCAGCTTCACTTTGCTCGTCTCTGGGGTCTCCAAAACCTCGACTACCATTTCTATCTGTCGGATCCAGTCATCTGCCGCATCTAGATCCAACTTGCCCTCAAACACTGGTGGTTTCATCCGCTTGAACGATTCCACAAATTTGATTACTTCCGGGACTTGTACTGCTTGTCCCACTGTGGTGCTCCGAGTCACATTGGTGGCAAAGGTGTTGATAGTTTGGTACACCCTAGCCAACACTATTTCCAGATTGAGTCTTTTACCTTCCCTACTAGGTCCTTCACTGTTTCGGGTTCTTCGTCCAGCCATTTCTAAGTCATAAAACTTCATTAATCATCAAAAATAGCAACAACATATACTTTCTTCAACATAATTCATTTCATTTCCAAAATAAACTTTTTACATTTAGAAATAAAAGCTTTGTCCAATACATCCTTTACATGAAACATCTGAAAAAAAAACTCCAACATAAACAGTCTAGATCCTACGGTTCCTTTTGGCTTCCCTGAGCTCTTCCCGTAGCTCATCTACTTCCATTCGCATCTCTGCACATTTCTGAATGCAATCCTGTTTTCCCCAACGAGTTTTGTTTTCTAGTTGGGTAAAGTGCCGAGCATTCCTGTATCGAAGTTTCTCTAATTCCCACACTCGCTGGCTCAAATCTGCAATGTTCTGCTTGTCCTCTGCGTGATGAGCTTCCATGTGGTTTACTCTCCACTTATGGATGATTAATTGCTTTCGGGGAGAAGCGATAATGTGCTACGTCCTGTCACGAGTCGGTTCTTCATCTGAGGATTCATCAGGAGAATCAGGTGGAGGGGGAGTAATATCTCGAGATTTAGGCAGCTCCCCTTCTTCCTTCTCTGGGTCTTCTTCTTCTTCCGGGTCTTCCTCTTCTTCAGGATCTTCCTCAAAGAACCATTCCACTTCATCAGCGGGATCGTGGTTATCAGCCATCCTATAGGGAAACAGAGGAGAAAACGTCATTGTATAGAGCAACACAAATGTAAATCACTTACATTTAAATCTCTATAAACTTAACTCACGCTTCTAATGTCCACCCTAATGTGTTGTCCTAGTAATTTTGTACTACTTATTTGAAGTTGGCTCTGATACCACTCTGTAACGCCCCGAATTCCAAAACACAGTAATTCCAAAACACAGTAATTTCTCTTCAATGTTTTGGCTTTAAATTTCGAAAAGAATAAATTTTTTATATATATTTTCAATTACATTTATTTTATACTTGAACTCCAACTACAAATAACATAACCATGACTTTAAATAATCACAAATAATCATAAATCCCCTGGCTCGAACCTGTACCCCCACCATGGCTCCAGAGCGCCTACCCACTGAGGCTAGGCTCAAATCCACAACCTCTATAGGGTTAAATTCAATAAATATCCACTATCCCCCTTCTCTGACTTTTTAAAAACAATTTTCTTTCACACAACAAACACACCCCAACACAGGGATTTGAACCGGCGCCAATAGCGAGGCAATCGCATGCCTACCCACTGAGCCAAGCTCAGATTTACAACATATAAGGGGTTAAAATCATTAAGTATTTGGTTTCTATCCAATTCATTATTTTAAAATACTAACATTCAACTTCTTCGATTCCTCTCCTCAATTTAATCCATTCAATCCACACAAATTAGAATGTCTAACAATAAAAAGTTATGGATTATTCATGTATAAAACAATTCTACACTATTTAAAGATTTCTAAAAAATTGAGAATGTCTCAAAATCCTATGAATTTAAAAAATATTATTCTACATCACATTTATAGATTTCTTTCCACTTTTCAATGCCAATTAACAAGATGGGGAATTTTCTCCCAAATTTTCAATCACCAATTAATTTCCTTCAGCAAAATCTATAGTCTTCATGGCATTTATCCAATAATATGCACAATTTGAACTTCTAATCTCACATACAATATGAATTTAAATTAATCATGCATTTCATTCAATAATTACTTAAAATTGTAGAATTCTCTACCACATGCATCATATCAAGAAATTGAGCACAAACTAAGCAAAATTTCATCTACAATTGTACTATAAATTATCTAAGCATGTATGGAGAATACAATTTAGAAAGTAGTTTGAAACACCCACCTCTTAATAGCAATCTCAACACACAAACTCCAAGAAAAAGACCAAAGCTAGCCAAACACTCCACTGAAAGAAAAATCAGCAACCCGACGCTCTTTGTTCTCACTGTTCTCTCTCTTTTTTCTTTCAATTTGAGTTAGCTTTGAATGAGGTTAAGATAATTAACTTAGTTATAGTGCTTAATTAAGTAGTTAATAAAACTACTCCCCACTAAATAAAATCTCTCCACTCACCCTACTCTCCTTTTACCAAGTATGAGGCCTCCAACATTCACAAACGCATGCCACTTGTGTGCAGAACGCACGTATGCACGTGCACGTGCTTATGCACACCACACCACTTTTTTTTCTTATTATTATTATTTTTTGAAATTAGAAATGTGAATGGCTCCTATAAAAAAATGGATTTCTCTTGTGGGTTTAAAAAACATTTTTAGGCCCCTGAATTTTTATAACATAATGTAATACATGGTGCATAATTTAATATGAGAGGAAATTGTGTATTATCTCTTAGAAAAATTCTTAGAAAAATACATATAAAATTCTCACGTGCATTGCACGTGCAAAAAATTGAAAATTTATTTAGTATTATTCTGGGGTGTTACACATTCATTTTGCACTCCCAAACCAACGGCCAAGTCGAGAACGCTAACTGGCAAATCTTGGATGTCCTAAAAAAGAGACTTGGTGAACGCCTGAATGGAGAATGGGTTGAAGAACTCCTGCGCATGCTCTGGTCCTACAGAACCATGAAGAAAATCCCAACAGGAGAATCCTCATTAAACCTCACATTCGGCACGAAAGCTCTCATCCCTCTGAAAGTTGGACTACCTTCCCCTTGCCTTCTCTCGTTCAATGAAGAGCAGAATTCAAATGACCTTCAGGCCAACTTAGATCTCATTGACGAAGTCCGAGAGAAGTCCATCCTGAAAGGAAACATCTACCACCAGAGGGTAAAAAAGTTTTACAACAAGAAGGTCTGCCCGACCAACCTCAAAGAGGGGACCTTATCCTTCGAAAGCTTGAGATATCCAACCAACACAAGAAGGAAAAGCTCGCCCCCAACTGGGAGGGACCGTGTAAAATATCACAAGTGATTCACCAGGGAGGTTACCGACTTTAAGACCTAGGGGGGAGAAGATATTAAGGACTTGGAATGCCGAACACCTAATGAAGTAACACGAGGGCGCTTAACGCTCTCCCTTAGTCCCTTAGTAGCTAGTTTAAACATGTAATAAAGACCGACAATTACAACGGTCACAACATGTTATAAAGGCTTGCA
The DNA here is from genome assembly GCA_017893485.1 of Hemerocallis citrina. Taxonomy (NCBI): domain Eukaryota; kingdom Viridiplantae; phylum Streptophyta; class Magnoliopsida; order Asparagales; family Asphodelaceae; genus Hemerocallis; species Hemerocallis citrina. Next base: position 46,675,489 of record CM030368.1, read on the forward strand.
ATCAAGTAGCCGTCTAGTTTAATTTTTTAATATAACTTAGTTTTTCTTTTGCAAAATTCTTGTGTAACTTTACCGAATACACCGTTTCTAATACAAGCAAAGAAACGCACACATGGTCCGCTTCCGAGCAACACCTTCCACTCACTAGGTACCCTGATAGACAATAGTGGAGTCCATTCATGGTTTATAGGGCATCTCTAGCGACTTACCCAAGAGCAAGTATACGAAGCGAGACTCGCCATTAGAATGCTCCCAAAACTCATCTTCACCTTGTTCGAAGTCCTCTCGTCGTTCACAGGGCCGCTTTAGCCTTTTGCCCCTGCGCAAGTATGCGGAGCTCGGCTCGCCACTCGAGTGCTTCCAAAATACCCCAGACAAGTATAGAGTCCATTCATGGTTCAGAGGGCCTCTTTAGTGACTTGCCCCCGAGTAAGTATGCGGAGCAAGGATCGCCATTCGAATGCTCCCAAAACTCGTCATCAACCTGTTCGGAATCCACTCGTGGTTCACAGGGCATATCTAGCATCTTACCCCTATGTAAGTATGTAGAGCTTAGCTCGCCACTCGAGTACTTCCAAAACAACCTGGACAAGTTTGGAGTCCATTTAGGGTTCATAGGGCCTCTCTAGAGACTTTCCCCTTAGCAAGTATGCGGAGTGAGACTCGCCATTCGAATGCTCTAAAAACTCGTTGTCATCTTGTTTAGAGTCCACTTATGATTCACAGGGCCGCTCTAGCCTTTTGCCCCCAAGCAAGTATGCGGAGCTCGGCTCGCCACTAGAGTGCTTCCAAAACAACCCGAGCAAGTGTGGAGTCCATTCATGGTTCGTAGGCCCCCTTTAGCGACTTGTTCCCGAGAAAGTATGTAGAGCACGACTCTCCATTCGAATGCTCCCAAAACAAGTCGTCATTCTTTTCGGAGTCCATTCGTGGTTCACAGGGTCACTCTAGCCTCTTGCCTCTAAGCAAGGTGGAGTTCGACTAGCCACTCGAGTGCTTCCAAAACAACTCGGAAAAGTGTGGAGTCCATTCATGGTTCGTAGTCCCCTTCTAGCAACTTGTTCCCGAGCAAGTATGCAGAGCACGACTTGCCATTCAAATGCTCCCAAAACAAGTCGTCATTCTGTTAGGAGTCCATTCATGATTCACAGGGCCGCCCTAGCCTCTTGCCTACGATCAAGTATGCAAAGTTCGGCTCGCCACTCGAGTGCTCCCAAAACAACCGAGAAAAGTGTGGAGTCCATTCATGATTCGTAGGGTCCCTCTAGCAACTTGTCCCCGAGCGAGTACGCGGAGCACGGTTCGCCATTCGAATGCTCCCAAAACTCTTCGTCACCTTGTTCTGAGTCCATTCGTGGTTCAATGGAGCGCTCTAACCACTCGCCCTCGAGCAGGCATGCTGAGCATGTCTCACACCCTGCTTTCCAAAAATACGGAATACGAGCACATGACATTAGCCCAGCGAATGACTAACATCACCCATAAGCTGCTTATCCGATCAACTCAACAATATAATCACTACAGAACAATTGCACAAGTAATAATAATAATTTCATGAACAATATTACTTGAAGTGAAATAATACGAAATATCCAAATACAATAACCCAACATTTGGAAACAATAATAAAATTCGATACATAAGCCCAATAGAATAATAATCCAATCTCAAATAATAATAAGTCTCAATACATTAAGTTCAATAAAACAATAAGAAACTAAAAGCATTAAGTCCTCAAAATCTTTGTTCTCCATTCCCAGCAGGAAATTCTCCTTCATTACTTGTGTACACTTCATCTAAAAAGAGGAGAAAAATTGTCCTTAAAGCAAGTCATGGATAGCAAGTAGAGAAAGCAAGGAACAATAGAATAACGATATAACAATGAATTCAATGGATCATTAGGAGTCAATAACATGGGATAATAACAAGAATCAATATCATGGTAAACGATGCAATGGGATAAACAATGATTCAGTATTCAATAACAATATTTAATGGCATTAATAACACATAACACTATTTGGTATCAATAGGAACAATGTTGTACAATATGCAATGTCGATATCGTGTCAATTCTTAAGTCTATTAATCTGTTTAAGCTTAACTAATGCACATACTACTGCACCACATATTACAGGTTCGATGCATACAATCAATTTCGTTTAGACTAAGTCGTGTAGTCTGTAGATCATTTGTCGGTACGATAATCACTGATACGATATAATATTGTTGCACGATACATTACGATGATTCACTGATTCACTATTACAATACATTGATAAGATTCATTGATATAATTCATTGGTACGATTCATTGATGCAATACATGAAAGATTAGGGCGTCGTAGTCAGTGCTCCACAATCAATCGATAAACACTGGCCGACATAGTCACTATATTATTCACTACTCAAGTTATTCCCTTAAACTCCGGCTTGTTAATTAATTTATTAATGCAACATACAATATGCAATTCGAAACATGGGGTGAACAATAGGAACAATAAAGGAATAATAAGATGATAACATGAAGTAGGGCAATTGGAATGATGACAATAAGACATTAGGATCATGCAATGCAACATACACACTTTGATTCATGCAATACAATGATATAGAATTAATTAACTATCAAAAACTGGAATATAAAATTGTGGACAGCAAGGTAGTCTGTACAAAAATGTAGTTTTCCTCTGTTTCAGAAATCAAAAACTGAATCCATTAGAAATTCTAGTAACTAGACTTTCACACGGTTCCAACGCATATTTAAAGCTCAAAATTGGACAACATTAGCTAGGACAATCACACCATTCTTTACAGATTTCATGTTCAGACAGAATTTCGACATCATGTTATTAAAATTTTAGAATCAGCAAAAAATCAATCTTAAATTCATTAAAAATATTTATTAGACTCCTAAACATGATTACTAACAATCTGAAAATTATCAGAGAAAATTTTATCATTTGATCAGCCTTCTTACTATTTAAACATGAAACGTACAAGAATTAGAGAATCTGGAATTAAAAACACAGCTGTAGTACAATGGGCATAACTTTTGCTACACAACTCGGAATTTAGAAATTCAAGATGTTCTGGAAACTAGAAAGATAATTCTACAATTATTTTTCAGAAAATTATTCATTTTAAGATCATTTAATGGGTCAAACTAGCAGTCAACATATAACCAGCAAGCACGTTACAGGTTTTAGGGTATTTTTTATGAAATAATTTAATTAAACATGATGGGTATCAATTCTACTAGTCGATAAATTATATAATCAATGGGTAATAAACCATGAGGATTAAAATTAAAACACATACGTACACTAATTAACATCAATGAAACATACAACCTAGTAATTGTCTTTACAATAATTTATTTGTGTGACAATTATATGAACAACCCTATTACCAATTCTATATGCACACATGAAGATTCAATCTTTGGAGTCAAAAGTGGCACGATGTCAAGTAAATCGGTGTAAGCTATTGTAAACCCTCAATATACCCAACGAAAGAGATAAACTATGTATAATACGATAAACGAATTGATCTACTTACATGAGTTTCAACAAAACTTGAATTTGATACAATTAAGAATTCAAAAGGAAGCGACTTGCCTTATAAATGGTGAAAACGAATATCAAGAATAACTGGATAAGGATCCCGGAGTAACGAACCCACGAACTAACACAAAATAACACGTGCTATAGAGATCCAAAGCAACAACAGCAAGAGGACAATGGCAGCAGCAAAGAGATCAGCCACAACAGTAAGAGGGCAAGGTCGGCAGGGGTCGTCGGCATCGATAGAAAGGGGGCAGCAGCAGTTGGGGCTGTGCTTGGTCGATGAGATGAGGAGCTGAGGTGAGGTCGGGGGTCGTGGAGGGGAGCAGGGCGTCGACGGGAGGTGGTGACGTGAGGGGGTGGCCGGGACTTGGCCGGAGAAGAACAGGGAGATGGTTTTCGAAAATTTGGGTGGGAATACATAGCCGGGGAGAGAGAACGGGAGGAGAGAGGAAGAGGAGAGAAAATAGACGGCTTTATGGTTTCAATTTGTGCAGTTTTTAGTGATTGCAATAGAGTTGTATTTATAGGGTACAATTAGGATGTTGGGTTAGTGGTTTAGGATCCAATAATAGCTATTTTGGGTCAAGAACAAATGAAATTGGGTTTTAGGGTTCAATAAGAGATAGATCCAAAATAATAGGGTTCAAATAAAAATACCCACAATTAATAAAAGAAATAGGATCAATAAGAACAGCTCAACAAGAAGAACGGAGAATTTTATGGACCAAATCTTAATTAAAATAATCAAATAGAAAGAAAATAGAGTATTTTATTCAATTACAAATAAAATATTACAAAAGTGGGGAAAATGAAAATAGCGGGAACGCGAGTTACAATCCTACCCACCATACAATAAAATTTCGTTCTCGAAATTTAAGCAAGTGGTAGTAGGGTAAGCCCGAAAAAAATAAAAGAACAAGAACTACTAAAAAAGGTGGGGAAATATTTTCCGAATCACACTTTCAAGCTCCCAAGTCGACTCACCAGGGAGTGAGGATTCCAAGCCACGCGAACCAACTTGGTAACCTTATTCTTCAAAATCTTCTCCCGCCGGTCCACAATCGACACTGGATGAATCTCACATGACAAATCTGGTCGAACCGACAACTCCGAATAGTCATTGACATGACTATCATCCCGAACATACTTCCTGAGCTCAGAAACATAGAGGACGTCATGCACTCTGGAAAAAGTTGGCGGCAACGCGAGTCTATAGGCCACCTTGCCTACTCACTCCACCACATCGAACAGACCAATGATCTGGGGCTCAACTTGCCCCCACCACCAAAACGAATCACACCTTTCTATGGAGACACCTTGAGGAACACATGATCACCCACTTTGAACTCTAATGGCCTCCTGTGCATGTCTGCCCATTTTCTCTGCCTGTCCTGTGTGGCTTGCAAATGCTTCATGATCTGGGTCACTCTATCAACAGTGTTTGTGATCAACTCTGGCCCCAAAAGCTTCCTCTCACCAATGTCATCCCAGCACACTGGTGATCTACACTTCCGATCATAATAGAATTCATACGGAGCTGCTTGAAGTCTAGCTTGGTAACTATTGTTGTTTGAAAACTCCACCAAGTGAAGATGATCTTCCCAAGATCCTCCAAACTGAAGCACACATGACCTCAACATATCCTCCAAGATCTGAATAGTCCTCTCTGATTGGCCATCTGTCTGCAGATGAAATGCAGTACTGAACTTCAGCTTACTCCCAAGACTATTCTGAAGACTCTCCCAAAATTGAAATCTGAATCTAGTATCTCTGTCTGATATAATACTGACAGGAACATAATGCAATTTCACAATCTCCTGCATATTCTTCTCTGCAAGGCTCGCTGCAGACTGACCAGCTCTGAAGCGAATGAAATGAGCACTCAACGATCCACAATTATCTAGATGGCATTGCAACCCTTGGGACTTCTCGGCAAAGCAGTCACAAAATCCATAGTAGTGTTCTCCCACTTCCACTCTGAAATAGGAAGCGGTTGAAGAAGTCCAACAGTCCTCTGATGTTCATCTTTCAGTTCCTGACAGATCAGACACCAAGAAACAAATCTTGCAACATCCCTCTTCATACCTTTCCACCAGAAATGCAACTTCAAATCCCGATACATCTTCGTACCACCAGAATGAATAGAATATGGTGAACGGTGAGCTTCTTCAAGTAACTTCTGCCTGACTTCTCCCTTCGAAACACATTGACGAGTCCCAAAGCGGAGAGATCCATCCTCATGAATCAACATATCAGTTCTCGAACCAGCTTTAACTTCAGCTCGAAACTGCTGCAATTGCACATCACCAGACTGTGCCTCCTTAATCTGATCCACTAAAGACGACTGAAACTGAAGCACTATACAACTCTGCTCAGAACCAGGAAATACCACATCCAATTCCAATCTCCTCATAGCTTCCACCAGTTCCTTCTACTCAGTAAAAACCATAGCAACAGGTCTTTTCCTCAAAGCATCAGATACCGAATTAATGTTCCCATGGTGATATTGCAAACTGATATCATAATCTGCCATCAATTCCAACCATCGCATCGGCCTTATACAGCTCCTTCTAAGTGAACACATACTTGAGACTTTCGTGATCAGTGAAGATTTCCACTCGGTCTCCAAGTAGATAATGTCTCCAAAGCTTCAAGGCAAAGATCACAGCAGCAAGTTCGAAATCATGTGTAGGATAATTCTTCTCATGCGACCTCAATTGTCTAGATGTATATGCAACAACCTTTCCTTGTTGCATCAAAACAGCACCCAAACCTCTATCTGAAGCATCAGTGAATTACGAACCCTCCTGATCCATCCGATGTAGTCAACACAGGTGCTGATGTTAACCGATTCTTCAATTCAGAAAAGGCTTCTTCACAGGATTCATCCCACACAAACTTCTGATCCTTCCCAGACAACTTGGTCAACGGCCTTACAATCTTAGAGAAATCCCGAACAAACTTCCTATAGTAACTCGCTAGACCAAGAAAACTCCGAACATCTGATACTGACTTCGGTGTCGGCCAGTCCTTAACTGCAAAAATCTTGGACGGATCGACAGAAACTCCATCACCAGGAATAATATGACCCAAGAAAGCCACATGATCCAACCAAAACTCACACTTGCTGAGCTTCCCACACAACTGATTCTCCGTCAAAGTTTGCAAAACAACCTTCAAGTGCTCAGCATGCTCATCCAGATTCCGAGAGTAGACAAGAATATCATTAATGAACACCACCATGAACTTGTCTAGAAAGGGAGAGAACCCGATTCATCAAGCTCATAAATACTACTGGACCATTAATAACTCTGAAAGGCATCACCAAGAATTCATATTGCCCATATCTTGTACAAAAAGTATGTTGGATCCTGTAAGTAAGGCAACAAACACTAGAGGAGGGGTGAATAGTGTTTATAAAAGCGGAATTAAAAATTTCTTCTGCTCAGTCGACTTAAAAGTGTGAACCAGACGACTGACGAAACAAAAGAAGGGTAATTTTAAGAGAAGTCTGAGGAGTCGACTTAGAGATGAGATAGTCGACTTAATACACAAATTTCACAGATTAGTACGAGTCTGACCAATCGACTTAAAGAAGTACACAGTCGACTGTCCAGACAAGTTTCACAAAGAAAATTATAAAATGAGAAAATGAAAATGCAAGTAGAGAGATATAATCACAGAGTGCACACGATGTATCCTGGTTCGGTCCTCCCGACCTACATCCAGTCCCCAAACAACTCACTTGAGATTTTCCACTGTTCTTGAAAAAGATTACAAGAATACCCTACGGTGTTCAGACAACAACCTTGTCCAACCCGTAGTCCTTTCTCTCAACCAGAGAAAGCAACCCACTCTTCCACCAAGAGTGAAAAAATCCGACTCTACACCCTAGAGTCCTACTCTCCAACCGAGAGGAAAAAGAAAATAATAAAATTGTTTACAATCAACCTATAGCCTTGTTGTGATTGTGATATAGTACGTGGCTAATTGGTTGACTTGCAAATCCAGTCCAAAACGAATTCAATCTTATGCTGGACTGAAGACAGAGAACCAAGACTTAGTGAGTTTTGAAAGCTTTTCTCTCTTGAATGCAAAAATCTTAAAATTATTCTCAAAAATTGCTTGGGACCGTTTGAAGTTGATTCTTAGGCTATATTTATTGACTAGAATCCCTGGCAGTTAAAGACAGTTACTCATAACCGTTTGATCAACGGATAAATAACGAAAAAAACTTTTAAATTCGAAAAATAGCTTTTGAAATTAGAAAACAGTCAAAAGCAACTTGAACAGTTGATTGGGTTGCCTCTATGAGTCGACTGGTCAGAGTTTGAATAAGATCAGGCAGTTTTGTACAGACTCAGTCGACTGGTATAAGTGGCAGTCGACTGGTACTCAACAGCTGATCTAGTTCAAGATGTTTCGACCTTTGATTTTTGTAAACATACAGTTATAAAAAGTTATATGTGAGTGTATGTGTGTGTGACAAGGCTGTACATCAATCTAAGACTCAATAAAGAGAAAAATATTACATTTGTTTACTAGACACATAAATAAATGATATTGAATCTTTGGTCTTGATTTGAGTCTTGAGTCTTGAGTCTTGAGTGAAGCTTTTAGCCTTTGTCTTTATCTGGAGCTGTGCTTGATCATTTGTTCTTCTTTAGAGTAATGAGGCCCTTTGTGTATCTTCTGAAACAACCTGCAATTATATACAGCGTAGCACAGATTCATTTTGCATTGTGTTGTAGTCATCAAAATCAAGAATCAACATTCTTCCCCTTTTTGATGATGACAACACAATAGCTGATAATAAAAAATAATACAGGCATTCATATGCTCCCCCTATCAATAATACATCATGCATAAATTATCACAAAAATTAACATCACAAAACAAAAAAGTATGTCAGTCGACTTATCACAAAATTGTCAGTCGACTTATCACAAAAAAAAAAATTATCAATAGAGAGTAGATTATCAGTGTTCTCTCCCCCTTTGTCATCAACAAAACGACAAAAATGGGAAGAAAGATTATTTCACTTAAACACCACACAAAAAAAATTAATTCATAACAAATGAATCTTTGAAACTAGTACAAAATACCAAAACACTAAAGTGCAATAAGAAAAATACATTGTAATAAAAAATGAAAATAAAAAAAATAGAAAAACTCATCAATCTTCGTCTCCGTCATCGTCATCGTCGTCATCTTGAGAGGGAGGAGGAAATTGAGTGGTGAAAAGATGAGTAAGATGAGAAAGTTGGGTTTCAAGAGCATCTTGACGATCCATGAGATAGTTAACAGCATTATAGATACTGCGTGGATCATCAAAATCGGCTCGGGGGCGAGAAGAGCTAGAAGCTGAAGATGGTCGAGCAGAAGTGGCTAAAGGAACTTGGGTTTGGGGAGAAGTCCTAGTGGTAGACCTAGGTGGAGAATCAAGAAGCTTCATGCGTGCTAAACTGGCACGATCAAAGCATTCATAGTACTTGACAACATTGGTCTTGGAATCGAGATCAATATCGTAAGCACAGAAAACAAGAGTAAGTAAAGCACCATAAGGAAGAAAAGTGGAGTTAGACTTATGAAGTCTAGGAAAGATGACACGACCCCAATTAACATTTATTTTACCAAAGATTGCATATACAACTTGTTGCAATTCCATGGAATACTGATCATAACTCCCTGTTTTAGGAATAATATTATAGGACAGTATCCGTGCAACAAGTTTTGCAATAGGGGTAATGGATTTATTTGTCATAGGGGGTCCATGGTTGGGAAAATAGATTTTAGATAGGATGGAGCCATCATCCATTATGATTTCTCCTAAATCAAGTTCTTCATCATCTATACCCATAATCAGATTAATTCTTTCGGATGTGAGTTTCATCTTCTTATTTTTCACAGAAGAAAATTATAACTTCACCATCATCCGATTGAACCACCCTCATATTTGTATAAAATAGATAAATGAGTTGAGGGTAATAATGGGGTTGATTTTCTAAGGACAAGAAATCATAAAGGCTACAATTTTGAAATAGAGACACAAGGTTAAACCTATCAAGATCATTAAAATTAACAAATCTACCCGGAAAAATAATCATGGTACAAATGATATACCATTTTTCCATAAGATCAGGGCTTCTAAGAAATTGAGAGTAGTCCTTAGAGGAAGAACCTTCATCAACATGAGAGTTTTTTGATATTTTTGGTGCCATAATATAAGAGTGAAGGAGAAGGAGAGTTTACCAACTGAAAATGCAACGAATCAAACAGCAAAGGAACAAGAAATCAACTCAAGATAGCAGCAACACAGGAGTCGACTTCTTCTCTTCTTCTCGTTCTCTTCTAGATCTCCAGATCTGGGTGAAAATAGATGGGATAAAAGTGAAAAGAGGAGAGGCAGTGATTTTGGGTTTTAACTTGATGGGAACGGCTGAGATCAAAGGGGAAATGAAATCAACAGTTTAGAATGGTCAAAGGTGAGTCAAAAGATGAATAGATATCTCAAACTCGGTGCGACGATTCGAATTTGAAGACAGAATGAGTCGCGACAGTCGACTGTTCTTAGTATGTAGTCGACTTAATCGAGAGAAAAATATATAATTAACATGACTGGTCAGTCGACTGGTTGAACATCTCAGTCGGCTGTTTAGAGAAAAAATAAGTATAGAAAACGATTAGTGGAAGTCGACTGAACAACATGTGCAAGTCGACTTAAACAAAAATAAAATTCAACAAATATCAAGAAAATCACATATCCCTAGTTCTCTTCTTAATGTATTAAAGGTGTCTTCTTTAAGGGGTTTGGTAAAGATATCAGCTACTTATTTATCAGTAGAGATAAACTCTAAAGAGATGTCTCCTTTTAAAACATGATCACGTAGAAAATAATATCGAATATCAATATGTTTCGTACGTGAATGTTGAACCGTATTTTTAGATAGGTTAATGGCACTGGTATTATCACACATTATTGAAGGTCTTTCAAAAGAAATACCATAATCTAATAAGGTTTGTTTCATCCACAAAATTTGTGCACAAGCCAAACTCGCAGCGATATATTCAGCTTCTGTAGTAGATAGGGATACCGAATTTTGCTTCTTACTGCACCAAGAAACTAGTGAATGTACCAAAAAATGACATGTCCCACTAGTGCTCTTGCGATCAGTTTTACTGCCAGCAAAATCAGCATCACTATACGACAAAAGTTGAAAATTATCGGTGCGTGGATAAAATAAACCATAATTAGATGTGCCTTTAATATATCTTAAAATTCGTTTCACAGTTTTTAAGTGAGATTCTTTAGGACTTGACTGATATCTAGCACACAAACATACACTGAACATAATATCTGGTCTACTAGCAGTTATATATAAGAGTGAGCCAATCATACCTCGATAGAGTTTTTGATCGACACTCTTACCTAATATATCTTTGTCAAGGGTAGTGGTAGTAGCCATAGGTGTGGCTTTACTACTTGTGCTATCCATGTTAAATCGTTTGAGTAATTCCTTAGCATATTTTCCTTGATTAATGAATATGCCATTTTGTGACTACTTAATTTGTAGTCCAAGAAAATAATTGAGTTCACCCATGCGACTCATCTCAAATTCGTTTTTCATGGTGTTAGCAAACTCTTGACATAGATTACTATTAGTAGAGCCAAAAATTATATCATCATCATATATTTGTATGATTAAAATATCATTCTTAATTCTCCTAATAAACAAAGTAGTATCTACTTTACCTATCTCGAAACCTGTTTCTAAAAGAAAAGTTTTCAATCGATCATGCCAAGCACGTGGTGCTTGTTTAAGACCGTATAAAGCCTTTTTCAATTTAAAAACATGGTTTGGGAATTGTTCGTGTTCAAAACCTGGTGGTTATTTAACAAAAACATCTTCTTTTATAAACCCATTAAGGAATGCACTTTTAACATCCATTTGATAAAGTATAAAATTCATAAAACAAGCAAAAGATAATAAATACGAATTGATTCTAATCTAGCAACAGGAGTATATGTTTCATCAAAATCTATGCATTCTTCGTGATTTTATCCTAGAGCAACTAGTCTAGCTTTGTTCCTAACAACTTGTTCTGATTCATCTTACTTATTTTTGAATACCCATTTAGTACCAATAATAGTATGATTAGGAGGTCGTGGAACTAAATCCCATACATCATTCCTTATGAACTGGTTTAATTCATCTTGCATGGCATTCATCCAAAATTCATTCTCACATGCTTCTTGTATATTTTTCGGTTCACAATCCGACAAGAAGGCTGTGTGAGATATCATATTAATATGTGATCTTGTCTGAATACCATGGGAGATGTCACCAATTATTAGGTCATGAGGATGATCTCTAACTTCAACAAAAGATTTTGGTAAAGTTTGAGATATCACAATAGGATCAGTCGACTGTTTTACATCAGTCGACTTGACTTCCTTATCGGTCGACTTATCCGCGAGACTAGTTTGTTCTAAGGATGTAATTACTTTATTCAAAGGTGATGAATTAGTTTCATCATCTTCAATTAAATTTGATGAAGGTAGAGATTCATCGAATGTAACATGCATTAATTCTTCAATAGTCATTGTTGACTTGTTGAAGATTCTATATGCTTTATTCCTATTTGAGTATCCTATAAAGATACCCTCATTAGATCTAGGATCAAATTTATCTAAATTATCTTTAGTGTTCAGAATAAAACACTTACAACCAAATATTTTAAAGTAAGAGACCTTAGGAATTTTATTAAAAAATAACTCATAACAAGTCTTCTTTAGCTTAGGTCTTATCAAGATCCTGTTTAAAACATAACAAGTTGTAGCAACAGCTTCAGCCCAAAAATACTTAGGTAAATTGCTTTCAACAAGTATGGTACGTACACATTCTTGCAAAGTCCTATTCTTTCACTCAACCACTCCATTTTGTGGTGAAGCTCTAGGAAATGCAAATGAATGAGTTATACCATTCTTGTTGCAATATTCTGCAAACGTTTCATTTTCAAATTCTCCACCATGATCACTTCTAATAGTGAATATGGTTAGAGACTTTTGATTCTGAATTCGTTTACAAAAATTTGCAAATTCATCAAAAGTATCATTTTTATGTTTTAAAAAGAAGGTCCAAGTGAATCAGGAAAAATCATCTACTAAAACAAATACATATCTACTTTTATTTAAAGAAGCAACTCTAGTAGGGCCAAATAAATCCATATGAATTAATTCGAGCGGCCTACTAGTAGAAATTACTTCTTTTGTTTTAAAAGTAGATTTAATTTGTTTACCTAGTTGACATGCATCACATAACTTATCCCTTTTAAAGGATAGTCTTGACAGCCCTTTAACTAGGTTGTACTTAGATACTTTAGAGAGATTTTTCATATTCACATGACCAAAACGTCTATGCCAAAGCCAAGAATCATTATTAGAAGCTACTAAACAAAAATCATTTGAAAACTCATTTGTATTCAAACATAACTCATAAATGTTGTTTTTCCTAAAACCTTGAAAAATAATGTTTTGCATAGTGGAATCATAAATTAAGCAAGAATCTTTTTCAAACACAATTTTATAACCTTTCTCACACAGTTGACTAATACTTAACAGATTATGTTTAAGTCCACTAACTAATAAAACATACCGATTCCTATGACTTTTCCTTTATTGTTATCACCAAAAGTAACTGTTCCTCCATCAATGCTTTATATGGTAGATAGGAGGTTGGCATGACCAGTCATATGCTTAGAACATCCGCCGTCAAGTATCCAACGATCTTTCTTTGGTACCTATAAAATATTCAATGTAAATATGGTACCCTTTTCATTGGGTCCAAAAGATATTTGTTTGTGGGAAACCAAACCCATGATGAGTTTGATTTTCCACCATAAGCAGGAATGAAATTAGAAGAATTACATACATTCAGCATATATGAGTTTATATAGGCAATTCTAACTTTCATACTCAAATTGACAGGAACCCATACATGTTTGTTCTGTCCAGTCGACTTTATAACACCATTCAGTCGACTTCTACTATATGTCAGTCGACTGGTGGATGGATACAGTCGACTTGACTGAAATTTAGATTCGCTTTTATCAATGGAACCTAAAAACTTAGATTTTTCAAAGAACTCATACAATTTATGTCTAACACTAGAAATAGATACAGATTTATTTATACTAGTGTTCTTAGAAGAATAATCTTTTTCAAGAGATTTTTTAAAACCAAGTCCAAACTTTTGACTAGATTTTACTTGATTTTGAATAACATCGTTTAAATTCTCTTTTCCTTTATTAAATTTAGATACGTTCTTGGATATCTCTTCATAATTCTTCTTTAGAGATTCAAGATCCATATCTAAACATGAAATACGAGAATTTAAAGATTTTACTTCTTTATCAAGGTTAACATTCTCTTGAGAAAGTGTTTGATTAACTTTCTCTAAGTTCTTAACTCTAATCTTTTCCTTTTTAAGTTCTTGAAAATTTTCATTGAATGCATCAAGTAAATCATCTGAATCACACTCATTACTTACTTGATTCTGTGATGCCATGAAGCACACGTTTGCAACCTCATTGATCTCATCAATTTCTTCTTCTGAAGAAGAATCGCTGTCATCCCAAGTTGCTTGATATGCCTTTTTGTTTTTGGCGAACTTGTTCTTTGTGTACTTATCCTTCTTGAAGTTGTGTGTCTTTCCCTTAGACTTTGTGTTCTCTAGTGGACAATCCTTCTTCATATGGCCTGCTTTGTTACACCTGAAACAAGTTGGAGGATCATTAGAATCTTTAAATTTTGAATTGAACTTACCTTTCCTTAGAAATTTTTTGAATCTCCTTGTGAACATAGCAATCTCCTCCTCATCTTCTTCTTCATCTTCGGAGTCTGATATGGCTTTGAATGCTAATGATTTCTTCTTTGACTGTTGTGGTTCGGCATCCTTCTTGCGTTCTTCAATTTGTACCTCATAAGCCATTAGATTTCCCACAAGATTCTCAAGAGAAAGTTGTGATGAATCATTGGTCCTCTTCAATGGCAGTGGTCTTCTTTTCCCATTAGGGGGTAAGTGCACGAAGTACTTTTCTCACCATCTCTGCTTGAGTGTATATCTTCCCAAGTGCCACAAGTGAGTTTGTAATGTCTGTAAATCTAGTAATCATCTCGGACACACTCTCATTCTTCTTCATGCGGAACATTTCAAACCTGTGAACAAGAACAGATATTTTAGATTCTTTCACTTTGTTCGTTCCTTCATGAGTTACCTCCAGTGTGTGCCAGATTTGATGTGCGGTTGTTGCATTCGACACACGATTGAACTCCTCCTTTGTGAGAGCACAGAATAATGCATTCATTGATTTTGCATTGTTCATTGTTTGGTTCTTCATGTCGTCGTTCCATTGTGCATATGGAATAGTAGGAGCGGTGTACTCTGTTTCCGTCATGTTCCATATTTCATAGTTGATGTATTGTAGGTAGATCTTCATTCTACACTTCCAATAATTGTAATTTGTTCCATCGAAGAGAGGTGGCCTTTGTGTAGATTGGCCTTCATGGTACTGATTTGCATTTGAAGTAGTTGCCATTGCAATCAACCAGGCTCTGATACCAAGTATTGGATCCGGTAAGCAAGGCAACAAACACTAGAGGAGGAGTGAATAGTGTTTATAAAAGCGGAATTAAAATTTTCTTCTGCTCAATCGACTTAAAAGTGTGAACCAGTTGACTGACGAAACAAAAGAAGGGTAATTTTAAGAGAAGTCTGAGGCAGTCGACTTAGAGATGAGATAGTCGACTTAATACACAAATTTCACAGATTAGTACGAGTCTGACCAGTCGACTTAAAGAAGTACACAGTCGACTGTCCAGACAAGTTTCACAAAGAAAATTATAAACTGAGAAAATGGAAATGCAAGTAGAGAGATACAACCACAGAGTGCACACGATGTATCCTGGTTCGGTCCTCCCGATCTACATCCAGTCCCCAAGCAACCCACTTGAGATTTTCCACTATTCTTGAAAAAGATTACAAGAATACCCTACGGCGTTCAGACAACAACCTTGTCCAACCCGTAGTCCTTTCTCTCAACCAGAGAAAGCAACCCACTCTTCCACCAAGAGTGACAAAACCCGACTCTACACCCTAGAGTCCTACTCTCCAACCGAGAGGAAAAAGAAAACAATAAAATTGTTTACAATCAACCTATAGCCTTGTTGTGATTGTGATATAGTACGTGGCTAATTGGTTGACTTTCAAATCCAGTCCAAAACGAATTCAATGTTATGCTGGACTGAAGACAGAGAACCAAGACTTAGTGAGTTTTGAAAGCTTTTCTCTCTTGAATGCACAAATCTTAAAATTATTCTCAAAAATTGCTTGGGACCTTTTGAAGGTGATTCTTAGGCTATATTTATAGAATAGAATCCCTGGCAGTTAAAGACAGTTACTCATAACCGTTTGATCAACGGATAAATAACGGATAAAACTTTTAAATTCGAAAAACAGCTTTTGAAATCAGAAAACATTCAAAAGCACTTAAACAGTCAACTGGGTTGCCTCTATGAGTCGACTGGTCAGAGTTTGAATAAGATCATACAGTTTTGTACAGACTCAGTCGACTAGTATAAGTGGCAGTCGACTGGTACTCAACAGCTGATCTAGTTCAAGCTATTTCGACCTTTGATTTTTGTAAACACACAGTTATAAAAAGTTATATGTGAGTGTATGTGTGTGTGACAAGGCTGTACATCAATCTAAGACTCAATAAAGAGAAAAATATTACATTTGTTTACAAGACACATAAATAAATGACAATGAATCTTTGGTCTTGACTTGAGTCTTGAGTCTTGAGTCTTGAGTGAAGCTTTTAGCCTTTGTCTTTATCTGGAGCTGTGTTTGATCATTTGTTCAGCTTTAGAGTAATGAGGCCCTTTGTGTATCTTCTGAAACAACCTGCAATTATATACAGTGTAGCACAAATACATTTTGCATTGTGTTGTAGTCATCAAAATCAAGAATCAACAAAGTAGTCTTCTGTACATCCTCAGCTTTCACCTTAACTTAGTGGTAACCAGAACGAAGATACAGCTTCAAAAATACAGAAGCGCCTCCCAATTGATCAAATAGGTCATCAATCATTGGCAACGGATACCTGTTCTTCACTGTGACATTATTGAGCTCACGGTAGTCAATACACAACCTCCGACTACCATCCTTCTTATTCACGAATAGAACAGGAGCTCCCAATGGCGAAACACTTGGCCTGATAAAACCTCTATCTAACAACTCCTGAATCTGCTCCTTCAACTCAGCCAATTCAACAGGAGCCATTTTGTACGAACTCTTAGAGATTGGAGATGTACCCAGCTGAACATCAATACTGAATACCAGTTCACGATCTGGAAGTAATCCCGACAATTTCTCAGGAAAAACATCCAGAAAATCCCGCACAACCAACGGTGTGACAACATCATCAGCACACACTTCCTCCATAACTCCAACTTCCTGACTTGCCAACTTCTCCACACAAGCAAGCGACATTTCACCAGCACAGAATTCAAATTCCTGACATTCTGGCATACGAAACACCACCTTCTTCTTGCGGAAGTCAATTATAGCATGAGTGGCACCAAGACAATCCATCCCCAGAATAACATCAAATCCAGAATTATCGATGATAATCAGATTGGCAACAAAATCAACACCACCAACAACCAAGGGACTCTGCTTACAAATCTTAGAACACATGACAACACCTCCACCTGTAGTAATGTTCCAAGCTACTGGCATAGCGCTGCTAGCCAAGTGATGCAGATCGACGAAGAGGCAGGGAACAATAGAATGAGTAGCACCAGAGTCAAAGAGAACATGAGCAGGAAATGAATGGACAAGTATAATGCCTAGCAAGAAGTCAAAGTGAGAATACAAAAGGCAGAACCCAAAATGCAAGAAACATTTATGAATGGAAGGCTAACGTGAATAAGCAACAGGATAGAATCATAAAATAGCAAAGGAAATCAAAATAAAATACAAATGAAAAACAACTAAAGATATACCTGCAACAATGCCCAAGGTAGTCTCAGCATCCTGCATAATCAAGTTGTAGGCCTGACCACGACCAGCAGGAAGATTACCCCTAGGAGGGGCTCTCCTCTGATTAAAGATTTGCCTCTGCGGAGGAAGTGGTGGTCCACCTTGACCACGAACAAGTGCTCCCTGCGAAGCGGAACCTCCAACTGGTGCTTGGGGCCTGGACTTGGGGCAATCACATACCATATGATCATTGCCTCCACACAGAAGGCACAAACGGTTAGCTATCCTGCAATCTTAGCTCAAATGCCCAGTCTTCCGGTAGTATGAACAAACCAAATGTGGCCTCTGATCAACAGGTAGGTATGGCAGTGCCTTAGAAGGAGGGGGTGGAACTGGCCTCCTAATAGGCCCACTAGAAGGCCTAGCAGCAACAGGGTGCAGGAGCAGAACGCTGAATAGCACGCTTCCTCGTACTAGTCTATTCCTGAATTCTTGCAGCATCCAGCATATCAGCATAAGAACGAAGTCGCAAGGCAGCAAGACGATTCTGAATCTCAATATCCAAGCCCAACAAAAAACGATGGCCTCTATTGTAGCGCCCCAAATTTCTAATATGAGAGCTTAGAAAATAAGTAGCGAAATCCCAGCAATCCACTTCAATACAACAATAAACACCAACAACACCACTAAAATTTTTCTTCTTTATTACAACAATTATTACAATTACATCAGAAGTCTAAACATCTCAACACAAATTAACATTTTATTTACAACTCAATAATGATCTCAAATATCCTTTACAGTTTTACACCAATCGCTAAATAATCCAATTATCTCAAACTGCCCACTCAAGCATCCAACCTCCAATCTAAGCAATAACCTGCAACATGTGAGGCTAGAGTTGAACCCTAACCCCAAAACTACGGGGTCAGCCATAAATGGTGTGAGTGGTAACAAATCAAACCAATAGCATAAATGAACTTAAAACATAATATCCAACAAATAATAATCAAACACTAAAGTATGAAGTACGACAGAAGAATAATGGGTGATACCAAAACCAAAAGCCAAGTGTGTAAAAACAGGAAATCCGAATGCATCAAAGTGATTCAAGAAAACATCATGACTACATGCTGACAACGATGACTACTAAGAGATGAAGATATACTATGATAATTTGCCCATGCTTGATCATTCCGGAGATTGATCCCACATCACAGGTATTTTCCCTGGATAATTCAGGAGATCATCCCACATCTAAACATAGATTCCTTATCACAATAATACCCCAAAAGCGTCGCCTCGACTCCGATCATTCCGTAGTTCAATCCCACATCTCAAGATAATTACTTGGATAATTCAGGAGAAATACCTCGCATCACAGGTTAACTGCCTGGATAATTCCGGAGATAAATCACACATCACAAGTTAACTACTTGGATAATTCAGGAGATTAAATCCTACATCAAAAGTCATATTGAGGTGCATAACTCAAGTTCCCATTCGTCATGACACTACTAATGCCTGTCCTTATTAGTTTGGGTTACTGAACAAATCTCCTAGAGTAGTGTACCCTACCGGACTAAAAATCTGAATAACTGAAAATTTGCCTCGATGGGCCTCAACAAATAACTGAACAAACACCGGTATACTAGGGTCACCTACCTCTAGAGACTCAAAAACAAATATCTGAACAAATTCCACTTAACAAGTGGCTCAACAAAATATCTCAAAATCATGTTCTTAACTGAACATCTCAAAAACAAATACTTAACTGAACATCTTAAAATCAAACACTAAACAAAATATCTCACAATCAAATACAAAGATCCTTCAGGACCAGTCGACTGCACATCAGATCAGTCGACTGTCCAGAGGACATAATCCAACATTTCTCAAAAATAAACTAAGGAAAGATCAGTCGACTGTCCAGACAGGACTGAACAAATTACAGACAGAAGACCAGTCGACTGACCTCAGTCTAGGTCGACTGTCCCGAACAAAACTCAAAGACTAAAAATACAAAGTAGGCTCGTACCAGTCGACTGCTTCGCAGTCCAGTCGACTGTCGGCTACAGACTTACAAAAAGTATAGGTCTGAACACAAATCAAACGGGAGTATTCTAAAGATTCATCGATCATAAAATTAATTTATATCCAGGCAAATAAACAATTCTCAATAATCTCCATCATGGTTACATTACTCAATCAATCAATTTCTCCAATCTCATATTCTCATGATCTCAATTCTTAATTCTCCCATTAGGGTTTTTCTCAACAAAATGTCTTTCATAACTTAATCCAAATCTGATTTACAACCATAAGGTCCAGGTGTTTACCATCTAATCACAACCAAATCAATTCTTAATATGTCTCCCAACAATACGATCTCATAGATCAACATTTCCTCAACAAATCTTAATATTTTCTCATACATGGTCCAAATGTCAACAATAGTTCTCATCCTCCATAACAAATAAAAGATCCATACCATACATTCAATGGGACTAACAAAATAATGGCATAATGATCACAAACAAGCATAACAAGATCTTACGTCATTCATCAATCCAGACAAACAAAACAAGCAAAGCAAAACAAAACAACAAAACAAACCACTCACCTTTGTTTTGATGAAAATCCGCCAAAAGCTTTCTCCTTGCTAGATCCAAGAATCCTCCTTTTTGCTCCTCAAAATAATCTCAAAATTCTGTGAGTTCTCAATGACGGCTGGGAAAAAGGATTTCCCTTATATATGCCGGATAGAATATTAGGGTTATATTCCCTCTTTTGCAAAATACTCTTTTCCAAAATACATCTTGCATATATAATTCTATTCTTGAAATTTAAATCAAATATCATTTAAGTTAGGATCTAATAGAAAATATATTTCCAAACTTCAACAAATACTGATTGGAATGTCCAGCAAATGCATTTTTGCGCTTTAAACCCCCAAAACGTCAATTTTGCAAATAAGTCCTTCTTTTCCCAAAAATTGCAAATAGTACTAATTAATTTCAGAAAAATCTGGAAAAATACTAAATAATTTTCAAATAATAAATAATGGTTTTTCTTAAAGAAAACTTAATTTTTCAAACTTCTCAAAAGTCATTTGCACGTGTTTTACACGTGTACAAAAGATAACTTTCTTAGAAAATATTTAGTAAATCCTCAAATATCATTTAAATTCATTTTCAAATAATTAAAATAATATTTGAAAATACGGGGTTCTACATCACTCCCTCCTTAGAAGAGTTCTGTCCTCAGAACTACTACTAATGAGTTCAAACACATGCCAACAAAAGGAAACAATACTTCATAAATAGATCATAATCCAAATAATTTCATAAAACATCACAATCAAACTAAAGATTACATAATGTATCAATCAATAGTTCAATCATTCAAAGAATTCCATTCACATACAAGAAATACATTCATTCAAACAATTCAGGAAAATCATTCAGCATGCGATCCTCCGGCTCCCAAGTAGCCTCCTCGAACTGTTGATTCCTCCACAATACCTTGACCATAGGTATCACCTTGCTTCTAAGGACTTTCTCCCTACGATCAACGATCTCAACAGGCTGTTCCTTGTAGCTCAAGTTCACCTGTAGATCTTCGGGAACCTCCACCAACTGATGATTCTGGTCGGCCACATACTTCCTTAATAGCGACACATGAAACACATCATGTACTTGCGCTAACTCCTCTGGAAGTTTCAATCTGTATGCGGTCTTGCCAATCCTCTCCACGATCTTGTACGGACCAATATACCTCGGTGCCAACTTGCCACCCTTACCAAATCTGATCACTCCTTTGGTCGGAGAAACCTTGAGAAAAACTGCATCCCCAACCTCAAATTCTAAATCTCTCCGTCGAGTGTCAGCATAACTCTTCTGCCGACTCTGAGCTTCAACTAACCTCTTGCGAATCAACTCAATCTGCTCTGACGTCTGTTGTACGATCTCAGGACTATACATCCGCCTCTCGCCAACCTCATACCAACAAACAGGTGTCCTGCACCTCCGCCCGTACAAAGCCTCATACGGTGCCATCCCAATACTTGCATGGTAACTATTGTTATAGGCAAACTCAACCAATGCCAAGTATCTCTCCCAACTACCACCAAAGTCCATAACACAAGCTCTCAACATATCTTCCAGCACTCGATTCACCCTCTCCGTCTGACCATCTGTCTGCGGATGAAATGCTGTACTGAAATCAGTCCTGGTGCCTAAAGCTGCCTGTAGGCTCTTCCAAAACCTCGAAGTAAACCTTGCATCTCTGTCAGACACAATCGAAATAGGAACTCCATGAAGTCTCACAATCTCTCCAATATATAACTCAGCCAATTTCTCCATCGACCAAGTAATCTTCATGGCTAGAAAATGTGCCGACTTAGTCAATCAGTCCACAACAACCCAAATCGAGTCATTGCCCTTCGAACTCCTCGGCAAACCCGTAATAAAGTCCATGCTGATATTCTCCCACTTCCACTCCGGAATGGGTAAAGGCTGCAACAAACCTCCAAGTCTCTGATTCTCTGCCTTGATCTGCTGACAAGTCAGACACCTTGCCACGAAATCTGCTACATCTCGCTTCATGCCAGACCACCAAAAGTGGGGTTTGATATCCCTGTACATCTTCGTACCTCCTGGATGAACTGATAACAATGTGCTGTGTGCCTCCTGCAAGATACTCTCTCTCAACTCTGCATCATCTGGAACACACAACCTCTCACCCAACCAAAGAACTCCATCTTGGACACGAAAATCTGATAACTTGCCTTCTGAAACCTGCTGCAACATCTTCTGGATCTCTGACCTTCCACAATCTTCTCTCTCAAGGACGGCTGCAGTCTCAACTGAGCCAAAGATGCCCCTAAACCTCGCAGTACCACCTCGATACCTGCCTGATCGATCTCTGCTGCCAACTCTCTTCGAGTAGTGATCAACCTTGACAAACTACTCTTCCTGCTAAGTCCATCAGCCACTACATTCGCCTTGCCTAGATGATACTTGATCTCAGGACGAATGTCTTCCAATACCTCCAACCATCTTCTCTGACGAAGATTCAAATCCCTCTGCTGATAGATATACTTCAGGCTCTTGTGATCAGTGTACATATTGACCTTCTCACCATAAACATAATGCCTCCACAGCTTCAAGGCATAAATGATAGCTGCTAGCTCCAAATCATGCGTCGGATAATTCTTCTCATGCGGACGCAACTGCCTCGAACCATACGCAATGACCTTGCCTTCCTGCATCAAGACACAACCCAAACCTCTGAGAGATGCATCGCTGTAGATGTCATAATCCTTCCCTGCTTGCGGCAATGCTAATATAGGTGCAGTAGTCAACCTTTCCTTTAACTCAAGGAAACTCTCCTCGCACTTATCTGTCCACACAAATGCCACACTCTTCCGGGTCAAACCTGTCAATGGAACTGCAATCTGAGAATACCCCTGAATAAACCTCCTGTAGTAACCAGCTAATCCCAAGAAGCTTCTGACTTCCTTCACTGACGTCGGCCTGGGCCAATCCTTCACTGCTTCCACTTTCTGAGGATCAGTAGCCACTCCCTCCTTAGAAAGAATGTGACCAAGGAAAGCTACCTCAGACTTCCAAAATTCACACTTCGACAATTTGGCATACAAGCTGTGCTCCTGCAATGTCTGTAATACCGCTGTCAAGTGCTTAGAATGATCCTCCTCCGACTTCGAATACACCAAGATATCATCGATGAAGACCACCACGAAGGAATTAATGAATGGCCTCAACACCCGATTCATCATATCCATGAAAACTGCTGGCGCATTTGTTACCGCTAAATCTGGTGTGGGGGTAAACAGACAGAATTTGTGAGTTCGAGGAAAACCTGAATAGCAAAACCAAACCTGACCCGTCGTTGACTGATCGTTGACTCCCGCCGTTAACCTGCAAAAAGTGCGAGACACCGGGGGGGATCCCGGCGACGCACCCTCCGATGCTCAAGTCAGTACTCAGAAATGATTAAGAAAGAGCGTAAAGTGGGAAAAATACTCATTACCTCTTAATGGAGATGGATGGGGGGTATTTATAGGCGTCTTAGGGATCAAATTAGGAATGTAATCCCCGTGATTAGATAAGGAATATTCCTCGTAATCAGATAAGGCATGTAATCTGATAAGGTATATTCTCTGTAATCAGTTAAGGAATTTTAATCCCTAATCCCCAGTGAAAAGATAGATGTGAATCATGGCCGTTGATTTAGATCTAATCAGGGGCCTTGATTGTATCTTGCTGGACCGGGCATGCAGCGGGTTGGAAACCCGTACCCGATTGACGTGGACCCGTTCGTGGGTTATTGGGCTTTGAATAAAGACCCAGTTCCCATTTCAGACCCGTTGGTAGGCGAAATTACCGTTTTACCCCTGAGCTTTAAGATCCGTGTCCGATGTGAACGGTCCAGATTTAATCCTATTTTTAGCCATATCACGAGCCCCCCACTCCTAAATACTGAGTTTTTCAGTCTTTGAGGAGTAGTTTTGTTGTTCTAATGGCGTACGGGATTTTATCGGTGTTCTTAAGGGAGTTTGGATCTTGTTCGGGGGTGTAACGGTATTATTATGGGCTTGTAAAATGCCCAAAAATATTCTCAGAATTTTCTGGATTTTTTGTGATTTTTCCAGATTTTTCTGAATTTTTTCTCTTTTTTTGAATTTTTTATTCATTTTCCGGATTAAATAATTAATTATCGAAAATATTAAATAATTATTCTAATTAAATAATTATATTTATCAGAATTTAAAATATTTTTTCTGAATTTATAATTATTTTTAGAATTTTTATTTAATTTTTTCCGATTTTTTAAATATTTTTTCGGATTTTTTAAATTAAAAAAAAACAATTAAATAATTGAATAAATAAATTAAATATTACCTAGACACGTGGCAGATTTCTGATCGTCCATCATGATCAGATCCGCGCGCATCGTGAGGCAGATCACGATCGGGACACGTGGCGCGTTTCTGGCCGTCCATCATGATCAGATCTGCGCGCATCGTGAGGCAGATCACGATCGGGACACGTGGCGCGTTTCTGGCCGTCCATCATGATCAGATCTGCGCACATCGTGAGGCAGATCACGATCGGGACACGTGGCGCGTTCCTGAGCGTCGATCGTGTCACGACGCGAATTTTGAGACGATCGGACGGATCGTGTGGGTTGGCTGATTTTTTCTCCATATAAGAGGGTCGGTGCCATGCAAGCTCGGCAAAAGGTGGCCGAAGTCCACGAGGACGACACGTGGCGAAGTCAACGTTTGACTTTTTTTTTTTTTTTTTTTTTCCTGCTGCTTCTCTTTTTTCTTCTTCTTCGTGTCTGTTTTCCTTCTTCTTCTCTTTTTCTCCGACTTCGACCATGGCGCCTCCTTCGTTTTCTCCAGTCTCGAAGCGCCAGACGCTCGCGAAGTGGAGCTCGACGGGGGAGCTCGTCTTCGGAGGTCGACGAGGAGTGGAGCTAGAATGTGGTCGTCGGAGGTGGAGCTCGTCAGCGGAAGGATTGGGTTCGGAGCTTCGGAGCTTTGTGGAGGTCGGAGTTGTCGATGTGGTGGTGGAGCTCGTCTGTTGGGAGAGCTTCGACGGCTGTGAAGGGAGAGCTCGAGAGGCTCGAGCTTAATAGTGGGTTCGGTGAGAAGGTCGAGCTCGGCAATGGCTAGCTCGACGTTGAGGAGGCGGTGCCGATATTGGAGTTAGAATGGAGCTTGATGGAGGAGGCAGTCGGCGAGGTCGGTGAGAGACGTTCGGCCATGGCCGCAAGGAGAACTCGGAGTTCGACTATAGGGGAGCTCGGCATCGCCGCTCGAAGGTGGAGCACGCGATGGTGGTGAGCTCGAAGAGGTCGATCGAGCGCGGGAGGAGGTTGGTGAGAGGCGTTCGGCCATGGCGGCAAGGAGAACTCGGGGGAGGCGATGACTCGTTGAGTTGACGACGGGCTAGGAACTTCGGTAGCGGAGTCGACTCCAGCTCGGAGGCAGGCCATGGTGGTGGAGGAGTGCCTGAACTCAGTGGAGAGGTGATGGGTTTGGAGCTTTGAGATGGGGAGCTCGGCGATGATGTAGTGGAGCTCTCCCGTGGGTTCGTCGAGGGTGGAGCTCGGCATGTGTTAGGTCGGAGCTTGCGAGAAAGTGACGGGCTGTATTTTGTTTTTTGGTTTTTACTTGGGTTTGGCGCCAAGTCTGTTGGGGAAGAAGGGATGAGGGTGACGTGGCATTTTGGTTTGGGTTCGGGTCTCCTTAATGGTCCGAACCCGGCCCCTTGTGCTCTCCTCTTTTCTTTTTGCTGTTCGTGGGTCTTGTACTGAGAGTGTTCCGAACTCAATTGTGCCGAACTCAAATGTGCCGAACTCAAGCCCGTAAAACGGTCGGTGGCAAGAACGCTCGGCAGCGGGTGCCAAACTCAACTGGTGCCGAACTCAAATGTGCCGAACTCAAATGTGCCGAACTCAAGCCCGTAAAACGGTCGGTGGCAAGAACGCTCGGCAGCGGGTGCCGAACTCAACTGGTGCCGAACTCAAATGTGCCGAACTCAAATGTGCCGAACTCAAGCCCGTAAAACGGTCGGTGGCAAGAACGCTCGGCAGCGGGTGCCGAACTCAAATGTGCCGAACTCAAATGTGCCGAACTCAAGCCCGTAAAACGGTCGGTGGCAAGAACGCTCGGCAGCTGGTGCCGAACTCAACTGTGCCTGCAGATTTCTTCTTGATATTCCCGGTGCTACGGAGGTCGGCTCGGGGCGTGCGACCCCTTGTTTCGAAGCTAATTCGAAGATCTACAACTTCTCTTTAGGAGTGAGATGAAGATTCATCCTCCTTCATGGTCAAAATAGCCCCGCAACATCCTGGTCTTCATGAAGTTGGGGAATGTTTTTGGTTTTGGGGATTTCGGAAGAGGAGCTCCACTCCTAGGGACGGAGAAGCTGCGCTAGGAAGACCCTTGTGCTAGGAAGACCCGTCCTGTGAGCAGAGCGAAGAACTTGGCTCTAGAAGAGAGCCGTTTGTGAGAGGAGGAACTCTAGGAGAGAGTTGTGCTTCGAACTCGCCGAGGAGGTCCGCTTTGGAGGCGGGTGGAGTGAAGAGCTCGGCTCTGGGAGAGAGTCATTTGGAAGACGAGTTTTGAGGAGGAACTCTTGGGGAGAGTTGTGCTTCGAACCTGTTGAGAAGAACGCTCAGCAGCTGGTGCCGAACTCTAGCCCGTAAAACGATCGGTGACACGGGTGTTCGGCGGATGATGCCGAGCTGAATTGGTGCCGAACTCAAGCCCGTAAAACGGTCGGTGGCACGGGTGTTCGGCGGATGGTGCCGAGCTTAATTGGTGCCGAACTCAAGCCCGTAAAACGGTCGGTGGCACGGGCGTTCGGCGGATGGTGCCGAGCTTAATTGGTGCCGAACTCAAGCCCGTAAAACGGTCGGTGGCACGGGTGTTCGGCGGATGGTGCCGAGCTTAATTGGTGCCGAACTCAAGCCCGTAAAACGGTCGGTGGCACGGGTGTTCGGTGGATGGTGCCGAGCTTAATTGGTGCCGAACTCAAGCCCGTAAAACGGTCGGTGGCACGGGTGTTCGGCGGATGATGCCGATCTGATTTGGTGTCGAACTCAAGCCCGTAAAACGGTCGGTGGCACGGGTGCTCGGCGGATGATGCCGAGCTTAATTGGTGCCGAACTCAAGCCCGTAAAACGGTCGGTGGCAAGAACGCTCGGCAGCGGGTGCCGGACCCCAGAGTTCTTCTTGATGTTCCCGGTGCTGCGGAGGTCGGCTCGGGGCGTGCGACCCCATGTTTCGAAGCTAATTCGAAGATCTACAACTTCTCTTTAGGAGTGAGATGAAGATTCACCCTCCTTCATGGTGAAAATAGCCGGAGAATATCCTTGTACACATGAGGTTGAGGAGTGTTTTGGTCGTGGGGATTCTGGAAGAGGAGTTCCACTCCTAGGTGGCGGAGAAGCTGTGCTGGGAAAACCCTCGTGCCAGGAAGACCCTTGTAAGAGCCGTGGGAAGACCCATCCTGTTCGGGGAGAGGTCCGTCTGGGAGGCAAGCGGAGTGAAGAGCTCGACTCTGGGAGAGAGCCATTTGGGAGACGAGTGTAAGGAGCAACTCTAGGAGAGAGTGGTGAGCTCCGAACTCGCTGAGAAGAGGTCCGCTTTTGGAGGCGAGCGGAGCGAAGAGCTTGACTCTGGGAGAGAGCCGTTTGTGAGACGAGCTTGAGGAGCGACCCTAGGAGAAAGTTGTGGGCTCCGAACTCGTTATTTAAGTGAGGGAATCAACGGTTGTGGGAGCAATTCTGAATGGCGAACTACCCCTAGCTCGCTTAGGAGCGAACTTGCGGAGTAGAGTCGAACCAAGTGTTGGACTCCGAACCATTCAACGGCTGTGGGAGCAGTTCCGAATGGCGAGCTACTTCTAGCTCGCTTGGGAGCGAACTTGCGAAGTAGAATCGAGCCAAGTGTTGGACTCCGGAACCATTGTCAGATTAAGGGCGTGGGAGCAATTCCGAATGGCGAACTACCCCTAGTTCGCTTAGGAGCGAGCTTGCGGAGTAGAGTCGAACCAAGTGTTGGACTCCGTACCATTCAACGGCTGTGGGAGCAATTCCGAATGGCGAGCTACCCCTAGCTCGCTTAGGAGCGAACTTGCGGAGTAGAGTCGAACCAAGTGTTGGACTCCGGAACCATCGTAAGATTAAGGGCGTGGGAGCAATTCCGAATGGCGAACTACCCCTAGCTCGCTTAGGAGCGAGCTTGCGGAGTAGAGTCGAACCAAGTGTTGGACTCCGAACCATTCAACGGCTGTGGGAGCAGTTCCGAATGGCGAGCTACTTCTAGCTCGCTTGGGAGCGAACTTGCGAAGTAGAATCGAGCCAAGTGTTGGACTCCGGAACCATTGTCAGATTAAGGGCGTGGGAGCAATTCCGAATGGCGAACTACCCCTAGTTCGCTTAGGAGCGAGCTTGCGGAGTAGAGTCGAACCAAGTGTTGGACTCCGTACCATTCAACGGCTGTGGGAGCAATTCCGAATGGCGAGCTACCCCTAGCTCGCTTAGGAGCGAACTTGCGGAGTAGAGTCGAACCAAGTGTTGGACTCCGGAACCATCGTAAGATTAAGGGCGTGGGAGCAATTCCGAATGGCGAACTACCCCTAGCTCGCTTAGGAGCGAGCTTGCGGAGTAGAGTCGAACCAAGTGTTGGACTCCGAACCATTCAACGGCTGCGGGAGCAATTCCGAATGGCGAGCTACTTCTAGTTCGCTTAGGAGCGAACTCGCGAAGTAGAATCGAGCCAAGTGTTGGACTCCGGAACCATCGTTAATTTATGAGGCGTAGGAGCAATTCCGAATGGCGAACCACTTCTAGTTCGCTTAGTAGCGATCTTGCGAAGTGGAATCGAACCAGGTGTTGGACTCCGAACCCGTTGAGATAAGGTCCGCCTGAGAGGTGTGCGGAGCAAAGAATTCGGCTTTGGAAGAGAGCCATTTGGGAGAAGAGTTTGGGGAGCGACTCTAGGAGAGAGTGGTGCGCTCCGAACTCGTTGAGAAGATGTCAGCAAGTTATGGGAGCAGCCGTGTAGAAGAAGCTGGACTCCGAACTCACCTTTTAGCGAGTCGTGACTCAGAGAGATAGAGATGAAACGAGAGCAACAATTTCCAATGAAAAACGTAAGGTTTTATTGAAATAAGCTAAGTGGCTGCTTCAATAGAGCGTGCCGTTATTACATGTTGTTGGCCGGGTTACAAGCATCGGCCTTATTGAAAATCAAGATCCTACTTCTATGATAGGGTGAAGGCCTTTCGAGAGGAGCTGGGAGGTTCTGAGTCTTGAAGCTCGGAGGGCCTTTCCGTTCGTTCGTTGGTTCCTCAGGGGAGAGGCTCGGCTCCATCGTTTTGGATGAACTTGGTCAGGTGTCCCCGCTGTATGAGTTCTTCGATCTCCTCCTTGAGAGCTCGACAATCATCCGTGTCGTGGCCGTGGTCCCTGTGAAAGCGGCACCACTTATCTTTGTTCCTCTTCTTTCCAGGTGTGTTCATCCTAGGGGGAGCGCGGAGTAGCCCTTCCTTGTCCACTTCCATGAGAACTTCTGATATATTGGCAACGAGGGGGGTGAACTTCTCAAATCGAGGAGTTGGGCGATGCTGTCCATTATTGTCCTTCTGGGATTTTTGGGACCCCTCTTCGCTCGTGCTCTTCCGTTTGTTCCCGGAAGATGTCTCCTCAAAGCCCGGGAGATTCTCGGCTTCTTCGGCCCGAATGTACTTTTCACACCTGAGAAGGAGGTCGGCAAAGCTCTGTGGAGGCTTCTTAGCAAGAGAGGAACGGAGGCTGGAATTGAAGACATTGGATTGGAAGGCGGCCGTTGCGACGGATTGGTCGAGGGAAGCTATGGATCTGGCTTCAGCTGTGAACCTCTTCACGTAATCCCTCAATTTCTCCCCTTTCTTCTGGTGGAGGTGCAATAAGGAGATGCTGGTCTTGTCAGCCCTTCGGCTGCTTGCAAAATGGGTGACGAAGAGAGTCTCGAACTGCTCGAAGGAGAATATTGACGCTGGGGCGAGGCGAGAGTACCATTCTCGAGCGGGGCCCTTAAGAGTTGCAGGAAAAGTTTTGCAGAGGAGGGCATCGGAAGCTTGGTGGAGGAGCATCAGGGTCTTGAAGCTCTCCATGTGGTCAACGGGGTCGGTCTCCCCGGTGTAATTTTCGAACTGGGGAGGTTTGAATCCGAACGGCACAGGCGTATCCACTATGGTTCGGGAGAAAGGGGGTCGGCTAGGTCGTATGGTCCTTCCCCTAAGCTCCTCTTCTCGGTTTATCTGGCCCAGACGCCTTTCTACTTCATGAAGACGACGGTACATGGCGTCATCCCTCCGACAGTAACCTGCCGAGCCTCGAGACTAGTCTTCGTATGAGGGAGAGCGAGGGCTGCGGCGATGGTAACTTCGGGAGCGACGAGGACTTGGGGTATGCCGGGAGTTGGTAGGAGCAGGACGAGGAGAGGGGGACCATCGGCGAGGGCTTCGAACCGGGGGCGGAGATGGAGCCTTGGGTGCGTTGGTGTTGGGACGGTTGTTGAGAGCTTGTAGGATGGTTGCTTGGAGCTGCTGGAACTCGGCACGCGTAATGGGTGCCTCATTGTCCCTGGGCTGTCTCCGACCTGCAGGGGAGTGCGGCCTTCTTCGGTAGTGCTCGGGAGATTCTTTCCGACCCCTTCGATTAGGGGTCCTCCTATACTCCTGGCGGTGAAGGTACCGCTCATCCGGACGGTGCTGGCGGGGGGTTCCCTCTCGCTTCCGCTTCTCCTCCAGATGACGGCGAAGATCCACGTCCTTCTGCCGATTCTGAGGATTGTGTGAGGCCATGGAATCTGTAGAGGCATTGTGTATGGAGACGCGGTCTTGGTGGAGGGGTTGCTTTCCGCGGGAGCCCCCTGGACCGGCATTCTGAGGTCCGGTAGGAGCCTTCGGGGGTTGTTGATTCTGAAGGGGCTGATCTTGCTGAAGAGGGTCTTCCGTCTGAAGCGGAGGTCGTTCTTGCTGCGGAGCGGGTTGGACGGGGACTACCTCTTGCTGATCGGCGGGTTTGGGTCCACGGTTGGACCCTCTGGATCTTACTTTCCTAGGAGGCATGGCTGGAGAAGATCTGACCAACGGGAAGAGGAGGGGCTGCTATTCGTATGGTTCCCACAGACGGCGCCAATCTGTTACCGCTAAATCTGGTGTGGGGGTAAACAGACAGAATTTGTGAGTTCGAGGAAAACCTGAATAGCGAAACCAAACCTGACCCGTCGTTGACTGATCGTTGACTCCCGCCGTTAACCTGCAAAAAGTGCGAGACACCGGGGGGGATCCCGGCGACGCACCCTCCGACGCTCAAGTCAGTACTCAGAAATGATTAAGAAAGAGCGTAAAGTGGGAAAAATACTCATTACCTCTTAATGGAGATGGATGGGGGGTATTTATAGGCATCTTAGGGATCAAATTAGAAATGTAATCCCCGTGATTAGATAAGGAATATTCCTCGTAATCAGATAAGGCATGTAATCTGATAAGGTATATTCTCTGTAATCAGTTAAGGAATTTTAATCCCTAATCTCCAGTGATAAGATAGATGTGAATCATGGCCGTTGATTTAGATCTAATCAGGGGCCTTGATTGTATCTTGCTGGACCGGGCATGCAGCGGGTTGGAAACCCGTACCCGATTGACGTGGACCCGTTCGTGGGTTATTGGGCTTTGAATAAAGACCCAGTTCCCATTTCAGACCCGTTGGTAGGCGAAATTACCGTTTTACCCCTGAGCTTTAAGATCCGTGTCCGATGTGAACGGTCCAGATTTAATCCTATTTTTAGCCATATCAGCATTCGTCAACCCGACTGGCATCACCAAAAATTCATACAACCCATGACGAGTCCTGAAAGCTGTCTTGCTCACATCTTCCTCCTTGACTCGCACCTGATGATATCCTGACCTCAAGTCAATCTTCGAAAATACCGCTGCTCCTCGAAGTCTGTCGAACAAATCATCTATCCGCTGCAGTGGGTACTTGTTCTGAATAGTCACCCTATTCAACTCCCTGTAGTCAATGCACATCCTCATCGACCCATCCTTCTTCTTGACTAACAGCACTGGTGCTCCCCACGGAGATGAACTCGGTCTGATAAGCCCTTTGCTCAAAAGCTCTTCAATCTGCTTCTTCACTTCATCCTGCTCTACAGGTGCCATCCTGTACGGAGCCTTGGAAATCGGCGCACTCCCCGGCTGAACATTGATGCAAAACTCCACATCTCTCTGCGGCGGTAATCCTGGAAAATCATCCAAGAACACCTGAGGAAACTTTCGAACCACCGGAATGCCCTTGACTTCATCTGCAATAGACTTCTTAGATACCATTGCAGCCACCTGCGGGATCTTCTTCTTCCCTTGGAAAGTTACTGCAGGTCCACCTGGTGCCTTCACCAACACCTCCTTCTGCTTGCAATCAATTGTGGCATCATAAATAGCCATCCAATCGATGCCTATGATGACATCCACTCCCAACACTTGTAGCTCGATCAAGTCGATGCCGAACATCCTTCCACCAATCTCGATATCACAGCCCTCGTAATATCGATCCGCTACTAGCTCTTCACCTGACGGCGTTGCCACCGACAAAACCCTGCCTGGAAATAACTTAGGTTCCAAACCTAAGATCTGTGCAAAACTTGGCGATACAAATGTATGCGATGAACCAGTGTTAAACAAAACCTTTGCTTTTATTCCATTTATTAAAACAACTCCTGTTACAATAAGAATGATACTCAATCTTAAATTATTCTAAAATAAAAGCTTTTATTCATTACACTGATTCAAAAATGAAAGAAATCAAAATTCCTGCATACCCTGTATTACATCTTCCGAGTTTCTCGCATCCTCCTCGGTCAATGCAAATACTCGCCCTTGCCTCTTCGGGACTTTGCTTCCACCCGAACCATCTTTCTTCAGTTGTGGACAATGGGGCTTTGAGTGTCCAGTCTGCCCACACTGAGAACAAACATGCTCTGCCAACTTCGGACATGCTGACCTGTAATGTCCTACTTCCTTGCAGTAGTAGCAGGTCACTCCCTGAGCTCCAGGTGCCTTCTGCACTGGTCCACTGAACTTCGCCTGCTTCGCGGGGAATCCCTTCCCACTCTGGCCTGATGCTGGCCTCTTGTTCCGGTTCCATGTATCTTGCTTCTTCTAAAACAGTTCCATATCTTCTTCAGTCATCGCGGCCCTCCTGACCAGCTTCTCGAATCTCCTGATACCCAACGGAACCATCCTTGACCTCAAGTTCGGCCTCAAGCCCTGCTCAAACTTTTTGGCCTTCTTTGCTTCATCCGTGACCAACTCTGGTGCATACCTTGAAAGTTGAGCAAATTTCGTCTCATACTCCCGAACAGTCATGCTCCCCTGCTGAAGGTTCATGAACTCAGTCGCCTTCTTCTCCTGAACATCAAGAGGAAAGAAACGATCTCTGAATTCCTCCAGAAAAGCTTCCCATGTCAAAGGCTGATCTCCCAGAGTCCTCTTCAGTGACTCCCACCAGACACCAGTGTCTTTTTCAAGTTGCATAGAAGCCAACTTCACCTTACTGGCTGCTGGAGTCTCCGATACTTCGAAGATCGTCTCCATCTTCTGAATCCAATCGTCTGCTGCTGTTGGATCAGCTTGCCCCTCAAAGACTGGCGGCCTCATCCTCTTAAAGGATTCAATCTGCTTGATGGGGTCGGCATTCACCAATCCATGCCCAGCTCCATGATTCGGCGGCGGGTTCTGCTGCTGCGCTTGCTGCTGCGCCACATTGAGTGCCATCAGCGTATTCAACGTCTGATATACTTTGGCAAACTCAGCTTCAAGGTCGATCCCATTCCCTCGGGAACTACCAGATCCATCCTCATTATTGCCACCATTTCCACCTCTGGGTGCAACCATTTTGAATACTGCAAAACGAGGGTAAAGTTAGAGCACACATACAATTCAAACTCATATCAATACCCCATGGCAAAACCATAACCATACCCCAAACCATAATTTCAAACCAAACATCATAATTTAATTCTATGTGATACTCACACTCTGATGTCCACTCCTAGGTACTCACTCTCTAGTGTCCACACCTAGGTTGGTTGTCATACTAAGTCTATTATTACATTGAAGCGGAGCTCTGATACCAATCTCTGTAGCGCCCCAAATTTCTAATATGAGAGCTTAGAAAATAAGTGGCGAAATCCCAGCAATCCACTTCAATACAACAATAAACACCAACAACACCACTAAAATTTTTCTTCTTTATTACAACAATTATTACAATTACATCGGAAGTCTAAACATCTCAAC
Organism: Hemerocallis citrina; assembly: GCA_017893485.1. Classification (NCBI taxonomy): domain Eukaryota; kingdom Viridiplantae; phylum Streptophyta; class Magnoliopsida; order Asparagales; family Asphodelaceae; genus Hemerocallis; species Hemerocallis citrina. Next base: position 46,709,992 of record CM030368.1, read on the forward strand.
ACAAATTAACATTTTATTTACAACTCAATAATGATCTCAAATATCCTTTACAGTTTTACACCAATCGCTAAATAATCCAATTATCTCAAACTGCCCACTCAAGCATCCAACCTCCAATCTAAGCAATAACCTGCAACATGTGAGGCTAGAGTTGAACCCTAACCCCAAAACTACGGGTCAGCCATAAATGGTGTGAGTGGTAACAAATCAAACCAATAGCATAAATGAACTTAAAACATAATATCCAACAAATAATAATCAAACACTAAAGTATGAAGTACGACAGAAGAATAATGGGTGATACCAAAACCAAAAGCCAAGTGTGTAAAAACAGGAAATCCGAATGCATCAAAGTGATTCAAGAAAACATCATGACTACATGCTGACAACGATGACTACTAAGAGATGAAGATATACTATGATAATTTGCCCATGCTTGATCATTCCGGAGATTGATCCCACATCACAGGTATTTTCCCTGGATAATTCAGGAGATCATCCCACATCTAAACATAGATTCCTTATCACAATAATACCCCAAAAGCGTCGCCTCGACTCCGATCATTCCGTAGTTCAATCCCACATCTCAAGATAATTACTTGGATAATTCAGGAGAAATACCTCGCATCACAGGTTAACTGCCTGGATAATTCCGGAGATAAATCACACATCACAAGTTAACTACTTGGATAATTCAGGAGATTAAATCCTACATCAAAAGTCATATTGAGGTGCATAACTCAAGTTCCCATTCGTCATGACACTACTAATGCCTGTCCTTATTAGTTTGGGTTACTGAACAAATCTCCTAGAGTAGTGTACCCTACCGGACTAAAAATCTGAATAACTGAAAATTTGCCTCGATGGGCCTCAACAAATAACTGAACAAACACCGGTATACTAGGGTCACCTACCTCTAGAGACTCAAAAACAAATATCTGAACAAATTCCACTTAACAAGTGGCTCAACAAAATATCTCAAAATCATGTTCTTAACTGAACATCTCAAAAACAAATACTTAACTGAACATCTTAAAATCAAACACTAAACAAAATATCTCACAATCAAATACAAAGATCCTTCAGGACCAGTTGACTGTCCAGAGGACATAATCCAACATTTCTCAAAAATAAACTAAGGAAAGATCAGTCGACTGTCCAGACAGGACTGAACAAATTACAGACAGAAGACCAGTCGACTGACCTCAGTCTAGGTCGACTGTCCCGAACAAAACTCAAAGACTAAAAATACACAGTAGGCTCGTACCAGTCGACTGCTTCGCAGTCCAGTCGACTGTCGGCTACAGACTTACAAAAAGTATAGGTCTGAACACAAATCAAACGGGAGTATTCTAAAGATTCATCGATCATAAAATTAATTTATATCCAGGCAAATAAACAATTCTCAATAATCTCCATCATGGTTACATTACTCAATCAATCAATTTCTCCAATCTCATATTCTCATGATCTCAATTCTTAATTCTCCCATTAGGGTTTTTCTCAACAAAATGTCTTTCATAACTTAATCCAAATCTGATTTACAACCATAAGGTCCAGGTGTTTACCATCTAATCACAACCAAATCAATTCTTAATATGTCTCCCAACAATACGATCTCATAGATCAACATTTCCTCAACAAATCTTAATATTTTCTCATACATGGTCCAAATGTCAACAAGAGTTCTCATCCTCCATAACAAATAAAAGATCCATACCATACATTCAATGGGACTAACAAAATAATGGCATAATGATCACAAACAAGCATAACAAGATCTTACGTCATTCATCAATCAAGACAAACAAAACAAGCAAAGCAAAACAAAACAACAAAACAAACCACTCACCTTTGTTTTGATGAAAATCCGCCAAAAGCTTTCTCCTTGCTAGATCCAAGAATCCTCCTTTTTGCTCCTCAAAATAATCTCAAAATTCTGTGAGTTCTCAATGACGGCTGGGAAAAAGGATTTCCCTTATATATGCCAGATAGAATATTAGGGTTATATTCCCTCTTTTGCAAAATACTCCTTTCCAAAATACATCTTGCATATATAATTCTATTCTTGAAATTTAAATCAAATATCATTTAAGTTAGGATCTAATAGAAAATATATTTCCAAACTTCAACAAATACTGATCGGAATGTCCAGCAAATGCATTTTTGCGCTTTAAACCCCCAAAACATCAATTTTGCAAATAAGTCCTTCTTTTCCCAAAAATTGCAAATAGTACTAATTAATTTCAGAAAAATCTGGAAAAATACTAAATAATTTTCAAATAATAAATAATGGTTTTTCTTAAAGAAAACTTAATTTTTCAAACTTCTCAAAAGTCATTTGCACGTGTTTTACACGTCTACAAAAGATAACTTTCTTAGAAAATATTTAGTAAATCCTCAAATATCATTTAAATTCATTTTCAAATAATTAAAATAATATTTGAAAATACGGGGTTCTACATCTATCTTCATCATTTGTCACCATGGAGGTAGCAAAATGACTTAGTCGGGTGAATTCCGCAGCGTACTCATCCACGGTCTGACTCTCCTGAGTTAAAGAAACAAACTGTCGTTCCATCTCATTCTTGGTGGCATTAGGGAAGAACTTTGTGAGGAAGCTCTCCGTGAAGGTCGCCCAGGGAATGGGTTGCCCCAATCATTCAGCCTCAGCTTGCCACCAGATGTGGCTAAGATCAAATAGTTGGATGCTCACAACATCCACACGATCAACATCTACTATATGCGCTGCAGTCAACAGCTGAGCAGTCCTGATAAGCCATTACTCAGCTTCAAGTGGACATTCAGTGCCCGAGAACTTGTATGGATGGAGCCTCGTGAAATCAGCAACATTTCCAGGTCTCAGTGGCGGCAATGCAGGGACAGGCACAACAGGTTCCCTATTAGCAGCTTCGTAAGCCATCCTCATCTGTTCATTATGTTTCCGTTGCATCCGCAACATCAGTTCATTGTGCTCACGCTGCATTTGCATCATCTGTGCAATAGCGGGCTGATCAGACTAATCATCCCCAACATGGGAAGATGAAGTACCTCTCCTTACTATGATCTGCAATATAAATCAATTGTTTAGCATCCAATCATAAGTTCGTTATCGATTATTCATGTGAACACTGTATTGCGCATGCTGTTGAGTCAAACCGATAAATCCCAAATCTGATTAATATATCAATCAAAGCCAAACTTCCTTTCGTTAGTCACGTTTGACTGATATATTATCCAAACCCGGGCTCTAATACCACTAAAAATCTTATCACGCCCCACTTCCCAAAATATGGAATACGAGCACATTAAATTGGCCCAGCGAATGACTAACGTCACCCATAAACTGTTTATTTGATCGACTCAACAATATAATCAATACAGAACAATTGCGCATACAATAATAATAATTTCATGAACAATAATACCTATAATGAAACAGTACGAAATATCCAAATACAATAACCCAACATCTAGAAATAATAATAAAATCCAGGACATAAGCCCAATAGAATAATAATCCAATCTCAAATAATAATAAGTCACAATACATTAAGTTCAATAAAACAATAAGCAATTAAAATCATTAAAGTCCTCAAAATATTTGTTCTCTATTCCCAGTCGGCAATTCTCTTTCATTACCTGTGTACACTTCATCTAAAAAGAGGAGAAATATTGTCCTTAGATCAAGTCATGGACAACAAGTAGAGAAAGCAAGGAACAATGGAATAACGATATAACAATGAATTCAGTGGATCATTTGGAGTCAATAACATGGGACAATAGCAATAATCAATATTATGGTAAATGATGAAATGGGATAAAAAATGATTCAATATTCGATAACAATATTTAATGGTATCAATAAGAACAATGATGTAAAATATACAATGTCGATGTCGTGTTAATTCTTAAGTCTATTAATCATTTAAATCCTAACTAATGCACATACTACTGCATCGCATACTACAGCTTCGATGCATACAATCAATTTCGTTAGATTAATTGGTGAATTCTATAGATCATGTGTCGATACGATAAACACTGATACGATATAATATTGTTGCACAATACATTACGATGATTCACTGATTCACTAATACAATACATTGATACGATTCATTGATACGATTCATTGATGCAATACACGAAAGATTGGGGTACTGTAGTCAGCGCTCCACAATAAATTGATCAACACTAGCCGACACAGTCACTATATTTTTCACTACTCAAGTCATTCCCTTAAACTCCGACTTGTTAATTATTTTATTAATGCAATAATACAATATGCAATTCGAGACATGGGGTGAACATTAGTACCAATAAAGGAACAATAAGATGATAACATGAAGTGGGACAATTGGAATGATGACAATAAGACATTAGGATCATGCAATGCAACATACACACTTCGATTCATGCAATACAATGATATAGGATTAATTAAACAATAAAAAACTGGAATATAAAATTCTGGACAGCAAGAATAGTTGGTACAAAAATGCAGTTTTCTGCTGTTTCAGAACTCAAAAACTGAATCCGTAAAAAATTATAGAAACTTGACTTCCACACAGTTCCAACATATATTAAAGTTCAAAATCCGAAAACAGTAGCAAGGTCAATCACACCGTTCTTTACAGATTTTATGTTCAGGCAGAATTTTGACATCATGTTATTAAAATTTTAGAAGCAGCAAAAACTCAATATTAAATTCATTAAAAAATATTTATTAGACTCATAAACATGATTAATAACAATGTAGAAAATATCAGAGCAAAATTTATCATTTGATTAGCCTTCTTACTGTTTAAACATGAAACGTACAAGAATCTAAGAATCTGGAATAAAAACATAGCTGTAGTAAAACGGGCATAACTTTTGATACACAACTCGAAATTTAGAAATTCAAGATGGTCTGGAAACTAGAAAGATAAGACTACAATCATTATTCAGAAAATTATTCATTTTAAGATTATTTAATGGGTCAAAACTAGCAGTTAACATACAGCCAGTAAGCAAGATACAGGTTTTAGGGTATTTTTCATAAAATAATTTAATTAAACATGATGGGTATCAATTCTACTAGTCGATAAATTATATAATCAACATGATGGGTAATAAAACATGATGAATAAAATTAAAACACATACATACACTAATTTAATATCAATCAAACAACAATCGGTCAATCAAACGTACAACCTAGCAATTGTCCCTACAATAATTTATTTGTGTGACAATTATATGAACAACCCTATTATCAATTGTATATGCACACATGAAAGATTCAATCTTTGCAGTCAAAAGTGGCACGATGTCAAGTAAATTGGGGTTAGCTCATGTGAACCCTCAATATACCCAACGAAAGAGATGAACAATGTATAATACGATAAAAGAAGGGATATACTTGTAAGAGTTTCAACAAAACTTGAATTTGATATAATTAACAATTCAAGAGGAAGTGACTCTCCTTATAGATGGTGAAAACGAATACCAAGATTAAGGGGATAAGGATCCCAGAGCAACGAACCCACGAACTAACAAAAAATAACACGTGCAATACGTGCTATAGAGATCCAAAGCAACAAGAGCAAGAGGGAAATGGAAGCAACAAAGAGATAACCATAACAGCAAGTAGGCAAGGTCGGCGGGGGTTGTCGGTATCGACAGAAAGGGGGCAGTAGCGGTTGCTTGGTCCCCGGGATGTGGAGCAGAGGTGAGGTCGCGGGTCGTGGAGGGGAGCAGGGCGTTGACGGGAGGTGGCAACATGAGGGGGTGGTCGAGATTTGGTCGGAGAAGAAGAACAGGGAGATGGGTTTCGGAAATTTGGGCGGGAATACATAGTCGGGGAGAGAGAACGGGAGGAGAGAGGAAGAGGAGAGAGAATACATGGCTCTAAGGTTTCAATTTGTGCAATTTTTAGGGTTTGCAATAGAGTTGTATTTATAGGGTACAATTAGGATGTTGGGTTAGTGGTTTAGGATCCAATAATAGCAGTTTTGGATCAAGAACAAATGAAATTCTGTTTTAGGGTTGAATAAGAGATTGATCTAAAACAATAGGGTTCAAATAAAAATACCCACAATTGATAAAAGAAATAGGATCAATAAGAACAGCTCAACAAGAAGAACGGAGAATTTCTTGAACAAAATCTTAATTAAAATATTCAAGAAAGAAAGAAAATCGAGTATTTTATTTAATTTCAAATAAAATATTATATAAGGGGGAAAAATGGAAATAGCGGGAACGGTAGTTACAGCATGGCTCGCCACTGGAGTGCTCCCAAAACAAACTCAAACACAAAAAATGTAACACAAAGAAACAAAACATGAACACTTAGAAGATTTTCATTCCACATTAATATCTGATTACTAGTGTCATTGGACAAAAAAGTCTTTACAAGATTACAAGTCTTTTACAAGATCACAAGTCTCCCTCAGAGTCATCTTTCACTCCTCGTGGTAAAGAGATGTTTCAATTAAGAGACGCGCGGCGTACGCCCCCTCGTGGCAGAAGAGCACTGCTCCTCTCCTTTGACTGCTCCGTAGGAAAAACCAATCCCGCTGACTATGTACTAGCCACGCAACCATCAACACGCCTCGCCTTTTCAACAAAGGCAACACTCGACAAACCGACCACCCTCCTCTGGGCATCTCTTGGATTTCTCCATATCTCGTATGGGCACAAAGCCAACTCGTGAAACGACCTCCTCATATTTATCTCATCACGAGAGCAGGAAGTGCTTCTCATCTTAACCCCCTCAAGGAATCGCTTCAGTCGATGAATTTCCTTTTCTTGTTCAACATGCCTCTCCTTGAGTTGGGCTTCTTTCACCCAAATCTTCCATCGAAACTTACTCGTGCATGCCGAACCACCAGGGGGGGTTACCCACCAAAAGCTAGGGAACTACTTTCTTCAATTGAGTCACTTCTAAGCTTTTCTCAAGTATTACATTCTTCAACTCCTCCCTTTCGGTAATAGCAAGAACAGTGAAGATATTTTACTTCCGAGCTCCTCCCAACTGTTTCGCAAGCGATGGGAGCCCTGCTATGATAAGGATAATCCTCCTCTCCGGTCAAAGGTTTCTCCCATAAACTTTCATCATGATGCCTATTTTCGATATCCCTCCAGATCAACTCTCCTTAAATGACCAAGCTCTACTTCTGCCTTAGAGAGCTTCTCCCGTGAGCAAGAAATTCTCAGCTCTACCACGTGGAGCTTAGTACGGAGGCGGGCAATCTTGCTATTGCATGGGTCACACCCAACATACACGATGACTTGTTAGTAGAAAAGAGCGTTGGATCACTATGACCGTACAACCAAGACTACAAGACACACACATAGACTCAAGTGCTCAAGCTCAACACAAGTTGCAAGTCATCGAAACTCAACACAAGTTGCAAGTTTCATTAAAGAAAATACATTAAGCGATGGCCAGTCCACAATTAGGCACTAGTATAATGTACGTGTGATGCACGTCTAAAAACAATAAAGTCATCAAATTAAATGAATATATATTGAATAAGAAAAAATAGTTTATATTTGAATGTTTTGATTTGGGCTACACGTGGGGTGCACATTTATATTTATTGGATATAGTTTGGACATGTATTATACGTGTTTATAAAGTTACAAAGTTAGGGTTGGTTTGTTACAAACCCCAACTCTCCCATTAAAATAGTAGATTAATACAAAAACAAAAACTAAGACAAAAGCTAGAAAGAAAAATGGAAGAGTCAAGGATCCACCTCGATCGATGGCACCACAGAAGAGGGAAGCTCATCACCAACTCCCCCCGTAACTCCAAAAGTCTCGATGACCGCGGTAGAAGGATCTACCGCAGCGTCCTCTTCCTCAACCTTGTTCCTTCTCCTCTTGCACGACGGAAGCAACATCGTACAAAGAATACCCTGAGCTATCGAAACCAGAGACTCGCTTGGCGACGTGCTGGAGGGCTCTAGCATATGCCTTCTTCATATTGATGGCAGATATGCCTCCGCCTGGGCCTTCACCTCCTTCACCGCTTCATCTCTCTCCTTCGCCGTGATCTCCCTTTCGCGGGTCGCCTTCTCCCTCTCTCAGGCTACTTGATCCTTCTCCTTGGCCAATGTGGCCTCCAACTCAGCGATCCATGCTGCCTACGCTTCCTTCTGCTTGGCCTTAGCGGCACTTGACCGCTCTCCCATCATTCTATCAGCTACTGCTCTCAACTCCTTCTCATCCTCCACCACACTCCTCAATAAGTTACCAAAGTAGCAGGCAATCTGTAAGAGGAAAACGATTTGAAGTCACCAAAAATAAACAATTACTGCTGCTTTCCGGAAAGACCAATGCAAGAAGGAAACTATAAAGAAGTATCGCCACAGTGGCTCTAGAGATCTCCAAGGCAGAATTGCCAACAGACTCCGTGGCCATCATAGCTCTATCCTTGGGGGTCGCGAGATGGTAAATCGCTTGCATACAACTTGCCAAATCCCTAAGGAGACATCGTGCCTCCTAACTTGCCAGTCTGGAACGAAGATCTTCTTCAACTCATCAGTAAGGATCTCGTCGGCCTTCGCAGTTAGAGGGGGAGCCTCGAGCGCAAGTGCTGAAGCTAAAGAGAAAGCACCAACATAAGGGGTAGTCGAAGAAGCAGGCAGAGATACTACATCCTCCCCCTGGAGTGGCGTCCACCAAGCCCTTCGCATCCTTCGAGGGCACAGGCTTCGTAACCATCCTCTTCCTTTTGGGGCTTTGTAGGTCAACTCCCGCTCGACTCGCCACGATCGCAGAAATCCATGTCTACGGCTCCTGCAATAGACAACACAAAGTCGTTAAAAAAAGAAGCAACTATAAAATGTGATTAAAAAAATGCGTACTAGGGTCAATCAGGCTAAGACCTGCCCTGAAGAGAGCCTCCTAGGTCATCTCCTGCCAACTCAGAGATCCCCTGTAAAATCATCCTCACCATACCATCCTCCTTGGGGCTTAGAACCGGGTCTATTTTCACCCTCTTGGCCACCTCTTCCATCCAAGCTGTGGGAATCCCCCACGGCTCTCTATTACTATTAATGAATTACTTATTCTTCCAGAACTTGATCGAATCGGGGTTGTCGACTAACTTCACGCCCCGCCAATGAGTGAAATAAAATCCAAACTTTGCCCTGACCTTTTGATGAAGCTTGTCGAGCGTCCTCAATACACTCAGTCATGGCTTAATCCCCGATGCATGGCAATGCAATACATAGCCATTCACGTGCTTCCACATGTTTGGCATGTACTGAATGAGGATTAAACAGTATCACCCCAGAACTTCTCTAACAAACTGGTGTAGAGGACGGTGAAGCCCGGCATGAAACACATCGAATGACAAGAAACACAAGTTGGGGGAGATCAGTGAATAGGCTCAGACTCCGAGGCACGGTAACATTAAATTGAATTCCCACAGGGATCTTGTAACACTCTCGTATGCGACAAGTACTCATTCATAAAGAATCGAGGGTGTGTCGTCAGCCTCTAAAATTTCACGATACTCATTCTTTTCATAACGTCTCCCCATGCCATACTCAACTCTATCAGTCATCTCGCTAAAGTGCTCCCGAGCATTCCTAAGATCCGTCAACGGACTGGGCATTCTCCCCACTTCCCCCGTCCTTCTTTCTCGCTCGACAATTGTCCTGACCACGACCGAAGATGGCTTTGTTATACCCTTCCCCTTATCAGCACTAGGAGGCGGGGTCGGCAACGACTCTCAGGCGTGACCAATAGGGCAGGTCTCGCCGCCCAAAGAAGCCCTAGACAACGTAATAAAAATATATATAATTTACCTCGGATGTGACAGCTACGGTAAAAAATATTGCCAAAGAAGAAAAACCGGTTGCCATAATTCCTTAACATAGAAAATTATAATTAGAGATTTTTTTAGGAAGAAATGAGAAGAGTGAGGAAGAGAGTGAGAGGGGTAGGATATATAGAGGTGAACCCCATGTTTTGGTAAAATGCCAAAATGGCGCAAACGACGTTAACTGGTCAACGGTCAACGGTCAACGGTCAAAGTGCCATGTGTTGTCTTCAGAGAGCACCACGATGCTTCGGAGGCGCGGGCCAAGCAAATGTGCTCCCGACCCAAAATTGTGCAAATGACATTGACTGGTCAACGGTCAACAGTCAAAGCACCACATGTAGCCTTCGGAGAGCACTAAGATGCTTCGGGGGCATGCGCCAAGAAAATGTGCTCCCAACTCAAAACGGTACAAATGACGTTGATTATTAACTGACAACAGTCAAAGCTCCACGTATTGCCTTCAGAGAGCGTCACGATGCTTCGGGGGTGCGCGTGAAGCAAATGTGCACTCGACCCAAAATGGTGCAAACGACATTGACTGGTCAATAGTCAATGGTCAAAGTGCCATGTGTCGCCTTTAGAGAGTGCCACGATGCTTCGGCGGCACGCACCGAGCAAACATGCTCCCGACACAAAATGGTGCAAACAACAATGATTGGTCAACGGTCAAAGTGCCACGTGTCGCCCTTAGAGAGTGCTACGATGATTCGGGTGTGCGCGCCGAGCAAACATGCTCCCTACCCAAAATGGCGCAAACGACGTTGATTGGTCAATGGTCAATGGTCAACAGTCAAATCGCCACATGTCGCCTTCAGAGAGCTTCACTAAGCTTCAGTGGCGCGTGCTGAGAAAACGTGCTCCACGTCTAAATGGCGCAAACGACGTTGATTGGTCAACGGTTAATAGTTAAAGTTCCATGTGTCACCTGCAGAGAGCGCCACGATGCTTTGGCCGCACGCCGAGCAAAATCCCGAACCAAAATGGCCCAAATGATATTGACTGGTCAACGGTCAATGCGCCACGTGGTAGAACCAGAGAGTGTCACGTTTGATCGGGGGCCTGTGCCGAACAAACATGCTCCCAACCCAAAATGGAAGAATAATCATTGACTTGTCAACGGTCAACGCAGCACGTAGCAGACCAGGGAGCGCCATGTTAGATCGGGGGCGCACGACGAGCAAACGTGACCCTGACCCAAAATGATGAAAAAAACATTGACTGGTCAACGGATAATGGTCACCGCCCCATGTGTCGACTCCTGATTGGACGACATTGGTTCAGGGTCGCAGGTCGAACGAACGTGACCCCGACCCACGCGGGCGCAAATGCTCAACGGTCAATGTTTCGTCCTCATCATTCGACTCCCATGATATTCGTGCCTATTCTGGACGAGCGGCTTAGATTGAATCAGATATTTATGTTTTTGATTAATTCTGTCACGCCCCACTTTCCAAAATACGAGAATACAGGTCCATGACGGAGGCCCAGCAAATGATGCGAATACATCATTCATAAGCTATACAGGTAACTCAACAACAACATAACAAAAAAAAACAACGCAGGTAAGTAAAATCACAATATGATAACAAAAGTTATGACATAGTCTTTAACATAACCAACAGCTGGAAATAAAAACATAGTATCGGGTCAAACAAGCCTGGATTACAATAAAGAGTAGTATGAATAAAACATGAACTAAAGCAACATGAAAATAAACAGAACTAAAACACTTGATCAGCAACACCTTCGGGTAATTCTCCATTCGGGCCTGCAAGTACATTAATACAAGAAGAAGAAACAAGAGAATACTTGTTAATGCAAGTCGAGGGCCGCAAGTGGTGCAAGCTAACATGACAAGTACAAAAACAAAATAAGAAGTAGGAAAAAGATCATGGAGTCAAGAATCATGTACTAGGAGAATTACAACATGTAAACAGGATCATGAACAAGACATGCATGAAACAAGTGGCATGTAAACGAGTAATCAAGTAAATAAGAACATGTAACATATATTTGGATCATGCAAATGTACGTGTTAATCTTATGTCTTTTATTTAATTCTATCTATGTAGTACTTCATGCATCCATACTTTTACTACATGATTGCTACATACAATCAGTTATGTTTAGGCCTAGTGGTGGATTCTATAGATCACGTACTCAGGAAAACATGTCAAGTATATCTTGTATCAAGATACGTGCAATGTGGAACATGTAGTGTGAACTTCTAACATGAACATGTAAACTTGAAATCATGGGAAACACGAGCTCCCTTCCGAGTACGCTCTTCTATATTGCCCACTACTATGGTCTTTCCCTTAAACCCCGACTTGTTACTTTTATTAATTTTTAATCAACAAGAATAAGATATCATATTTAAACTACTATCACGGGTAAGACATTCCCGCACATAAACATGTACAGTCCTAAGAGTACATATGTGTGTATTAATCGTGTTCTTGTAATGCATATGGCAACAAAGTATTCACGATCATATGTGAATACGGGATCGACGGATTATGAATAGCAACAGATTTCAATTCGACCGAAAGGATACAAATTAGAGACAAAGAATATACTTGCGGTATTTTGCATAGAAAGCTTGTACGAGAACAAATGGATTGTACAAGAGGATACTTGCCTGTTAACCGACGAGGATGATATCGAATACCAGAATAACAGGATCAGAATCTCGGACAGCAGAGCAAAACACGAGCGAGACATCAAACAACAAAACTTAGATCGGATCCCCACACAAAACACCAAATAGTAACAAGATGATCCAATCCCTTCTCCAAGATAGCAAACACTCCAACCCAATCCTCTACTCCACAACACCAAACACCAAAACAAACCAATCAAAACCTACTACTACACTGGATCCAGCACACACACAAAACAGCAAAAATCGGATCTCCACTCCCCGAACACCAAATAGCAAAATTGACCAATCGCAACCCTTCTTCTATCTTACGACAGAGAGAGAAAGAGCTATGGTAGGAAAGGGAAACAGCGAGAGGGGAACGGTAGGGCGACGCTTCGGCTAGGGCGGCACGGCGCCTACGACACCACGCAAGGTGACGGTGCTGGATGGGTTCGATGGAGGACGGCGGAGAACTCTGTTCTCGACGAAAATAGTGGAGGCGACGCATGGATGGGTTGAGAGGAGCCCGGGATCGCAACAGGGACGGTGCGGCATCGCTCTGGCTGAACGGAGGAGTAGCAGAAGTCGACAAGGAAGACAAGCGGGAGGCACTCAAAGGTGGTCATCACGAGTGAGCGGGGGCAGGGGTTGTTGTCGCGACTGGGGAAGCTTCGAAGACGGGCCGCATGGGGTGGAGGATGAGAGGTTGAAGGTGGTTCTCGGAGGTTGCAGGGACAGCGGAGAGTGGTGCTCGATGGGGTTCAGAGGTGGTTGAGCGGCGAGAGTGAGCAGGCGACGGGAGGCTCGAGCGGAGGTAGGTAACGGAAATGGCGAGCGGAGGTCGAAGGAGGGGGTCGAAGTCGGCAATGGCGGGAGGAGGAGGATGGCGGGGTGGTTGCAAGGAGGCAAGGCGCGGGGGATTTGGTTTGAGAGGAGAACGGGGAAGGGAAAGGGAGGAGGAGGAAGACGGGTTGGAATGGGTTTTGCTGGGTTTTTATAACAGAGAGGGGGAGAGAGAGAGCGAAAGAGATAAAGAACGGCAAGGGGGGGAATGATATATAATAAAATAATATTATAAACTAATAAATATAATATAATAATAACATAGTGGGTAGTTATGAGATGTAGGGGGTTTGGAGTTACGAAAGGTGAAAAGTGGGGAAAGTGAGGGGTTTGTAGGCAGTTAAGAATGTCAGAGAAATCACATAGGTTTGAGCCTATAGAATTTGTATATGAGTACTAGATTGGGTTTGGGCTTGGTTCATGGGCTCAAAACAATTTAAGTAAATTATTTATAGGTTTGGGATTAAATTAAACAATTGGGCTTGGGTTTAAAATCATTTGATAAATCCATTGTGATTGGGCTCCAAAATATTTTAAATATTAAAACAGTTGAATAATTAATATTGGGCTTCACAAAATAGCTTGAATAACATAATCAATTAAGAAGAGAACAGTTAAAAATTTAAAATACGGAAAATACTTGAAAATACATATTAACGGAAATAGGGGTTATAAATCCTACCCACCTTACAACAAAATTTCGTACTCGAAATTTGCGTAGGCGGTACATAGGACAGGGCAAAGCAAACTCTTATGCGGGATAACAAAACAAGGGTTTTAAAGGGGAAGGAACAAAGTGGTGGCAATACCCGAATTTGAAGAGAATACGACAAGAAGGAGATACTAGCATGATATTAAATATTGAATCAACAATGAGGATGAATGCAAGCACAGAAGAATGATGACCCAAGAATTGAAATGCAAGAAAATAACAAAATACCTGCAATCGCACTCAGGCAGTCTCTGCTTCCACTACGAACGGGTCATGAGCTTGACTGCACTCTCCAGCTTGTCCTCCACTGGAAGTTGATTCTCCAGTTGGTGCGTTTCTCCGTCTCTTTGGGCAGTCCTGAATCTTGTGGTCATTCGCTCCGCATGCAAGACATCGACGATTGGCTTTCTAACAATCCTTGCATATGTGACCGATCTTGCGGCAATAGTTACACAGTCGGGTTCTTCCTCTCATGGGTCTGCTTCATGATAACGAAGGCGTGATGTTGCTGCATAAATATATTCAGTCGAGTGAGCTTTGCATACTCCAGACTGGCTCTCATCAGCTCATTGTGTTCTCGTTGAAGTTCCATCATTCGTTGCATCGCCTGGAGGGTGGCAGAGACATCACTGATGTTTCATCCCTGGGTGGGGGAGTCAAAGAGTCCTCATAAGTCATAGTCTGCAAACCCATCAAGTTGGTGAGTATCCAGGTTACATGTTAGTTATTCATTATCTATGTGATCAACGTGGTACACATGTTGTTGAGTTAACCTGGCTGAGTCAAGCATGTCTAATGTATTAGTCAAACTAGCACATTAGCCAAACCCTGAGTTCTGATACCACTAAAAACCCTGTCACGTCCCGCTTCCGAAAATACGGAAATACGGGTCCATGAAGGAGGCCCAGCGAATGATGTGACTACATCATTCATAAGCTATATAGGTACCTCAACAACAAGATAACAAAACAAACCTACGCAGGCAAGTAAAATCACAATATGATAACAAAAGTTATGACATAGTCTTTAACATAACCAACAGTTAGAAATAAAAACATAGTTACGGGTCAAACAAGCCCGGATTACAATACAGAGTAGCATGAATAAAACATGAACTAAAGCAACATGAAAATAAACAGAACTAAAATACTTGATTAGCAACACCTTCGGGTAATTCTCCATTCGGGCCTGTAAGTACATTAATACAAGAAGAAGAAACAAGAAATTACCCGTTAATGCAAGTCATGGGCCGCAAGTGGTACAAGCTAACGGAACAAGTACAAAAACAAAACAAGAAGCAGGAAAAAGATCATGGAGTCAAGAATCATGTACTAGGAGAATTACAACATGTAAATAGGATCATGAACAAGACATGCATGAAATAAGTGGCATGTAAACGAGTAATTAAGTAAACAAGTAAACAAGAACATGTAACATGTATTTGGATCATGCAAGTGTACATTTTAATCTTATGTCTTTTATTTAATTCAATCTAGATAGCACTTCATGCATCCATAATTTTACTACGTGGCTGCTACATACAATCAGTTACGTTTAGGCATAGTGGTGGATTCTACAGGTCACGTACTCGGAAAAACATGTCAAGTATATCTTGTATCAAGATACGTGCAATGTGGAACATGTAGTGTGAACTTGTAACGTGAACATGTAAACTTGTAATCATGGGAAGCACGGGCCCCCTTCCGAGTACGCTCTTCTATATTGTCCACTACTATGGTCTTTCCCTTAATCCCCGGCTTGTTACTTTTATTAATTTTTAATTAACAAGAATAAGATATCATATTTAAACTACCATCACGGGTAAGACATTCCAGTACATAAACATGTATAATCCTAAGAGTACATATGTGTGTATTAATCGTGTACATGTAATGCATATGGCAACAAAATATTCCCGATCATATGTAAATATGGGATCGACGAATTATGAATAGCAACATATTTCAATTCGACCGAAGGATACGAATTAGAGACAAAGAATATACTTGCTATATTTTGCAAAGAAAGCTTGTACGAGAACAAACGAATTGTACAAGAGGATACTTGCCTGTCAACCGACGACGATGATATCGAATACCAGAATAACGGGATCAGAATCCCGGACAGCGAAGCAAAACACGGGCGAGACACCAAACAGCAAAACTCAGATTGGATCCCCACACAAAACACCAAATAGCAACAAGATGATCCAATCCCTTCTCCAAAATAGCAAACACTCCAACCCAATCCTCTACTCCACAACACCAAACACCAAAACAAACCAATAAAAACCCACTACTGCACCGGATCCAGCACACACACAAAACATCAAAAATTAGATATCCACTCCCCGAACACCAAACGGCAAAATTGACCATTCGCAACCCTTCTTCTATCTTACGATAAAGAGAGAAAGAGCTATGGCAGGAGAGGGAAACAGGAAGGGGGAACGGCGGGGCGACGCTTCCGCAAGGGCGGTGCGGTGTCTGCGACACCACGCAAGGAGACGGTGCTGGAGGGGTTGGACGGAGGACATGGACGGCGGAGAACTCTGTTCTCGACGAAAACAGAGGAGGCGGTGCGTGGATGGGTTGAGAGGAGCTCGGGATCGTGATAGGGGCTGTACAGCGTCGCTCTGGCTGAGCGGAGGAGAGGCGGAAGTTGACAAGGAAGACGAGCGCGGGAGGTGCTCGAAGGTGTTCGTCGTGAGCCAGCGGGAGCAGGGGCTGTTGTCGCGACTGTGGAAGCTTCGAAGACGGGGCGCATGGGGTGGAGGATGAGATGTTGAAGGTGGTTCTCAGAGGTTGCAGGGATAGCGGAGAGGGGTGCTCGATGGGGTTCGGAGGTGGTTAAGCGGCGAGAGTGAGCAGGCGGCGGGAGGCTCGAGCAGAGGTAGGCAATGGAAATGGCGAGTGGAAGTCAAAGGGGGGGTCGAAGTCGGCAATGGCGGGAGGAGGAGGATGGCGGGGTGGTTGCGAGGAGGCGAGGCGCGAGGGATTGGGTTTGAGAGGTGAACGGGGAAGGGAGAGGGAGGAGGAGGAAGACGGGTTGGAATGGATTTTGCTGGGTTTTTATAACAGGGAGGGGGAGAGAGAAAGCGGAAGAGACAGAGAACGGTAAGAGGGGGGGGGGTTAATATATAAAAAAATAATATTATAAACTAATAATTATCTCTACTATTTTAATGAGAGAGTTGGGGTTGTAAACAAATAAACCCTCATTTTGACTGAGCAAACCCGTGAAATATATGGCCAAACTAAATCCATCAAACATACCCGTGTGATGCACGTGCAGCCCCTAAAAAAGGGATATTTTAGCAAATGCCCCCATTTAAAATGTGATAATTAGCATATACCCCGACTATTTTTAAAAACTAAGAAATACTCCTATCTCTAATATTATAATGGGAGAAGGCCTTAGTGTCATTTATAAATGTTTTGTCAATCTACCAACTCGTGCATACACGTGCATAACTATTATAAAGGAGGTACTAAGTTCAAATCCAGATTATGTCTAAATTTTTATTTTAAAAAACTATATTTATTAAGACGTGCATCGCACGTGTAAATTACTAGTAATATAATAATAACATAGTGGGGGTAGTTATGAAATGTAGGGGTTTTGGAATTACGGAAGGTGAAAAGTGGGGAAAGTGAGGGGTTTGTAGGAAGTTGAGAATGTCAAAGAAATCACATATTTGAGCCTATAGAATTTGTATATGAGTACTGGGTTGGGTTTGGGCTTGGTTCATGGGCTCAAAACAATTTAAGTTAACTATTTATAGGTTTGGGCTTAAATTAAACAATTGGGCTTGGGTTTAAAATCATTTGCTAAATCCCTCATGGGATTGGGCTCCAAAACATTTTAAATATTAAAACAGTTGAATAATCAAATATTGGGCTTCACAAAATAGTTTGAATAACATAATCAATTAAAAAGAGAATAGTTAAGAATTTAAAATACAAAAAATACTTGAAAAATACATATTAACGGGAACAGGGGTTACAAATTCCATTATTTAATTATTAAATCAAATTAATTATTTAAAAATTCATAAAAAAATAATTAAAAATCGAAAAACTAGATTAAAAATTCTAAAATAAATATTAATTCAAAAAAATATTTTTAATTCCAAAAATATAATTATTAATTTTGAATAATTAAATAATTTTTTGAAAATTAATTATTAAAATTCAGAAATTGAATAAAAAATTCGAAATAATGATTTAAAATTAGAAAAATTTAGAAAAATATGGAAAAATCACAAAAATCCATATAATTGTAAAAATAATTTTTGTATTTTACAAGCTCAGAATAACATTGTTACACCTCGAGTAAGATCCAATTTTTTTTGAGAGCTACTATAAATTCTGTAAACCATTAGAAACGGGCGAAATACTCCTCAAAGACTATAAAACTCAGTCATCAGGAGTGGGGGGCTTGTGATATGGGTAAAAATAGAACAAAATCGGGATTGTTCTAATCTGGCACGAACTTAAAGCTCTCAGGGGTAAAACGGAAAACTCCACTACAAACGAGTTCATAATTGGGAGTTGGGCCTCTTTCGAGACCAATAGCCCAAAACGGGTCTACCTTATTGGATTGTCATAACAACCCAATATAATTGAGTCCATATTATTTAATATGGTTTAAACTCATAATTATCCTTAAGAGACGGTTCAAAAACCATATCTCTTACCATGAGAAAAGTTTCAACTCAATCTCCCCAACCATTCTTATTTTTTCATGAACAAAAGATAATCAATTCAATCCAAAAATATTGGGAAGTAGAGATAAATCATTATCTTGAAACTGACACCCAAAGCGACTATAAATATCCCCCTACCTCCACCAGAAACAGGTAATCAACATTTTGCCACAAAAAAACTTTCACATATTCTTCTTCAGTTCTGACTTGAGCTCAGAATGTCTGTCGTCGAGATGAATCCCGGTGTTTCAGACTTTTGCAGGTCAATCAGAACGATCGTCACCATCAAGATCAGATCCAATGGTGCGAACGAGTCAGATTCAGAAGTCAACATCAGTTGAAAGCAGTCAACATCGGTGAAAGTAAAAAAAGATCAGATTTTATTATTTTAGAAGAACTCGAATCATCTGTTCTTGGAGATAAACAAATTATGGGTATAAAGATTATTTCTCTCTGCTTATAAATCCCCAATTACTCATTATTTAGTTATACTAAATTATCAACTTGCTAATGCTTATGATTATAATTTAATTTATTTACATATATCTACAAAGAAAGTTATCAGATACTCCAATTGTACATGTTTTATTCCTACATAATGTGAATGTAATTTGTCGAACATAATATAGGGTATTTATGTTGCTATTCTTTATTAAACATGTACCATTTCTAATTAAAAAAGCCTGGATACACTTTATATGTATTTAGGATGGGAGGATCATCTTTTAAATGAAGACATACAGTGACTGCTGAGCAAAAAGACAGGGAGGCTAAATATGAGCGAGTGCATTGAAAATGGAAAAATCTTGTAGCTATTAGGAATTTAGCACAACGGAGTGGAGCTTTATGAGCTAAAAGCGATAACCGGTCCAATGAACAATTAAACAAGTAGATCAAACCAAATAAACAAAGCATATAATGTTTGTTCCTGTAACGCCCCGAATCCCAATTACAACTGAATTTGAGAGTTCTACAGGATCTTTGCACTTCATTTAGTACAATTTTATAAGGAAATTTGAATTTTTCCCTTTACATCAGAGTTTACATGAAACTTTACTCTTTACATTGCACAGTGAAAGTAAATTTACAACATTTGAATAAATGTACAACAACATTGAATAATCATTAAGTATCTGTTCCTCTTTAATCTTTATCTTGTCATTACCCTGCATATAAAACTGTGGGTACGTCAGTCTATTCAACCTGACGAACATTATACACGGCCATCCTCTCTATGCCGGAAATAGTATAACTCATTTTCCATATTTAACAAACACAAACTTGTCACATATCAAACTAAAGGGACTACACTAATGATGTCGTGTTGTGGTTGTGCTCTTAGTGCTTAATGCAGTAATTTATATTACATGACACTAATGCGCACTTGTTCGGATTCTATGCATCCCATACTACATAGGTCCGAGGGCAAGCCCTTAATCGTTCTTCATCTTTGTAGGGTTCAATGCCTCGTTATGACTTAATCTACTACTGTAACTACGGTAAGTATCCTAGATGTTTTCTGACCTACGAACTCATGTCTAGGTGCCCTGGAGGGAATCCTAACGCACTGACACATGACTCATCATGCAGGCATCCTGTGGTAATTCAGCTCCTACCATAGACATAACACCACCCGCAATCGTCCAATATCCCACGAGCGTCGCCACCGGGATGGTACTCTGGAGCAGTATCCACGCCCTATCATGACTCATCATAGGACATCCTGGGATACTCTCTAGCCGCTAATTCAATGGTCCCTCATACTCAATGTTTTTCTCTTACTTTCATCACATCTTCACTATGTAACTAATCCTTAATTCTAATGAAATCATGACCAAAATCAAAGCTCTAGAGTTAGCCTTCTCACTACTACCGGTCTTATTTCTTTCATTTCACAATGATCCAAACCTGGTCTTTTCAATGTCAATAATCATACATCATCATTTTTCACTTGCCAGTGTGAGTTTTGGCTACACTCTAATTTTCAATTTCAATTCATAAGTTCACATGTTGAGTAGTCATACTCAAAAATATGTCTCTTTTCCAATCATGATTTCTAAATTGTTCAATAGTCCATAACTATACATGAATTCAATTATTCATCATGTAATTCATGAAATATCATTTTCACATTAAAAACCACATCACTAGTTATACGATCAAAAATGAATATTCACACTTCATAATTTGTCACACTATTCTCCGATGAGAATAATTCACATCACTTCACGTAATTCCTTTCTTATTCGTACTTCTTTTCTAACATTCCATTTTAAGTCTTTTGCAAAGTACAACTTTTATAAAAATGCAAGTATAGAACTTATAGTTCTAAATTATACTTTTATTCTCTAAACATACTCCACGTCATGCAAATAATTCTCAAACTATTTTTCACAAGTCCCACATAATTTTAGGATAATAATCATATTTTTTTCCATATTTTTTAATCATTAAAACACCCAAAAAATTTATTTTTCCCACAACATAATCAACAGCCGAGACCAAGAGTCGAACCAGCGACCACAGGGAAACCAACCGAAGGCACAGGCCACTAGGCCGAGTGCTACACGCGTTAGAAGAGAGGCTGAGAGTATTAAGTGCTCTCGGCCGAAACTGATTATTTTAAAAGTTCGAAACAAAATATATGGTGTCAACGGGATTCGATCCCTCAACCTCGGAGAAACCTCCGCATATACTGTAGCAATTAAGAGCGATCCGACCACTCGAGCTATAGGCTCGGGTTGTCATAGTGTAATTCGAGTTTCAAAATGAAACGACCCTCTCTGTTTAGTAAAAACATTTCGATGTTCATCAAATTTTCATTTCAAATTGCTCTTATTAACATACTATAAAAGTTCCAGATTAATCATTCCCATCATAAATTATACTCCAGTATATAGAAATAATCTTTTTAAAAGATTAGATATATTTTCCCAATAATTAACACATATCTATCATACAATTTGGTTAATTTGATATACTACTACTAACACCTTTCTTTTTTTTTCAACATTTTAATTTCACTAATCTCTACACCAATTTCCTGCTTTTATATTCATTTCACAAACATAACAATTACATTCTAATTCATTCATTACAACGTCATAACGAAAAATCTATTTAAGCACATAAAGCGACATTGTCAATTTATTAATTCTTGCATATAATTTTTTCATGCTAATAACGAAGTTTTCTTTACACACTCCATAGCCATAATCATTTCGCACACAACTTGAATTTTAATAATAGAACCACATACATTTGCACACATTTCAATCAATTTATAGATCATTTTTCCAATTAAATGTGTACTCTTATTAATCTTTTTCATGCATCATTCTCTCCATTCAAATCTAGCATGCATTCCTACTTAGAAATATGAAAAATTTACCCACCTTATTGAAGAGAAGTACAATTAGCAACCTCCTAAACGAATGTCCTTGTCAACGAACGATCCTCCTCCTTGTCGACGCGCACACGAGCCTCCATGCACACCAAAACCGAGAGCTCCTATGGATAAAAGCCGGCCTCCCCTCTTCTTGTTGATGCAAGCACAATCCCCACACAAACTTTCAATCTTTTACTCACTTGTATACTACTAAATAATGTATTTTAGACTATAGATTTGGAGGAAATAATAAGCACAAGAATAACTAGGCAAGGGGGGGGGGGGGGGTATTTATACTAAAAATCTAGGGAAATGGATGGCAAAGATTGAAGTAGGAGTTAGAAGCAAATGGTTAAGATTTAAGGAGGGGTTACACTAACCACCCATGATCAAGTAACCACCACCACCATGACTCCACTTGAAATTTCCTATTCCCTCCAAAAGTAAAAACCGGCCATGCTCAAAGGTGCATATTGCACGTGTACGTGCGATGCACGTGCATGAAATTGCCTCAAAAAATTTGTACATTATATTTTACAAAAAAAAATCTTTAAAATGTATTCTACATTACAAGTTGTATTTAAAAATAAATTAGCTCATGGGCTTTAGTTTTTGGCCCAAAATAATAATTATAAAAATAAAAAATTGAATTAAATTTGGGCTTTTAAAAAGAAAAGGCTTTTTTTGTCTAATTGAAAGAAGGCTTTATATAAAAATAATTAAAGATAAGTATTTAAATATCTATACTCATCATGAAGAAAATAATCATAACATTTAATATTACCAAAATATTGCACGTGCACACAGCGTACAAAATAAAATAATTTTCATTAAATGAAAATCGGGGCATTACAACACTCCCTCCTTAGAATAGTTCCGTCCCCGGAACTACAGTCAAGAGCGAGAAAACAAACACTCACAACAAGCACAAGAAAATACAAAATACAAATCAAGCAAAAAGCTCAGGATAGTCCTTCAACATCCTCTCCTCAGACTCCCAAGTAGCCTCTTCAACCAAATGGTTTCTCCAGACTACCTTGACCATCGGTATCGTCTTATTCCTCAAGACTTTCTCTCGACGACCAGCAATCTCGACAGGAGACTTGATGTAATTCAGATCCAATTGCAAACCTTCCGGCACTTCACGCAAATGATGACTTGGATCTGGAATATAACCTTTCAGCATAGACACATGGAAGACATTGTGTACTTGAGATAACTCTTCCGGTAATTCAAGCCGGTAAGCAGTTTTTTCGATCCTTTTCAATATCTTATACGGGCCTATAAACCTCGGGGCTAATTTCTCGCCTTTGCCAAATCGAACCACACCTTTACTGGGCGATACTTTCAGAAAGACGAAGTCACCGACCTCAAACTCAAGGTCCCTTCTCCGGTTGTCTGCATAACTTTTCTGCCTGCTCTGAGCTTCTACCAACCTTTTCCTGATCAGAACAATCTTCTCAGAGGTTTGTTGTACAAGTTCATGACCAAACAACTGACGCTCCCTAACTTCAAACCAACAAACAGGTGTTCTGCACTTCCTACCATACAAAGCTTCATACGGCGCCATCCCAATGCTAGTCTAAAAACTGTTGTTGTAGGCAAACTCTACCAAAGGTAAATGCCTTTCCCAACTGCCTCCAAAGTCTAGTATACAACACCGAAGCATATCCTCAAGAATATGGTTGACTCTCTCGGTCTGCCCATCGGTTTGCAGATGAAAAGCAGAGCTGAATTCTGTCTTGGTACCCAAAGCTGTATGAAGCCTCCTCCAGAAAGGCGAAGTAAACCTGCGCATCTCGATCAGACACAATAGTTGACGGAACACCATGAAGCCGGACGATCTCGCCAACATACAACTCAGCTAACTTGTCCATCGAAGCAGTGAGTTTCATTGCCAAAAAGTGAGCAGACTTGGTTAGTCGATTGACTATAACCCAAATCGCATCATTGCCTTTAGGACTCTTAGGCAATCCCGTAATGAAATCCATACTGATGTTATCCCACTTCCATTCGGAATAGGTAACGGCTATAATAGACCTCCGGGTCTGTGATTTTCGACTTTGACTTGCTGACAAACCTCACACTTCGCCACAAATTCAGCCACATCCCGCTTCAAACCTGACCACCAGAAATGCTGTTTGATGTCTTTGTACATCTTAGTACTCCCAGGATGTACTGACAAAAGAGTAGCATGCGCCTCCTGAAGAATACTTTCTTTCAGGTCTGCCTGATTTGGAACACATAGCCTCTCTCCAAACCACAGCACTCCATCCTTGATTTGAAATCCGGACAACCTGCCAGCACTAACCTGCTCCTTCATCTCCAAGATATCAGCATCAACCTCCTGACTTGTAATGATCCTTGCATTCAAAGTAGGCTGAAGCCTCAACTGAGCTAAAGATGCTCCCAATCCTTGCAAGACAACTTCAATACCTTGCTCGGTCCAATTCCTTAATCAGATGCTTCTGAGTTGTAATCAAACTGGATAAACTGCTCTTGCAACTAAGTGCATCAGCAACAACATTAGCTTTCCCAGGATGATACTTGATCTCAGGTTACATGTCCTCAAGCACTTCCAACCATCTTCGCTGCCTCAAATTAAGATCCTTCTGCTGATATATATACTTCACACTCTTGTGGTCCGTGTACATGTTCAATTTCTCACCATACACGTAGTGCCTCCATTGCTTCAGGGCAAAGATAATCGCAGCCAACTCCAGATCATGAGTCGGGTAATTCTTCTCATGCGGTCGTAGTTGCCTAGACCCATAAGTGATTACTCTTCCCTCTTGCATTAAGACACAACTAAGCCCACGATGTGAAGCATCGCTGTAAACATCATACTCCACACCTGCTCTAGGCAAAGCCAAAATAGGTGCAGTAGTCAGCTTCTCCTTCAACTCCTGAAAGCTTGCCTCACATTGCTCAGTCCAGTTGAAGTTCACATTCTTCTTGGTCAGACCAGTAAGCGGCACGGCTATCTGAGCATAACCTCGAATGAATCTCCTGTAGTATCCAGTCATTCCAAGAAAACTTCTGACTTCCTTCACTGTAGTAGGCCTAGCCCAATCTCTCACTGCCTCTATCTTCTGAGGGTCAGTTGCCACTCCCTCCTTAGAAAGGATGTGACCTAGGAATGCCACTTCAGATTTCCATAATTCACACTTAGATAGCTTGGCATACAACTCCTGCTCTTCCAGCTTCTTCAAAACTGCTGCCAGATGCTCGGTGTGCTCCTCCTCTGACTTGGAGTACACGAGGATATCGTCGATAAACACCACGATGAAAGAATCGATGAATGGCCTCAGAACTCTGTTCATCAAATCCATGAAGATTGCGGGTGCATTCGTCACTCCAAAATGGCATAACTAAGAATTTGTAATGCCCTGTGTCGAGTTCTAAATGCAGTTTTGTGCACATCTTTAGCTTTCACTCGAACTTGGTGATATCCTGATCGAAGATCTATCTTGGAGAAAGAAGCTGCTCCTTGTAGACGATCGAACAAGTCATCAATTCGAAGAATATGATACTTATTCTGAACAGTGACCTTATTCAGCTCTCGGTAATCGATACACATCCTCATCGATCCATCCTTCTTCTTTACCAAAAGCACTGGAGCTCTCCAAGGTGATGCACTAGGTTGAATAAAGCCTTTCTCCAACAGTTTCCTCAATCTGCCGCTTCACCTCATCCTGTTCCACTGGAGCCATCCTATACGGTGCCTTAGAAATAGGTGCACTTCCCAGCTGAACAGTGATGCTGAACTCCACATCACGATGTGGGGGTAACCCAGGAAAATCATCCAAGAACACAATCGGATAGTCCCGAACCACAGGAATTCCTTGCACTTCCACAGGAATCTCTTCCTTACAGATAGCTTGCCACCAGCCTAGAACACTTCTTCTTCCCTTGGAAAGTGACTTCAGGTCCACCTAGAGCCTTCACTATTACCGTCTTGGTCTTACACTCGATGATTGGACTGTACACCGACATCCAATCAATGCCAATGATAACATCGACTCCCAAGAT
Organism: Hemerocallis citrina; assembly: GCA_017893485.1. Lineage (NCBI taxonomy): Eukaryota > Viridiplantae > Streptophyta > Magnoliopsida > Asparagales > Asphodelaceae > Hemerocallis > Hemerocallis citrina. The sequence goes on from CM030368.1 coordinate 46,736,145, forward strand.
AGTCAGCTCGATCAGATCAATCCCAAAGATTCTATCCCCAATCACAATCTTGCAATCCGCATAGTACTGATCAGTGGTTAGAGTTTTCCCTGATGGAGTAGCTACTGCTAAGATCTTGCCTGGAAAAATCTTCTGTTCAACTCCCAACACTTTAGCAAATTTGGGAGACACAAAAGTATGAGAGGATCCAGTATCGAACAACACAACAGCTTTCATTCCATTCAAATAAAGTTCGCCTGTTACATAATACACACCCATTACGTAACAGTTTCACAAAATAAGCGGGAAAAAGAAATAACAAAATGACATGATCTACTTCATCAGCATCAGCTTCCGTCAAGGCAAATACTCGCCCTGGTTGGTACGGTCTCTTCCCAGTCTGCTGCATTGGTGCATTGCTATTACCATTTCGTGGTTTGGGACATTGAGATTTGTAATGTCCCGTCTCACCACAGTTAAAGCAAGTTACCGCAGGAGGTCTCACCACATTGTTCCCAGGTCCTCCAGACACACTAATAGCGTTCACCCCTGTCGGTTTGAACCTTTGTGCAGATGGTTGTCCCTTGAAACTCCCAGAATATGCAGGCCTCTTTCCAGACTGCCAGTTGTTCCTCCGGTTCTGAACAACATGAAACTGCTCCATATCTGCTTCAGTGGCTGCTGCTCTATTGACCAACTTGTCGAATCTTCTAATAACAAGAGGTATCATCCGGGACCTCAAAGCTCGGCCTCAATCCATGCTCGAACTTACGAGCTTTCTTAGCCTCATCCATCACTAATTCCGGAGCAAACTTAGAGAGCTGAGTAAATTTGGTCTCGTACTCTCTAACTGACATGCCACCTTGCTGTAGTGACAGAAACTCCATAGCCTTCTTCTCTTGGACGTCGGAGGGAAAATAGTGACTGCGGAATTCTTCTAAAAATTCCTCCCAGCCAAGAACTATGCCTCCCATTGTCCTCTTCATCGACTGCCACCACACAGCCGCATCCTTCTCAAGTTGTAGAGTCGCCAACTTGACCTTGCTGCCTTCAGGGGTCTCCAGCACTTCAAAGATCGTCTCTACTTGACGAATCCAGTTGTCAGCCGCATCAGGGTCTGACTTTCCTTCGAATACAGGTGGTTTCATTTGTTTGAACGATTCCACTAGTTTGATCGCTTCGGACACTGGGTTCACAGGGACCCTCCCTTGGTTCTGGTTCATGGCCACGGCGTTGAGCGTCTGATAGACCCTCGCAAGTTCTGTCTCCAGATCCAGACCTTCCCCATTTCTAGCTCCTCTTCTAGCCATATTCTGTTACAAAAGATCCATTAAATTCGAAGTATACGACATGAGTTGTAAATCAACTTTGCATTTCATTAAATTCCAAACTTTATACATTCGAATTGAAAAACATTTCTTGACATCAGAATGAAAATAGTAGAAGCTACAACAGTCTAACTCCTATGGTTCCTCTTTGCTTCTCGAAGTTCTCCCCGTAGTTCATCAACTTCATCCTTCAGCACATCGGTCAGATTCTTCCTCTTCTCGAGTTCCCAAACACGATGACTGAGAACTGCAAAGTCGTCCTTACGCTTTGCCAATTGAGCCTCCAATAATCCGACTCTCTCCCGCAGTATTTCTACCTGCCTCTGAAGAGATATCACAAGACCATTTGGAACCGGTTCTTCTTCTTCGTCAGAAGAGTCATCAGATGAATCCGGAGGTGGGGTGATCTCTCGGGATTGAGGCCATTCTTCTCCGTCAGAATCTGCTTGCCCTAGGGTAGTACTCTTCCTCAGAATCTGCTTGTCCAGGATGGTACTCTTCCTCAATGATATGCCAGTCGTCGTCTCCAGCAGGATCGAAGTGATCAGCCATCTTAGAAATAGGGAGGAGGAAACATAAGTCATAGAGCGACACAAATGTAAGTCACTTACATTTAAATCTCTAGACTCAAACACACACTCTAATGTCCACTTCTAGAGTGTCGTTCCTTATAAATTTGTACAAGTGTGAAGCGTGGCTCTGATACCACTCTGTAATGCCCCGAATCCCAATTACAACTGAATTTGAGAGTTCTACAGGATCTTTCCACTTCATTTAGTACAATTTTACAAGAAAAATTGAACTTTTCACTGTACATCAGAGTTTACATGAAACTTTACTCTTTACATTGCACAGCGGAAGTAAATTTACAACATTTAAATAAATGTACAACAACATTGAATAATCTTTAAGCATCTGTTCCTCTTTAATCTTTATCTTGTCATTACCTTGCATATAAAACTGTGGGTACGTCAGTTTATTCAACCGACGAACATTATACACGGCCATCCTCTCTATGTCGAAAATAGTATAACTCATTTTCCATATTTAACAAACACAAACTTGTCACATATCAAACTAAAGGGACAACCCTAACGATGTCGTGTTGTGGTTGTGCACTTAGTCCTTAATGCAGTTATTTATATTACATGACACTAATGCGCACTTGTTCGGATTCTATGCATCCCATACTACATAGGTCCGAGGGCAAGCCCTTAATCGTTCTTCATCTTTGTAGGGTTCAATCCCTCGTTATGACTTAATCTACTACTGTAACTACGATAAGTATCCTAGATATTTTCTGACCTACGAACTCATGTCTAGGCGCCCTGGAAGGAATCCCAACGCACTGACACATGACTCATCATGCAGGCATCCAGTGGTAATTCAGCTCCTACCATAGACATGACACCACCCGCAGTTGTCCAACATCCCACGAGCGTCGCCACCAGGACGGTACTCTAGAGCAGTATCCACGCCCTATCATGACTCATCATGGGACATCCTGGGATATGCTCTCGCCGCTAATCCAATGGCCCTCATACTCAATGTTTTTCTCTTACTTTCATCACATCTTCACTATGTAACTAATCCTTAATTCTAATGAAATCATGACCAAAATCAAAGCTCTAGAGTTAGCCCACTCACTACTACCGGTCTTATTTCCTTCATTTCACAATGACCCAAACCTGGTCTTTTCAATGTCAATAATCATACATCATCATTTTTTACTTGCCGGTGTGAGTTTTGGCTACACTCTAATTTTCAATTTCAATTCATAAGTTCACATGTTGAGTTGTCATACTCAAAAATATGTCTCTTTTCCAATCATGATTTCTAAATTGTTCAATAGTCCATAACTATACATGGAATTCAATTATTCATCATGTAATTCATGAAATATCATTTTCACATTAAAAACCACATCACTAGTTATACGATCAAAAATGAATATTCACACTTCATAATTTGTCACACTATTCTCCGATGAGAATAATTCACATCACTTCACATAATTCCTTTCTTATTCGTACCTCTTTTCTAACATTCCATTTTAAGTCTTTTGCAAAGTACAACTTTTATAAAAATGCAAGTATAGAACTTATAGTTCTAAATTATACTTTTATTCTCTAAACATACTCCACGTCATGCAAATAATTCTCAAACTATTTTTCACAAGTCCCACATAATTTTAGGATAATAATCATATTTTTTTCCATATTGTTTTAATCATTAAAACACCCAAAAAAAATAATTTTTCCTACAACATAATCAACAGCCGAGACCAAGAGTCGAACCAGCGACCACAGGGAAACCAACCGAAGGCACATGCCACTAGGCCGAGTGCTACACACGTTAGAAGAGAGGCTGAGAGCATTAAGTGCTCTCGGCCGAAACTGATTATTTTAAAAGTTCGAAACAAAATATATGGTGTCAACGGGATTCGATCCCTCAACCTCGGAGAAACCCCCACATATACTGTAGCAATTAAGAGCGATCCGACCACTCGAGCTATAGGCTCGGGTTTTCATAGTGTAATTCAAATTTCAAAATAAAACGACCCTCTCTGTTTAGTAAAAACATTTCGATGTTCATCAAATTTTCATATCAAATTGCTCTTACTAACATACTGTAAAAATTCCAGATTAATCATTCCCATCATGAATTATACTCCAGTATATAGAAATAATCTTTTTAAAAGATTAAATATATTTTTCCAATAATTAACACATATCTACCATACAATTTGGTTAATTTGATATACTACTACTAACACATTTTTTCTTTTTTTTATCAACATTTTAATTTCACTAATCTTTACACCAATTTCCTTCTTTTATATTCATTTCACAAACATAACAATTACATTCTAATTCATTCATTACAACGTCATAACGAAAAATCTATTTAAGCACATAAAGCGACATTGTCAATTTATTAATTCTTGCATATAATTTTTTTATGCTAATAACGAAGTTTTCTTTACACACTCCATAGCCATAATCATTTCGCACACAACTTGAATTTTAATAATAGAACCACATACATTTGCACACATTTCAATCAATTTATAGATCATTTTTCCAATTAAATGTGTACTCTTATTAATCTTTTTCATGCATCATTCTCTCCATTCAAATCTAGCATGCATTCCTACTTAGAAATATGGAAAATTTACCCACCTTATTTAAGAGAAGTACAATTAGCAACCTCCTAAACGAATGTCCTTGTAAACGAACGATCCTCCTCCTTGTCGATGCGCACACGAGCCTCCAAGCACACCAAAACCGAGAGCTCCTATGGATGAAAGCCGGCCTCCCCTCTTCTTGTTGATGCAAGCACAATTCCCACACAAACTTTCAATCTTTTACTCACTTGTATACTACTAAATAATGTATTTTAGACTATAGGTTTGGAGGAAATAATAAGCACAAGAATAACTAGGCTAGGGGGGGTATTTATACTAAAAATCTAGGGAAATGGATGGCTAAGATTGAAGTAGGAGTTAGAAGCAAATGGCTAAGATTTAAGGAGGAGTTACACTAACCACCCATGATCAAGTAACCACCACCACCACCACGACTCCACTTGAAATTTCCCATTGCCTCCAAAAGTAAAAACCGGCCATGCTCAAAGGTGCATATTGCATGTGTACGTGCGATGCACGTGCATGCAATTGCCTCCAAAAATTTGTACATTATATTTTACATAAAAAAAAAATCTTTAAAATGTATTCTACATTACAAGTTGTATTTGAAAATAAATTAGCTCATGGGCTTTAGTTTTTGGGCCAAAATAATAATTATAAAAATAAAAAATTGAATTAAATTTGGGCTTTTAAAAAGAAAAGGCTTTTTTGTCTAATTGAAAGAAGGCTTTATATAAAAATAATTAAAGACAAGTATTTAAATATCTATACTCATCATGAAGAAAATAATCATAACATTTAATATTACCAAAATATTGCACGTGCACACAACGTGCAAAATAAAATAATTTTCATTAAATGAAAATTGGGGCAGTACAGTTCCAGTTCGGGCCAACCTAATCTAAGGGAGATACTATTTAACTAGAGAAAATTACAAGAGATAAAAACTCTCTCACTGAGAACCTATCTATCTCTCAAGTCTCACTAGAAGATAATATGCTGTTTACTATGGAGAATTCTCCATGAAGTACTTCCTCTATGAATGGAGGATATTACAATATATACAGATCTAGATAAACCTTAAGTTTTGTTTTGATACAATAACTGTTTGACATATCATGACGAGAGAGCCATACAATAGGAGCTTTAGGATCTAACTTGGAGTAGAAGATGGGATCAAAACAGATCACCTAGACCCGACCAAAATAGTTGTGGCTACTAATGTCGATCGACTATCCAAAGTGGCAATCGGCTGACTTGCCTCGACCCAAGTCAAAGAGCAAGCCATGGTCGACTGTACCAAGTCAGAGAGCACACAATCGAAGCAGCAGTCGACTGTCACCTAACCGCAGCTATTGTTTCTTGTTGCCATGCATTGATCTTGCTGCTGCTGCTCTTCGTCTTCCACCGACGACCCTTCGACCTATTCTTGCATGATCGTCTTCTCTTCACATTGAACTTAAGTATGCAAGACATAAACCCAACAATCTCCACCTTAGATTGCATACTCATGCTATCAATATTGTGTGATTAAACTCTTCTAGACTGTTTCATTTTCCACCTGTAAACAAACTCTATTTAGTGGTTCTTCAGATAGTGGAATCTATCTTCAATCTTATTTCATCAGTAAGTATGCCCCTTTAAAGGCACACCCAGTAGGCGTTAACATGGAGTTGTCACCTTTCGAACGAACTCCACTTACCCCGAGTCACTCACTACCTCTCGACGATATTCGAATGTCGCGATCTCACTTTGATGATTTCTTTTTCTAGTTACGACAGACTAGATGACTCTTTAAGAACAATCGGCACAGGAACACTTGTGCAATATTTTATGTTCGCACAAAACTTGTAGAGGTTGTGCTGACCTGGCCCAACACCCTCTTTCCCTTCATCATTTTACGGCGACCATCCTAAACATACATAACTCCACCTCAAGATGTGTACCTGCAACCCCAAGCGTCCAAAGTTCCCGAGGAAATCAGATTCTTTTTTAGCAAAGGAATATGCATGACCTACTTTAATGTGTACAAGTTTCCATCTGGCATCACCAAATCAACTTTTTTCCCACCCCCTACTTCACAAATCTCACCAGTTCACGTTCTTACACAATGCCTTGTTATATACTTGTAAGTAGAAAATTTCTTAATCTCGAAGAAAATGTGAGAATAACTACCCAAATCAAGAAACCAAATAGAATTCACATCTAAAGAATTTGAATTAAGAAGACAATCAAAAATTTCACCTAATTTAGTGACACTAAATGTAGCGCCCTAAATTTCATACATAGAAAATCCGTGACTCATCCAGAATCTTTACTTCAATATAATATAAACACAGTACAAAAATACAGTGCAATTTAACACTTTTATACATCATCTTTCTTTTCAATAAAATCCTTTTGGCTAAACTGCATCATTAGGACCACTAGCCCAACTTGGCTAAACCCCACATTGTAATAATCACAACCTGCCGGTATCCTGGGTCTTGCTCAGCCTCTAGAGCCCACACAATTAGATCATCACCACATTATACTCTTGGTTTTTCTAAGTTAACCCTAACTCTTAGAATAATCATAAATTGGTTCATTCATATCTCAATCTATTCTTTAGTCATTTCCCCCATCTAGAAATTTCATAGACCAATCATTATAATCAAGCGAGCTAGTCTATACAAGTTATAATTCGATTGAATTATTAATTCTCTACTCAATTCGAATTCTATTTATCAATTATTAAATTTAAATGTGAAATAGATTACAATAAAATCCTCTTTTCAGAAATGAGTGAATATTATTTTCATAATTGCTTTGATTCTATTATTCACGTTTATATGAAGTGATCTAAATTAATCAAATAGTTTTAAATTGGTTAAAACATCTGCATCATAACAGTATTAAGTACTCAAACATCTACATCATAACAGTATTATTCATGGTTATTCTATTATTCACGTTCTCGTTATTCTCTTTCTCTTCGTCATTTTCATCGTCTCTCAGGCAAGTTACTTGTATTCTTTTCTTTATGTAGTACAAGTACTAAATACCACCTGTAGTGTAGTTGTGTTCTAGAGACAATTCTTGTGTGAAATCCCTGTTATATATTGTCTCTATTGTGTTGACCCGCCCGTAGTTATCACATGACACCCCCAACATAAAATAACTTAAGGATGACCACTTCTTGTTGTATACATGCAAGTTGTTCATATGATTGTCGTGTGCTTGGTTGTGTTAGTTGTAGTATACTTGTTGTGGACTTATTGAATACCCTAAACCATATTGCTTGGACATCTAGTATGCCCTATTTCATGTTTGGTTATGTTTTGGATGAGTTTCAAATGAACTAGTATGCCCTATTTTGTGCATGGAGGACATTTTCTGTTTTGCCGGTTTTCTGTTTTTGTTTAGTAATTTAGACCTTATTAAGGTCAGTATATGAAAATTATTTGGGAATATAAATTATAGAAAATTCTGTCTACTTTCCAGATTTTTTGACAGATCTCAGTTTCGATTTATGAGTTGCGAGTTATCACTATTTTACTACAGATGTGTTTAAAATTCCAGATCCAGTTTTATACGTATTCTGTATGGTAATCTATTTTATACTGAACTTAAAGATAATATTTTGACCAGTACTTTGCTGATTACAACTAGAATAGATTGGGATTAACCCTTAATTTTTATGGATTTAATTGATAAATTTTGTAAACCATTTTGTGCTTACAAACAACTACTATACTTGCAGAATTTTCATGTTGTTCAATAAAGAAACATAATTTCGACCTGATTCTATTTGCTGTCTATAAAAATTTTGTGAATATGAATTATAGCCTACTGTATCTAGTTTATCACCCTTTTGAAGGATCTGGATTTCGATTTATATTTTGTGAGATATTGCTGTTTTAGTACTGAAGTGTTTATGTATCCAGATTTACAAAACTACTGTATCTTGCTGCTTTCTGATTTTACTTGGCTACTCTATCTCTGTTGAAAAATTATGAAACTTTATTTTCTGATACTAAACATACTAGGGAATAGCCCAGATATTTCGTAGATTTAATTAGTAAGTTTTCATGCTGTTTTCCTGTTTATAAATATAAACTTCTTATTCCTCGCTGAACATGTTTTCTGGATACAAACCTGTTTTGAGACTTATTTTTGTGAAATACCATATGATTTATATATATTTCCTGGATTCAGCCGGGATTCTATTTTCTAGATCTTCTTACGGATCCAGGTTTGCATGTTTGTGGCAACGGAAATCTCAGATTTGGTGCAGTACTGTCTTGCTGTCCTGAACTAGAATTTTTGCTATCCTAATCTTTAATATGTTGTCTTTCACCTGTAAATGTCTATCATTCGACCTGAACCTGTTACTTGTTTATACCATGTTATACTTGCCCTTTTTGAGACACATACATGCCTGTTTGATAATAATAACAAATTAACCAAGTTGGGGTTTAAAGGGAAAGATCTACTAGTGGAAAATACAGAAATGTGTACTCGGAAGGGGATCTATAGGTCCTACGTGATTACTTGATACTTGATACTTGGAACATGACATGTGATTTCTTGACACTTGCGCACTTGACACGTGATTACTTGCCACTTGCACACTTGACACGTGATACTTGGTACTTGGAGCTTGATACTTGATACTTGATACTTGTCCCTGAGTACACTGCCACCTATGATCCACTATGAAATCTAAAACGAAATTGTTTGAATGTAGCAACCATGTGGTAAAAACCTGGGACGCATGAAGTGCTACCTAGATAGTAATAAACACAAAACTTGAATATGATCATTTGACACTTGCTACTTGTTACCTGTACGTGATACATGATTCTTGATACTTATTACTCGTCAACTTGATTCTTGGTACTTGATACTCGTTACTTGTTTACATGATACTTGTTCACTTGACACTTGATACATGCCACTTGTACTTGTTCATCTTGCCATGCTAGTTGTTCTTTTTCGTTATCATGTCTATGCCATGTTATTTGTTTATCCTTTTCTTGTACTTGTGCGTGCACTACAAGCGGCTCGTAACTTGCATTGACGAGCATTTTGTTTTCTTTTCCTCTTCCTACAATTTGCTAAATTGCATATTTTGGAGATCAGCTACCAAATGGTGTAGGTGATATGAGATTCTAGTTGCTGGAGTTCTTACTACTATTATTTTTATTTCTTGTTGCTTATCTTGAATAATTGTACTTGGTTACTTGGATTATTTTGTATTTGGGCAATGTGACCCAGGATTATTGACTTGTTCAGATCTGGTTTATTTGAAATTTATTAAATTTTGTTTCAAGTAAATTCCTATTGGTATATTGATTCAGTTATGCATATGTGGTTAACTTCTCTTGCTTCCTACTCTGATTATTTCTGTAAAATGTTGTAAAGATCCTGACAGTTTATGAATGATAAAAATTATTTGCTAGACTTAGTCACGTATTCCATATTCTCTTTTTGGGAAGCAGAGCATGACAAGATTTTTAGTGGTATAAGAGTCCAGGTTTGGCTAATGTATTTCGTTTGACTAATATATTAGACAAGCTTGGCTCGATCTGGGATCGGCAGAACAGTACACAGATCATTCATACATAAATGAATTATAATCAACATTGATCTGGATACAAGTCTTGTTCTGTTCATTTTGATCCCTCCTTATTCAATACTTTGATTCCTTGATTCTTCTGTCTTTTTCATTCGTCCTCTTTGATTAACCTCTGGCTAGGTATGAATTTATTCTTCCGTACCCATATCCTTCTGATTTTGGTGCCATCCATTCTTTTTATTTTCTACTTGGTTCGTTGTAACCCCCGTTCCCGTAAATACGTATTCTTGAATATTTTCTATATTTTGATTATTTATAAACTTATTTTGTGCTAAATTGGTTTCAGATCTTTTACCAAGTGTTTTATAATCGACAATTATATTTACTTTGAATAACGATGTATTTTTTCTATTTATAATTGATTGACTATTTATATTCTATATTATTACTGTTTGGATTTTAATTCATTTGTTAATCTCAAATCCTATTAATATTATTATTATTGTTATTGTTATTGTTATTAGTATTTTAATTATCAACATTGTTATTATTATTATTATTATTATTATTATTATTATTATTATTATTATTATTATTATTATTATTATTATTATTGATGTTGTTACCATTACTGTTATTATTTTATTGTCATTGTTCTTATTTTTGTAAAGCCAATGTTATTATTACTTTGTTAAAGCCCACCGATTTGATCTACATTGTATCATTAATTATTTTAATTTGAAGCCCGATCAAAGCACATCTCCTATCGAATTCTAACCCAAACCCGCATCTTATAGGATCTCCTTTTAATACTCAGTACCCATATGTATTTGTACAGAATCAATCCTGTATACTTACCCATATACAAATATCTTCACGTCTCCCCACTTTGCACATCCCCATAACTACAACCCCCCACTATCTCCAACTACCCACTATTATATTATATTATATTTATTAATTTTTTTATAAACCCATCACCCCCCGTACTCTCTTTCTCCTCTGTTCCAAAAACCAAAACAGAGCCCATCTCCCTCGTGCTCACCAAGCTCATCACCCTGCCTTCACCATTCCCTCGAACTCGTCATCCCATCTCCTTCGTCGCACCACAAGTCATCGTAATCCCAAAGCCTCGCCCTTATTTCTGCCCTCCCGCAAGCACCGACGATCGCCATTGCTGTTGCCGCCCTCGTCGAGTCGCTGGACCTCCGCATCCCACAACCTCCTCGTGCCCCTTCGTCTCCCCCGTTTCCTCTCCAAAGCAGAGCAGCCAACATTGCCATGCTGACCCCCGCTCAACTTCACCTTCAACCTCTGCACCTCGCCTTCGACAACCTCGAGCCACTACCCTGCCTCCTTGAAGTCTACAACCATCACCGTATCCTCTACAGTCCATCGTCTTCAACCCCCACTGCTCCTGCTCTCCAACTCTCTTCTCATCCATCGCCATAGCACCGAAGCAGAGCCATTGTCTTAATCACTGCGACCACCGACCGCAGCCCTGGCCTCCGCCTTCGCCGTCGAGCCCCTGCTCGATCTCCTCCGCAACTCTAGATGCCCCCGCCACTGCTGCCTCGCCTGCGATCACTCCAACACATCGAGCCACCATTATCACTCGAAGCTCTAAACCTCATCCCCTCTCCTCGCCTTGCACCTCCATCGACTACCACCGAAGTCTACCACCTTGCATTCTGCCACCCACCACTCTGCCAACCATTGCTCTTCCCTACAGCTAATTCCCGCCATTTCTACCATTGCTGTTTTGGGGAAAGATTCCGTGTTGGCTGTTCTGACAGGGGGATCCCGTGTTCGCTGTTTGCCGTTTGGTCCTTGCTGTTGCTGTGTTGATTGTGCCATTTTTGCTGTCTGCTATTGGGGATCAGATCGCTGTTTTCTGTTCGCTTTGCTGATGCTGTGTGATGGGGTGATTTGGCCGTTTGCTGTTTGGGTGGATCTGCTGTTGCTGTGTGATTGAGTTGTTTGCTGCTGGTCTTGTTGTTGTTGCCCTTGCTGTTGTTTCTTGTGTGCGCATGCTGTACGTGTTCTTGCGGTGTACATGGAGTGCACGTGTCGTCGTCGGGATTCTCATCCCGTTATTCTATTTATTCGAACCGTCTCCTAACAGGCAAGCATCTCTTGAACTCATTTTTATTGTTCCTAGTTCAAGAAAACACTCTTTGAAATCCAGCAAGTAGTAATCAAATTGAATATCATATCTAATTGAATTCCATTGTTTATTTATTGTACCATGATTTTGATTCATAGTTTTCTCATTGTGCTATTATTGTTGACTTCGATCCCAAACCATAAATTTATTGTACTATTGAACATTCACATATACTGCCTTGTCATTTGCCCGAGTTTGTACTGAGGTTTCGACCGGTTTGTGACACAGAAACTCAAAATATTGCATATAGAAATTGTAGTACACTCCATATATTGTCGTGTTTTGCATATAAACCGTGTTTTCCATATTTAATAAATTGGACCATGTGTATTTCATGTATTGTATAGTCTTGATATCATCTTGAAATTGTACTAGTGCTATCGGTCTCATCGATTATACCTGTTGCATGAGTATTGATATCATCGCCCATGTTGATTACTGCATGTTCATAACTGATTGTTAATGAGATATTAAACAAGTCGGGGTAATAAGGGTTGACTTAGTAGTGGATAATCTCAGAAAATATACTCGGAAATGCCTTATTGTTATATTGTATTGTCATGGAAGGAGGTGTATCGATTGTGAATTATTGATTGTAAATTATTGTTATTGATGCCGAGTACACGCTCTGTAGATCCCACCAAAATGTCTAAAACGAACACTATTTTGTATGCACCAAAACTGTGGTATGAAACGCAGTAGTATGTGCATTAGTTAGGATTGATAAAGACTTATAAACATAAATGAACACTGAACATTGACACTAATACTGAATACTGGTTATTAAACATTGATTCCTTATTTCTGAATTATTGATTATCAACTTTTGATTTTGTTATCGTTTATCATTTATTGACCCCGATATCGTTCCAATTTCTGTTCTTGTTATATAGTCCTTTATTTCCTATTTTACTACTTCCTACTACTTGTCCCCTGAAGCTTGCTCTAACGGGTTCTCTTTCTCTTTCTTTGAGTTATATTATACAGGTACAGTGATGGGTAACTGAAAGGAACTCGTCGAACTGTTACTGCATTGCATATTCTCGAGCTATTTAGTAAGTTCTTGTATCCCAGATTTAGTTATTGGATTTTATTCTCGTTTATGTGATTATATTTTCTGCGTGGTTGTGACTATTTCTTTTCATGTTGTTGAGTTAAGACTATTACAGCTTATGGATGATGTTAAAATCATTTGTTGTGCCTTCATCAGGGCTCGTATTCCCATATTTTGGGAAGCGGTGCGTGACATTTATTGATTGGCATCGCTGGATCTACTTCGACTTGCCAGCAGCTTGGATCTTCGCCAGGAGAGGAAGTTTCGTCTTTTGCTCCAAGATGTGCATGCAGAGTCCCAGGATTTCAAGAAGTGTTCAGAATCTGAAGTTGCCAGGAGTTCGGACTTCATGCTAGAGAGATGTAGTTTGGACGTGTCGATGACACGTGAGCCACGAAGCAGATTGCTGGAGCTAAATGATGCTATTGGCAGAGTCTTCCCGATTAGAGTGGCGCAGCGGAAGCGTGTGGGCCCATAACCCATAGGTCCCAGGATTCTCTTGTTGCTTCTTCTTTGTATTGTTTGCTTCTTTCCATTCCTTGTATTCGCCTTTATCTATTGACTCATTTGCTGGTCTAACTTTTCCTTGTCCATCCTTTCTTCGATTCCAGCTCTATTTATTTCTTCATCTCTTTGCATTGTTATTTTGCAAGTCTTGTATTGTTTCTTCTTCATTTTTGATGCCGGTTACTTCCTTCTTGCATTCTATTTTGCCATCATGCACCAATTCATTATTTGATTCAATTCTTCCCTGTCCTTTCTCTCTTTGATTTCAGTTATGCCTACTCCCTATCTTACTTTGTTATCTTGTGTTGTTTCTTCCCTTTTGATACTATTTATTTTCTTTCATGCATTCCATTTGACATCATCGCTGTCTACTTCCTTCTTTTTCTGGTATTGCCACTGCTTTGTTCCTTTCGCTAATTCTTTGTTACCCCCAAGTTTGTTTTGCCTTGTCCTATGTACCGCCTAAGCAAATTTCAATGACGAAATTTTGTTGTAGGGTGGGTAGGATTTGTAATCCCTATTTTCGTAAATACGTATTTTTTTTGTATTTTGGGTATTTCAAATTTTTGTAAATTATTTTTCCGCTTTCAAACTCCTCTGTTAAAGTGTAATGTTGGATCTTCTATTCAAATCTATTTTTCATCGATAATTTTATTTGTAACTATTTTCTATGATTTTTATATTGTAATACAAATCTTATTATTGTTTTTGATTTCTATTATTATTACTATTACTGTTATTATTATTATTATCATTATTTTATCATTATTCTAATTATTAATATTGTTATTGTTATTATTATTATTTTTACTATCAGTATTATTTTGTTAGTATTATTATTTGCATTATTGTTATTTTTATTGTTAATATTATCATTATTTTTTTTTTTTAGCCTGAACATACTCTAATTTATCTAATATTTTTATAATTATTTTCTAAATGAATTTTAACCCAATAAACCCTTTAGAATCCCTATATCTTATTATACCCAAAACCGCCTTCAGCCCGTTACCCACCAAACCCCTAAACCATTTAAACCCAATACCCTTTTTCCCTAACCAGTTAAACACCCCAAACCCAAACCCATCACCCCTGTATCCCCTAACCCTAATGATCTCCTATATATATTTACCTTACTCTCCTGTTAACCCTAACCTACTCAGCCACCCCCCCTATTTCCCTTCGTCTTCCTCTCTCCCTGCCTCCACCTCCCCCCCCCCCCCCCGTTCTCTTGCTCTCTCCTCCTGTCCCCTATGCATCGCGTCACCCATCTGCCAGCCCTGTGCATCCCTATTTGCCCTAATCCCTGAGTCGCGATGCCCTGTAGAGCCGCCCGGCCCCCCTCCTGCAGCGTTGTAGCTTCAGCCCCCCTCGTCATCCTGCTCTGTTGGCATCCCCCGTCTTCCTAACGCAATGCCACAAGCCAGCAGCATCGCTCACCCACCATCCAGTTGCCGCTAGTCTGCAGTGCCCCGACGCTCCCTGTGCTGTCTCCCGTCGTCGCTTTGTGCCAGTGCCGACGGCCGTGAGTCAGCCACCTCGCAAGCCCATTGCACCGCCCTGGTCTCCCACTGCCAGTCTTCTCCCTGTAGCGCCACCCCACCGTGCACCGTTCACCTTGACGCAACCGATCACCGACGCTCCTGCTCTGTCCTCCCTGGTTCCCTCTTCCTCTGCATCGCCGGCAGCCTTTTTTCCCATTGTGCTCCTCATCCGACTGACCGCAGCAGCAGCGACTCGCTGTGGTCACCTTCGCCTAGTGAACCCCGTCTGTCCCTCGCTTCTCTTTGTGTGCGTGTTTGGTTTCGTGGTGCTCGTGTGCCCGTTATTGTGTTCTGGGTTCGGTTGCTCGTGGTTCGTTGTTCATGATTGTGTTTGTGGTTCTTGTTCGATCCATTCGCTGAGTTCGTGCCCGGGATTCATTCCAGTTATTCTCTTTCTCTCTGTCATTTTCGTCGTCTCTCAGGCAAGTAACTTGTATTCTTTTCTCTATGTAGTACAAGTACTAAATACCGCCTGTAATGTAGTTGTGTTCAAGAGACAATTCTTGTGTGAACCCCTATTATATATTGTCTCTATTGTGTTGACCCACCCGTAGTTGTCACATGACACCCCCAACATGAAATAACTTAGGGATGACCACTTCTTGTTGTATACATGCATGTTGTTCATATGATTGTCGTGTGCTTGGTTGTGTTAGTTGTAGTATACTTGTTGTGGACTTGTCGAATACCCTAAACCATATTGCTTGGACATCTAGTATGCCCTATTTCATGTTTGATTATGTTTTAGATGAGTTTCATATGAACTAGTTGATTTTGTGCATGGATGATATTTTCTGTTTTGCCGGTTTCCGATTTTTGTTCAGTAATTTAGACCCTGTTAAGGTCAGTATATGAAAATTATTTGTAAATATGAATTATAGAGAATTCTGTCTACTTTCCAGATTTTTTGACAGATCTCAGTTTTGATTTATGAGTTGCGAGTTATGACTATTTTACTACAGATGTATTTAAAATTCCAGATCTAGTTTTATACGTATTCTGTATGGTAATCTATTTTATACTGATGTTAAAGATACTATTTTGACCGAATACTTTGTAGATTACAACTAGACTTGATTGGGATTAACCCCTAATTTTTATGGATTTAATTGATAACTTTCATAAACCATTTTGTGCTTGCAAACACCTACTATACATGCAGAATTTTCATACTGTTCAATAAAGATACATAATTTCGACCTGATTCTATTTGCTGTCTATAAAAACTTTACGAATATGAATTATAGCCTACTGTATCTAGTTTATCACCCTTTTGACAGATCTGGATTTCGATTTATATTTTGTGTGATATTGCTTTTTTAGTACTGCAGTGTTTATGTATCTAGATTTACAAAACTATTGTATCTTGTTACTTTCTGATTTTACTTGGCTATTCTATCTCTTTTGGAAAATTATGAAACTTTATTTTCTGATACTAAACATACTAGAAAATAGCCCAGATTTTTCGTATATTTAATTAGTAAGTTTTCATGTTGTTTTCCTGTTTATGAATACAAACTTTGGATTTCTGGCTGAACATGGTTTCTGGATACAAACATGTTTTGAGACTTGGTTTTGTGAAATACCATATTATTTATTTATATTTGTTGGATTCGGTCGGGATTCTATTTTCTAGATCTTCTGACAAATCCAGGTTTGCATGTTTGTGGCAACGGGGATCTCAGATTTGGTGCATTACTGTCTTGCTGTCCTGAACTAGAATTTTCGTTGTCCCAATCTTTTATGTGTTGTCTTTCACCTGTACATGTCTATCTTTCGACCTGAACCTATTACTTGTTTATATCATGTTATACTTGCCCTGTTTGAGATATATACATACATGTTTGTTAATAATAACAAATAACCAAGCCGGGTTTTAAAGGGAAAGATCTAGTAGTTGAAAATACAGAAACGTGTACCCGGAAGGGCATTTATAGATCCTACGTGATTACTTGATACTTGATACATGGAACTTGATACGTGATTTCTTGACACTTGCACACTTGAAAAGTGATTACTTGCCACTTGCACAATTGACACGTGATACTTGGTACTTGGAGCTTGATACTTGATACTTGATACTTGTCCATGCGTACACTTGATACTTGATACTTGGTACTTGGAGCAACCATGTGGTAAAAACCTGGGACACATGAACTGCTACCTAGATAGTAATAAACACAAGACTTGAACATGATCATTTGACACTTGCTACTTGTTACTTGTACGTGATACTTGATTCTTGACACTTGTTACTCGTCTACTTGATTCTTGATACTTGATACTACTCGTTACTTGTTTACATGATACTTGTTCACTTGATACTTGATACATGCCACTTGCACTTGTTCATCTTGCTAAGCTAGTTGTTCTCTTTTGTTATCATGTCTATCCCATGTTATTTGTTTACCCTTTTCCTGTACTTGTGCCTGCACTACAAGCAGCCTGTAACTTGCATTGACGAGTATTTTGTTTTCTTTTCCTCTTCCTGCAATTTGCTAAATTACAGATTTTGGAGATCTACTGCCAGATGGTGTAGGTGATATGAGATTCTAGTTGTTAGAGTTCTTGCTACTATTATTTTTATTTCTTGTTGCTTATCTTGAATAATTATACTTGTTACTTGGATTATTTTGTATTTGGGCAATGTGACCCAGGATTATTGACTTGTTCAGATCTGGTTTATTTGAAATTTATTAAATTTTGTTTCAAGTAAATTCCTGTTGGTATATTGATTCAGTTATGCATGCGTGGTTGACTTCTCTTGCGTCCTACTCTGATTATTCCTGTAAAATGTTGTAAAGATCCTGACAGCTTATGGATGATGAAAATCATTCGCTGGACTTAGTCACGTATCTGTATTCCGTATTCTCTTTTTGGGAAGCTGGACGTGACATATAATATCCAAAACATTAAGCAAACAAAATCTAAAACATATAGAATACAGAAATCTGAAGTATGTAACTAAATCTGAAAGCTCCAACGTACGAAATCTGAAACTAACGACGATTAAAAATTGAAATTATATAAGTCTGAAACCTATAAAAATTTGAAATTAACTACAATTTAAAATCTGAATTCACACAAATCTGAAACTCATGGAAAGCTGAAAGTAACTATAGTCTAAAATCTGAATTGACACAAAATCTGAAGTTAATAAAATTTGAAACTAACAACAACAAAATTCTGGAATCATACATATTCTGAAACTAATAAAATCTTAAACATAAAAATAATAAAAATTTGAAATCATACAAATTCTAAAACTTATAAAATCTCTACTCACTTAAAACAAATATCTATTAAACACCTATACTTTAAAACTCCACTCCATAGAAAAATTAACCTTTAATCAACATTGCGTATTCCCTTCAATTAGAACCCAACACAGCCTATGCACAGCCAACCAACTCAGTTTAAAATAACTAAGAGATTTAAATAAAAAAAAACCGAAGACCTCGGAATCGAAACTCACAACCTCATCATACAAATACACATTCATCAACCAGAACGCCAAATCATTTCAACTATCTTTCTGTATTCCAAAAATTAAATTAACCCGAGAGAAAACCCGAACACTGCTCAAATCAACCCGCATGCAACAATCTCAAAACATATGGTTTCCAAAACCCTAAAATTCAAGCATGATTTCCCCAATAAATTTTCTAATAAAAACAGCGGAATAATCTCTGTAAAAACTAAAATTTTATCAACCAAAATATTGTATTTTCATGTACACAAATAGTCTACAAATCTTCATGTCAACACCCATTAACAACTACACACATCTACGGTTATAATACATGGTTTACAAATCAAAGATTAGTTCTTTTACATATTATGAATCGTTAACATCATTGAATATTTATTCACTGTAATCACATCATAAGTAGAGTTCTTATTTCATGAATGATATTAAACACCACATCAATTCACACATACATACATGAACCGTCATTGATTCATCCATGAATATCGTACTAATTTAAAAGTTATATGTCCATACAAAAGTCCTAGCACGTCTTCTATTTGGATTAACATTAAAAATACAAAACAAAATAAGAGAAAAACACCTACCTCAAAAGTCGAATCTTGAACAAAAGAATCCCAGAAGCCCTTCTCCTCTAAAGATCCAATCGCTCCAAGAAAGATAGCCACCAAAATGTGATGAGAAGGAGAGCCTCCCCTCCGCCTTATATATAGGCTGGCCACTCCTTCTTATGGATAAGGCTTGGTTTTGTTTTCATTTTTGTGTTGGACTGGGCTCTTATGGGCTCAACTAGTATTCTTTATTATAAATTTAATTCTAATTGTGTTAATAGTCCACAATAGACCGTTCCTCATCCCTATGAATAAAAATAAATAATAATAGAAAATAATGAGTAATATAAATATTTAAAATGATAATTTAATAATTATAATACATATAAGTGGACGTACAAAATAGTAGTAAAAAAATAAAATCAAAATGATAATAATAATAATTCAAAATATGTTAGTTATTTACGGGGGATTACACTGACAACTTCTGATTAGCACCGGTATCGGGTCCTATTGGTTTGGGTCTTGCACTACCCGGACCTAGAACCAATATCCTACAGTTCCAAAAATTGGACCCGAGCCCGACCCAAGAGAATCGGGGTCCGGTTCGGGTCATACTTTTAAAAAATCACTCGTCGGGTCTTGTCACTTCTCTCTTTCTTTTTTTTCTTTTTTTTCTTTTTTTTTCCTTTTTTTTCTTTTTTCTTTTTGGTGATTTCGAAAGAGAAATGGATGAAAAAGAAATGAAAGAGAAATGAATGGATTCACAAATTGTGCACCTAAGTACATGAATAAATATTATATTTACACATCTATCTTCAACAATTACTATTTTCATGTATACCTATCAATCAAATTCCACATTTTTTTGGGTATTTTTAACGGGCCCGGATCCGGGTCGGGTCTATTTTGAGTGGACTCGGACCTGTACCCAAAAATGCATCGGATTTTATTTTAGGACCCAGACCCGGATCCATATAGATCAGGGTCAGTTCCGGTCCAATGTCGGGTCCGAGTTGGGTCCGGATCAGGTCCGGGTCAAGTCCAGGTATTGGGTAAATGTGACAATGCTACTTCTGATTCAACAATTTGTGACAATCTCTCTTTTAATGCCTAGTCATCTTGCAATATCGGCAACAGATCACGACTTTATTTTTCAATTGAAGGATCTTCCATTGCTAAGCAATCTTTGGAAGCAGACTCTAATTTATGAGTCTCCTCCCTAAGTTTATTATCCTTCAAGCCCTTAATTATAGTGGCCACCAAAAGACTCTCCTTGGCAGATTTTTCGTGTAGTATGGTAATTATTAAATGCTCGTACGAATCTGGCAGTGAATATATCAAGTTGAAGGTTTTATCCTCTTCGCTTAGATCATCTGCGTTTATCGCTCTCAATTCGGATAACACCTTATTGAACTTCGTAATATGAACTTGAAGAGTTGTAGCATCCTTCATTGAGAAACATAATAGTTTTCTCTTCTAGAACAACAAATCCAGTAATGACGATCCCAAGTAGTTAGTTTGGAGTCTTGCCAACAACTCGCCACACTTTTCTCCTAAAAAAAGTTGCGATTAACCTCGCCACCGGTGACAATCAGATTAAACTCAAGGCTCTTAACAATTGTCATCCCTACTTCTCATGCTTCGTGTAAGATGACTTTCCTTTATCTCCTTCTAAGGCTAGATGCAAGCCATTTTGAACCAGTATGTCATACATATCCACATTCCAGATATTAAAGTTGGTCTTTCCATCGAACTGCTTGATCTTAATTAAACCCTTGATATGTTATCTTCACCAAGAAACTCATCAGCTAAAGCTCAAATAATAGCTGTTAGGAATTTGGTGCAACGGTGTAGATTTTTAGGAGTAGGAAGAGATAATCGATCCAATGAACAATCAAATAAGTAGATCAAATAAAGCACAAAATATGTCTCTGGCAAACATAATCTAGGGGAAAATAAGGGAAATATTATTCAACTAGAGAAAATTACAAGAATACAAACTCTCTCACTAAGAACCTACCAATGTCTGAACCCTCACTAGAAAATAATCTGCTATTTACAATGGAGAATTCTTGATGAAGTACTTCCTTTATAAATGGAGGATATGACAATATACAGAGATCTAGAGAAATCCTATGTTTATTCTTGATACAATAACCATCTGATATATCCTGAAGAGAGAGCCACATGATAGGAAATCATACGATCTAACTTGGAGTAGAAGATGAGCTCAAAATAGATCACCCAGATCCGGCCCAAAAAGCAGCTGCTACTGTCGATTAACTGTACAAAGTGGTAGTCGACTGACTTGTCTTGACCCAAGTCAGAGAGCAAACCATGGTCGACTGCCAAAGAAGCAGTCGACTATACCAAGTCAGAGAGCACATAGTCGGGGCAACTGTCGACTAGTCACTCAACTACTGCTGTTGTTGCCTGCTGCCCTGCCTTCTTCTTCCTACTGCTGCTATTCTTCTCTTACCAATGACGCTTTGACCTCTTCTCGCTTCATCACCTTCACTTCACATCGAACTCAAATATGCAAGACATAGGCCCAATAGTAGCTATGCAGATTATAGAAAAAATGATAGTAGTCTAAATTACAAACGGATATATTTATGAACTAAGACTTGATGCTTTCATTTTTTTTGTTGGTGTTTACTTCTAAACTCAAACTTGTGTGGCTTAGGAACAAACGTTCAATGTTTCTCGCTTCAATATTATGATGTGAAATTTCTTTTTTGGTTAAATCTACTTGTTAAATGTGGAGTTGTCATGGCAATATGATCGTTTTAATTCAATAGTTAACAGGCCAGTCGTAACTGCATAGATGATACAATGACGAACTGATGTGCTAGATCTTATATACGGAATGGATTCTATGTTTTGGAAAGATATATTGATTTGACGGAGATCTCTTTACCCCCGGGGACCTCGCGAGGCCATTGAATCGCAGGATGGATTATGGACTGAGATATGGTCGTGCATAGGGTGATGTTCATGACAACTTTTTTGGGAACTGCCGGTGCCTTTCCGTTGATGGGAGCATGACTAGGATGTCAGAGTTGCTGTTGAGGAGGAATCGGATCTTCCACAGGAGGAGCTGGTTGTCTAAGAGACTTGGTGCGATGGCTTGAGGCCACCGCTCTGCCTCTTAGACTTGGTGGCATGGCGATAAGTCTGATCTGTGTAGTTCCACAGATGGTGCCAATCTATTGTTGCTTATTTTGGTGTGGGAGCATATAAATAGTGAGTTAATATTTGATGGAAACTACTAAAGATCTGACATTTGATCGTTGCCGTAAAAAGTGGTTAGAGCTCTTGAGAGTGGATTTGGATCATTATTTAAACACCGTGATCTGAATCTGACGGTTATTGATGTGACCTATGGGCCTGCAATAAGCCTAAAATACCGGAGATGGCCCAGACGACAGACCCTCTAACGCTCAAGTCGGAAATAGAGAGAAACTGTTGATTGCCTTCTGACTGAGGAGGGAGGAGGGTATTTATAGGCCTGAGAAACAGTCTAGGAGATCGATATGAATCCATTAAATCGATATGAATTCCTTATCTTTTGTTTGAATCTACCCCTCAAGAGATAATCTCTCTAGTTTGGGGATAAGAGATTTAACTAACAGCCTTCATGGGCTGGGTCTCTCTTAGTGGGCCTTATCTGTCACTTTTCATGGGCTTGAAAGAGGCCCATGTCTTATGGAGGAGCTTGGAGAAGGTTTGGACCTGTTAAAGAGGTCCGTTGTGATTAATCTGCCCGTAGAAGCTTTGAGGTATGTACTGGAATCGTACGACACTAATTTGCTTTGATTTTTACCATTATCATAATCCCCCCACTTTCGGAAGACTATTTTCTTTGCTTTCGGGAAGTAGTTCGCCTTGTTTTTTGAATTCTGAAATACAATCTTGGCTTTTATGGTGTATTGGAGATACCTAGAACTGAACAGAGTCATCTAAAGGTGGCGAATGTTTTCCTACATTTTTTTGGAACTTTATGTAACTTTTTCGGATTTTTTTCAAAATTTTCCAAATTTAAAATCATTATTTCAAAATTTTAACTAATTATCCCATTTTAAATTATTTTTCAGAAATTCTAATTATTATTTTTGAATTAAAATAATGAATTTTGGAGTTTTTAATTAACTTTTTAAATTTTAAATGATTTTAAGGGATTTTTTTTGAACAATCAAACCTGGTCATGCTTTTTAAAGCGATCGGGAGTGTCCATCAGACATCAGCTCGCCTGCTGAGTGGAGTGAGTGGCTGCAAGAGCGTTGTGCGATGTGGAACGATCATAGGCGTGGATCATGTGCTAATGCGCATTATGGACTCTTGATGTATATGAAGGAGTGTTTACAGAAATCAGGCGGCTGAAGATTTAAGCGGAGAAGTGGGGAAGGAGAATGGCGATGTGGATGCATCTCGTGCGCCCATCGCAACATAGCGTGATTATCGGGGTGATTCAACAGCTGGTGAACGCTACGAGATGTGGTCCAGCTCGCCCGATTATTTTGTTGAGCTATGGCCATTTTTTTCGAATCTTCAGTGCGTTGTCGACCTACCCCTCTGTCGAGCTAGGAGTTTGGGCGATCAAGGTTGCCTGGGTTCCTTCGAACTTAGCATTTTGAGCAACCAGAGCTTTCGACTAGCTCATCTTCGAACAAGCTATTTCTTCCTCATCGAGCTAAGGAGTGTTTGGTCATCGAGCTACCAGGGACATCGTTGTCGTCGAGCTGTGGGTCGAGTTGGAGTTGTCGAGCTTTAGGGGATGAGTTTAGGTCGGGCAACAGAAGTTGAGTTCCAGTCAAGCTGTGGTGGCGTCGAGCTCTAATCCTGGTCGACCTATGAACCTATCTCGTCGACTTATGGAGATCCTCCATCGAGCTATGCTTTCGTCGAGCTATGGAGCCTCGTCTTCTCGTTGAGCTATGGAATTAACCGAGCTATTAAGTTCTCGTATGGCTACTATTCAGTCGAGCAATGATCCCTTGCTATCATGCTATGAGCTTCGTTCGTTGTCGAGCTACAGGCATCTTCGAGCTATAGCTATGGTCGAATTATCTCTTCCGTCGAGCTATAGAGAAACCTTTCCTTGGTTGAGCTATGGCGCTTCGAACCATCGGTCGAGCTGTCGAAATATGGAGTTTGTGTCGTCGACCAAGAGTTTGGTGGAGATTTCGATGAAGTGGGAGCTCAGAGTCATGTTCGTAGAGTTTTTGAAGATGAACTTTTGAAGAAGGATGAGTTTTAAGTATGTGAAGAAGAAGGGTTTGTTGGATTTTTTGTGGGTTTCGGGTTTCGTTTGGCTCCGACCTGAAACACTATAACCCTTTAATGTGTTAGAGTTAGGTCGGGTTTGAGTAGTTGTTGGGTTTAGATCTGAATGCAATTGCCTTTAATCAAGTAGGAATTTCTTCACTGTTTGGAATTTATTCATTCTTTCCTCACAATTTTGTATTTTGCTCCTTCTTCACTCATTTAATTTGGTTGATTTTGATTTTCGAGCTCAAGCATTGAAGTCGATTCGGCACTTGTTTTCGTAGAGTTTGATCATCTCCTGTCTAGAAGCTTTGTGTGGAGCTTTTGTCGATGTCAACGTTGTGCTCGGAATTGAGTTCGAGTTTTGGAGCTCTTTTAATGAGTCATTGCTTATTGTACTTGTCGATCAAACATTTCATCGTTCATTTTGGTGAACCACTCTTTTGTCGACGAAGTATTGTGTTGTTCACTTGTTTCGTCGATCGAGTGTTTCATCGTTGGAGGAGCGTTCTGTCGGTTTAGGAGCAGAGTGCTTTGATCGTTTAATCTTGTGTATGTAGTTGACCTAGAAGAGCTTTTTTAGAGACAGACTTCAGAAGGCAGTCGAATTGTATACTTTTTGTTTGATCCCAGCAATTTGGAGGGGCAACTCTGAGAGAGAATTGATGTAGAACTTGTCGTTCGATCCGGCAAGTTTGGAGACAACTCTGTGACGGAGTTGAACGTTGAACTTTCTGTATGTGCCCAGAAAGTTTTGTAGAGGCAACTCTAGGATGGAGTTAACATTGAAATCACCGTTTGCGCCCAGCATGTTTAGAGAGAACTCTAAGATGAAGTTGAACGTTGAACTTGTCGTTTGTGCCCAGCAGGTTTTGGGAAGACAACTCCGAGATGGAGTTGAACGTTGAATTTTATGTTTGCGCCCTGTAAGTTTGGAGACAACTCTGAGATGGAGTCGAACGTTGAACTTGCTATTTGATTCCAACAAGTTTAGAGAGAACCCTGTGACAGAGTTGAACGTTGAAATTGTTGTTTGCGCCAAGCAAGTTTGGAGACAACTTTGTGATAGAGTTGAATGTTGAACTTGTCGTTTGCTCCCGGCGAGTTTGGAGATAACTCTCTGATAGAGTTGAACGTTGAACTTGTCGTTTGCTCCCAGCCAGTTTTGGGAGACAACTCCGAGACGGAGTTGGAAGTTTGAACTTGCTATTTGTACCCAGCAAGTTTTGTAGTGTAACACCCCGCAAAATTGAGTTAGTACAATTTTGGCCCGCGTGTGTTACGCACATGTATTTTGTGCAGTTACGGATAATATCCGTAACATATTTTAATACAAATAATCTACGCATATTCTACGTATTTTGATAATTTATTTTTATCATTCTGCCGAATTCATTTTGTATTTGAATTCTTTTTTAGATCTTCTATTTGAGTCAACTAAAAATTTTTTTGATTCATCATTATGTATTTCCATACTTGCATTTATATCAACTATTCTCATATCCTATCCCCTTACACATATAAATACATACTCCTTACCTATAACCACCAATCATCATACCCCCTCCCTATATATATTTTCATACACCCTCTCTCTTACAAAACTCACTCATTATATATATATATATATATATATGTATATACATACAAATATTCCTTATCATCTTTGTTCTCTTCTTTCTTCTCTCCTCCATTTCTGTCAACCCTCCCCTTAATCTCCTTACTAACTTCCCCTAATCACCTCCATTATTTCCCACAAATCCCAACCACTTTCCCCAATAATTTTCCGAACCCACAAAATCCAACCTAACTTATCATATATATATATACTAGGTTTGCCCGTTGACACGTGCCTACGGCACGTCTTCGGAACTGTGCACCTGGTTTGATTATATAAAATAGTTTTGGAGGTCCAACAAATTAATTGAAGTAACAAACATATTATCTGAGAAAACAGTATATCTACCTTTAAGCTCAACCATCACCTTCTTGATCATTAGGTTGAACTTGCCCAAAATGCATATAGTTTGTTAGAAACACTACATAGAGTTTTTTTTAACTTCAGCATAACTTTTAGATGCTTGTAATAGTTATGCAAGGACATTATCATACAGGTTTTATAGAGATTACTCTAATCCCATAATCACTATGAGCATGTCTAAATATAATGGTTTCGCAAGTGCATGTGTGAAGGTATCTACAATACCAATAATCTAAACATTTGTTTGTCTGAGACTTAGTTTGCAATTGAAATACCTCTTATTATTATTTCAACCAAAATGAAATACATAAAGTTCTCAAAACTCTAATCCAAGCTAATCATTTCTTTTATCTCCACTTTGTCTCCCCATTGCACCTTTATTAAAAAAAAACCAAAATGGATAAATAACAAATTTACTTTAGCTGACTTTCTTGAGTGGAGAGTTTGCACCCTTTACTGGTAAACTCCGCTCATCCCAATCCTATATATCCAAACATACAGTAAAAGTTCTTATATGTTATGTTATCCATGGTTTCTAATAATCAGTGAAGTGAACACTTCACGATAGTATTTTCTCTTGTAGTAAAGAAATTAATGTTGCATATTTGCCAAGTTATTTTAGGTTGCTAGTTAGCTTATCTGTCCTGCTATGGTTTGGAAACCCAAATTGAGGCCACCAAATAATCCATCTCTCACTTGCGTACACCTTAAATCAAAAATAATAAAAAACTCATCAAATAAATCACCAAATTAAAATTTTTTGAATCCAAAAATAAAACAATCATACCTCTCTGAACTTAAATCCCATGCACACACAAAATTTGAGTCAGCAAAAAACCGAGTAATCCCCTGCACACAAAAATTAAAAATTAGAATGAGAATTCGGTTAATGAGATGAAATTAGAGTCGTCGCATCGCATATAGAGTCTCTCGATTCGGTAAAGGGCAGTCGCCAATATGGAGTTGCTTGATATTCGCGCTCGATTTGGTGGAGGGGAGTCGCCGATACGGAATCAGCAGCGGATCATATATCGGCACCGACCTCTTGATTGGGGTTCGATATTGGATTT
This sequence comes from Hemerocallis citrina, assembly GCA_017893485.1. Classification (NCBI taxonomy): domain Eukaryota; kingdom Viridiplantae; phylum Streptophyta; class Magnoliopsida; order Asparagales; family Asphodelaceae; genus Hemerocallis; species Hemerocallis citrina. Next base: position 46,763,795 of record CM030368.1, read on the forward strand.
GGATTTGCTTTGAGAATTTCAAATTTTCGAAATTTCAAAATTTCAAATTTTTAAATTTTAAATTTGAATTTTTTTTAAAAATTTCTAAAATTTTCAAAAATTTGAAATTTTTTTTTAAAATTATATTTTAAAAATTTTTTCGATTTTTTTTAAAAAATTGTTCTAATAAATTTTTATAAGTTTTTGATTTTTTTTTATTTTTTTGAATTATTTTTAAAGTTTTAAAATTTTTAATTTTTTAGTTTTTTAATTTTTAATTTTCTTAAAATTTTTAAAATTTTTATTTTCTTAATTTTTTGAATAGAAAAGAGAGAGAGAGAGAGAGAGAGAGAGAGAGAAATATTTAAATAAATAAAGGAGTTGTTTTGAGTGGGGGATTTGAATTTGAGTTTTGGGGGGAAACTTTTGGAGGGGAAAATGTATTTTGTGATGTTAGATCTGGGTCTTTGATTTTGAAGGGATTGAAGCAGAGCCACTTGATAGCTTTTTTTGTGTTTTATTATATAGATATATACACACACACACCCCCCTAACCAGCCAACCCCACTTCCTATTTGTTTTCTCCCACTCATCTCCACTCCGCTATATATACATATGTATATATATACATACAGCCATCATACAATTCATTCACCCTATCTCCTATTCTCTTATTCTCCTACTGTCATCTATTCCTACACCCGAGCCATCTCCTTCCTTCATTTCTTCTACGGCCTCCTTCTTCTTCTACATTTTTCGGAAGCGTAGCACGAAGCGGATCACACAATGAGTTGCGTAGTTTCTTCGTGCATGAGGAATCGACATCATAATATGTAACCCCCATTCTCGCAAACACATATTTCCTGAGTATTTTCTATTTTTCAAATTTTTATAAATTCATTATGTGTTGAATTCGGTTTGGATTTTCTATTAAAATCTTTTCTAATCGAAAATTATATTTATTTTCTGAGTATTTTCTATATTTCAAATTTTTACAAATTCATTATGTGTTAAATTTGGTTTGGATTTTCTATCAAAATCTTTTCTAATCGAAAATTATATTTATTTCGAATAATGGTAAGTTTGAACTTGTTTTCTATTCCTAATTGATCGATTATTTATATTTTTGCCTAATCTAATATGTTATTACTATTTAGATTATTTTAATGAATTTGTTAAACCCTAATTCCTATTTTGTTATACAATCTTGTTGTTGTTTCTTTTGATTATATATTAAAAATTCATCTTTTGTTATTGTGAAAGCTCGCAGATTTTAATCCATCTATTATTATTATTATTATTATTATTTTAAAGTACAAACCAAGTATATTATTTATATATGAATATTCTAATTATTGTGAAAAGCTAAAACTTAATATAATTGTACTCTTTCAATTAATTCTATTTTCTATTGAACCCTATAAAAATCATATAGCACAACCTATTTGAATATTTTTTGTATTAAGTACTCTAATTTAATCTATTATTATCCTAATTGTTTATCCTATTTATCTAAGCCCAAAAACCCTAGTCTTCTTCTCATTGAATCCAAACCCACTACCCTTTAACCCAACATCCAAAATTTCCCTATATATACTAATCTATTTAAACATAACCTAAACCTAACCCTAATTAATTCTCTATTAGCCGCATACTGTGCAAAACCCAACCCCTTACTATTTTAACCCCAAACAGTAACCTCTTCATCTTCTTCCCGTTCTTCTTCCCCTCTGCTTCATCTCTTGCCACCCGGTCCTTCGTCGCCACTTGACCACCTAACGACACCACTACCCTCGCCAGCGTCTCTCTGAGCCCCACCGCAACTCCACATCGCCCTACTGCGCACTGAGACCAACGCCAGCAACCCCAACCCCATCGCTGTCCCTCTTCCACTATTCGGCACCAACCTCTAACAGCCCCTCAAACCCATCGCCTTCTTCGTTGAGCCGGCGGTCGCTTCCTCCACTCGTTCTCTATCATCGTCTACAACCCAACACCATCTTCCTCATCGAGACTCGCTGTCATCCTTTCTGATCGCCTTCTTCCTCTGTTTCCTTTCCGAAATAGAGCACTTCATCTCTTCTTCACCTTTGCAACCCTTGAGCTCCACCATCTCACCACCTTCGGCCATCGTCGCCTCTCATTATCCCCATAACCAACCCAACCACCTTCATCTCCATCCTCGTCGCTAGCCCTGGCTCTCCTCGCCGTCCACCACTTCGCCCCCGTCATCTGCCATCATCGCCGAAACCACCACAGTCACCCTTGCCGTCGTTCCTGCTGCAACCTCCACCATTGCTGCCCACCACCATCCCATCTGAAACATCCTGAATTTTCATATAATTAAATATAAAAAGTTTCATTGATTTCACGTGTTTCGTACGTGCAAATTGATGTGTGTATTTGGCTTTAAAATTATTTTAATGTCATGAACAAACATTTTCATTCTCTTTTAAAAATCCTATTATTATTTATTATTAATTCATAGGCCTAATAGCTTAATTCTAGTCCACCCAAAATAAATTAAATGAATTAATTAAGAGCCCATGGATTTTAGCCCACCTAAATAGCCCACTAGTTAATTCTATTATTAGTTAAAACAACTTGTATGGTAGACTTGTTTTGTAACCAATTAGTGTAATAAATAAATGTACAACTTAACTAGGTGTGCATGTGGAGGCACGTGCATGGCACATAAACGTGCAATGGAGCAGGAGAGGGTGGCCAGCCAATTCATGAGAGTTGGAGAGTGGGAAAGTGGAAAGTTGGTTGCTCACTAGTGGGCAGTTCTTCTAACTCCCAAGTACATCTTAGCGCTTCATCCAAACACATCTCAACCCTTCATTTGTTCATGAGTTGTGTATAAATAGGGGCCCCCCCCCCCCCCCCCCTCTGTCACTCTTATCATTTGCATTTAGAAATTCTTAAAGAGAAAGACACAGAAAATACATTGTGAGAAAAAAATTGAGAGTAAAGAAATTGTGTGAGAGAAAGAAAGAGAGTGTGTGTTCTTGTTCATTGGAGGCCACAAAGCAAGAGAGGAGAAGCCCCGGGTTTTTTCAAGGAGGAGGAGCTCGGTTGCACAAGCTAGGAGGAGAAGGCTAGGATCAAGGAGAAGGGAAGGTAATCGTGCTTTCAAGGAGTTTTCATTGTTCTTCAAAGAGGTGGGCAATTTCTCTAGTTCTAATATAGATATCATGTTAATAGGTTAATTTTATGAATATGCTAGAACAAATAGCAAAATTTGCCATATAATTGCTTTAAAAAGTCTAGTAAGGAAAAAGAGAACTCTTGATTTTCAACATGAGAAAACTAGTAAAATGGATTGAGATTAGTGAATTAAAATTTATCATGATGCCTTATTAATACATTTCATACTAGAATATCTCGATAATTATTAAGCAAAGCCCCATTTTAGCGGCTTTTTACTGTCATGCCCCCATATACATAAAAGACTAAAAAACAATATAGGGGTAATTCTGTCAATTTTTGCCCCTGATCCCTCTACAATTAGAGGTCAAAAATGTAATTTCCACTTAACATTTACTTCACATTTATTTCAATAAATTAATACATAGTAAGTCTTTTCATCTTCTGCTCTTTCTAGAAATCGTGGCCCTCTCCTCTTTCAAAGGAAAAAGAAAACCCCCAAAACCCATAACAGAGGGAAAATCCTTAATTTTATCGTCGTCCCCAAATTCCATGATCTGAAATCCGCCATGGCGAATGGAAGTTCCTCCGATTCCTGCGAGTTCGTCTTCCGTTCCAACGTCCGCGCCGGTCTCAAGTGCGAGTTCACCTTCGCCCTCAAATCGCAGACCCAGCTCTCCCCTTCTCTCGGCCGCACGCGATCTGGTAAGCTTTCTCCTAATCCTAACCCCCAATCCAAGAAACTCAAGAATTCGCCACCTAGATTTGATGATGGTGATGGTGATGGTGATGTCAAGATCCGAGATTTGGAAGTTAGGGTTTCGGTGGAGGAGCCTATTGTGAAGAATCCGGTTCGAATGGGGGTAAATAATGCGACTTCTGCGTAGCAAAAAGTTGAAAGGTTGGATCTTGATGTGGGTATTGAAAGGTTGGATCTTGATGTGGGCAAGGAGGATAATGGAGTCATGGAGAATGCTGGTGGGTCTGTGATTGATGTGGTGGTCGTTGAGGATTTAGTGGAGGTTGGAGAGAATCAGTCGGAATTGGATTAGAATACTGTTTTGGATTTGAAGATGACACAAGAGGATTTGGTTGCTTCTGCCAATGAGAATGCGGGCAGTTTGGAGGAAACACCAGTAATTATTGTTGACAGTGAAGGTGCGAAGATGGAAGATGACAGAGTTGTAGAAATGCCCAAGAGGAGGTTTACGAGGTCGTTGTTGAAAGGCCCTGAAAAGGAGAGTGAAAATGTAGAGCAAGCAGAGGCGGTGGGTGAGGTTACGGTAGAGGATCGAGTTGGAAAGAAGGATGTTGCTGCATCACTGGATAGACCTGCGAGGAGATTCACGAGTCATTACTGAAGCCACCTGCAGAAGATACCTCATGTGGGGTCGGTGTGGAGGATGAGTCTTCGAGCACTATAATGTCTGGGAAAAGAGATGGAACTTAAGATGTCGAAGAAAATTGCTCTACATAAATTCCCGAACAATGTTAGGGAATTACTGGGGACGGGCCTGTTAGAGGGGTTGCCTGTGAAGTATACATTGTCTGTTGGTAAGGTATGTGGCATGTATGCACATCATAATTTCCTCCAGATTTTGTGTGCCAGCTACATTGACATGCTAATGCAATTATGCGGTTTTGTTTGTTTATTATGATTTTACAGCAATACGGGCTTGAAGGAGTGGTTAAGGGTAATGGTATATTGTGTTCATGTTCTTTATGCAAGGGGATTAAAGTGCGTATTTTTTCCCCTCTTTGTTTTCTGTATGATTTTCGTTAGTAGGACCAAGTCAAATAATTAACCAACTATAGGTTGTTTTGGCATACAACTTTGAGCGGCATGCTGGAAGCACTAAGAAACATCCCTCAGATTATATTATCCTGGAGAATGGAAAGAGCCTTTGTGATGTTTTGAGAGCATGCACAAGTGTTCCTCAAGACATGATAGAATCTGCAATCCAAAACGCAATTTGCGCACCACCACTAGCGAAACTCTTTACCTGCCAGAAATGTAATGGTAAGTATAAACATACTTCTGTTTTTGTGCTATGTAGCTGGCTGTTAAATTCTTCTTCACATGTTGTTCAAATATCTTATTGTTTGCATCAAACTACATGTAGAGGTATTTCATACTCCGCGCACTGGTAAGTTTGCACTGATGTGTGACTATTATTAAAGAGGTTGCCAGAGGAATTTGATCTGTTCCTAGATATTAAAAAAAATAAAAATAAAACGTGCATCGCACGTGCAGATTACTAGTTTAATTTAATGGACCATGCTAGTATGAAAATTGTGCTTGTGAATGAATTGTGTAAAGTAGTGTGTAGAATGTAAAATAACACCCATGGATTGTGAAATCAATTGATTAGTATAGAAAGTTGCAATAAGTGATGAATTTTATTTATATTGTATGAATAATATTATATCCCCTTCATTGTTAAATATGTTGTCGTTTAGAATAATAAGAAAAGGAATTAGTTTTGTAAAGTATAAAATTGTAACATCTGTTGTAAATTTATTTCAAAAAAGTGTTAGTTTTATTTCAATTATAACATCTGTTGTAAATTTATTTATGTTGAGAAGCATCAAAGTGAAAGTACCAAGTGTTATACATTATTCATTGTACTCTGATGTAATTTTTATTGAAAGTTTGTAACACTTGGGCTTGTATGGCATTACTGTAACACTGATGTAATGTATTGCAGTTTTATAATATTCGGAATTGTAATACATTTGTGTTGAATAAAAAGTTATAAATTTTTATGTTTTTCTGTGTATTATGGCTTATTGAAGGAAAAGATTCTGGCTCATGTCACGATTTCCCGGTGTATGGAAATTGGGGCGTTACATTTATAGAGCTTACTTTAATCCCATAACCACTATGAGCATGTCTAAATACAATGGTAATGCAAGTGCATGTGTGAAGGTATCTACAATACCAATAATCTAAACATTTGTTTGTCTGAGACTCAGTTTGCAATTGAAATACCTCTTATTATTATTTCAACCAAAATGAAATACATGAAGTTCTCAAAACTCTAATCCAAGCTAATCATTTCTTTTATCTCCACTTTGTCTCCTCATTGCACCTTTATAAAAAAAATTAAAATGGATAAATAAAAAATTTACTTTAACTGTCTTTCTTGAGTGGAGAGTTTGCACCCTTCACTTGTAAACTCCAGTCATCCCAAACCTATATATCTAAACATACACTAAAAGTTCTTATATGTTATGTTATCCATGGTTTCTAATAACCAGTGAAGGAAACACTTCACGATAGTATTTTCACTTGTAGTAAAGAAATTAATGTTGCATATTTACCAAGTTATTTTAGGTTGCTAGTCAGCTTACCTGTCCTGCTATGATTTGGAAGCCTAAATTGAGGCCACCAAATAATCCAACTCTCACTTGCGTACACCTTAAATCAAAACCAATAAAAAACTCATCAAATAAATCACAAAATTAAAATTTTTTAAACCCAAAAATAAAACAATCATATACCTCTTTAAACTTAAATCTCATTCACACACAAAATTCGAGTTAGCAAAAAACTGAGTAATCCCCTGCACACAAAAAACTAAAAATTACAATGAGAATTCGGTTAATGAGATGAAATTAGAGTCATCGCATCGCATGTAGAGGCTCTCGATTCAGTGGAGGGGAGTCGCTTGATATTCGCGGTCGATTTGGTGGAGGGGAGTCACCGATACGGAATCAGCAACGGATCAGATATCGGCGACGACCTCTTGATTGGGGTTCGACATTGGATTTTGATTTGGACTTGCTTTGAGATTTTAAAATTTTAAAATTTTAAAATTTTCGAAATTTAAATTTTTTTAAAATTTTTAAAATTTTAAATTTTTTACTTTTAAAATTTTAAAATTTTTTTAAATTTTCAAAAATTTTTAATTTTCAAAATTTTTTAAAATTTCTAAAATATCAAAAAAATTGAAAATTTTATAAAATTTTAAAATTTTAAAATTTTTAAACATTTTTAAATTTTAAAAAATTTCAAACATTTTTAAATTTTAAAAATTTTAAACATTTTTAAAATTTTAAAAATTTTTTAATAAATTTTTTTATAAGTTTTTGAATTTTTTTTATTTTTTTTGGAATTTTTTTAATGTTTTAATTTTTTAAAAATTTTTAAATAATTTTTAAAATTTTATTTTCTTAAATAATTAAATAAATAAAGGAGGGGTGGGGGGATTTGAATTTGAGTTTGAAGAAGAAAAATATGTTTTGTGAGGTTAGATCTGGGCATTTGTTTTTGGGGGGATTGAAGGAGAGCCATTGATCGCTTTCTTTGTGTTTTATTATATAGATAAATGTGTGGGTGTTCTCCAATTTTGATTTGTTTTGTAGTATCATGATAGTTTCAAATATTGTGCAAAATGAATTGCTATGAAGTGATAGAAGTAGCGAGCAGATATGTTAATTATTTTAGAGGGAGTATAATTAGTTTTAATTCATGATTAAAATCTGTTGTATGCTCAAAAAAGTCATGATTGATTAACTAAAAAGATGAAATTTTAGATGGTTATTTACTGCTTTTAATTTTATTTAATACTATGATTTAAATCTTAGGGTTTGATACATGAATTGATGTATATGTGGATTGTTGTTTGTTGGGTATGGAACAATAGGCTCGAGGGTTTTAGTTTGGTTCATTTTAAATTCTAGAGAAAGAATAGTAGTGTGGTTGGTTGGAGTTCTTGGGTAGCGTGTAAAGAGTGTGGGTTCTATTCTAGGACATGGGTTAGAACCAAGGATAAGCCATTTTTGGGTTTTTGTTAAAAAAATCACTATTTGAGTTTTTTTAACATGAGAACTATATTTTTTGAGTTTTGTATAAATAGAAATGGGTACAAGTATTTTTTTTAGTTAATTTCCACAATAAATTAAATGATTAACTACGGTTTTGATTTTATTTACTCATTTTGAATATTTTGGAGGATTAAGGAATTGATTTTGAAGGATATTAATTTTTGAGTATTTGGAGAATTAAGAATTGATTTTTAGGGATATTATCTTTTGAGTATTTTGGAAAATTAGAAATTGATTTTGAGGAATATTATTTAATGGAAACCAGTTCAAATGTTTTGGAAGTATATGGGAAAATTTAGAATTAATTTTGAAGGATATTAAATTAATTGAGATTGGTACAGATGTTTTGGATTAAATTCCAAATTAGAAAGAATGATTTAGCACAGATTTGCTAATTGGATTTGAAATATTAGAATAGAGATGATGTTGATTGAATTGAGGCTTTCTGAAGTCCTATTATAACAGTTTGAGAAATTTTATCTAGTTATTTGAGAATGACTAGTTTGATAGAATGAATAATAAATGAATTAGATATATGAATGAATAGAATTTGTAATGATTATAAAAGAGATTATGGTTGACCTAAAAAGTTTATAAATTTTGGAATGTGGATTCTAGAGGCTGAGCGAGTCCTGGGATACCGGTGATTTTGTGATTATGAAAGTTTGAGAAATGGCCAATATGGGCTAATGTTCTCGTTTGTTGATTTTAGTCTGGTAGGAGGGTAAGCTAGCTCTAGGTGATATTATTTATGCTTGGATATAATGTAACATCCTAAATTTTTAATTATAATTAAATAAGAATTTGTTTGATTTCACATGTTTTGCACGTGCAAATTTATGTGCATTTACCCTAGAAAAATTATTTATTTTCATATCGTGAACAAGTAATTTAATTCTTCTCCTTTTAATTTAAAAAGCCTTTTTAAACACTATGCCTAATTTTCTAACTCTATCCCACACTAATTAATTTAATTATTTTAATTAGAAGCCCATATACTTTTAGCTCACTAGATTGAGCCCACAAATTTAATTCTCTTTTTAATTATCACAACTTGTAGGGTAGACTAGTTTTGTAACCAATAAATTAAATGAATATTGACAACTAGTAACTAGGGGTGCTTTGTGTGATACGTGCATTGCACTTGCACGTGCCAAGCACAAGAGGAAGGGGTGGCCGGATGGTATCAAGAGAGAGTGGGAGTGATGGAGTAGTGGAGAGGTGGTTTTTGGTTCATGGGTAGTTGTTCTAACTCCCTAATTTATCCTAGCCCCTAATCTACAACCATCTAATTCAATCTTGGCCCTCCATTTTACTTTGAAAAATGTATAAATACCCCCCATTTCTCTTCTTGAAATACTCTAGAAAAATTGATAAAAGAAAAAGAAAGAAAGAAAGAAGTGTGAGAAAAGATTGAGTGGTATTTTGTTGTGTGTTCTTGCACCCATTGGAGGCCGGCTATTCACCAAGGAGAGGAGAAGTGCTCGGGTTCCATCTAGTACAAGGAGGAGAAGGTATTTTGGTGGCACAATCTAGGAGGAGAAGGAACTGTTCGTGTGTTCAAGGAGATTTCTAGGAACTTTCTATTTATTTTTCTTCAAAAAAAGTGGGTGATTTCTCAAGCTTCTACTTTAGATACCGTGCTAGGGATTGAAATTGTGATTATGTTAAAAATGAATAGGAAAGATTGCTATGCATTTGTTTAAAGAGATTAAGAAGAAAAGAACATCAATTAATCTACATGAAAAGTTAGTAGAATAAATTAGATTGTGTAAATGAGTTTGTATTATGATGGCTTGGTAGTTTATTCGCATGCTAAACGGAGAAATTATGATTTTTATGAAACTTTGTCTATGCATGAATTGAAAGATACAATGTGTGGGAAATGTGCTTATGGATAAAGTGTAGAATGTAAATTAATTGAATATTAAATAGATTAAATTGTGGTAAAAAGTGTGTTTATGTGCCATATGCAAGTAATGTTGTAGTCACTTGATTTATTATCCATATTGTCTCTTAAAATATTTAGTTTGGGAAATAGGACTAAATTGAAAAGTTAAATTTTAGTAAGGAATGAAAGAGAGAAAACCTTGTATTGAACACATTATGAATGAGGGAAAATTGTAGATAAAAGGATTCTTATAAAAATAAATGTTTCTATGTCGAAACGTATCTAATTTGATCCATTGTTTAAATTAACTGTGGGAGAAATAGCTTTTTGTGTTAAAAAATGAGTTCTATAAGAATTATAAAAGTACAAGTTACTGTTTTTTTCAAAAAATTATACCCAGGAAAAATCTATATTTTATAAGAACAATTTGAATGAGAAAAATCGAGTTTTCCTAAAAAGAGCTAGAAACAGCACAGTCAGACACAAAAACGTTTTATTAGACTTCACTTAAAGGTTAGTCACTCAGACCTACTGGTCAGTGGGTGTGCGCTAAAACCATTACTGTAGCTCGGCGGCATTTTGTGCTTGGGTTCGAGTCTCGGCAGAGACTTTGTTTTTTTTCTTTTTCCAAAATTTGATTTTTATTCAAAATCCGAACTCAGAACTCAAATAGAATTCGAGTCCCTCTTTAGACAGTTGATCGCTGTGGCCTTTTTGATCTTCGGGTGTGCCACAAGCCGGTTACTGTAGCCAGGCAGGGCGGTTTGATGGGTTCGAAACCGGCCTCTGGCCAGTTTTTAAGTTTCTTTTGATTTGTTTATATATTTTGTATTTCTAAGGGTTTTAAGGGTTTTAAAAAATTAAGAAAAATATTAGAAAATTCTCAAAAAATACATAGACTTCACGAAAACTATTTTCTGAATATTTGGACTATTATAATGAGAATTAGAAGTGAATTTTGAGAATAAGAATTAATAAAATTTTGGATATGATTCTTTTTGTAATTTTGTAACCCCTCTTTTCCCCAAAAATATATTTTTGTGTATTTTCTATATTTTAAAAGTTTTCTAAATTATTTTTTTTCGGTTTTCAAATTCTTTTTGTCAAAATGTATTTTTGGATCTCCTATTAAAATAAAATTTTCGATCAACAATTTTATTGTAACTATTTTTCCATGAATTTAATATTGCAAAAACAAATCTTATTTTTGTTATCGTTACTTTGATTTCCGTTATTATTATTACTACTGTTATTTTTAAGATTATTATTATTATTGCTGTTATTGTTATTGTTTTTGTTACTATTATTATTAGTATTTTTATAAAATCATAAATTTTATATTTTATTTGTTATTTTATTCTAAAATCCTATAATTTTCTTATTGGAGTTTTTACCTAAACCCATTAAGCTCTAAACCCAATTACCCATTAAAAACCCAACAACCCAATATACTTAAACCCATTACCCATTACATTAACTACCCTATTATTTTCCTATTATATCCTAATCTGTTAACGCCAAACCATTCCTAACTCCATATTTCTTTCTTTCCTTATACTAACCTACTACTAATCCTACCACCCATGACTTTCCTAAACTACACCTATTAATTACCTACTAATCACCATACCCAACCTACCCTAACACCACCTTATACTAACCATTCCTAACACCACCTCAACCCGGATTTGCACCAAGCAACCCGACGCACTTTTTTTTTCCCTCTCCTGTAGCCGCCACCAGGGTGCAATCTCCCATCCTTTTTCAACCATATATATATACACATCAATATGTAACTAAAAACCGTGTTGCATATAGTTTTCCCTAACCTTTGCGTCCGTGCTTCATCTCTCCCGCATCCTCTCCATCCGCTGTCTCGCGCTCTCTTGCTCTTAGGATTTTCCTGCACGTGCGCGAGTGCGCGTGTAGATTGTTCGTGAGTTGGTGGATTTTTGTTCGTGGGATTTGCTCCTACTTTTGAGTTCATCATTCTTCATCCCGATTTAAGGCAAGTAACTTGTACTCCAATTCATTTGTTTGATATAAGTCAAAAAGTTCACCTATAGTGTAGTTGGGTCTAGAGACGACTATTGTTTGTGTTTTGCTTGATGGATTTTGTCTCTATTGTGAAAATTTGGCCATAGATGACTCACGACACAATTTGGACATGAATTAATCTAGGATTATACCCGTTCTTGATTTTGATTATGTATGTGTGATTTTGGAAGAATTCGTGATTTGATTGAGACCCATGAGATATTTTCGGTGTGGACATGTCAATAACCTTAATTCATGATGTTTAGACCCTTGGTAGACTCGATTTCATGTTTGAGTGTGTTTGGATCAATTTTGTTGAATCTATGTTGATTTCGTGTTTAAGGGAAAAATCTGTGTTTTGTCGCTGTTCTGTTTTGTTTGCTGTTTTGGACTATTTTAAAGTCAGTATCTCAATTTCGATATAAAACATGAGTTTTAGATAATTTCGTCTATTTTCAAACCCCTCTAACCTTGCTTGGTTTTGATTTCGTATGACTGCGTTATGGCTGTCTTAGTACAGAGGTGTCGATCTTTCCAGATTTTGTTTTGCAGTAATTTTGATAACAAACTATTTTAAAGAACCATGTTATACATATTATTTTAATTTGAAACTTTGGTCAGTGTTTCTTTATTGAGTTAGGGATTACCCAGAATTTTGGTGAATTTTATTGATAAGTTTTATGTGATGTTTCATGCTCGTTTCTAAAATCTATTAGAGCTGTATTTTGCTCGCTGTTCTGTAAAGAATTTTATTTTCACTATGATTCCTTATACTGTATGAAAAATATTTGTGAAATGTGAAAGTTATTATATTCTATCTATTTCATATTTCTTTGGCGAAATTATATTTCGTTTCACTGGTTGCGAGATATCTTAGTTTTCGTACAGCAGTGTTGGGAATTCCAGATTTGCCAAACTATGTTTTCTTGATACTTTCTTATTTTTGATGAATGATCAAATTTTTCTGGAATATTATGAAACTTTTTATTTTATTTCTAGACATATAGGGAAATACCCCAGATTTTTTGTGGATTTATTTGACGAGTTTTGTTGCTGTTTTCTTGACTTTGAATTCGTTTTCCTGATTCCTGACTGAACGTATTTTCTGTTTTTAAATCAGTTTTGAGTTGTGATTTTCTGAAACATGATATGACTTATTTATATTTTCTAGATTCGTGTGGATGTCTATTTTCCAGATCCTTCGAAGGATCCAGATTTGCATTTTCTGTACCGACGGGATTCACTGTTTTAGTACTGTACTGTCATGTTGTCCTGAATATGAACATACAATGATTTGCTCATTTATGTGATTGTCTATCATCTATACGGGTTTATTTGTTACCCGAGACGTGATACTGATTATACTATGTTAGTTTGACACTGTTTCATGCTTATACATGCCTATTTGAGAATAATAATAAAAGTAATTAAGCCGGGGTTTATGGGAAAGATCTAGTAGTGGATAGTGCAGAAACGTGTACTCGGAAGGAAACTTGTGTTTCCTGTATGACATGTTACCGATCAAGTTTACCGATCAAGTTACCGATCAAGTTTACCGATCAAGTTAATATTCTGTTACCGATCAATTTACCGATCAAGTTTACCGATCAAGTTACTGATCAAGTTTACCGACCAAGTTCTGTATTTCTGTGAATACCTGAGTACACTACCCTCTATGGTCCACTATGAAATCTAAAACGAAACTATTTTTTGTAGCAACCATGTGTTATAATATGGGGCGCATGAAGTGCTACCTAGATAGTAAAATAACAAAACTTGACATGACATAATCTGATTTCCTGTATACCTGATTATCCTGTTACATGATTACCTGTTTACCTGTTACCTGTATACCTGTTACGTGATACATGATTACATGATACTTGACACCTGATGCATGTTCACATGATACTTGATTTTCTTGACACTTGATTCATGCCATTTACACTTATTCGCTTTACCATGTTAGTTGTTTATTTTGACATCACACTTATACCATATTGCCAGTTAGTTTCCCCATGTGCTTGTATCCTACATTATAAGTAGCCCTGTAACTTGCAATTGACGGGTACTTGTGTTTTCTCTTTCCCTCTTTCCTGTATTCGTTGAATTGCAGATTTTGGAGGACAGGTTCCAGATGGTATCGGAGACATGAAGTATTAGTGCTGCATTTTATTATACTATTTCTTGTATCTTGCTTGAACAATAATTGTATTTTGAGACTTGAATTTATTCTTGTAATTGGGCAATATGACCCAGGATATTTGTGTTATTCAGATCATGACTATTTGAGATTAATATATTTTATTTCAAGTATTCCTGTTGGTATTTGGTTCATATGTGTATGTGGTTGATTTTTTTGGCTTCCGACTCTGATTATATTGTGATATGTTGTAAAGATTCTTGAACAGCTTATGGATGATGAAAATCATTAGCTGGCTTTTGTTACGTATTCGTATTCCGTATTGTTTTTGGGAAGCAGGGACGTGACAGAGTTTTTAGTGGTATCAGAGCACCAGGTTTGGCAAATGTATTAGTTTGACTGATATATTAGACAAGCTTGGCTCGAACTGGGATCGGCTCAACATTTCACCAACCATGCATGCATAAATGAATTATTATCAACTTTGTTCTGAATACTAATTGTTTTAATTTTGTGCAGACTATGGCTCACAGAGGTTCTACTTCCTGTCCCCAGGAAGATCAGCCTGGGCTTGGGGCCGCCACCACTATGTTGGAGCGGCTGGTCAATATGCTGCAAAACCACAGTGATCTAGTGATGACTGCTTTGGAAGCTGCCTGGGTTCTGACTCCTGCTGAACCTGCACAGGCAGCTCTCCCTCCTCATCCGGGTACAGTTATAGATTTCATGAGGCTGCATCCTGACAAATTCTCCGACACTGAGATGCCTTTGGAGGCTGAGCAATGGCTGATCCGGACAGAGAGTCTGCTACAGGCAGCTAGGATTGCTGATGCAGAACGTGTGGATGTGGTGAGCCTCCATCTGGTGGATCTAGCCCACATTTGGTGGTTAGCCAAGTCCGAGAGGCTTGTGCGGCCTATTGCTTGGGCCACGTTTACTAGGAGCTTCTTGGAGAAGTTCTTCCCTAGCAGTACTCGGGTTGAAATGGAGCAGCAGTTCCTGGTCCCTGAAACAGGTTGGTCGTTATTCTATTTTGGAATTTTTGTTACATATTGTCCACACAATGTTGTAACATGAGACTTTCTTGAAACAGGGCTCCAGGTCTGTAGATGAGTACGTAGCTGAGTTTACTAGACTTAGCCGCTTTGCTGCCGTTCTTGTGGCAAACGAAGAGGATAGGACTCGTAGATTCACATTGGGACTTGAGCAAGATGTCAAGAGGCATCTCGTCTCCCTTCGCTTGCGTACTTATGCTGAGGCTCTTGAGGCAGCCCGAGCTCAGGAGCAGGCTCGTGGCAGGTTGGCTTCTCCAAGCGGATTGTTCCCGTTGCTCCTGTTGGGCCTTCTGGTGGGCCGATTCAGAGGCCAGTCCCGGCTGCTTTAGCAAGGACACTATCCTACTCACTTGCCACCTTGAGGAAGGATCAGACTTGCAACTATTGCCACAAGGTTGGGCATATACGGAGGGACTGTTGGGGGGGCCAACCGTCTTTGCCTTGCATGCGGAGCAAGTGATCACATGGTTCGGGACTGTCTGCAGAGAAGGATTACTGTACCTGCAAGAGGATCTGCTCCAGGAGAAGCACAAGGTCAGGCTTTCAACCTGACTGCTACAGATGCTGAGTCAGACAAAGAGGATGCTCCGGGAATATTTTCCATTTGTTGTTTTGTTGTTCTCTTCTGCTTTCTTCATTCTGTCTCGCACTATTCTTTCATGTTATATTTCTGCATTGTGTTTTTCTACCCCCTTGATCATCAATTCTTTTCTCTTGCTTTTGATTATATCTTAGGTGTTGTCCTTGTTTGTTTACCTTGCTCATGTTCTCTTTTGATTTCGGTGCAAGCAATCTCTTATTTCTGTTTGCCACGTTGATTCTCTCTTATTTCAGCCCGTGTGCCATTCATTGCTTCCCGTGCCTTTCATTCATTCTTCTCCTCCTTGTATTTTCTATATATATATATATATATATATATATATATATATATATATATATATATATATTCGAATATTTTGAGTATTTTGATTATTACTTATTATATTTTGGATCTTCTATAAAATTGTTTTCTAAAACGAAAATTTTGTTATTTCGAATAACTGTATATTTTAATATCACAAATTTCTACTTCGAGCAATCAATATCTAAGTATGCATGGAAGATCGCGTCATTTCGTTCATCGTTTTGTTGCAACTGGATGTCGAGATGGCAAACATGCAACTAGACGTCAATGGAGGCAAATTACAATTGGATATTGGGGAGGCAAAATGTGCAACCAAATATCCAGATGGTAACCTGGAACTTGATGTCGTGGAGGCAAACCTGCAACTTGATGTCGAGAAAGCAAGTCTACAGATGGATATAAATGAGACGAACCCACATCCAAGAATTTCTGCTACTACTATTACTATTGTTTTCCTTATTATTATTGTTATTACTATTACTATTATTATTATTGTATTTTTCTTACTATTTTATTTTTGATGTTGATATTGGATTGCTTTCACCAAAATGATGAACCCCAAATTATTTTCTGTCTTGTATTATTATTCTTACCAGTATTGTTAATATTTTATTATTATTATTATTATTATTACCAGTATGATTATGATGATTATTATTGTTATTGTTATTTTTATTATTATTGTAATTATTATTTTATTATTAATATGTGTTGATTTTTGTATTATTAATATTATTTTTGTTAACGCCCATTAGTTTTGACTTAATTATTTAAATTAAAGTCCTCCTCTAAAGCCCAATTTTATTTTGGTGTCTCATTCTTTTCTTCTCGCTCGGATCATCGCTTGATGTCACGTGGTCTACAACGACTTGTCTGCAGTTTGGAACGTCACCATCAGAGTGGCGCAGCGGAAAGCGTAGTGGACCCATAACCCGCAAGTCCCAAGATCCTATTGCGGCTTCACCTTCCTTGCATTGTTTGTTTTCCCCCTATCTCTTGCAATTGTTCTTATCCGTTGACTTATTGTTTGTTCAATTCTTTCTTGTCTTTTCTCTCTTTGATTTCAGTTCTGCCTACTCCCCATCTTGCTTTGTTATCATGTGTTGTTTCCTTCCTTTGGTACTGTTTGCTTCTTTTCTTGCATTCCATTTGACATCCTTGTTAGCCACTTTCTTCATTCTTTATATGGTGTTGCCTTTGCTTTGTTCCTTCCCCATTAGCCCTCTGTTTTATTACCCTTCCCTAGTTTGTTTTTTGCCTTGTCCTATGTACCGCCTAAGCGAATTTCGAGAACGAAATTTTGTTGTAAGGTGGGTAGGATTGTAACCCCTGTTTTTCCAAAAAATGTATTTTTGTGTATTTTTTGTATTTTAAAAATTTTCTAAATTATTTTTTTCGGGTTTCAAATTCTTTTGTCAAAATGTATTTTTGGATCTCCTATTAAAATAAAATTTTCGATCAATAATTTTATTATAACTATTTTTCCATGAATTTTATATTGCAAATACAAATCTTATTTTTGTTATCATTACTTTAATTTCGTTATTATTATTACTAATGTTATTTTTAAGACTATTATTATTATTGCTGTTATTGTTATTGTTTTTGGTACTATTATTATTAGTATTTTTATAAATCATAAATTGTAAATTTTATTTGTTATTTTACTCTAAAATCCTATAATTTTCTTATTGGATTTTTTACCTAAACCCATTAAGCTCTAAACCCAATTACCCATTAAAAACCCAAGAACCCAATATACTTAAACCCATTACCCATTACATTAACTACCCTATTATTTTCCTATTATATCCGAATCTGTTAACTCCAAACCATCCCTAACTCCATATTTCTTTCTTATACTAACCTACTACTCATCCTACCACCCATGACTTTCCTAAACTACACCTATTAATTACCTACTAATCACCATACCCAACCGACCCTGACACCACCTTATAGTAACCATTCCTAACACCACCTCAACCCGGATTTGCACCAAGCAACCCGACCCACTTTTTTTTTCCCTCTCCTGTAGCCGCCACGAGGGTGCAATCTCCCATCCTTTTTCAACCATATATATATACACATCAATATGTAACTAAAAACCGTGCTGCATATAGTTTTTCCTAACCTTTGCATCGGTGCTTCATCTCTCCCGCTTCCCCTCCATCTGCCGTCTCGTGCTCTCTTACACTTGGGATTTTCTTGCGCGTGTAGATCGTGAGTTCGTGGATTTTCGTTCGTGGATTTGCTCTTACTTTTGAGTTCATCGTGCTTCATTCCGATTTAAGGCAAGTAACTTGTACTCTAATTCATTTGTTTGATACAAGTCGAAAAGTTCACCTATAGTGTGGTTGGGTCTAGAGACGACTATTATTTGTGTTTTGCTTGATGAGTTTTGTCTCTATTGTGAAAATTTGGCCATAGATGACTCACCACATAATTTGGACATGAATTAACCTAGGATTATACCCGTTCTTGATTTTGATTATGTATGTGTAATTTTGGAAGAATTCATGATTTGGTTGAGACCCAAGGAATATTTTCGGTGTGGACATGTTAATAACCTTAATTCATGTTGTTTAAACCCTTGGTATACTCGATTTCATGCTTGGGTGTGTTTGGATCAATTTCTTGAATCTATGTTGATTTCGTGTTTAAGGAAAAAATCTGTATTTTGTCGCTGTTCAGTTTTGTTTGCTGTTTTGGACTATTTTAAATTCAGTATCTCAATTTCGGTATAAAACATGAGTTTTAGATAATTTTATCTATTTTCAAACCCCTCTAACCTTGCTTCGTTTTGATTTTGTATGACTGAGTTATGGTTGTTTTAGTACAGAGGTGTCGATCTTTCCAGATTCTGTTTTGCAGTAATTTTGATAACAAACTATTTTCAAGAACCATGTTATACATATTATTTTGATTTGAAACTTTCTTCTGTGTTTCTTTATTGAGTTAGGGATTACCCAGAATTTTGGTGAATTTTATTGATAAGTTTTATGTGATGTTTCATGCTCGTTTCTAAAATCTATTACTGCTGTATTTTTCTCGCTGTTCTGTAAAGAATCTTATTTTCACTATGATTCCTTATACTGTATGAAAAATATTTGTGAAAATGTGAAAGTTAGTATATTCTATCTATTTTCATATTCCTTTGGCGAAATTGGATATCGTTTCACTGGTTGCAAGATATCTTAGTTTTTGTACAGCAGTGTTGGGAATTCCAGATTTGCCAAACTATGTTTTCTTGATGCTTTCTTATTTTTGATGAATGATCAAACTTTTCTCGAATATTATGAAACTTTATATTTTGTTTTTAGACATATAGGGGAATACCCCAGATTTTTTGTGGATTTATTTGACGAGTTTTGTTGCTGTTTTCTTGACTTTGAATTCGTTTTCCTGATTCCTGGCTGAACGTGTTTTCTATTTTCAAATCAGTTTTGAGTTGTGATTTTCTGAAACACGATATGACTTATTTATATTTTCTGGATTCGTGTGGATGTCTATTTTCCAGATCCTTCGACGGAATCCAGATTTGCATTTCTGTACTGACGGGATTCACTATTTTAGTACTGTACTGTCATGCTATCCTGAATATGAACATACGCTGATTTGCTCATTTATGTGACTGTCTATCATCTATGCGGGTTTATCTGTTACCCTAGACCTGATACTGATTATACTATGTTAGTTTGACACTTTTTCATGCTTATACATGCCTGTTTGAGAATAATAATAAAAGTAATTAAGTCGGGGTTTATGGGAAATATCTATTAGTGATAGTGTAGAAACGTGTACTCAGAAGGAAACTTGTGTTTCTTGTATGACATGTTACCGATCAAGTTTACCGATCAAGTTACCGATCAAGTTTACCGAACAAGTTTACCGATCAAGTTAATATTCTGTTACCGATCAAGTTACCGATCAAGTATACCGATCAAGTTACCGATCAAATTTACTGACCAAGTTCTGTGATTCTGTGAATACCTGAGTACACTGCCTTCTATGGTCCACTATGAAATCTAAAACGAAACTATTTTTTGTAGCAACCATGTGTTATAATATGAGGCGCATGAAGTGCTACCTAGATAGTAAAATAACAAGACTTGACATGACATAATCTGATTTCCTGTATACCTGATTATCCTGTTACATGATTACCTATTTACCTGTTACCTGTACAGCTACTATGTGATTCATGATTACATGATAGGTGACACTTGATGCAAGTTCACATGATACTTGATTTTCTTGACACTTGATTCATGCCATTTACACTTGTTCAATTTACCATATTAGGTTGTTTATTTTGACATCACATTTATACTATGTTGCCAGTTAGTTTTCCCCATGTACTTGTATCCTACATTATAAGTGGTCCGTAACTTTCACTTGACGGGTACTTGTGATTTTTCTTTTCCTCTTTCCTGCATTCGTTGAATTGCAGATTTTGGAGGACAGGTTCCAGATGGTATCGGAGATATGAAGTATTAGTGCTGCATTTTATTATATTATTTCTTGTATCTTGCTTGAACAATAATTGTATTTTGAGACTTGGATTTATTCTTGTATTTGGGCAATATGATCCAGGATATTTGTGTTATTCAGATCATGACTATTTGAGATTAATATATTTTATTTCAAGTATTCTTGTTGGTATTTGGTTCATATGTGCATGTGGTTGACTTTTCTGGCTTCCGACTCTGATTAAATTTTGATATGTTGTAAGGATTCTTGAACAGCTTATGGATGATGAAAATCATTCGCTGGGCTTTTGTTACATATCCGTATTCCGTACTCTTTTTAGGAAGCGGGGCGTGACAAATTTAAGATGAAAAATAATTTGTTGAACATAGAAAAAATTGAGAAGAGTTCAAAGAGGAGAATTTGACTTATAAATTGTTGAGTAAAATTTAATGTAAGATTGTTTAAGATTATGCAAGTTGTGGATGGAAAATAAATTGAAAAGAAACATGATAAAATGTGAAATTTGTGAATATGTGTACTCTCATTTTGATGAGCATGGAAAGAGAATTGAGACTCTATATTAGCTAAGTCCCTATGTCGGCAAGAATGAAATTTTGAAAAGAGAAATGTGATCAATAAAGACCAAGTTTGGGTTATGGTTAATGATTGATATTTAAGACCGATGTAGAGGTAACTCTTATTCTAGAGTATTGATTTTTATTTATGATTCAATTATCTAAGGGTTAGATACATAGTGGAGATGTGATGAAAGTAAGAGAAAAACATAAGTATGAGGGCCACTGGATCTGTGGTGTGAGAGTGTTTACAGCATGTCCTCATGATGCGTTATGATTAGGACGTGGATACTACTCCAGGATATCGTACCGGTGGCGATGCTTGTGGGGTGTTTGGTGACTACGGGTGGTGCCATTGTCCATGGTGGAGGTGAATTGTCCACTGGATGCCTGCATGATGCGTCATGTGTCAATGCGTGGGATTCTCTCCAGGATGTCTGGACATGGGCTCATAGCTCATAGAACACCTAGGATACTTACAGTAGTTACCATAGTAGAGTAGATCATGGCGAGGGAATCAACCCTACAAGATGAAGAATAATTAAGGGCTTGCCCTCGGATCTATGTAGTATGGGATGCACAGAATTCGAGCAAGTGTGCATTAGTGTCATGTAATAATAATAATTGCATTAAGGACTAAGTGCACATTCACACACAACATCAATAGGATAGTCCCCCTTAGCTTTGTTTGTGACAAGTGTGTGCTTTCGAAGTAAGAGAAATTGATGTATTATATCCTAGCGTCAGTTGTATGCAACTGACGTACCCACAGTTTCTATGTAGGACAAAGTGATTGACAAGAATTAAAGATGAATGATGCTTAACGATATGTTCAAGTTATTATTCAATTCATGTATAATGTTATAATTTGCTTCCGCTGTGTAAAATGTAATCATTGTTGTAATAAAAGTTTTTAATTACTTGTAAAACTGTACGAAGAGAAGTGAAAAGATCCTGTGGAACTTCAAATTCAGTCTTATTTGAAATTTGGGGTGTTACATATAAGGATAGGCACTAGGCAGAGTTATGGCTGAAAAGAACGACGAACATGTCCGGTAAAGAACTGCGGTTCCTAGGAATGTTCGGGACGGATAGGATACGCTGGTAAATCCATGAATGGTGGGCTAGGGGTAGGCATGGTTCGTAGTTACGGGTGATCGACTTGCTGATTTTGTGACCTAGGATACTTCTGGTAAATCTGCATGTATGGGCTACAGGTAGGCTGGTGAGTTCGATGTAATGGCCATTAAAGAGTTACGGCTCCTAGGAATGTTCACGACTGAAGATACGCCCGGTAAATCTTCATGTATGGGCTAGGGGTAGGCTGGTAAAGTCCACGATCTTTAGGGTGCAATTTGCACGTGATTACGCATTGGAGTACGGTCATCGAGTTAGGTTTGCATAACGAGAGATTCAACCCTATAACGAGGAGAACATTAAGGGATTGCCCTCGGACCTATGTTGTATGGGCGGCATAGAATCCGAACAAGCATGCATTAGAGTTGCATTGTGTGCATAGATGTTTGCATTAGTCATTAGATTCGTGGCATACACTGACATCCTTAGGATAATCACTTTTATACTTTATTTTCTGCATTAAAGTTTGTGATTGTTATAGGGTTGAGAATTGATTTGTTGTAGCATTGCATCAGTTGCATTCAACTGACGTGCCCGTAGTTCTTAAGTTTTGCAGGACTCGGATTAGCGAGCGGCGTGGACATGAGTTTGGTGTCGAAGGATGTTGCAAGATTGAATATTTTTGATGATATAAGTTGTATTCTATATGTAATTTCCACTGTGCATTATAAAGACCTATTTTGTATTGAAAGAGTTTTAAATTCCTTGTATTTTTGTACGAAATTGAAGTAAATATCCTGGTTTTGCTACGAATTACCTGTGTTTGGAATTTGGGCCGTTACATGTAGAGACAACTCGAAGACGGGGTTGGAAGTTGAACTTGCCGTTTGCGCCCGGAGACAACTCTAGGACGAAGTTGATATAGATCTTGTTGTTTGATCCAAGCAAGTTTGGAGACTACTCTGTGATGGGCTTGAACGTTGAACTTGACGCTTGAGCCCAGCAAGTTTGGAGAGGGCTCTGTGATAGAGTTTAACGTTGAACTTGCCGTTTGCATCTGGCAAGTTTGGATAGGAAACTCTGAGACAGAGTTGGTCGTTTGAACTTCCAGTTTGTGCCCAGCAAGTTCGGAGACAACTCTATGACAGAGTTGAACTCTGAGCTTATCGTTTGACCCCGACAAGTTTTGAGGGAAAACTGTGAGACGGAGTTGTATTTGGAGCTTGTTGTTTGGTCCCAGAAGTTCTTGTAGATAACTCTTTGACAAAATCAAACGTAGGGCTTGCCATTTTATCCCGGCAAATTTGTAGAGAACTCTGTGACTGAGTTAAACTTTGGACTTACTGTTTGCACTCAACAAGTCTGGAGAGGCAATTCTAGGGCGGTGTTGGATGCCGAGCCTATTGCATGATGATAAAGGGTTGTTAGAAGGATTCGAGCAAAGAGTGGGGCACTAAACTCATTGTATGGAGTTTAATGAGTTGTTGACGGAGCTTCAGCATAGAGCGGGGAACCAAACTTATTGTATGAAGCTAACGAGTTTTTGATGGTGCCTAGGCAAAGAGCAAGACATTAAACACATTGTTTGGAGTAAACAAGCTGTTGATGGAGCCTGAGCGAAGAGCAAGGCACTGAACTCGTTGTTTGGAGTCAACGAGCCGTTGAGCCTGAGCGAAGAGCAAGGCTTTTGAACTCGTTGTTTGGAGCGAACGAGGTTTTGATGGATCCAAGACGAAGTGCAAGGTGCTGAACTTGTTGTTTGAATTCAACGACTTGTTGTAGGTGCCTGAGCAAAGAGCAAGGCTTTTGAACTCGTTGTTTGGAGTCAACGAGCTGTCGATGGAGCATAAGCGAACAGCAAGATGCTGAACTCGTTGTTTGGAGTCAACGGGTTGTTGTTGGAGCCTGAGCGAAGACCAAGGCTTTTGAACTCATTGTTTTGAGCGAACGTGTTGTTGATGGAGCCTGGGTGTAGAGCAAGGTATTGAACTTGTTGTTCGGAGTTACCGAGCTGTTAATGGTGCCTGAGCGAAGAGCAAGGTGTTGAACTCATTGTTTGGAGTCAAAGTGTGGTTGTTGGAGCATGAGCAAAGAGAAAGACTTTTGAACTCGTTGTTTTGAGCGAACAAGTGGTTGACGGAGCTCGGGCGAAGTGCAAGATGTTGAACTTGTTGTTCGGAGTCAACGAGTTGTTGATGGATCCCGAGCGAAGAGCAGAGGCATTGTACTCTTTGTTTGGAGCCAATGAGTTGTTGCTAAAGTTTGAGCGAAGTAGAAAGTGTAGAACTAGTTGTTTGGGTTCAACGGGTTGTTATTGGAGCTCGTGCAGAGAGTAAGGCGTTGAAATCTTTGTTTGTAGTCAACGAGTTGTTCTTTAAGCTTATTTCTAGTCTTTTTTATGTTGAGGTGAAGTCCTTTGTGTTTGTTCAGCATTGAAGTAATTTTGTTCTTCTTTGTGATGAACAAGGAGTCGTGTACATCGGAGGAGGTATCTGAGAAGTCGAGTTTCCTTCTCTTCGTAATGCGTTGTGCTTGAAGGAGCTGGGACTAGCTCGTTTGCATGATAGATTATGCGAGACAGAGTTGGAGCTTGCTTAAGTGAAGGTGGTAGGAAAGACTTGGATGTTGCCCACCTAAGGAAGACTTGTCTTGAATTTTATCATCAAAAGTTGAGACGGCCCTCGGAAGTTGTGAGCTGGTAGGAGACCTGCGAAGAGGTTCGTGTCTCTTGGGCGGAGTATCCCTCTAGTGTGTAGCTGGAAGAACGACTTGCAGGCTAGTTTGTTGTACAATATTTACAATACTTTTTTATAGCAATTCTTAGGCATGAAACGTCAACACATTGTAATTCTACAGTTGTAATGAGACTTGTAGTGATGATAGATCTGACCGCATAGATTTGCTATAGTTCTGTGATTTGAATAATTCTTTTCATATGCTTGATCATTGCTGTGCAACTTGTCGTTGAGATTGATGAGCCGTTCACTGAGTTCTTTGAAGCTAAATAACAAGACCTCAAATTTGTTGTGTATAGCTAACAAATCGTCGATGGTATGCGTAATGTTTGACGGAGTTTAGAACTTATATGTTTTGTACTTAGGTAGTTGTAGGAGCAACTCTGAGAGAGAGCTATTTTCCAAACTTTCTGTATGGGTCCCCCAACAAATTGTAAGTCACATCAAGTGGCGAGAAAAACTCCAAGTATTGCTTTTACAAGTTTTATTGAAGTAACTGCAATCCACGATTTTGGACCTCTAATCTTTCTTTAAGGAATTTTAACTAACTTCATGAACAAGTCGAATGGCGAGTTGAAATTTGAACGTACTTGGTTGTAGGTTGCAAAAGTAACTCCGAACCATGGGTATGGATTCCGAACTTGTTAGTTTAGGTATTAATAGGTTGCAGGGGCAGATCAAATGACGAGTTGAACTCTAAATTTGCTTTGTTGAAAATTTCTAGAGTAACATCGATAAATGGGTATGGACTCAGATCCCGTTGTCGAGGCTTTAATGGATTTTAGGAGCAAATCGAATGGCGAAGCAAACAATGAACTTGCTTTGTTGCATATTGTTAGAGTAACTTTGAGCCATTGGTATGGACTCTGAACTCATCTTATAAAGATTTTTTTAATGATTTTTTTTGTAATTTTTTTCGGGAGTAGGTTTGGCATTTAACTCATTTTACGCATTCCTAGAGTTGTACGATAATTTTGCAAAAAATAATACAAAACTTTATTGAAAAATAAAACTAAGTGGCTACTTTGGTGACTGGCCTTCATTACATGCATTGACCTAAGCGTTTGGTAGCTAGCCTTTATTTAGAAAACATTGAAAACTTATTAAAGAGGTGGGCGTTAAGCTCCCTTATTGAAGTTCATGAGATATTCCACTTTCCATGTCCCTGTTGATATCTCTTTGCCCCCCGAGTCTTCAAGTTGATGGGCCGTTAGGCGAACAACTTAGTAGACCTTGTATGAACTTGCCTTTTTTAGAGAGAGACTCCCCATGTATTGCAGAGATAAGGGGAGATCTTCAAATTTGCCAATATGTTTAGGCAAAACTATCTCTTTCCGTTGAATTAGTGGAGTGGTTTCAGGCGGGGGATTCAAGTATGTCGCAGTATTCTGATGAGGACGAACTTGGACCTAGTGAGAGATGATTTGGCAGGTTTGGGAGTTCCCTGGTAGGATTGTCTAGTGCAGTAGCTCCAAGCTTGTTTATGGGCTTGGATTTACTGTGACTTCTTTCTAGCGGTAACTATATGGCATCGAAGGGAAGAACCGAGCCCCCTATTGTAGCAGTGCAGCATGCTCGTGCTGCTTTTTAGCTCCTACAACTTGGACTATGCCTGCTGCTGTTAGAAACTTCATTCATGTGAAATGCAGAGGCAACTACATGAAAAGCTACTAGGCCTGGGAAGCCAAATATGGCATTGTACACGACTTTGATGTTGACTACCATGAAGTCTAACGCTTTCGTCCAAGTTTCTGGGGCTTTTCCTGCCATCACGTCGAGTGTGATGATTCCTTCGACTTGCACGGCTGCGCCTGAGAAGCCATAGAGTTTGTAACCGACTGGCTTGAGTCAGTATCGTGAGAGCTTTGAAGCATCAAATGTGGCCATGAAGAGGATATTTACTGAGTTGTCGTTATCTACAAGGATGCGTCGCACCTCATGGTTTGTCATGCATAGGTTAATAACCAATGCGTCGCAATGAGGTGTTTTGATGCCCTCGAGGTCTTTTATCGGAGAATGATTCAGAGAGGTCCAAACTCTTTGCAGGCGGAGCATTGTGTACAAATTAACTTTCCTCACAAAGGCTTTGCGAGAGGAGTTGGAATGACCTCTGTGAGTAGTATGGAGAATGTCCATGTGTTCAGAGTCTTCCGATTTGGATGGCCTCTCCTGACACTTATTAGCCCCTTCGAGCCTGAGGGGTTTCAACGTCGTTATCTTTCTGAACGAATTTGGAGAGATAGCCCCTGCAAATCATACCTTCAAGTTCTTCTTTACAGGCTCGGAAGCCGTCGGAGGTGTGTCCATGGTCCTTGTGAAATGTGCACCACTTGTTTTTATCACTTCTTTTGTTGTCCGTTGTTATCTTGAGAGGAGGGTGGTTATCCCATCATTTTCAACTGCCATGAGGTTAGCAGACAAACTTGCATTCTGCAGAGTGAACTTGTCGAAGCGGGGTGTTGGAGGAGGATGGCATTGACCTGCATCGTCTTTCTGAAACTACTTGGGTGCTTCTTCGCTTATATTCTTACATTTGTTCCCGGAAGGTGACTTTTTCTTGCCTTGTGGATTGAGAGCTTCCTCAACTCTGTTGTATTTTTCACTCCTTTCTAGGAGCTCAGTGAAATCTTTAGGAGGTTTCTTCGCAAGGGAAGATTTTAGTTTTGTATTAGTGACGTTGTGGCGGAATGCTGTAGTCGCCACTGATGAGTCCAAGGAAAAGATTGACCTTGCTTCGACTGTGAAGCATTTGACGAAGTCTTTCAGCAATTTCCCTTCCTTTTGCTTTGGGTTCCAACTGGGAGACACTTGTTTTTTAACCTTACGGCTGGTAACGAAGTGCACTATGAAAAGCTCCTCGAGCTGGTTGAAGAAGAATATTGATTTTGGAGTGAGGCGGGAGTTTGCAGATCCTTTCAATGTTGCAGAGAATGTTCGACACATGAAAGCATCAGTGGCATTGTAGACCATCATGAGGGTCTTGAAACTCTCGATATGGCCAATTGGGTCTGATTCCCCATCGTATTATTCAAATTGAGGAGCTTTGAAGTCCTTTGGGATGGGTGCATCGATGATGGTTTTACTGAAAGGAGGTCGAATAGGGTGGTGGGTCGTGCTGAAGAGGTTTCCCTCATTCTTTATATGTTCTAGATGATCGTCTACCTCTCAAATACGGTGAAGGACTTGGTCGTCCTTCCCCTTGGATCCTGTTGAGTCACCGGATAATTCCTGGAGGACTGACCCAGATCTTGACTACCTTAGATAGTTCGGATGATGTCAAGCTTGAACTTTTCTAATTCAGCCCTAGTGACTGGGGCATCTTTCTCTTTCTTTCTCTCAACATCCTTTCGGCTCTCATGAGTCGAGCTTCTTTATGAAGTGCCCCCTGTGAGAGGAGGAGTGTCTAGATCTCTACCTTCAAGGAAAGTTGCTTCTTCGGTTCATTTGATGTTCTGAGCGGGAGGCCTCTGTTTGGGCATGCATCTTAACCAAATGGATCCGTAGATCTGTTCCTTGTTTCATGGCGTTGACGATTTGACGGAGATCTCTTGACCCCTGGGGACCTTGCGAAACCATTGAATTGCTGGAAGAATTATGTACTGAGACATGGTCATGCAGAGAGCATTGTTCATGATGGCTTTGTCGGGAGCCCCCCGGTGCCTCCGTTGACAGGAGCTTAACTAGGCGATCGGGGCTGCTATTGAGGAGGAATCAGATCTTCCTCAGGAGGAGAGGGTTGACGAAGAGAGTTGGTGTGATGGCTTGAGGCCGCCAGTCTGCCTCTTAGTCTTGGTGGCATGGCGGTAAATCTGATCTGTGTAGTTCACACAGACGCACCAATCTATTGCTGCTTGTTTTGGTGTGGGAGCAAACAGATAGTGAGTTAATATTTAATGGAAATTACTAAAGATCTAACCTTTTTTTGTTGTGGTAAAAAGTGGTTAGAGCTCCTGAGAGTGAATCTGGACCGTTGGTTGAACACCGTGATCTGAATCTGACAGTTGCTGATGCAGCTGATGGACTTGCAAAAAGTCTGAAACACCGTGTAATGCCCCGATTTTCGGTAACTGGGAAACCGTGACATAAGCCAGAATATTTTCTTCAATTAGCCACAATACACAGAAAAACAGAAAAATTTAAAACTTTTTATTCAACACAAATGTATTACAAATCCGAATGTTAAAAAATTGTAATACATTATAACATTGTTACAATAGTACCTTTACAATCCCAAGTGTTACAACTTTCAACAAATGACATCATAGTACAATGTATAAAGAACAACACTTGGTATTTCACTTGGATGCTTCCCTAACAATAAACAAATTACAACAATGAATAAATTACAATAATTGTTACAAATGAAATTACAACATATATTACAGCGGAAGCTTAAATAAAGTTGACTCTCTGCTTCTCTAGCCTCGAGTCCTCCTGAATCATTTACCTATACTTATGCAATCCAGTACCTGTATTTCTGCAGTCCAATACCTATTGAAGGGCGTCAGTACATATATTGATGCTTTAAGGCTGATAACTAGCAGTGAATCTCAACTATAGCAAACAGAATGATGAAAAGAGGAACGAGTATATATATTTGATGTGTCAGTGTATATTATGACTTAGACTCTAATGCAAGATAACTAATGCAAGGATGCCCTTAACGCAAGCAAGACTCTGGAACAGTATGCAGCCCATACTACATGCGCCCCATATCAAACCGTTTCTTCATGTATAGGGATTTGAACATGCGTTATGAATTCTACTTTGTACACAATCCTGTTCGGGACAATACCACGTGACTGGTGAGATTACAGAAGGGGTCGAGTGCCACCAATGCAGTACACTCATGGTGTCTCCGTTTGCCACTACTACTCGGCGTACCGGACCTTACTCAAAAACAAGGTTGCAGGTACGGTCTAGTTCCGTTACTACAGTTACTATAGTGGTGATCGTGTTTTCCACTATTGCCCAGCGTACCGGACCTCATTTAAAAACAAAACGAACATAGGGTCTCGCAAGCGCAGGATAGCACGAAGCCTACCCTATGGCACCCATAAGTCACGGTATTTCAGGAATTAACAGTGCGAAATACGTAACCCATGCTTCCAACTCGTGAGAAGGCACCGTACGTATCCCTTTGACGGGAAGGTACAACCCAATAACACTACCTAGTGCCAGCCTATAGGACAGGTCGGATCATAAGGAATCACCCTTAACACCAACTCTTTTCCTTCGGTGAATAATGATAAAAAGTAATGGTTAAGTAGTAATAGCCAAAAGTTACTACCCTAATGATGTCACTAACCCTGAACAATCCTAGGGATGATAACAGTATAAAATCAACATGCTAGGTCTTAAGTTAGACTTCGCAAGATACTCTACTAGGCTGCTCAACCTAGACTTACCAGAATCCCTAAGGATCTGGTTCATGGCCTATAGATCCAAGACCTCGGCAATACAAACGTATTCGCATGCTACTACCCTGAACTTGAATTTTGTCATACCATGGTCCTCAATTAACCAACACTGGTTAAAATCCGAAGGTACACAAGGTGTGACTCGTTCACAGTCCCTTAGGAGTAAGGTAAACACACGTCTTAATATTCGATATCCCTAGGAAAATGATATCACCCTAGATGAGCACAAAAAATTGTGTATTAGCAAAGAAGCTACATACGAGTAACCAAAAACACATGCGAGCTAAACAAGCTATGTATGGGAACAACTACATAAGAGCCAGGTGATCAGCGTATGAGACAACAACATTCATACGAGTCAAATAAGCTACGTACGAGACCAACAGCTACATACGGGCCAGTCGAGCCGCGTATGAGATAATAACATACATACGAGCCAAATAAGCTACGTATGAGACCGCAGCTACATACGGGCCAGTCGAGCCGCGTATGAGCAAAACCACACATAAAAACAACCATACAGGTAATCAACCTAGAAGCAACCAAACATGCTTACTAGCAAAAAACTTGATCTTCTATAATTAGAAGCAACAGAAGAATCTACAAACAATCGAAAATCGGCATTCTACCAATGAGAAGCCCAAAAGCGACACAAAAGCCTTCCGACAGCCTAGAAGCAACCAGTGCTACGCTTATCAAATTTTAACAGATATATACTTTTTAGAAAGGTAATAATATCTACCACAAATCTCTAGTGGAACACTATTTCAGACTCTGTAAGGAATCCAAAATCCGGTCCATCGAACACACTCAACAGTTTAACCAAACTGCGGATTTTCAACAAAAAGCTGAAACTTCTACAGCTTGTAACTTTTGCTCTACTTATCGGAATCTAACGAAACTGGATAATTTGAAAAGGTGGGAACATCTACTACAAATCTCTAGTTGACCACTTCCTCAGATTCCGTAAGGAATTCCAAATTCCTGACCTCGAACATACGCAAATAATTACCAAACTACAGATTTTCAATAAAAAGATGAAACTTCTGTAGCTTGTAACTTTTGCTCTACTTATCGGAATCTAACGAAACTGGACAATCTGAAAATATGGGAACATCTGCTAAAACTTCCCAGTTGACCACTTTCTCAGATTCCAGAAGGAATTCCAAATTCCTGACCTCGAACATATGCAAACAATTACCAAACTACAAATTTTCAATAAAAATATGAAACTTCTGTAGCTTGTAACTTTTGCTCTACTTATCAGAATCTAACGAAACTGGACAATTTGAAAAGGTGGGAACATCTACTACAACTCTCTAGTTAACCACTTCCTTAGATTTCGTTAGGAATTCCAAATTCCTGACCTCGAACATACGCAAACAATTACCAAACTACAGATTTCCAACAAAATGATGAAACTTCTGTAGCTTGTAACTTTTGCTCTACTTATCGAAATCTAACGAAACTGGTCAATTTAAAAAGGTGAGAACATCTGCTAAAACATTCTAGTTGACCACTTTCTCATGTTTCGTAAGGAACTCCAAGTTCCTACCCATCGAACACATGCAAATGGTAATAAAACAGCAGATTTGACAAAGGAAAACTGAAACTTTGAAAGGCTATAACTTTTGTTCCACTCATCGGAATCTAACCCCAAGAAGGCAATTCAGAAAGGTGAGAACGTCTCCTACAACTCCCTAGTTGGTCGGCTCCTCAAATTCAGCAAGTAAGACTCAAAAACTACAAGGAATCAAGACAGATACAATTCCAACTCACCAAATACACAGCCAAGCTAAAAACATTCAAAGCCCATAACTACTACTCCGCTTGTCGAAATTTAACTGGAGAGGACAATTCGGAAAGGGGAGAGTCTCTAATAAAACACCCTAGTTGGCCCGAACCTCAGATTCATCAAGCAAAACCTTCAAAAATGACAAGGAATCAAAACAGCAAACATCCTGTCAAACAGCTAGTTGCTGTATTTTTCCAGGACCATAACTCCTACTAAGTTTATCAAAATTTAATCCGAGAGGTCAATTCGGAAAGGGGAGAGTCTCTACTACAACTCCCTAGTTGGTCCGAACCTCAGATTCAACCAGTAACACACTCTAAAATATCAAAGAAGCAAAATAGCATTTTCCAGTGCAATCTGGCTACTGTGTTTTGTAAAGAGCATAACTTCTACTTCGCTTATCGGAATTTAACCTGAGTGGTCGATTCGGAAAGGGGAAGATGTCTAATAAAGCTCCCTAGTTGGTCGGCTCCTCAAATTCATCCAATAAGAGGCTCAAAAATGACAACCAAACAGAATACTGAGCTTCTCAGCCGAACTCGTTGTCCTGACTTGCAACGGCCATAACCTATGCGTCTCTTATCAGAATCTAACCCGAAAGGCCAATCTGGAAAGGGGAGAACATCTACTACAATTCTCTAGTTGTTCTACTCCTCAGATTCTACACGTAAGACACTCAAAAATAACAAAAAAGTAAAACAGTGAGCGCTTCAGCCAAAGCTGACTGCGCTATTTGTAACGACAATAACTCCTACTCCGCTTATCGGAATCTAACCCAAGAGGCCAATCTGGAAAGGGGAGAATTTCTACTACAACTTCCAAGTTCGTCTCCACTTCAGATTCTACCAATAAGTCACTCAAAAATATCAAAGAGTCAAAACAGCAAGCACACTCAGCTCAAAGCTGGCTGCTGCATCTTCCAAATACCATAATTCCTATTTCGCTTATCGCAATCTAGCCCAAGAGGCCAATTCGGAAAGGGGAGAATGTCTAATACAACTTCCTAGTTGGTCGGCTCCTCAGATTCAACTAGTAAGACACTCAAAAGTATCAAGCAACCAAAATAGCAACGTTCAGCCAAACAGATAGTTGTTGTTTTTATAATGGTCATAACTTTTGCGTCTCTTATCGGAATTTAACCCAGAGGTCAATTCGGAAAGGGAAGGACGTCTATTACAACTTCCTAGTTGGTCTCCTCCTCAGATTTCAAGAGGAACCCAAAGTTTTATCACCTTGAACCTACTGCGATACTAACCCCAAAACAGGGAGCTCACTGTTTTGACTTGAGACTCGCTATTTTGGGGAAATGCTCGTTTCACCTATCAAAATGGCTCCAAAAAATCCCCAAAAATTCCAGCAAGGTAACAACACATAATAGAACCTCCCACAAAAATTTCGGATGAAAATTCTACCATTAACCTAGTTAAACAAATTTAACCCTACAACCCTAAAAACCGAATCTTTATGCATCTAATTTGTGTTCTACAACTACAACATTCATATGAATCTTTACTCTAGTCCATAAACATCTCATGCACATGGATCTAGTTCAATACAACAACAAACAACAATAATAATACTAATTTATAACTAAAATAATTATGAGCGAGAAACCCCCACCTAATATCGTGTAGGAAGAACTAGACATGCCTTCTCCTCATTGCTCCTTGTTCTTGCTCCTCTCAAGAACACTCTTTGAAAAACCTATCTCTCTCTTTTTTTTTCTTTTGATCCTCTCTTTCTTTTCTTTCTGAATCTTTTTACTAAATTAAAACAAGTAAAACACGAAGTAGAAATTTGTAGAAGGAAGAGGTGTAGAATGAGATGAAATGAGATGGAAACACTTCAAAAATGGATGGGTTTCTTGCCCTAATGGAGGGAGGCCGGCCAAGGGTAATGGGGAAGGGGTTTGGGGGTGTTTTATAATGTAAGGGGTGAATTTCTGTGGGTGGGAATGAAGCCACATGTCAATGGTTCTCATGATTAATCAATTGGGGATTTATTTGCAAATAATTATTGCAATCACCCCCCTATTCTAATCCCTACCCTCCATCTCAAAATAATGGATCAAAAATAAAATATAATTTCCCAAATCACATACTATACGATTTTGTACGAACGTACAAAATCGTTACAGTTCAAACATGTACGTAAATCTGAATATACAATATTTTTCATTAGTGAAAACGAACAAATCGGTACAAAAATAATTTAATTCCAAGAAATAAAATAAAATAATTTTATTGCTGGCTCGGAAGATTTCAGTATTAATTTGATACAAAACAGTCGTATACCGACTAGTATATGTACATATATAATGTTTATTAACAAAACCGGGTGATGTCCACCAAAAATATTTCAATTCTGGAAATAAAAATAAAATAATAATTTTTAATATCTGCCTGGTATTTTCCAGACATTTTTCCAAAAATGCATTTTTCAAGATTTTGCACAAGTGCACAAAACTGATACAATACGCATATATACTTACTAGTATATATATCCAGATAGCTTTTTATCAGTAAAACCGAGTAATTTCCAATTAAAATATTTTAATTTCACAAATAATAATTATACAAATATAATATTCATCCGGGATATGACAATACTCTCTCCTTAGAATAGTTCTGTCCTCAGAACCACGTTAAGTCAGGAAAACAGACAAACATCCATACACTAAATAACTCGAGGAAAGAAAGCTTATACGACTTTCTGGCTCCGAAGTGACTCATCCACGAACTGGTTCTCCAAAGAACCTAACCTTGATCCCAAAGCTGCCTGAAGAATCTGCCAAAGTCGAGACGTAACTCTCGAATATTGGTCATAACTGCTGACGCTGGCACTCCATGATGCTTCCTTACGCCTTAAATGTGGACTTTCGCTAATTTCTCTAGCGACTAAGTCATCTTTATCGGGAACGGGAAAAATGTGCAGACTTTGTCAACCGGGTTCCCAATAACCCAAATTGAGTCATACATTTTCGAACTTCTGGGTACTCCTGTAATGAAGTCCATACTGATATTCCGATATTTTCCTTCATCAACTTGCCGCTTCAGTGCTTTAATCCCTGCATCTTCTGCCTAAGCTTTCTGACTTGCTCACTTAGACTCGGTTGCGGCTCCCATCGTGCCAAAACTGAGCTCTAAAACTTGAGTAATCGCTTCAATACTGGCCTGCCTGATCTCAGCATCTTGCTTCTTACTTCCTTCACGATCCTTGGCTGAGGCCAATTCTTCATCTATCTCGATCTTTTGTAGTTCGGTAGCCACTCCCTCCTTAGAATAGGACATGGCCTACGACCGCCACTTCAGATTTCCTAGATTCTCTCCTGTAATTTGCTCGAAGCTGATGCTCTAGATGGTGTATTTAAACAAACCAAATCTAGAGTTGCCTCCCGCACACAACTAACTCTTGAAAAAAAATAATTCAGACAAAAGAATATGATGAACTAAGTTTGTACAAAATAGTTGCCTGGATTTCATATATATATAAATCCAACTGGTTACAAAAAGTGTTTCATCATACATTACTTCTTAGTCCAAAATAAATTTCAAAATTACAACTTTTAACTTAGTTGCAGTTCCATATGCACATACTGGTACTAGCACTCTTGCCTTCTTCAGCTTGCTGGTAGTAAGTGCGAACTCTACCCTTGGTGAACATGCTCCTTTCCTTTATTGTTCATCTTCAGAGTTGATCTGCCGTCATTATTATGAAACTGGAGACAATCTGGTCAGATATGCCCAATCTTCCCACATTTGTAGCAAACACGGGTATCCATCTGAGGGTCCTTCCTCATGCACTGGCTCATGAAATGACCTTGCTCACCACATAGGAAATAGCTTCCTGGTTTGGCGCCTCCAAGTTTTTCCTCCATCTTCTGAGTCTTCTGCTCCTGACCTCGGTCCTCGAACCCTGATGTTGGTGCAGCTCTTTTCCCTTGTTATCGTGGACAGACTGATTTCTCGTGCCCATCTTCCTCACAGAAATGACATACTACAACCTTGGTGGTCTCCAGAACTTGCTCCCATTCACGCTGTAGTTGTGCCAATCTGGTGTTGAAATATTCCCGCTCCTCTACCAGACCTGCTAATGCAGCTATGCAAGCATGACCCAGTTGCTTAGCTTGATGATCTTTCCTGGTCCTGCACCTCCTCAGATTCTTCATTTCCTGTCGTATGCTGGCTGCCACCGCTGTGCAATGATCCACACTTAGCTCATGCTGTGGTGAAATCTCCTTCGGCTCCTCGCTCAAGATCACCGGATCATCCCTTGAAACTGGCTCACTTTCTTCCATCAACACCTCCTCGGTTAGGATATCCTCGAACACCATTCATGTGTTTTAAGGATGGTAACACATGTACTAGAGTTAGTCCAGGTATAGAAAAATTATAAAACATAAATTGAAAGAAACAACAATATGAATTATAATTATCTACAACTAGCTAAAACCCGACTCCTAAAAGGCATCCAAGTTTAATTTTCCTACTGTGTCGGACTATAAATTGAAGTCGGCTTACCACTCCGATTTCCAGTAACTGGAAAACCGTGACATAAGCCAGAATCTTTTCTTCAATTAGCCACAATACACAGAAAAATAGGAAAATTTAAAACTTTTTATTCAATACAAATGTATTACAAGTCCGAATATTACAAAATTGCAATACAATATAATAGTGTTACAATAATACCTTTACAATCCCAAGTATTACAACTTTCAACAAATTACATCATAGTACAATGTATAAAGAACAATACTTGGTATTTCACTTGGATGCTTCCCTAACAATAAATAAATTACATCAATGAATAAATTATAATAGTTGTTACAAATGAAATTACAATATATATTACAGCGGAAACTTAAATAAAGTTGACTCTTTGCTTCTCTAGCCTCGAGTCCTCCTGAATCATGAACTTGTACATCTACAATCTAGTACGTGTACTTCTGCAATCCAATACCTATTGAAGTGGGGACGTCAGTACATATACTGACGCTTTAAGGCTGATAACTAGCAGCGAATCTCAACTATAGCAAACCGATTGATGAAAAGAGAAACGTGTATATATATTTGATGTGTCAGTGTATGTTATGACTTAGACTCTAATGCAAGGATGCTCTTATTCTAATGCGAGAAAGACTCTGGAATAGTATGCAGCCCATACTATATACGCCCCATATCAAGATGTTTCTTTATGTATAGGGATTTGAACCCGCGTTATGAATTCTACTTTGTACACAATCCTGTTCCCAACAATACGATGTGACTGGTGAGGTTGCAGAATGGGTCAAGTCCCACCAATGCATTACACTCATGGTGTCTCCGTTTGCCACTACTACGCGGCGTAACGGACCTCACTCAAAAACAAGGTTGCAGGTACGATCTAGTTCCATTACTGCAGTCACTATAGTGGTGATCGTGTTTGCCACTATTGCTTGGCGTACCGGACCTCATTTAAAAACAAAACGAACATAGGGTCTCGCAAGCGCAGGATAGCGCGAAGCCTACCCTGTGGCACCCATAAGTCACGGTATTTTAGAAATTAACAGTGCGAGATACACAACCCATGCTCCCTACTCGTGAGAAGGCACCGTACGTATCCCTTTGATGGGAAGGTACAACGCAGTAACACCGCCTAGTGCCGGCCTATAGGACATGTAGGATCATAAGGAATCACCCTTAACA
Organism: Hemerocallis citrina; assembly: GCA_017893485.1. Lineage (NCBI taxonomy): Eukaryota > Viridiplantae > Streptophyta > Magnoliopsida > Asparagales > Asphodelaceae > Hemerocallis > Hemerocallis citrina. The sequence goes on from CM030368.1 coordinate 46,801,546, forward strand.
CTAACTCTTTCCCTTCGGCGAATAATGATAATAAGTAATGGTTAAGTAGTAATAGCCATAAGTTACTACCCTAACGATGTCACTAACCCTGAACAATCCTAGGAATGACAACAGTATAAACACAATATGCTAGGTCTTAAGTTAGACTACACAAGATACTCTACTAGGCTGCTCAACCTAGACTTACTAGAATTCCTAAGGATCTGGTTCATAGCCTATCGATCAAGATCTCGGTAATACGAATATATTCGCATGCTACTACCCTAAACTTGGATTTCGTCATACTCCGATCGGCGATTAACCAACACCGGTTAAGATCCAACGGTACACAAGGAGTGACTTGTTCACAGTCCCTTAGGAGTAAGGTAAACACACGTCTTGATGGTCGATAGCCTTAGGGCAATGATATCACCCTAGATGAGCACAACAAACTGCGTATTAGCTAAGAAGCTACATACGAGTAACCAAAAACACATACGAGCTAAACAAGCTACGTACGGGACAAATAACTATATAAGAGCCAGGCGAGCTGCGTATGAAATAACAACATACATACGAGTCAAATAAGTTACATATGAGACCAACAGCTACATACGGACCAGTTAAGCTGTGTATGAGACAACAACATACATACGAGCCAAATAAGCTACGTATGAGACCACAGCTACATACGGGGCAGTCGAGCTGCATATGAGCAAAATCACTCATAAAAACAACCATACAAGTAATCAATCTAGAAGCAACCAAACGTGCTTACTAGAAAAAACATGATCTTCTATAATTAGTAGCAATAGAAGAATCTACAAACAATCTAAAATAGGCATTCTACCAATGAGAAGCCCAAAAGTGATACAAAAGCCTTTCGACAGCGTAGAAACAACCAGTGCTATGCTTATCGGATTTTAACAGAAATATGCTTTTTAAAAAGGTAAGAATATCTACCACAACTCTCGTGTGGAACACTATTTCAGATTCCGTAAGGAATCCAAAATCCGGTCCATCGAACACAAGCAACAGTTTAACCAAACTGCAGATTTTCAACAAAAAGCTGAAACTTCTACAGCTTGTAACTTTTGCTCTACTTATCAGAATCTAACGAAACTGGACAATTTCAAAAGGTGGGAACATCTATTCCAACTCTCTAGTTGACCACTTCCTCAGATTCCGTAAGGAATTCCAAATTCCTGACCTCGAACATACACAAACAATTACCAAACTACAGATTTTCAATAAAAAGATGAAACTTCTGTAGCTTATAACTTTTGCTCTACTTATCGGAATCTAACAAAACTGTATAATTTGAAAATGTGGGAACATCTACTAAAACTTCCCAGTTGACCACTTTCTCAGATTCCATAAGGAATTCCAAATTCCTGACCTCGAACGTACGCAAACAATTACCAAACTACAGATTTTCAATAAAAAGATGAAACTTCTGTAGCTTGTAACTTTTGCTCTACTTATCGCAATCTAACGAAACAGGACAATTAGAAAAGGTGGGAACATCTGCTACAACTCTCTAGGTCACCACTTCCTCAGATTCCGTAAGGAATTCCAAATTCCTGACCTTGAACATACGCAAACAATAACCAAACTACAGATTTTCAATAAAAAGATGAAACTTCTGTAGCTTGTAACCGTTGCTCTACTTATCGAAATCTAATGAAACTGGACAATTTGAAATGGTGGAACCATCTACTAAAACATCCCAGTTGACCACTTTCTCAGATTCTAGACGAAATTCCAAACTCCTGACCTCGAACATATGCAAACAATTAGCAAACTACAGATTTTCAATAAAAAGATGAAACTTCTGCAGCTTGTAACTTTTGCTATACTTATCGGAATCTAACAAAACTGGACAATTTGAAAAGGTGGGAACATCTACTACAACTCTCTAGTTGACCACTTCCTCAGATTTCCTAAGGAATTCCAAATTCCTGACCTCGAACATACACAAACAATTACCAAACTACATATTTTCAATTAAAAGATGAAACTTTTGTAGCTTGTAACTTTTGCTCTACTTATCGAAATCTAACGAAACTGGACAATTTGAAAAGGTGGGAACATCTACTAAAACTACCTAGTTGACCAATTTCTCAGATTACGTAAGGAACTCTAAGTTCCTACCCATCGAACACATGCAAATGGTAATAAAACAGCAGATTTGACAAAGGAAAACTGAAACTTTGAAAGCCAAAAATTTTTGTTCCACTCATCGAAATCTAACCCAAGAGAACAATTCGGAAAGGTGAGAACGTCTACTACAACTCCCTAGTTGGTCGGCTCCTCAGATTCAGCGAGTAAGACACTCAAAAACCACAAGGAATCAAGACAGATACAATTCCAACCCAGCAAATATACATGCAAGCTGAAAACTTTCAAAGCCCATAACTTCCACTCCGCTTGTCAGAATTTAACCCGAGAGGTCAATTCGGAATGGGGAGAGTCTCTACTACCGCTCCCTAGTTGGCCCGAACCTCAGATTCATCAAGCAAAACCCTAAAAAATGAGAAGGAATCAAAACAGCAAGCATCCTGTGAAACAGCTAGTTGCTATATTTTTCCAAGACCATAACTCCTACTCTGCTTATCAGAATTTAACCCGAGAGGTCAATTCGAAAAGGGGAGAGTCTCCCCTACAACTCCCTAGTTGGTCCAAACCTCAGATTCAACCAGCAAGAAACTCTAAAACATCAAAGAAGCAAAACAGCATGTTTCCAGTGCAATCTGGCTGCTGTGTTTTGTAAATTGCATAACTCCTATTTCCATTATCGGAATTTAACCTGAGAGGTCAATTCGGAAAGGGGAATATGTCTACTACAACTCTCTAGTTGGTCGGCTCCTTAAATTCATCCAGTAAGAGGCTCAAAAATGACAACCAAACAGAACAGTGAGCTTCTCAGCCGAACTCGCTATCCTGATTTGCAACGGCCATAACTTATGCGTCTCTTATCGGAATCTAACAAGAGGGGACAATCTGAGAAGGGGAGAATGTCTACTACAATTCTTTAGTTGGTATCCTCCTCAGATTCTACAAGTAAGATACTCAAAAATAACAAAGAAGCAAAACAATGAGCGCTTCAGCCAAAGCTGACTGCGCTGTTTTGTAAAGGCCATAACTCCTACTCCGCTTATCAAAATCAAATCCAAAAGGCCAATCTGGAAAGGGGAGAATGTCTAATACAACTTCCTAGTTGGTCTCCACTTCAGATTCAACCATTAAGTCACTCAAAAACTACAAAGAGTCAAAACAGCAAGCACACTCAGCTCAAAGCTGGCTGCTGCATCTTCCAAATACCATAACTCCTATTCCGCTTATCGGAATCTAGCCCGAGATGCCAATTCTGAAATGGGAGAATGTCTACTACAACTTTCCAGTTGGTCGACTCCTCAGATTCAACCAGTAAGACACTCAAAAGTATCAAGTAACCAAAACAACAACGTTCAGCCAAACAACTAGTTGCTGTTTTTGTAACGGTCATCACTTTTGCGTCTCTTATCGGAATTTAACCCAAGAGGTCAATTCAGAAAGGGAAGGAAGTCTACTACAACTTTCTAGTTGGTCTCCTCCTCAGATTCCGAGAGGAACCCCATGTTTTATCCCCTTGAACCTTCTACGACACTAACCCCAAAACAGTGAGCTCCCTGTTTTGACTTGAAACTCACTGTTTTGGGGAAAAAGCTCGTTTCACCAATCAAAATGGCTACGAAAAATCTCCAAAAATTCCACCATGGTAACAACACATAAGAGAACCTCCCACATAAATTTCGGATCAAAATTCTACCACTGACCTAGTTAAACAAATTTAACCCTACAACCCTGAAAATCGAATCTTTATGCATCTAATTTGTGTTCTACAACTTCAACCTTCATATGAATCTCTACTCTAGTCCATAAACATCTCATGCACATGGATCTAGTCCAATACAACAACAAACAACAATAATAATACTAATTTATAACTAAAACAATCACGAGGGAGAAACCCCCACCTAATATCATGTAGGAAGAACTAGCCACACCTTCTCCTCCTTGCTCCCTGTTCTTGCTCCTCTCAAGAGCACTCTTTGAAAGAGAACTCATGAAAACCTAACTCTTTTTTTTTTTTTTTCTTTTGATCCTCTCTTTCTTTTCTTTCTCAATCTTTTTATTAAATTAAAACAAGTAAAACAAGAAGTAGAAATTTGTAGAAGGAAGAGGTGTAGAATGAGATGAAATGAGATGGAAACACTTCAAAAAAAGATGGGTTTCTTGCCCTAATGGAGGGCCGGCCAAGGGTAATGGGGGAGGGGTTTGGGGGTGTTTTATAATGGAAGGGGTGAATTTGTGTGGGTGGGAATGAAGCCACATGTCAATGGTTCTCATGGTTAATCAATTGGGGATTTATTTGCAAATAATTATTGCAATCACCCCCCTAATCTAATCCCTACCATCCATCTCATCTTGATGGATCAAAAATAAAATATAATTTCCCAAATCACATACTACACGATTTTGTACGAACGTACAAAATCGTTACACTTCAAACACGTACGTAAATCTGAATATACAGATATTTTTCATTAGTGAAAACGAACAAATCAGTACAAAAATAATTTAATTCCAAGAAATAAAATAAAATAATTTTATTGCTGGCTCGGAAGATTTCAGTATCAATTTGATACAAAACAGTCGTATACCGACTAGTATATGTACATATATAATGTTTATTAACAAAACCAGGTGATGTCCACCAAAAATATTTCAATTATGGAAATAGAAATAAAATAATAATTTTTAATATCTACCCGGTATTTTCCAGACATTTTTCCAAAAATGTGTTTTTTCAAGATTTTGCACAAGTGTACAAAACTGATACAATACGTATATATACTTACTAGTATATATATCCAGATAGCTTTTTTATCAGTAAAACTGAGTAATTTCCAATTAAAATGTTTTAATTTCAAAAATAATAATTATACAAATATAATATCCGTCCGGGATATTACATACCGGGGATGGCCCCAGCGACAGACCCTCCGACACTCATGTCAGAACCAGAGAGAGAAAGAGAGTTTGAGAGAGAAACTGTTGATTACCTTCTGACTAAGGAGGGGAAAGGGTATTTATAGGCCTGAGAAACAATCTAGGAGATCGATATGAATTCCTTATCTCCTATTTGAATCTATCCCTCAAGAGAAAAGCGCTCTTGTTTGGGGATAAGAGATTACATGGACTATGTCTCTCTTAGTTGGCCTAATCTATCATTGTGTTTACCAAACCTAACGAATACTCCACCACGATTTATCAGTTCAGTATGATTTGATGCATTAACCCTCCTTGGTTGCACTTAGATTGATCAATATGTCTTGATTTAGTGCCTAACCCCTCCTTGGTTGCACTAACAATGACTTATATCACTCGATTTAATGCCCAACCCTGATTGACTACACAAACATCGACCAATATTAATCCAACTTAGTGTCCTAGCCTCTTTGCTTGTACCAACATCGACAAATAGCCCTGACTTAGTGCCTATCCTCTGCTTGGGTGCACCAACATTACTCAATTTTATCCACTTTAGTGGCCTACCCTACTTGGCTTCATCGACATCGACCAAACAATAACCATTCCTGATGAGTGTCTCTCATACACAACTTGTAATGCTCGAATTTACATACAAAATTGAAGCACATTCACAAGGAAAACCCAGCTCAAAGATACTAAAAGAAACAAAACAATCGACAAATACTATTAGATAAGGAGGACAACCACCAATCTATTTCTTCGAGAAGGGACTATAGCACCAAAATACACTAATGGTCAACGAATACCCACTACAAACCCCAACCCCAAAGTGAAGTTTGGAGTTGCCACTCAACAGAGAGAAATATATTTAAAATATTTTTATAGAAGATGAGTAACTATACCCCACCAATTCATTGAATTCAATATTCAAAAGTCAAATTTTGAATTAACTTGCCTACATGATTGTATGGTTCAATGCTAAAGTACAACCCTAAATGCACAACAACGAAATTCGAACCTCGAGTATAGCCTAAAAATACCCCCCACCTTTACAGCGATTAAACAATTCGGCACTAGTCCAACCGTACGGACTGTAAGGAACCACCACCGATCCACCGTGAGTACGACGCATGGTCATCGACATCCAGTCGAAGAAGGAAAATAAACCAGAAGATGGAGAAAGACACATCAGCACACCTTCCAAGCCAGACCACATGACAACCATCATTAATCCCACCTTTGGCCAATCCTCTTCCAAGAAAGTGGCGGACAACCACTAAAAAACTCAAAGAATGCCCACCACCAACAGTTATACCCTAAATTTGGGCTGATGTAGTCCAAATCTATGACTCCAGAAAAGGAGCAGTAATCAAGTTATTCCACTTAGAAAGGTATATGGTTCCTCACTCATCTCTTATTCCATTTGGAGGGAGGGGGACGGAGAAGGTAGACCTCCTCCTCCCCCTCGAGATTAGATCTTGTAGTTGGGAACTAGTAGGAGAGAGAGAGGAAAAAGAGAGGAGAAATGCTACATATACCCTAATTCCTACTCCAAACTTACCCCAAACACTAAAAGAAAAACATTTATCTTTAAAAATGGTTTAAAAAATAAATAAAACCTTGTCTTTTAGTGCTTGGGATAGGATTTGGGGTATGAGTAGCATACCTTAAAAGGAGAGAGATGTGAGAGTTTTGAAGCACAGATGACTACCAACTCAATGTCATTGAATTCATTACTATATACACATGCACATATCTATGCGCATATAGGAATGTGGATGGCTTCGTAGGATGTAATCAACGTCAAGTTCTCTTTGCATAAAACTTTATCTTACGGTTATGGAGGATTGTATAATTATTGTATATACAACTTGCCAAAAGAATAATATATACAGTTTGTCACTCCCTTAGAGCATCCACAGTCGTTAGTGGCAAAAATGGAAAAATGGCATAATAGAAATTGGCAAATTGGCAAAATACAACCCTAGTGCCTCTCCATCAATAGGATCTTGATTATGTTGTTGAGGCGGATCCAACTGTTGAGGAGAAATTTGGTCCTCCACAGAAAAAGCTTGTTGACGAAGAGAGTTGGCTTGACAGGCTTGAGGTCGCTGTTCTCCCTCTTAGTCTATGTGGCATGGCCGTAAATCTGCTCTTTGATGTAGATCTGTGTAGTTTTCCACAGACGGCGCTAATCTGTTGCTTCTTATTTTGGTGTGGGAGCAAATAGATAGTGAGTTTATATTTGAAGAAAACTACTAAAGATCTAACAATTGATCGTCGTCGTAAAAATTAGTTAGAGCTCATGAGAATAGATCTGGATCGTTGATTAAACACCGTGATCTGATTCCGACGGTAGCTGACTCGGCTGGTGGACCTTAAAAAAGCCTGAAATATCGGGGGTGGCTTCGACAACATACCTCCGACGCTCAAGTCAGAATCAAAGAGAGAGAGAGAGAGTTTAAGAGAGAAATTGTGGATTTATTGATTACCATCTGACTGATGATTCGGGAATGTATTCATAGACCTGAAAAACTATTTAGGAGATTAATATGGATCTGTTAGATTGATATGAATCTCTTATCTCCTATTGATTCTTCCCCTTAAAAGATAAAACTCTCTTGTATGGGGATTAGAGATTTGACTTACAGACCTCATGGGATGGGTATCTCTCCTTGTGGGCCTAATCGCTTTTAATTGGCTTGACAGTGGCACATGTCTTGTAGATAAGTCTAATGAAGGCCCGAACCAATTAAAGAGGTCCGTTATGACTAATCTGTCTTTAGAAGCTTTAGAATATGTGTTAGAATCGTACGGCCCTGATTTGCATCATCACAACGCATAAGAAAATCGTCAGATGTGACCGCTTAAAGGAGGAGGAATTCTTCCTTAAGCTAGACTTCGAGAAAGCGTATGACAAAGTGGATTGGAATTGCATTATGGAGGTACTCGATTATATAGGATTTGTAAGAAGATGGAGAGGATGGATTGAAAGTTGCAAGAGGGAAGCGAAATCATCTATCCTAATCAATGGTAAATGTGGTAATCTCATTGCTTGCAGAAGAGGCCTTCGTCAAGGCAATCCACTTTCCTCTATGCTCTTCACGCTAGTGGCAGATGGACTTACAAAAATGGTGTATCATGCGGTGAAACAAACTCATATGCACAGTTGGAGGGTTACAGTCGGAGGTGGCCATTCTCATTCTTCAATTTGTAGATGATACTCTCTTGTTTGGTAAAGGTGACGCTTAAGGTTGTCATCTACAAGTGTATTTTTCTACTATATGAGAGATGGAGTGGATTGAAGGTGAATTTCACAAAGATTAGCATGGTGACACTTGGGAGGGGTGACCCACTTACTACTGAGGTGCTTGACCGTATTTTAGAATGTTGAGTGGAGACTATCACAATCAAGTACTTGGGAGTCCCTATGAGACCAAACAAACTAAGGAGGGGGAATTGGATTCCACTCGTTGAGAGAATTGATAGAAGATTAACGGGATGGAAGGGCAAACACCTCTCCTTTGGTGGATGAATTGTTCTTATCAATTCGATCTCTCTAGCCTTTCCTTGTACATGATGTCTATTAATGAACTCCCATCCTGGGTCATGTCAAATGTCAAAGATTGATCGCATTAGATAGGATTTTCTTTGGAAAGGGTCAGAGGAAGGACGATGTGGGATACCATTGGTTAGTTGAAAGAGAATTTGTCTTCCTTAGAGGATGGAAGGATTGGGATCTTCGAGCTCCGATGAATGAATCAGGCTTTGCTTTGCAAATGGTGGTAGAAGATCAACAGAAGACTAAACACTGCATAGTCATGCCATTGGAGTAGGTTTCGAAGACAAAAGAGATTCAAATTCGGAGGGGGATTGAAGAGATGAAGCATGTCGTTAATATGGAGAGGAATTACCAAGCTAGGTGAGTTCATTCATTGCAACAATACCTTTCTGGGGAAGGGGAATTAAACTAGGTTCTGGACTGACATTTTGCATGGAACAAACTCTTTTGCTTCGCTCTTTCGTAACCTTTTTTAGGGAATTGATGATTGTATAGGCCCGGTCACGGAATACTTTAGGCATGGACAATGGAGGCTGGAACTTCTTGAGACTGCTGATCCTCACCTGTAGGTGGCAATGGCTGAGCTTCTGGGACATTAGCTAATGTGTAAGGACCAATATTTGAGATGTCTGATGTTAGAGATTATGAAAGATAATAATAGAAGAAATTAGGGTTAATATCCTTGACTAAGATGCTTGAGATATTTACCCTAGGTATCAAAATTAGAATACCTAGACTACTATCACAAGCCTGTATAAATAGGATAAATACTGGTTTGGGTAATGTGTTCTCAACCCACTCAACCCGCGGTCCGATATCCATACAATTAATAAGTGTAACACACGTGTTACCCATAGAATAATATTACACATAATATTATTCATATAGTAAGAATTTACTGCTATATCCAACAATCTCCTCCTATATTCTCAATATATAAGCGTACTGGATTATCTCATCAGTTCAACGTGAAGCTGACTAGCTAATAGTAGTCTTTAAATAGAAGAAATGCATCACACAATGTACAGTTCATAAAGACTAAATCAATTATAAATCTGAATAGTTCAAATAAGACTAAACCAAAATAATTAAATAGTTTCCAAACTATATCACAACAGTTTCTAATGACTAAACCAACTAGAGAAATTTGTCATAGTTTCAAAACCAACCAAGGCAAATAAACTTCAAGAACAAAATAGAAGTTTTAAGCTCATAAACAAAAGAGTCTTAAACGCAATAGAAGTCTTACCAAGCAAGTAACAAATTTATTCTCGAGAGATATAAATCGAAACTTTATCCTTGAACACTGCTTTATGCTTACTCCTCCATTTTGAGCAAATCATTATTTTGAAATCTATGTTGACAGATTCAACTCCTCCATCTTTGCTAGCATATTACAAACAAGAATATCCTGAGATACATCTCTAACAATTTTAGCGAATTTAATAAAGTATCTAGTTCAACAAACGAACTTAGTACGATTCAAAATTAGCTTAGAAAAATGTAACACAAGCATCACAATCGAGTTTCTCTAACAAATAAAGAAAAAGAACTATTATAGTTTCTACACAAGAACTATACTATGTTTCATATTGGAATGATAGAATAGTCAAATCAATTATGGTTAAATTCAGAATCATCAAAATTGGAATGAAACATGAATCCATAAAATAGATATATCATCAAAATTGGAATGACATAACGACATTCTAAACATCAGAAACACATCGACAAGTTCTCACACTTTCTTTTGGAATAATAAGATGATTCTAAGTAAATTATGAGAATATATAGATCATCAAAATTAAAATGAAATTATATATTAACCAAATTTACATTGAACTTTTCAAATTATCTAAAGCATGCAACTGCGTAAAATTGATGCTGTCGCGCCCCGCTTCCCAAAATACACGAGTACTTAACGTAGGCCTAGCGAATGATGTAAACACCATCCATAAGCTGTACCAGACTAACTCAGCAATAAGATCAACAAATATACAACGACACAAGAGACATAACCGCATGAATCAATGATAAAGTTCCAATAACAATAAAATAAACAAATAGTATAAATATCCAACATCCGGGATCAAACAAAACTACGGGTCATAGAGCCCAAAACAAAGTACAAGAGATAACAGTGTTTAGAAAATAAATCTAGCAACAATTAATAAACTACGCAGCAGAGACTGGATCCATCACGAGGAACGTTGCTCACCAATTTCTTCGGGAATAGATCCTTCAGTACCTGTAAATTCCTGGCCTAAAAAGAAATCAAAGAGTGGGCGGCAAGTAGAGAAAACAAAGGATAACAGGAAAAATATGAATATCAAAGGAAAGAAACATGGTCAAAGACAAAGAACAAAACAAAGAGTAGGTAATATCAAAAGGTTACAATAATCACACATGAAATACATGATGTCAAGTCAATGTCAATACAAGATCAATAATGCAGATTGTAATGTATTTTATTAACCTATCTAGTGCATGTACTACTGCATCCCATACTACAGGTTCCATGCAAGCACAGTGATCGTTTTAGACCGATGGTGAATTTTCGGTTCGTGTACTCGGCATTGATAACAATAATTTACAATCAAGAGTCATCAATAATTCATTGCAATCAATACACCTCCTTCCAAGACAATATAATATAACGATGAGGTCTTACCGAGTACATTTCTCGATTATTCACTAAGAAGTCTACCCATAATAATCCCGATTTGTTAATAGTTTATTTTCATCCTATGTGAGCATGCAAGCAGGTGTCAATATTGTATATTACTATGTGTGACTAATTCTAAGCACTACAGACAAAGCATGAAGCAAATACATCATATAAACACATTTTACAAAATCAGGACAGCATGTCCTTGCTGTACCAAAACATAGATCATGGTCACTACACAATAGCAAAACTGAATCCGCAAGAAGATCTGAAAAATAGACTTCCATACGGTTCTAGCAAGTATAATTAAGGTATATAAAAGTCATAGGAACTAGGGTGAAAGTTCTAATCAAATCGGGTTTTAAGTTCAGTCAGCATGCAGTAGGTTATGTTGCATTAATTAATTTGGGCAAGAAAACTCATTATTAAAATCTAAAAACATTTAGGGAAGTATCTATACATGTCTAGGTCCAGCATGATTTATTTCATATTTTTCCTTTACTGATAACATGGTCAAACAAAATAAATAACAGCAGGATACGCATGAAATTTTGAGTTTGAAAATTACTAACACAGTTGTAGTAAAGTGATGATATCTAACAAATGGCAAATTGGAATTTGAATCCAGACCAAGGAAAAGTTATTTAGACATCAAGGGCTACATTTTATGTTCAGTAAGTTTCCTCAAATTATGTTATTAACAGGGCTAAAAATCTGATTCAAAGTGAAACATACAACAGTCCAGAAATCAACTTAACATAAAAAGATAATAAATAATTCACACGATCACATCTAGCATGCAAATTGGAAATCAAAACAATCATAGGTGTCAACATGCAAATTTCTAAGGTTTAAGATACATTTATCATGGTCATGGCGTCAATTTATCAATTAAATTCAATTCTAGCATGTTCAATTTCAATGTCCAATCTATCAAGTAGTCCTATGTATGAATCTAGTTGTTTAATGTGCAAATGCATGAAACATGGGGACTAGGTTTAGATCGAAGAGAAGCACGATGTTAAGAGTATGTCGGGTTAGCTCATGTAAACCCTCGATAATCTTAACGGAATTGTCAAAAGCAGTTTTGATTGTAAAAAGGACAAAATCTACTTGTAGGAGATCAAAGGAATCTTGAACACAAATAAATAAAAAGGGTTCAAGAAGAGACTTACCTTTTATTGCATATATTAATAAAATAGAATAATGGGATCAGAATCCCGGGCGAAAATCTCACAAAAATGCACGAAGAATCAACAGCAACAGCAAGATCCTAGAGCAATTCCCACACACCAGATCGGGACAGAACGCAGAACACCGAAACTCGAATCTGGCACACACAGAACACGGAACACCAAACGAACCAATCAAACCTTTGCCTCACACCGGATCTGGTCCAAAATAGCGGACAGCAAAAGTGGATCGGGTGCGGCAGAATAGCGAATAGCGAAACCAGCGAATCAGATCTCGACCTCATACCGAATCCAACTTGAGCAGCGGACAGCGACTTAGGATTCGATGCGGCAGAACAGCGAACAGCGGCCTCGGCCAATCACGTCACGTCTCCTACCTCTTGTAACACCCCAAATTCCAAAATACAACTGAATTCAAAGTTCCACAGGATCTTTACACTTATTTCGTACAATTTTACAAGGAAATAAAAACATTTCTTATATCAGAGTTACATTACACATTTACATTCATACAGTGGAAGCAATTTATAGTAATTACATGAAAATATACACATTTAAATCAATCTTGGAGCAGCATGTATACTTCAATTTGTCAACCTCTTTTTCCTGCATATGAAACTGTGGGTGCGTCAGTTCATTCACTGACGAAATATTATACATGGCCATCCTCTCTATACCAGAAACAGTATAACGATTTTCCATACTTAAACAACCACAAACTTGATCACAAGTAAAGCTACAAGGGACTATCCTATTGATGTCGTATTGTGCTGTGCACTTAGTTCTTAATGCAGGTTGTTTACATTATATGACACTAATGCGCACTTGTTCAGAGTCTATACAACCCATACTACATAGGTCCGAGGGCAAGCCCTTAATCGTTCTTCATCTTGTAGGGTTCAATCCCTCGCCATGACCTAATCTACTACTGTAACTACGGTAAGTATCTTAGGCATTCTATGAACTACGAACTCATGTCTAGGCGCCCTGGATAGAATCCCAATGCACTGACACAGGACTCATCATGCAAGCATCCTGTGGTAATTTACCTCCTACCATTAACGTGACACCACCCGCATTCATTAGATCACCCCATAAGCGTCACCACCGGGACAGTACTCTGGAGTAGTATCCACGTCCTAATCATAACGCATCATGGGACATCCTGTGGATACCCTCACGCCGCCAATCCAATGGCCCTCATACTCATATTTGTCTCTTACGTTCATCACATCTTCACTATGTATCTCATCCTTAGGTATAATTGGAGGTTACTAATATAGAATCTAGATTACTCCTACATCGGTCTTTTCAATATCAACCTTTATCAACGACCCAAACTTGGTCAAAATATTATAAATTCTCTTTTCAATACTTTTCATTCCTTGCCGATGTAGAGTTTTAGCTAAGTTCTAGTATAAGTCCTCATTTTCACATTCATTGAAATATATCCACAAAAATTTTACATTTCATCACATTCTCTTTCTAACTCATTTCTATGCACAATTTGCACAATCAAAAGAAAATTTCTATTCGATTCTAAAAGTCTCAATTCATTTCTTTGCAATCATTTCCATACTCAAGGATTTTCACGTTCTTTATTTAGAAACTCAAAATCAAAACTAAAGTGAACTCTTCACACAAAAAAAAGATTGTATTTCACATTTTAAAGGTCCATAATTTCAAAATAATATTTTTTTTTTGAAGTTTATAAACTCAAAAATTTTCTAATAATTCCTCCCAATTCCTTTACATATTTTTGTTGGGTAAGAATGTCACAATAGTCAAAGTAAATTATAAATAATTAATAAAATAAAATAAAAGAAAGAAAAAAAAACATTTTTTTCCAAAAAAAAATTTGGCCACAACCAGATTCGAACCGCACACATCCACACACAGTGCACTGTGCACAGTCACCGAGACCCCAAAGGCCCACGTGCTAGCCAAAAGGGACAAAGCGCCCAACTGTCATAAAGGGGAAGTGGGTAGGTTTTGAGTCTAGTTCTCGGCAGTGGAGAAAAATCAGATTTTGGAAATAAAAGCCCTTTGCCGAGACTCAAACCCACGCACACACAGTGCTATAGTAACGCACTAAAGCCCCCATATAACCAGTATGCCCATAGGATTTAACTTATATATGATTGGTTCGAATTAAGCTTAAGTTGGGTCTCTGTTTTTTAGAAAATATTTCATTTTTCAAAAGATCATAACTTAGTTTCTTCTTCACAAAATTTTCTAAAATTCTCCAGAATACTAGATTTACATACATTCAACAAATTTAAAATAATTTTTTTGACATTAAAACGAGGATTTTCACTCTAATTTGTATTCTATATTCATAAATTGCAAAATTTCACTTTAACAAATTCCCTACTCAATTCTTTGCATTAAGACTTTATTAAAAGTGTAAATTTCTATTTTTCCCCTCTTTATTCATAATACTTATAATCAAAATTTGCATTCCTTGAGTAAGTATTACAATGGTTCAATACACGCAAAATTTAATAATTCATCTACTAACCATACATGAACTTTTTTCTACAATCAAATGGTTCTAATTTCACAATTTCATGTAATAAGTTAATTTAACTACATTAAACATGAATTATAACCAATAGCAAGCAATTCATCAAGCATTTACTCATTCGTCTAACAAGTCATTTTTAGAGTCAATAAGTGATTAACTTATTAGTTCTTTTAGCATGCATATGTATCAACAATTTCCTAGCATGATATCTAATATTAGAAGTATAGAAAATCATCCACCTATTTGAAGAAAAATACTACAAAAGCTCCTAGAATCTCCTTGAACACACGAGCGGTCCTATGTCTCCTAGAATGAGCCACCACAATTGCCTTCTCCTTGCACTTGTTGAAACCAAGGCCTCTCTCCTTGCCGTGGGTGAAGTAGCCGAAACTCCAATGGGTAGGGAAACACACACAAAACCACTAATGCACTCAATCTTTTACTCACTCCTATATAGTTTCTTCCTTTCAATTATTTGTCTTAGTATTGTATACATGAAGGTAGGGGGTATTTATACTAGTTTTAGGATAGATTGGAGGGCTAGGATTACACTAGATGGTTGTAGATGAATGGCAAGGATAAGATGGGAAGTTGTAGCAACCACCCATGAGCAAATAACCACCCATGCACGCAAACCCCACTCTCCCACTCTTCTCCATGCATACCCGGCCACCCCTGGGCACGTGTCCCAACTAGTGTCTCCTAATTAAAGTTGTACAATACAAAAATAATTAATTGTCTAAAAGTGTGTCTACATGACAAGCTAATTAAAAGGTAATTAATTCACGGGCTTTTAAAAATAATGGGCCTTTAGAAAAGAAAATACTTGATTAAGTTGGGCTTAGTTTTAAACAAAACAAATTTAGGCTCTTTAAAAGAAAATGAGCTTAAAAAAGAAAAAAAGAGAAAATAATTATTTGTTCATGTTATAAAAAATTATTTCATAAGAGAATATTTATACAAAATTTTGCACGTGCACAACACGTAAAATCTACAATTTTGCATTTATTAAAATTTAGTGTGTTACAATACTCCCTCCTTAGAATAGTTCCGTCTCCGAAACTACAATAAGAGAAAACTGAACACAATAAGAAGAAAGAAAAATAAAATACAAATCAACCAAAGAGCTCCGGATGATCCTTCATCATCCTCTTCTCGGATTCCCAAGTAGCCTCTTCAACCAACTGGTTTCTCCAGACTCCCTTGACCATCGGTATCGTCTTATTCCTCAAGACTTTCGGGCAAATGTAACTTAGATCCAACTGCAAACCCTCTGGCACTTCGGGCAAATGATGACTTGGATCTGGAATGTAGCCTCTCAGCATAGACACATGAAAGACATTGTGCACCTGAGATAACACTTCCGGTAACTCAAGCCGGTAAGCAGTTTTTCCAACCGCTTTAATATCTTATACGGGCCTATGAGCCCCAGGGCTAACTTCCCACCTTTGCCAAAACGAATCACACCTTTACTAGGTGATACCTTCAGAAAGACAGTCACCAACCTCAAACTCAAGGTCCCTTCTCCGGTTGTCTGCATAGCTCTTCTGCCTACTCTGAGCATCCACCAACCTCTTCCAAATCAGATCAATCTTTTCAGAGGTCTGCTGCATAATCTCAGGCCCAAACATCTGTCGCTCCCCAACTTCGAACCAACAAACTGGCGTTCTGCACTTCCTGCCATACAGAGCTTCGAACGGTGCCATCCCAATGCTAGTCTAAAAACTGTTGTTGTAGGCGAACTCCACCAGAGCTAAATGCCTTTTCTAACTGCCTCCAAAGTCTAGTACACAGCACCGAACCATATCCTTAAGAATACGGTTGACTCTCTCGGTCTGCCCATCGATCTGAGGATGAAAGGCAGTACTGAAATCCGTCTTGGTACCCAAAGCCGTCTGAAGACTCCTCCAGAAATGTGAAGTAAACCGCACATCTCGATTAGACACAATGGTTAACGGAACACTATGAAGCCTGATGATCTTACCAACATACATCTCAGCTAATGTGTCCATCGAAGCAGTGAGCTTCATCGCCAAGAAGTGAGCGAACTTGGTTAGTCGATCGACTATGACCCAAATTGCATCATTGCCCTTGGAACTCTTGGGCAAACCCGTGATGAAATCCATACTGATGTTATCCCACTTCCATTCCGGAATAGGTAACGGTTGCAATAAACCTCCGGATTTCTGATTCTTGGCTTTGACATGTTGACAAATCTCACACCTCGATACAAATTCAGCCACATCCCTCTTCAAACCTGGCCACCAAAAATGCTGTTTAATATCCTTGTACACCTTGGTACTCCCAGGATGTACAGACAAAAGAGTAGCATGTGCCTCCTGAAGAATACTCTCTTTCAAGTCCGACTGATCCGGAACACACAGCCTCTCGCCAAAGCACAACACTTCATCCCTGATCTGAAATCCGGGCAATTTTCCAGCACCAACCTGCTCCTTCACTTTCTGAATCTCTGCATCTTCCTTCTAACTCGCGATAATCCTTTCATTCAGAGTTGATTGAAGCCTCAACTGAGCTAAAGATGATCCCAAGCCTTGCAGAACAACTTCAATACCAGCTCGATCCAACTCCTCTGACAGATGCCTCTGAGTTGTAATCAAACTCGCCAGACTGCTCTTGCGGCTAAGTGCATCAGCAACGACATTAGCATTCCTAGGATGATACTTAATCTCTAAACAAATGTCCTCAAGTACCTCCAGCCATCTCCTTTGCCTCAAGTTCATATCCTTCTGCTGATAGATGTACTTCAAGCTCTTGTGGTCTGTGTACATGCTCAGCTTCTCACCATACACATAGTGTCTCCATTGCTTTAAGGCGAAGATAATCGCAACCAACTCCAGATCATGAGTTGGATAATTCTTTTCATGCGGTCTTAGTTGCCTAGACCCATAAGCGACCACCTTCCCATCTTGCATTAAGACACAACCGAGCCCACAATGTGAAGCATCGCTGTAGACATCGTACTCAACACCTGCTCTAGGCAAAGCTAAAATGGGAGTAGTAGTCAGCTTCTCTTTCAACTCCTGAAAGCTTGCTTTGCACTGCTCGGTCCACATGAAGTACACATTCTTCTTCGTCAAACTAGTGAGCGGTACGGCTAACTGAGCATAACCCTGAATGAATCTCCTGTAGTATCCCGTCAATCCAAGAAAACTCCTGATTTTCTTCACTGTAGTAGGCCTTGCCCAATCTCTCACTGCCTCTATCTTCTGAGGATCAGTTGCCACGACGAGGAGTAGGGCGATGGCGATGAGTTATGGCGACGGGAAAAACTTCGTTGGTTGGTTTTGATGGGTAATGGCGAGGACGGGGGCGAGCGATGGTGATAATGACGAAGAGGTGATGGAAATGGAGATGGTGGTGATGACGGCGGTGAAGGATGATTGGGGGATGGATGGGGGTCGAGCGGTGAGAGGTTACGGTTTGGGTTTGGGGTGTTTAGAAACAGAGGAGAGAGAGAGGGGTACGGGAGAGAGAAAGCGGCGGAAAGAGAGAGAGAGTATATTAATTAGGGATAATTAATGGGGGTATTTATAGGGATCAGGAAATTAGGGTTTTGGGTCAATATATTGGGTTCTGGATATCGGTTTTGGCTTCAAAAAGAGACAAACAAATGCAATGAGATGAGATGAACACAAAGGAGAACAAATCGAATTCAAAATAGAAAAGAGCCAAATCCACAAAAGACAGAATCCAATCAAAAAAAAACACAGATTGGTCCAGAGAGAACAAAAGAACCCAAGAAAGACAAAATGCACCATAATAAATGAGTTCAAATGCAATAATCAAAATAATACAAAATACAATAAAATATGAAAATAGGGCTTACAAATCCTACCCACCTTACAAGAAGAATTTCGTCCTCGAAATTCATACAAGTGGTACATACGACAAACCCCGAACAAAGCAAAGCAAAACAAAGCAAAACAAAACACTACTCAAACAAATGAGGAAATTTCTCCCGAATCCCTTCCTCTAACTCCCAAGTAGACTCCCCTGGCGAGCGAGGATCCCAAGAAACTTTGACCAACTTGATGACTCTATTCTTTAGCAACTTCTCTCGACGGTCTAAAATAGAGACAGGTCAAATTTCACAGGACAAATCCGGCCTCACAGACAAGTCTGAGTAGTCAACCACATGACTGTCATCTCTGATGTATTTCCTGAGCTGGCGGTAACCCGAGCCTGTAAGCTAATTTGCTCACACATTCCACAATATCAAATGGACCGATGAATCGAGGACTCAACATGCCTCTACCGCCGAAACAGATAACACCTTTCCAAAGCGATACCTTAAGGAACACATGCTCACCTGCCTCGAACTCTAGTGGTCTCTGACGACAATCAGCCCACCTCTTCTGCCAATCCTGAGCGGCCTGCAAATGCCTACGGGTCTGAGCCACGACATCAACTGTCTTCGTGATCAACTCAGGGCCTAAAAGTTTCCTCTCGCCGATATCATCCTAACAGACTGGAGATCTACACCTGTGCCCATACAAAGCTTCGAATGGAGCAGCCTTGAGACTTGCCTGATAACTGTTATTATAAGAGAACTCGGCCAAGTGAAGATGATCCTCCCATGAACCTCTAAACTGAAGAAGGCAGGATCTCAACATATCTTCTAAGGTCTGAATTATCCTTTCTGACCGCCCATCCGTCTGAGGATGGAACACTGTACTGTAGCTCAACTTAGTACCCAAGCTCCTCTGCAAACTCTCCCAGAACTGAGACCTGAATCTTGTATTCCGATCCAGTACGATGCTGACAGGAACTCCATGCAGACGAACAACCTCCTGAATATACTGCTCGGCCAAACTTTCTGTGGACTGACCCATACGGAAAGGAATGAAGTGAGCACACTTTGTCAGCTGATCCACTATTACCCAGATAGCATTATGACCTTTAGGACTCCTCGGCAAAGATGTCACAAAGTCCATCGTGATATTCTCCCACTTCCATTCAGGGATAGGAAGGGGTTGCAAAAGTCCTGCAGTCCTCTGACGCTCCGCCTTCACCTGCTGACAGATTAGGTACTGGGCGACGAATCGAGCCACATCCTGCTTCATACCATGCCACCAGAAATGCTGTTCCAAGTCCCTGTACATCTTGGTACCACTAGGATGTATAGAATACGGGGACCGATGAGCTTCCTCGAGTAGCTTCTGCCTGACCTCTCCTCTAGGTACACACAACCTAGAGCCAAACCGAAGCAACCCATCAGCATGGACAACCAAATCAGATCTTAAACCAGCTTCATCCTTGCTTCGAAACTCTTGCAATTGCTGATCACTCCCTTGAGCTGCATTGATCAGCACTACTAAGGAAGATTGCAACTGCAACAACATAAGCTACCGATCTGATTCGGGAAGCAACACATCCAACTCTAGCCTCCTCATGTCCTCCACCAGCTCCTTCAGCTGAGTGAGGAACATAGCGGCAAGCCACCAACTCAAAGCATCTGGCACCGAATTAACCTTGCCCGGGTGATACTGCAAATTAATGTCAAAATCTGCCATCAACTCCAGCCATCTTCTCTGCCTCATGTTCAACTCTCTCTGCGTGAACACATACTTGAGGCTCTTGTGATCTGTAAAAATCTCGACTCTATCCCCAAGCAAACAGTGCCTCCACAACTTCAAGACAAAGATCACAGCAGCAAGCTCCAGATCATGCGTAGGATAGTTCTTCTCATGAGTTCTCAACTGCCTCGATGCATAAGCGAAAACCCTGCCTCGCTGCATCAGCACTGCTCCCAGACCTCTTCCCGAAGCATTACAAAAGATAACAAAACCACCCGAACTGTCGGTATAGTTAGCACTGGCGCTGATGTCAACCGACGCTTCAACTCGGAGAAAGCTCCATCACAAGCTTCATCCCAGACAAACTTCTGCTCCTTCCTGGTCAAACTGGTCAAGGGTCCAGCGATCTTGGAGAAATCCTGAACGAACTTCTGTTAGTAACCAGCCAAACCAAGGAAACTCCGGACATCAAAAATAGATTTCGGAATAGGCCAATCCTTGACCATAGAAACCTTCGACGGATCCACAGAAACACTAGCACCGGAGATAATATGGCCAAGAAAAGCAACTTGATCCAGCCAAAACTCGCACTTATCGAGCTTCCCATACAGCTGGTTCTCCCTCAAAGTCTGCAGTACCACCTTCAGATGCTCAACATGATCCTCCTTGTTCTGCGAGTACACTAATATTTTGCCAATGAAGACCACGACAAACTGATCCAAGAACGACAAAAACACACGGTTCATCAAACTCATGAACACTTCTGGTGCATTAGTCACTCCGAACGGCATCACCAAAAACTTATAATGCCCATATCTCGTTCAGAAAGCCATCTTCAGAACATCTGCTAACTTCACCCTGACTTGATGGTACCCGGAACACAGATCCAACTTCGAGAACACTGAAGCCCACCCAGTTGGTCGAACAAATCGTCAATTCTCGGCAATGGATACCGATTATTGACAGTAACATTGTTCAACTCCTTGTAGTCAATGCAAAGCCTGCGACTTCCATCCTTCTTACTGACAAACAGAACTGGGGCTCCCCATGGTAAAACACTAGGTCTGACAAAATCCTTATCAAGCAGCTCTTCAACGTGCACCTTCAGTTCTGCCAATTCGACAGGCACCATACGATACGGACTCTTGGAAATAGGGGCCGTACCGGGCTGGACATCAATGCTAAATCCACATCTCGAACTGGTAGCAAATCGAGCAATTCCTCAGGAAACACATCAAGGAAGTCCCGCACAACCAAGGGTGCAACAACCCTATCAGAACCCAGCGACACAAGAGAAACAACCTCAGAATCCAACGAGTTCTTGGCATGCCCTGACGGTGTCTCACCCGCATGGAAAACAAATCCTGGCTGACCGGAAGGCCTGAAAGTCACCTTCTTCTCTTGGTAATCGACCACGGCACAGGAAATACCCAAACAGTTCATGCCCAGAATTACATCGAAACCGGAGTTGGGAATTACAATCAAATTCGCCGAGAAAACCACACCAGCAATCTGCAACGGACTCTGCTTGCAAACCCTAGAACAGACAATGGCACCTCCGCCAGTAGTGATGTCCCAAGCTACGAGCATAGCATCGCAAGCCAAACCATGCAGATCAACAAAGCGGGAAGAAATGAAAGAGTGGGTAGCACCCGAATCAAACAAAACATGAGCAGGGAGAGAGAAGGCTAAAATCACACATAGAAGAAGATCAAACAGAGGATAAAGTGCCAGCAGGATATACACGAATAATTGCATAAAGAGGGGAAAAACTAAATAATAATAACATGCAGCAAACTGAAAGAAAGAAAGGAATGTACAATTACTGGGATATACCTGCAACCACTCCAACAACAACTGCCGCTTCCTCGGCTGTCAGGTTATATGCCTGAGCACGACCACCAACCTGACCTCCTCTAGGAGCCACACTCCTCTGATCGAAGACTTGCCTATGCGGAGGAAGAGACGGCCTGCCCTGAACATGCGTCGGTGCTCCTAGCTGAGCAACACCAGTAACCGGCATAGGAGCTCTGTTCCTCGGACAGTCACGAACCATTTGCTCACTGCTCGCACACACTAAATACTATCGGTTGACCATCCTGTAGTCTCACTGTGAATGCCCAGTCTTATGGCAGTAGCCACAAGTCTCAACATTCCTTGGGACAACAGGTGCGTACGGCTGTGCTCTCACGGGAGGGGGCAGAACTGGCCTCCGAATATGTCCTTCGGAAGGCCGAGGTACAACGGGGTGTGAAACAGTCCTCTGAGGAACACTAGACCTGTTGAGAGTCTGCTCCAGGATCCGAGCCGCATCCAGAACATCGGAGTAAGCACGAAGCCGAAGAGCAGCTAAACGGTCCTGGAGGGGAAAGCTCAAGCCCGATAGAAAACGACTAGCCCGAACCTCATCCGTGGCAATGAGGGATAGGAGCGAAGCAACAGAGCCGAGTAAACTCTACAGCGTACTCGTCCACAAAACGGGTTCCCTGATTAACATAATGCACAAATTAATACTGTCACAAGTGAAGTAGGCAACAACAAATGACAATTAAGAACATTATCTAGCTGACCTGAGTTAGGGAAATAAATTATCACTCCATCTCTGCCTTGGTGACACTGGGAAAGAAACTCGCTAAGAAACTCTCAGAGAAAGTGGCCCACTCAATGGGTCACAGGATCCTCTCGGATTCAACCCACCAGATATGAGCGAGATCCACCAGCTAGATGCGAACCACATCCACACGATCTGCCTCAGCAACACGAGCAGGGACCAACAGTTGCTCCGTCCGGATAAGCCATTACTTGGCCTCCAACGGAGACTCAGTAACCGAAAACTTATCCCGGTGCAACCTCATGAAATCCTCTACTGTACCAGGCCTAGGTGGCAAAGCACCAGGTGGAGGTCAAGCGACATTCCCAGGCTGCCAAAGTGGCTCTCATCAGCTCATTGTGCTCCAGTTGAAGAGCCATCACCTGCTGAATCGTTTGGAGAATAGCAGTGTTGTCCAACTGTTGATCCCCCGAGCGAGAAGAAGAATTCCCACGAGTCATAGCCTGAAACACGATCAAAGATGGTCAATACCCAGATTACATGTTGCTTATTACACAAGTATTCATGTGATTATCGTGGTGTGTAAATCACAGTTAACCCGGCTAGAGCCAAACTCGACTAATATATCAATCAAAGCTAACCCTCGTAAAGATAGTCATGTTTGATTAATATATTACACAACCTTGGGCTCTGATACTACTAAAAACCCTGTCACACCCTGCTTTCCAAAATACGGAACACGAGTACGTAACGTAGGCCCAGCGAATGATGTAAACACCATCCATAAGCTATACCAGACTAACTCAGCAATAAGATCAACAAATATACAACCACGCAAGAAACATAACCACATGAATCAATGATAAAGTTCCAATAATAATGAAATAAACCAACAGTATAAATATCCAATATCCGGGATCAAACAAAACTACGGGTCATAGAGCCCAAAACAAAGTACAAGAGATAACAGTATTCAGAAAATAAATCTAGCAATAATTAATAAACTACGCAGCTGAGACTGGATCCATCACTAGGAATGTTGCTCACCAATTCCTTCGGGAACAGATCCTTCAATACCTGTAAATTCCTGGTATAAAAAGAAATAAAAAAGTACCCTCAGAGCAAGTCGTGGGTGTGGCAAGTAGAGAAAACAAAGGATAATGGAAAAAACACGAATATAAAAGGAAATGAACATGGTCAAAGATAAAGAACAAAATAAAGAGTAGGCAATATCAAAAGGTTACAATAATCACACATGAAATGCGTGATGTCAAGTCAATGTCAACACAAGATCAATAATGCAGGTTGTTAAGTATTTTATTAACCTATCTAGTACACGTACTACTGCATCCCATACTATAGGTTTCATGCAAGCACAGTGATCATTTTAGACCGATGGTGAATTCACGGTTCGTGTGCTCAGCATTGATAAAAATAATTTACAATCAAGAATCATCAATAAATCATTGCATAATACACCTCCTTCCAAGACAATACAATATAACGATGAGGCCTTACCGAGTACATTTTCCGATTGTTCGCAACCAAGTCTACCCATAATAACCCCGGCTTGTTAATAACTTATTTTCATCCTATGTGAGCATGCAAGCAGTTGTCAATATTGTATATTACTATGTGTGACTAATTCTAAACGCTACAGACAAAGCATGAAGCAAACACATCATATAAACACATTTCACAAAATTAGGACAGCATGACCTTACTGTACCAAAACATAGATCATGGTCACCACACAATAGAAAAACTGAATCCACCGGAAGATCTGGAAAATAGACTTCCATACAGTTCCAGCGAGTATAATTAAGGTATATAAAAGTCATAGGAACTAGGGTGAATGTTCTAATCAAATCAGGTTTTAAGTTCAGTCAGCATGCAGTAGGTTATGTTCCATTAATTAATTCGGGTAAGAAAACTTATTATTAAAATCTACAAAAATTCAGCGAAGTAGCTATACATGTCTAGGTCCAGTTATTTCAGATTTTTCCTTTACTGATAACAGGGTCAAATAAAATAAATAACAGCAGGATACGCATGAAATTATGAGTCTGAAAATTACTAACACAGTTGCAGTAAAGTAATGATATCTAACAAATGGCAAAGTGGAATTTGAGTTCAGACCAGAGAAAAAATATCTAGACATCAAGGGCTACATTTTATGTTCAGTAAGTTTCCTCAAATTATGTTATTAACAGGGCTAAAAATCTGATTCAAAGTGAAACATACAATACTCCAGAAATCAACTTAACATAAAAAGATAATAAATAATTCACACGATCACATCTAGCATGCAAATTGGAAATCAAAGCAATCCTAGGTGTCAACATGCAAATTTCTAAGGTTTAAGATATATTTATCATGGTCATGGTGTCAATTCATCAATTAAATTCAATTCTAGCATGTTCAATTTCAATGTCCAATCTATCAAGCAATCATATGCATGAATCTAGTTGTTTAATGTGAAAATGCATGAAACATTGGGAACTAGGTTTAGATCGAAGAGAAGCACGATGTTAAGAGTATGTCGGGTTAGCTTAGGGTTGGCATTTGGGTCTGACGGGCCAGGGTCAGGTCGAACCCGCCCGGGTTGGACCTTGACTTGGGCAGGTTCGGGCCGGTTTAGCGACTTAGCCGGGCCGGGCCGGGCCGGCCTAAAGTTGTTTTAGGCGACCCGCCCAACCCGTGAACCCTTTAGGGTCCGACCCGGGTCGGGTCGGGTCGACCCGCGGGTTGGCCCATTTAGATAGTTATGTTTTTTTAATTAATATTTCTAAGTTTTTAACTTAAAATATTAATAATAATAGTACTAATAATAGTATAATACTAATAAACATTAAAAATCGTAATAATAATAATAAGATTGAAAGAGTGAAATTGGTAAAAAAATATTGAAATATTATTCATATGAATTTAAGTTATACAATTTTCACAATTTCTAATGAAATGAAGAATTCAATTCGCAAATATGTTTTATACACTAACATATTTCTTATATACAATTTTAATTGACTCCAATTTTTCTAATTTAACATGACAGGAAAAGATATAATACAATTTCTAACGTGTCGGTCGAGTTGCTCTTACAAGCAAAGCTATTGTTGTTGTTGTTGTTCTTCCGGCGAGTTGCTCCCACTTGTAGACGTTGATAGTGCTTTCCCTTGTGTCCTATCTTCAGCCTTCAGCCATTCTTCTGTGCAAACGAGCATCTCTAACGTGTCGGGCTTGAAGCGATTCGTGTAATCAGTTAGAACTCTGCCACTTGAAGAAAATGCACTTTCAGAAGCAACTCTAGAGACAGGAGGAGTTAGTAAATCTTTAGCCATAATTGACAGAATACTGAAAGTGTGTTTATGGTCTTTCCACCATTGTAAAATATCTAGTGGAGAAGAAGAAGTCTCAGAATCTTGTTGGTTATACCAATTTAAGTCATTTGGTTGATTAGTCCTAGGTTTTTTTGATTGAATTTGTTCAAGTAAATTAAATGTTCTATCATCAAATTTACTCTTACCTTACCTTTAGAAGTACCAGAAGAAGAACTAACTACAGAAGTTGTACTACTAGAAGCAAAACGTTTATCATAATAATCATATAGGTTATTTAATGTAGATTCAAACTGAACTAAAAAAGAAGCGCAATCAATTACTAATTCTACATTTTCCTCAAATAATGCAAAAAAAATTTCAATCAAACTCTTCGTACCTTCTAATTTGATACGAGGATCTATAATGGTAGCAACACAAATTAACATAGGATGAGGAAAATAATACTTCAAAAATTTTTTGTATGCAGGTTTTACAATCTCACCAACATTGGTATCATTTAACATTTCGTTAAATGTTTGCATCATGCTAACTAATGAAATAAAAATGCTACTAGAAGTAGATTCATATGTTTTTGAAAATTTTAAAGTTGCGGTTTTAAACGGTTCTAAAAATTTCAATAAAGCTTCAGCATAATACCAATCGGTGGGAGTCATTTCAAAATTTGGCATATGAAATGCGATACAAAAATCATTTACAACTGCTTTATATTCGGTAACAACATGTAGTAAATCAAAAGTAGAATTCCATCGGTGTCTAACATCATTTGAAAATTTTCTAAAAGGTACATTTTTTATCCTACACTAAGCTTTCCATTTTTGTAATACACTTGGACTTAATGCAATGAAATGTACACAATTTCTAATTTTAATTATATATGGATCGGCTATTTTTAATGCATCTTGAACACATAAATTTATAATATGACATACACATCTAACATGAAAAATATTGTCAGATGGAGGGTTTAATACGGATTTTAAAGTAGTAATTGCTACATTATTGTTAGATGCATTATCAAAACTAATACACATAATTTGATCGCGAATATGAAAAACATCACAAATTTCTAAAATACGGTTTGCTATTTCAATGCCACTATGGGGATACGGCAACGCCGCAAGTGATATGATTCTTTTTTGAAGAATCCAATCATTGTTGATCCAATGACAGGTTATTCCCATCATTGGAATATTGTTGACACCCGTCCAACAATCCAAAGTTAAACTAACTCTACAAGTTAAACTCCATAAAATTGCAATCAAAGCGTCCTTCATTTCGATGTACATTTTAAAACAATCCGATTTGCAAGTATTTCTCGGAATTCTTCTAAAATGAGGGTTTAAGGCCATTTGGTTAAAATTTTCCAAAGTCCCTCCTCTCACGATAGGAAAATAGTAACTCTTCCTTTATGACTAATCGGGTCATTTTCCGACGAACAAGATCGGGATCATAAGGGTGGCTATCAACTAGACCAGTCCTAGGGTTGATTTTTTGTTTGCCGGGTAGGTTAGTAAGAAGTTCTTAAATTTGGATGTGTCCACTAATTTGGATGTGTCCACGAACAAGATGTTGGATGTGTCCACTAATTGTACCAGTGCCGTCACCCCTCTTAAATTTGTATGTTTTAGAACATGTTTTACAAACTTTCAAACCTATACCCGGAGTTTGTTCATCCGGGATATAATCGTAAAACTTATGCCATTCACTACTTTCTCCTCTACTTTTCCTACTACTACGGGATTGTGTGGTTTCGGTTGGTTGTTGTTCTTCTTCTTCTTCTTCTACTTGTATGTCACCTACAAACTCGTCGTGTGCACCCCATTGTTGGGTAGTAAGATCATGGTACTCTTGGGCAGGGCTCACTAATTGGGACAATTGGTGGCTTACGAGAAGAGGAGGAGGAATCTTGCCCGCTACGACCGCTACCGCGTGATCTAGACATAATGTAGTAATGTACTAATGTATGTAAAAAAAAAAAACACAATGTAGGAATGGTGAATTATAAAAAAAATCTAAAAAACAAGAGGGTTGAGATAGAGAAGATCAAAAAACCAACAATAATTTTAACTACAATACAAAAAAAATTAACGAGATAGGTATGAAATTTTGATACCGTTCACCGTGGAATACGCATATGTAAAATAAACCGTCAAAATAAGAATAAAAGTAGAACTAGAAATAAGCGATTCCGGAATTGAAGAGTTGAGGAGAGCTTGAAGGAGAATTGACGAGAGTTGAAGCGAGTTAAAGACGTTGAAGATGTTGAATTTTGATTTCGATGCGATCGAAAATTGATCGTGTATATGCCTTGTTGAAGACTTTCTTGTTGAATACTTCAATTATTGAAAAATTCCTTAGAAATGATTTATAATAGTAGAGAGAGTAAGAGAGTAAGGTATGATTTTTTTAGGGGGGTTTAGGGGGTATTTATAGGCTCAAAATAAACAAAAAACCCAAAAAAAAACCAAAAAATCCAAGCAAAACGGCTATAATAGTCGTTTTTGCTCTCTATGCTACAATGCTGCCCCTAACGGTTTGTTTGACTCGCGGGTTAACGGTCGACCCGTGATGGGTCGAACGTTCGACCCGAACGGGTCCAAAGGTTTGCGACCTGCGGGTCGACCCGCGGGTTGGCATGCAGGTTGGGTGAATAGTAACTCGCGGGCCGGGTTGTACGGGTTGAATTCACGTTTTCGTCGACCCATGTCCTCCCGTTACTGTACACGGGTTCGACCCGAACCCGCCAAACCCTTAAACGGGCCGGGTTCAACAGACGGATTGCGGGCGGGTCGCCGGTTGACCTGGCCCACTTGCCATCCCTGAGTTAGCTTGTGTAAACCCTCGATAATCTTAATAGAATTGTCAACAGCAGTTTTGATTGTAAGAAGGACAAAATCTACTTGTAGGAGATGAAAGGAATCTTGAACACAAACAAATAAAAAGGGTTCAAGAAGAGACTTACCTGTTATTGCATATATTAATAAAATAGAATAACGGGATCAGAATCTCGGGCGAAAATCTCCTAAAAATGCATGAAGAATCAACAGCAACAGCAAGATCCTAGAGCAATTCCCACACACCAGATCGGGACAGAATGCAGAACCCCGAAACTCGGATCTGGCGCACACAGAACACGGAACACCAAACGAACCAATCAAACCTCTGCTTCACACCGGATCTGGCCCAAAACAGCGGATAGCAAAAGCAGATCGGGTGCAGCAGAATAGCGAACAGCGAAACCAGCCAATCAGATCTCGACCTCACACTGGATCCAACCTGAATAGCGGACGGTGACTTGGGATCCGATGCGGCAGAACAGCGAACAACAGCCTTGGCTAATCATGTCGCGTCTCCTACCTCTCGACAGCAGAACAGAGAGAGAGTGAGAGCGGCGAACTGGCGGCACGACGACTGCAACGGCAACTGCGGCGGTAGAGCGGCGTCATTACCACAGTCGGGAAGCGACGGTGGCGACAACTCCGGCGAAGGGCTCCGTTTTCGCGATTGAAAACAAGGGACGGCGATGCTTGACGATCGGGGACTTGACGTTGGTGCAAGGGGGTCTCGGCGGAGCGGCGAGGGACGACGGACGCAACGGTGAGGTTCACGATGAGGAGTAGGGCGACGGTGATGAGTTATAGCGACGGGAAAAACTTTGGTGGTTGGGTTTGATGGATAATGGCGAGGACGGGGGCGAGCGACGGCAATGATGACGAAGAGGAGATGGAGATAGAGATGGTGGTGATGACGGTGGTGAAGGATGATCGGGGGATGGACGGGGGTCGAGGGGTAAGAGGTTACGGTTTGGGTTTTGGGTGTTTAGAAACAGAGGAAAGAGAAGGGTACGGGGAGAGAGAAAGCGGTGGAAAGAGAGAGAGAGAGTATATTAATTAGGGTTAATTAATGGGGGTATTTATAGGGATCAGGAAATTAAGGTTTTGGGTTAATATATTGGGTTCTGGGTATCGGTTTTGGTTCCATAAAGAGATAAACAAATGCAATGAGATGAGATGAACACAAAAGAGAACAAATCGAATTCAAAATAGAAAAGAACCAAATCCACAAAAGACAAAATCCAATCAAAAGAACACAGATTGGTCCAGAGAGAACAAAAGAACCCAAGAAAGACAAATTGCACCATAATAAATGAGTTCAAATACAATAATCAAAAGAATACAAAATATAATAAACTCTGAAAATAGGGTTTACAGATGCTTAAATTTGAACTCTATGTATCCAATTGAATTCTAAATTTCAAAACAATTAGGATGTTAAAGCTTTTAACCCCATTTTCCCACAATTTTAATAATTAGATCACTTTCAAGTCTCTTAGCAAGAGCAATAGCCATACTTTGTCCCAATTGCACTTAATCTATGAGAAATTTCAATTAGGCATCTTTCTGTAACACCCCGAATTTTAAATAAGCCTGAATTCGAAGTTCCACGGGATCTTTACACTTCACTTCGTACAATTATACAAGGAATTTAAAACTTTATTTACATCAGAGTCTTGTACATCAACACGCAGCGGAATAAATAAAATACAACAATGATAAATGTACAATTGTAACAACTTTAGCATTTAAGTAATCATCAGCAATAAATTCATCTTTATATCTTCGTGTAAATTCTAAGTTCTGCATATAAAACTGTGGGCACGTCAGTTGTTTACAACCGACGAAATATTATACACGGCCATCCTCGCTATGCCGAAAGTATAACAATTCTTTAATAATTTAACAAACACAAACTTGATCACAAAACAAAGCTAAAGAGTGACTATCCTATTGATGTCGTGGGTGTTGTGCACTTAATCCTCATTGCAGTTATTTATATTAAATGACACTGATGCATACTTGTTCGAACTTATGGATCCCATTCTACATAAATCCGAGGGCAAGCCCTTAACCGTCTTCATCTTATAGGGTTGAATCCCTCGCTATGAGTTTAACTACTACAGTAACTACGGTAAGTATCCTAGATATTTTATGAGTTGGGAGCCCATGTCTAGACAGTCTGGAGAGGAATCCCACATCACGACATGACGCCTCATGCAGACAGCCTATGAACAATTCACCTCCGTCATGGGACAATAGCACTACGTAGTCACCAAGAACCCCACATGCGTCGCCACTATCCTGATAATTTCGAAGATATATTCACGTCATGACATGATGCATCATGTAGACAGCCTGTGAAACTTCTCACACCGTGAATCCGAGGCCCTCATACTTGTGTTTTTCTCTTACTTTCATCACATCTTCACTATAGTGTCGTCCTTAGATATTTAGTTTGTTTTAGAAGAAAATCATCACAACCTAGAGCTAGCTTACCCTACCGGACTTAAACAAAAAAAAGAGACAGTCAGCCTAACTGGCTAGTTTTCAAGAGATGCTCAACCCACACTAGTTAGCTATCAAATTCATTAATAAATAATGCCGGTCACTAGGGTCTCACCTAGCCTCTAGATTCCAACAACTATCTCTTTGTAGAGATCAACAATATGTTACATTCAATCTCAAAATAACATTTCAATTTCCTTATTCATAAACTCTTTCTCAAAGAAAACATTTCTTTTATAATCTCATAACATGAAGTATCTCATTTCGACTTCTTTTATCAATTTAATCATTCATAACATTGTGTGCATTTTAAATATTCTCATAATCAAAATAAGGTGTATAGAATCTCAACGAGAAGCAAATCCAATTGATTAACTTCCTTTAATCAAACAAAATTAACATTTTTAATTAAATCCTCGAGTTCTTCAACAAATTATTTAATGTGAAATCCACTTCCAATTCTCACAAAATATATCAAAATATTGTAAAAATAATTTTTATCAGGTTTAAACAATTTTAGAAGAATAGTAGAATTTTTCCCAATTTTTAAAACTCTAAATAAACCTACAAAATCGAATTTATATAAAAAAAATATAAAAACCCAAACAAAAGGCAAAAGGCCGGATTCGAACCTAGAGCCAAACCCAACCCCGCCTACGAACAGTAACAGACCTAAAGCGCACCCAACGACCAACAGGGCCAGAGTGACTAACTGATATGAAAGGGGTTTTATTCATTATATGCCAACTGTACTGCATTTGGAAAAAATCTAATTTTTGAAAAACAGAGCCTCTAACATGAGTCGAACCCAAGACCACAGCCTCCGCTCATGAACAGGAACAGTCCCAAAGCGCACCCGAAGACCAGAAGTCCTGAGTGACAAACTGATATGATAAGAGTTGAACTCTTTATATGTTGACTGTGCTGAATTTGAGAAAAAAATTGAATTTCAAGAAAAACAGAGTCTCTTCAATTAGTTTGTACTCACTAAAAATCTAAATCTTTTTCCAGAATGTGTTCTATCAAAATACAGTATCGTACATTTATTTAAACTTTATAAAATTTTATTTTTCACAAAGTAACAAAATTTTGTCCCAAATTATATTAAAGAACTCATAATGTCAATTTCCAAACAAAGTGTTAGTCTCTCATGAAGACTCCTTTATAAAATTTCTTATACTCACAAAATATATAAATATATAAATATATATATATATATATATATATATATATATATATATATATATACTAATGAGGCTATTTCCACATTTCTCTATTATACTAGCATTTTACAACTATTTTTATACATGTTACATTATTTTGACTATTGTAAACATTCTACCATGCATAATTTTCATTCCAACAATAAATATTGCTCTTTCTAATTCAGCAAGAGTTATAGCCATTTATATGATTCACAATATTATTTCGACACATCATAACACAATTAGATTAAAATTATGCAATCTACAATTAACATACTAATCAAAATTTAACAATTAAATTATATGTCATCTAGCATGCAATCTACTCCTAAAATTAGAAAGGATTTAAGAAACACCCACACAATGAAGAGTAGTAGAAGCAAAATCCCTTCACACAAAACTCCAAAAATCTACAAAAGCAAGCACCAACACACCGAAAGAATCCCAACAGCAATTGCCCTCCCGAAAGCATAGCACCCTCATTTCGGCAAGGCAACAGTGAAGCACCTCATCTCTTCTTCATGCATGCATATATATCTACATGTGTATATATATACATATTTATATATAGTTATATAATAGAATATATTAGGAGTTATATATATGTATGCATGGGAGTAGGTGGAGAAGCAAAAGGGAATTGGCTGGGGAGTTTGGTTTCGGCAGAGACATGAAAAATGAAGGGGGAGGAGGAGAAAGTGAAGGGGGGTATTTTATAGAATAGTAGAGTAGTTAAATTAACTACTCTTCACTAATATACCCACTAACCCACTCTCTCAGTTCAAAAGCTTACTTTTTCTCTCCAGGCCAAAAACAACCAGATCTCATTTTTGAGTGTGCACATTGCATGTGTGCACGTGCACGTGCTTTGTGTACACCACAAAATAAATTATTTATTTAAATTAACATCTATGTGTGTGTGTGTGTGTGTGTATATATATATATAATAAAATACAAAGAAAGCTATTAAGTGGCTCTCCTTCGATCCCCCCAAAATTAAAGGTCCAGATCTAACCTCACAAAACACATTTTCCCTCTCAAAAGTTTCCCCCCAAAACTCAAATTCAAATCCCCCACCCAAAACAACTCCTTTACTTATTTAATTATTTCTTTCTCTCTCTCTCTCTCTCTCTCTCTCTCTCTCTCTCTCTATTCTATTCAAAAAATTAAGAAAATAAAAATTTTAAAAATTAAAAATTAAAAAAAAATAAAACTTTAAAACTTTAAAAATAATTCAAAAAAATCAAAAAAAATCAAAAACTTCAAAAAAATAATAATAGTTTTTTAAAAAAAATTTAAAAAAACATTATTTTTAAATATTTAAAATTTTAAAAATTTTTGAAATTATAGAAATTTTAAATTTTTGAAAATTTTTTAAAAAATTAAAAAAAAAAAATTAAAATGTAAACATTTGAAAAAAATTAATTTTAAATTGAAAAATTTTGAAATTTTGAAAAAATTTAAATTTTGAAATTTTGATATTTTGAAATTTTGAAAATCTCAAAGTAAATCCAATGTCGAAACCCAATCAAGAGGTCGTCGCCGATATCTGATCCGCTGCTGATTCCGTATCGGTGACTCCCTTCCACCAAATCAAGCGCGATTATCAAGCGACTCCGTATTGGCGACTCCCATCCACCGAATCGAGAGCCTCTATATGCGATGCGATAACTCTAATTTCATCTCATTAACCGAATTCTCATTCTACTTTTTAATTTTTTGTGTGCAGGGGATTACTCAGTTTTTTTCTGACTCGAATTTTGCGTGTGCATGGGATTTAAGTTCAGAGAGGTATGATTGTTTTATTTTTTTGGTTATTTTTTTTTAATTTGGTGATTTATTTGATGAGTTTTTTATTGGTTTTGATTTAAGGTGTACGCAAGTGAAAGATGGATTATTTGGTGGCCTCAATTTGAGCTTCCAAATCATATCAGGACAGGTAAGCTGACTAGCAATCTAAAATAACTTGGCAAATATGCAACATTAATTTCTTTACTACAAGAAAAAAAACTATCGTGAAGTGTTCCCTTCACTGGTTATTAGAAA
Source organism: Hemerocallis citrina (assembly GCA_017893485.1). Classification (NCBI taxonomy): domain Eukaryota; kingdom Viridiplantae; phylum Streptophyta; class Magnoliopsida; order Asparagales; family Asphodelaceae; genus Hemerocallis; species Hemerocallis citrina. Next base: position 46,836,534 of record CM030368.1, read on the forward strand.
CCATGGATAACATAATATATAAGAATCTTTAGTGTATGTTTGGATATATAGAATTGGGATGACTGGAGTTTACCAGTGAAGGGTGCAAACTCTCCACTCAAGAAAGTCAACTAAAGTAAATTTGTTATTTATCCATTTTAATTTTTTTTATGAAGGTGCAATGTGGAGACAGAGTGGAGATAAAAGAAATGATTAGTTTGGATTAGAGTTTTGAGAACTTCATGTATTTTATTTTGGTTGAAATAATAATAAGAGGAATTTCAATTGCAAACTGAGTCTCACACAAACAAATGTTTAGATTATTAGTATTGTAGATACCTTCACACATGCAGTTGCGTTACCATTGTATTCAGACATACTCATAGTGTTATGGGATTAGAGTAAGCTCTATAAAACCTATATTATAATGTCCTTGCATAACTATTACAAGTATCTAAAAGTGATGCTGAAGTTAAAAAAAACTCTATGCATTGTTTCTAATAAACTATATGCATTCCAGGTAAGTTCAAGCTAATGATCAATAAGGCGATGGTTGAGCTTAAAGGTAGATATACTGCTTTCTCATATAATATGTTTGCTACTTTAATTAATTTGCTGGACCTCCAAAACTATTTTATATAATCAAACTAGGTGCACCGTTCCGAAGACGTGCCGTAGGCACGTGTCAACAGGCAAACCTAGTAGTATATATATATATATATATATATATATATATATATATATATATATATATATATATATATATATATATATAAGATGCATATAAAATTAGTTTAATTAAAAATTATAGTTTCATGCATGAATAAAATAGACACACACACATACTATATGCCTAAACATGTGCACCGCAAACACGTGCGTCGCACGTAAAATATTAAAATACGAAATAAATTTCATCGATTGTAAAATGTTCATAAATAATTGAAAATAAACATACGATAAATATATTTATTAATTTTTATACATTCCACAACATAATCACTATGTACATAGAAAACACGTGCACCGCACGTATAAAAGTATTTTAATTAAAATAAGAGAAAAATGAATTTCTATTTATAAAACTAATTCGAACACATCATTAAATAAATAGTTGAACTACATAGAGAATATCACACGTAGCAGTGAAAAATAGGTAATCGATACGTGCATCGATAACACGCATAAAACACGTAAAAATACAGAGATTGAAATTTTATATTTGAGTTGACTCAAATAGGATAAAATAAATTTTGATAAGTCGGAAAATACATAAATAGTCAGAATCCTAAATACGTAGTTAACACGTTACGGATATTACTCGTAACGGTACAAAATACACGTGTGTAACACACGAGGGCAAAATTGTCATTTTTAATTTTGCGGGGTGTTACACTTTTAACCTTAATATACTCCTCTGACTATTACAGAGTGAGTTATGAGCTATAGTGCATTGTAGCTTGATAGTCGACAAATAGAACTAAAGAGTTACTAAAACTTCTTAATGGATGACTTGCAACAAATTCTTCAATCCATTCAGCCTCTTCTCTTGCAGAGGATAACACGTAATGCCCCGAATTCAAAACATATGTAATTTGTAGCATAAACATGATCCTTTACTTCAAATTCGTACAAAAATATAAGGAATTTAAAACTTTTTCATTTAGAACACTGTTCTTTACAATAACACAGCAGAAATGAATAAGTACGATACAACATATGATAATGAAAGCTCTTCAATCTTGTGAAAACCCATCACAGTTATAACAACCCGAATTTTCATATGAATATATGTATGATTTGTTAAGCACTAAAATACTATTTTTATTTATTTATTTTTCTTTTTGAAACTATTAGTATGGAATTATTTCATAAACTTCAACTAGACTAACCATGAGCTGGACATGGACTCAAACCATGTTATTTTGACCATTGAGCCATGAAAACCCACTTGTAGTGTGACGTAACTTGTACAAAAAAAAAAAACCCATCCTGGCCGGCCAAGATTTGGAGGGAAAAAAAGAGGGAAAAATGAGAACTAGGGTTAGGGTTTTGAACTTGAATTTGACTCATGATGAGTTCTTCTCCACTCCTACACTCCACCTCCATTCTCCCCCAATGAAACCCTCTCACTTTCTCCCTCCCCCATCTCTAAAAAATCTGGCCACATTCATCTCCCCATCCTCTATTTAAACACCCTCATCTCATCCTACCTCCATTTCTCATCTTCTCCTACAATTAAGCAATCTCCTACACCCTCAAACTACTCTCTTTAAGTACTTAGCTACTGATTTAGAGCAAGGAGAAGGACTAAGAGGAGCCAATGAGGAGAAGAAGTGGAGCAAGAAGGACAAGCAAGTAGGAGCAAAAGCAAGAAGATCAAACTTGTAGAACATTGCTTTCATTCAACCAAACAAGGTGGGTGACTCTAATCTCTTTGGTTATTTTTGTTTGTTAGATAGTTGTTGTAGTGACTAAAAAATTACTTGCATGCTCTTGAGTAAACTTAAATAACTTGTTTTGTGATAAGAAATCCAAAACAAAAAATCCTGTTGAAAAGCTAAAATTTTCTTGTCAGTCCGTAGCTCATAACTGGAACACTACTGCTTGAATTAAGTTGAAATTTTTACCAGATGTTCATTAATGCGTCTTGCACCTTCAGTAATTTTTCTAGATTTTTTTGACTTTTTCTTCTATTAAAATAAAATGCAAACTTACATGCTGGTCAGAAGAAAAATAAACAGCTTTTGTTGTTACTGTTGTGAGAAAAATAACTTGTATCTTGCTACATGCTAATGGGAATAATCTTAAATTTTAGTATGTCATTGTTAGGTTTATCTAAGAACTATGTTTCAAATTTCATGAGATTTGGAGCACTGTAGCTATGTTAATAAAATCATGCAAACTCAGCTAGTTATTTTAGTAATCAGAACTATTTATGTTATTGCTTTATTTTTGATGATATTCAAAGAGACATATTTAAAAATCTACTTGGTAGAATCACCTGATTTTTGGAAGTGTTGTACATCATTTGTAAGGAGCTAGAATCTAAAACTTCATAAAGTTCTGACACCGTTTACTATTTTAAATTGATTTTATCTCATGATTGTGTTAATATGATGTGCTGTTCTGAAAATCTGTATGCTTGTTAAAGATGGGACCATAAGAGCATGTAAAAGACCTTATCTGAAGAAAGTTGAAACTAGGAAGTTATAGTAGACACATAGACCTTTCTGGAATGACCAAGAAATCATGACCAAGTGACGATAGAAACATAGTGAATCTTAGAGCTCACTATTTTGCACCATGTTCATTGGAATGAGTTTCAACTTGTACTTTGCTAGCTTAGAGTTGCTGTTTGAGGTCAAGAATCTTGTTATAGATGTGTACATGAGTTAGGACTCAATTTATCTAAAGTTCCTTGCTAAGAGTAGCTTATAGTTGCTTGTGGATCCTAATATAGACAATGTTGTTCACTGTTTTGAAGTAGAAATTGTATTGGATGTTGGGGTATTATTGCTGACCACTTTGGGATGGAATCTATGTCCAAAGTGTGTTTATACTTATTGTCTACCTTGAGCAGAAGCATGGGAGCGCCTGATCGCAATTTCTCAAAGAAACAGAACAGGGAGTGACTCTGTTTTGGCATAAAAGCCAAATGCGTGCTTGCTGTTTGGATTTAAAGATTATCAATTTTATGGCTCTTAGAACCCATTTTTAGGTTATTCATGGGCTAGGACTTACTACTAGTGTGGTGTATTTTGTTGGGGTATGTTGGTTGAGTATTGAGACTCTAGAACTAAGTCTTGTTGACAAACCTAGACAGGTAGAATAGGACTCGTGTCACATCGAACACGTTGGAGGAGATGATTCGTGCGCCAATGTACTCGCCGTGCATGGATGGATTCCATGGTCATGTTTGGAGCTACCACTTGTCGAGGACCATGGAGCGTTAAGTTTAGCGGGAGCTACTTGTTAGACGGGCCGAAGTTGCGATCGAACTCCAAGCATGGATGGCGGTTGTGGCAATCGACGGGGTCGATTCGTCGTTGGTTCGTGCCAAGTGTAGGCCGAGACGGGACAACCCTTGGGCCGGACTTGAGGGCTAGTTGAGTTCTAGTGTGGGATGGGTTGAGATCCATTAATGATAAAGGTGACTAATTAGAAAGAGTCTATGAGTAGAACTTAACTAGTTGTTCAAAGCAAGCTAAGTTGATTACTAAGTTAGGGATTGGAAATGGTAGATAGATTGCCTAACCAAGGGAATGGGTAATGTGAGATAGTTCTAGGCTCGCCTAAAGGTTCATACTTATGGTAAGAAAATGAAAGAGAATTAGAGTTTGGACAGAGTGATGGATTTTAGTAATCAGTTGATAAACAAATGTTAGAAATCATGTGATTAATCGTATCTTTAATCTTGGAACGGGGATAGCATTGATGCTTTGGTAGGACTAGATCGAGTCTTGGTTGATTGTAAGGATAGGAACTAGCGAGAGTGTTCACCTGTCATGAGGGGCGCATGGCGTCACCGTGCTTGGCCAAATCCTAGGTTCGTTTAATGCGGATAGGGACCCCGAGCTGCCCTGAGGAGTGAAAACCCTGTGGGGGCTCCGCTATTTCGGCTTGAATGCCTTTATGTCCGTAACAACCTTTGAGGAAGGTTTGGAGTGTTGACGTCGTCTCTACTGCAAGTTCTATTCTAGTGTAAGGACGAGTGTAGCAAAGTTGGGGAAACCCTATATCCGTCCGGTCCTTTGTTGATCAATGCGGGCAGGAGGTTTAGAGAAAGACCCGGTGAGCGAGACTCTACGGGAAAGGCTCTAAGTCTTTTGGTGGGGAGCCCTAGTGTTCATATATCAGCTTTGGTGAGGTATGGGGAAACATAGATACAGCAACATACCATGGGTACAGTCGTGACGGAGTAAGCCTGCGACTGTAACCCCAGCCGTGACGGAGTAAGCCTGCTGATGAGATCCCGGGCATAGTGGATAAAACATGAGGTATTGGACACCACTACTGACAGTAGGGACTAGAGTAAGCCGGACGACTGTAGCCTCACCATCACTGGAATCAGAAACAGGAGAGAGCACAAGAGTATGATGCACAGCTGGGGATCGAGCCCCATCAAATTGAAGAATGCCATTTGGTTGGGGGATATGTAGTATGGGATGCATATCTTTCAACCAAGCGTGCATTAGCTTTACGTGCATGTGTGCATAGTGTGTGCATTAGATTAGGACATGGCATATACCGACACTTGTTTGACATCACCTTTTTCTTCGCATCAAATATTTTTGTTTGTTGAGGTTGGAATCATTATATTATGGCGTAGAGAGGATAGCCAAGTATAGCATTTCGTCAGTTGTATTCAACAGACGTGCCCATAGTTATCAGTGCAGGATTGCCGACTTGGGAGTGCAGGAAAGCTCTAGCAGGGGAAAGCATCCAAGTGAAAGTTACTGTCCAAATCTTATTGTACATTCATGTTGTACCAATTAATTGTAATTGTTGTAATCGTTGGACATTATAATAACAGTTTGATGTAATAAAAGTTTTAATTTCCTGTGATTTTTGTTGTGTTATGACTCATTTGAAGAAAGATCCTGGAGTGTGTCAAGAGTTCCTATGTTAGGAATTCGAGACGCTACAACAGCGATTTCAAGTTCATACTAAATCCAATCCTGTAACTAAGAAATTGTAGGCACATCAGTTGCATACAACTAACGTAATGCTATAATATAGCGATTCTTCTACTTTAGCAAACACAAACTTGAATGTGAAACAAAATGTGAAAGGTGACTATCCTAAACATGTCAGCGTATGATATGAACTTAATGCCTAATGCAGACATTACACTACGATGACACTAATACATACTTGTTCGGATTCTATGCATCCCATACTAGATAGGTCTGAGGGCAAGCCCTTATCGTACTCCTCATTCTAGAGTTTAATCCCTCGTTATGAAATCCTACTGTGGTGACTAATGTAAAGTTTACATATCATGTGAGTATCTAGTACCTCCCCAACAATTCTTAAGAATCGTTCTCCCATCGCAAGCCATAACCTCGATAATTCTGGAGACGAAAACCCACACCTCGAGTCATAACCCCGATAATTCTTGAGTCGTTCTCCCACCGCGAGTAATTTTTGGGCATCATGCCTCACACCCCGATAATTCTAGAAACAACCCACACCGTTAGTCATATGGTACCTCATCACACAAATATCCCATGAGCTTTACCTCAATCCCAATAATTCTGAAGATAAATCTCACACCCTGAGCGATTGGACATCATTCCTTACACCCGGATAATTCTTGAGATCATCTCACACCGCGAATCATAGGAGGCCCCCATACTCATGTTTGCCCATACGTCATCACCTCTCCCTCTAGTGCTTGTTCTTAAGTTCAAACATAAAATAATATCACCTAGATCTAGCTTACCCTCCTACCGAACTTAAATCAACACACGAGTACATTAGCCCACACTTGCAATTTCTCAAACATTCATAATCACAAATTTGCCGGTACCCTGGGTCTTTCTCAGCCTCTAGAATCCACACATTCCAAAATATTCACAATATTTCCAGGTTATTCATAACCTCTTTATAATCAATTACAAATTTCATTCATTCATATACTCAATTCATCTCTTATTCATTCTATCTAATTAGTCATCCTCAAATAAATAGATAAAATCTTCCAAACAGGTACAATAGGACTTCAAAAGCTGCAATTCAATGAACATCATCTTTATTCTAACATCTCAAATCTAATTATCAAATATGTACTAAGATTGTTAATTCAAATATGGAGTTTAATCCAAAATATTGATACCGATTTCCATCAAATCTTAATTCTCCAATATACTAATATCCTTTAAAATCACCTCTATTCAAATCCTTCAAATCCAATTACCAAATATGTGTTGAATTCATTATCTAAGTGGGGCAATTAACCAAAAAAAATTTTGTACAAATTACCATCAAAATATTTTTCCAGAAATCAATTTATATTTCCAATATACAAAAAAACAGTAAATACAACCAAATTCGAGCTAACCAAGACTCAAACCTACAATCTTAAAGATCCTAGGCCACAGGCACTAACCAAAACTCGAAGCCTATTTCTCAATCAAATTTTTTTCAAGGTAACAACATATACATAGAATCACTATTTGAATGCTCAACTTGAGACAACAACCCAATGGTATTGTAAAAATCATATATATTCTAATACCACTGCCAAAAATAGATCTCTTAGTTTCATAGAAAACATAAGTGAGTCTACTACAACATTGTAGTCAAGATCATCTAAATTCATCCTCAAAATTTTCGTTTAAATTCATTTGCAAAACAGTAGATTCAAAATCCAAAAACTGCAGCTCATGCTACTGGTAAAAATCACAGATGATTTTATGCTTCATGAAACTATGTGTTCTTTAGCTAAATTTAAAGATATACAAGTCCAACATAACTTTTTAGTTATAAGTTTCACCAAAATATGATGTCTATAACCCTGAATTCTTCGAAATCTACAGTAGGGTCAAAATGTTAAACTACAGTTAAAGTACTGCCACTTGTTCAATCTTGCAAAGTTCAGTATAATTTCTATTCTTCAAAAAAAATTGATTTTTTTAGACTCAAGAGAAAGGTTAACGAGTCTACTTCAACTTCTTAGTTTTGACCAATCTCGAAATATTGCTTCTAAGATGCCGAAATGATCAAAATATGAAATGTATACAAATTTCAAGCAACTAGCCAATTGCCAACTAGTCCTAAGTTTGTATTTTATTAAAATTGTAAAAGAAATCCAAATATCATGAAATTTTAAAGGTTCTTGACATATACGAGGTGCTCATACGAAAATTTTAGCTTTAGATTCCATCTAGTTTAATAGATATAATTTTTTAAGTGCAACTAAAACTTAAAACAGAAAGTTATAAAAATGCCCCCAAATAAATCAAATCAAAATTTCACACCTTTAATCAATGACACATAATTTAAACATGAATACTCAATCTATATAAGTTATCATGCATCTAACAATTCATACATAGATTGTAACCCTCGTTCCCGCCAATATGTATTCTGTGTATTTTCGGTATTTCGATTTGCTATAAATTATTTTTCCGCTTTTAAATTCTTTTGTCGAAATTTATTGTTGGATCTTCTATTAAAATCTATTTCTAATCAATAATTTTATATGTATCCATTTTCCAATGATTTTTATATTGTATTATTATTATTATTATTATTATTATTATTATTATTATTATTATTATTATTATTATTATTATTATTATTATTATTATTATTATTATTTTGTTTTTAATTATTATGGTTATTATTATTTTGTTTTTAATTATTATGGTTATTATTGTTATTACTATTATTAAATTTCTTATTTATTAATTTTTGGAATCCTATAGGTCGTAATCTATATTTTATTTTATTGGAGTATGAATTTTATGTATACCATTCAATTTAATTAATTTTGTTGTTCTCCCTATTCAATTTTTTGCTTATTGATGTCCCCAAAAATAGATCTAAGTTTTAATCATATTTTTATTGGTTATTTTATTTCCCTATTGAATTTTAAACCCAATACCCATTCCTATTGGATCCTAAGCCTATACCCTAACCCAATAACCCATTAACTTAACCTACCCTTTAATATATAACCCCCCTTAATGCTAGTTTTCCCTGTACAAACCTAATTCACCCCTTCAGTCGCCTATCATTTTCCTCTCTCCTCTGCCCTTCGAAACCCACTTCTCCATTGCCATTCCCTCGATCTCCACCTCGTCTCCCTCATCCCGACCTCCGCTCGACCCCGCTGTCCCCTCCACCATCTTCCCTCAATCGCCTTTGCCATTCCAACCACCACTGCTCCGTCTCCTCGTCACCTTCGACTGCGGCCTGCATCACTCCTCACCACAGTCCACCGCACAACAATCCCCAGCTGCTCACCACCCTGGGTGCCTTCCGCTCACTGTCCCCATCACTGGTTGCTCACTAGCCGAAGTTGCTGCTGTCATCTTCTTCTATGGCTACTGTTGGACTCTCGCACGTGTGATACACGTGCCATTTGGGATTACTCTTGCTATTGCCTTGCTTTGCTGTGCACGTATTTGCATGTGCTATCGTGAGTTGCACGTGTATTGTTGCCGTCGGGATGCTCGTCCTGTTATTCTCCTATCATATTCAGAACCGTCGTCATCTGTCAGGCAAGTAACTTGTATGATTCTTTTATTTCCCCGTACAAGCATTTTTTTTGAAATACCGCAAGTAGATTTTGTTGTGACTCGCCTTTTGTTATAGTTGATACATCTTGGCCCTACTCGTTGTTCGTCTTTATCAATTTCCATTATCATAAGGGTCACAACCTTTCGTCAATACACTCACCTCACAACAATAAGTTAGATCTAATTAATTATCTAATTATTTGGCTACATGAATTTATGAATCACCATGACATATAAATGTTTGGTTGTACGATGTATATGTTGATTTTGTCTCTCTTTATGTGTTGAGAATAGACATGAGTGCTGTTTGAATAGTTATTACACCCTGACTTGCATCACACATTAACTTAGATCCATGGTAGTTAATAATCGTGTAACATTTCATGCAAGAGAAATCTGAGAATGTTGTTGTCCAGGTCTTGCATGATAATTTTGACCCTGTTAATGATAGAATTTTGAATTAGTTTCTGAATATGAATTATAGCCCCATGTGTCTAGTGTTCAAAACTTCCGACGGAATCAAATTACGAGTACTGATTTGTGAGATATTGCTGTTTTAGTATTGCTGGGTCTGGATTTCCAGATTCATAATTTCACTGTGTCACCTTATTTTGCAATTTAATTTGAATATTCTATCAGTAATATAATAATATGAAATTTATCTTGCTTAGACTAGACATGCTAGGGAACCATCCTTAATTTTTCTGGATTTATTTGATGAGTTTTAAGACATGATTCATGCATAAAAACATAACTTTAAGAATTCTGGCTGAACACAAAATCTGCGTTGAATTTTGATTTGAACCCAGTTGTTGTAAATTTTATATATCATGTGTATATGCATTGAAACCGGCAGAGAGTCTAGTTTGTAGAACTTCTGATGGATCTAGGTTTGCATTCCACTAGCAACGGGAATTTCAGTTTTGGTGCAGCAACGTCCTGCTGTCTCGAATTGAAACTCTTGTTGTTTCTGATAGATGTAAGTTATATTAACAACCGAATATGTGTTCTACCCAATCCAAACTTATATCCTGATTCCTATCATGTTTACTTGTCCTGTTTGTGCACTTTCATGCTTGTTTTGATAATAATAATAATTAACAAGCCGAGGTTTAAGAGAAATATATAGTAGTGGACAATATAGGAAATGTAATCGGCAGAGGGAGCCAGTAGGTCACATCTGTTTTTGCATGAATACATGATTACATGGTTCGTGTGTCTGTAATCTCTTATATGATTCCTAGATGCATTCTTCCCTATAGGAAGGTGTACTTGGAAGGGGACCCTTAGGTCTCATCTTTTGTGCATAGATTCGTGATTACATGATTCCTGCATCTGTTTACCTGCTATTATGATACCTGAGTAAACAACCTTATAAAATCTACCACTAAGTCTAAACGTAACTTGTTTGTATGCAACAACCATGGGGTATATATATGGGACGTATGAGTGGTGCATTTGTTAGGATTAAACAAATGACTTAAGAATAACATGTTACCTATAAACACTTGTTACCTGTCTTGCATGTTACTTGATATCTATTATAAATTACATGTTCATTTGTTATATGATCCTATTACTTGACTTAGTTTACTTGCATGCTAGTTTCATTGGACTCTTTCACAAGTTGTATTCCTGCCATGATATGTTGTGTGTTCTTGATTCCAGTTACCTGTTCTATACTTCGTGCATTTGTTCATGTACCCTTTTGCTTGTACTACTTGCGGCCCGTAGCTTGCAATAACGAAAATCTTATCTTTTGCTTCTATATTTCTTCCAAATGTTAAATACACAGGTTTTGGAGATCAGCTACCTGACGGAATGAGTGACCAAGTATTTTGAGCTTGAGCTGAATCATTTTACGCTTTAGTTTATTTCATGTTTTGAGTTCATTCATTCCTTGTTGCTACTTAAAATTGTATTGGGCATGTTGTCCCGAAGTTTTATTTTTTGTTCTAGATCTTATACTTTTTTAGGATTATGTATTATTTTAAAATAATTCTGTTGATTATGAGTTTTGTTTCATGCATGGGTGGCTGTATATTTTCTTTATATTTCCTGTTATTCTGTTGAGTCGATCCTTACAGCTTATGAATGATGAAAATCATTCGCTGGACTTTGTCACGAGCTCGTATTCCGTATTCTTTTGGGAAGTGGGGCATGACAAGTTTTTAGTGGGATCATAGCCCAGGTTTGACTAATATGTTAGTCAAGTTTGGCTTATCCAGGGTTAACTCAACAATAAGCAGGTCATGCAAATCACATGAACAACTAATAATCAACTTGATCTGGATACTAGTCTTATTCCATTCATTATGATCCCTTCATATTCAATTCCTTGATTCCTTATTTCCTTTCATCTTTTACAGTATCCCATATTGTTGATTCCTCATTGGGTATAAATTCATTCTTTCCGTACCCATATTCTTTTGATTCTGGTGTCATCCATTCTTTTTATTCTGTTCGGTTCGTCAATCAGCATCACTTGATTTGCTACAATATGTTAGCGGCTTAGATCACCACTAGGAGAGGAAGTGCCGTCTTTTGCTCCAAGATGTGCATGTAGAGTCCCAGGATCTCAGGAAGTGTTCAGAATCTGAATTTGCCAGGAGTTCGAATTTCATGCTAGGGAGATGTCCTTTGGACGTGTCAAGGATATGGTGAGCCACGAGGTAGATTGCTTAAGCTAATGGACGCTATTGACAGAGTCTTCCCAATCAGAGTGGTGCAGCGGAAGCGTGGTGGGCCCATAACCCATAGGTTCCAGGGATCTCATGTTGCTTCTTATTCCTTGCATTGCTTGCTTCCTTCAATTACTTGCATCCATCCTCATCCGTTGACTCATTATTTGGTTCAATTCTTTCCTATCCATTCTCTCTTTGATTTCAGTTCTACCTGCTACTTCATCTTCTTGCTTCGTTATCCCGTAAGTCTTATGCTGTTTCTTTCCTTTTGATACCGTTTACTTCCTTCCATGCATGTCATCTACCATCATGCATCAATTCATTATTTGACATCATTCTCATCCACTTCTTTCTTTTTGGTGTTGCCACCATTTCATTCTTTTCCTCTAATTCTTTGTTTTGTTACCCCACAGGTTGATTATGCTTTATCCTATGTTCCGCCAGAATAGAATTTTGATGACGAATTTTTTTTAAGGTGGGTAGGATTGTAACCCCCGTTCCCTCCAATTTGTATTTTCAGTATTTCGATTTGTCATAAATTATTTTTCCTCTTTTAAATTATTTTGTCGAAATTTATTGTTGGATCTCCTATTAAAATCTATTTCTAATCAATAATTTTATATGTAGTCATTTTCCAAAGATTTTTATATTGTAAGACAAATCTTATTATTATTATTATTATTATTATTATTATTATTATTATTATTATTATTATGAGTATTATGGTTATTATTGTTATTACTGTTATTAAATTTATTATTTATTAATTTTTGGAAGCCTATATGTCGTAATCTATATTTTATTTTATTGGATTATGGATTTTATGTATACAATTTTATTTAATTAATTTTGTTGTTCTCCCTATTCAAATTTTTGCTTATTGATGTCCCCAAAAATTAATCTAAGTTTTAATCATATTTTTATTGGTTATTTTATTTCCCTATTGGATTTTAAACCCAATACCCTTTCCTATTGGATCCTAAGCCTATACCCTAACCCAATAACCCATTAACTTAACCTACCTTTTACTATAGAACCCCCCCTAACCCTAGTTTTCCCTGTACAACCCTAATTTGCCCCTTCAGCCAGGCCTATCATCATCCTCCCTCCTCTGCTCTTCAAAACCCACTTCTCCATTGCCGTTCCTGTAACGCCCCGAATCCCAAATACACTGAATTCGAGATGTTCTACAGGATCTTTTCACTTTCTTTAGTACAATTTTACAGGGAAATTTAAAACTTTTCATCATACATCAGAGATTACATCAATATTACACTTTTCTTTTGCACAGCGGAAGTAAAATACAACAATTAAATAAAAGTACAACAGCATGATATAATCTTTAAGCATCCATTCCTCTTTAACATGTCATTTACTTGCATATAAGACTGTGGGTACGTCAGTTTATTCAACCGACGAACATTATACACGGCCATCCTCTCTATGCCGAAAATAGTATAACTTAACTTTCCATATTTAACAAACACAAACTTGTCACATTCAAACTAAAGGGACTACCCTATTGATGTCGTGTTGTGATTGTGCACTTAATCCTTAATGCATTTATTTATGTTACACGGCACTAATGCGCACTTGTTCGGATTCTATGCATCCCATACTACATAGGTCCGAGGGCAAGCCCTTATTCGTTCTTCATCTTTGTAGGGATCAATCCCCCGTTATGATTTAATCTACTACTGTAATTACGGTAAGTATCCTAGATGTTTTCTGACCTACGAACTCATGTCTAGGCACTCTGGAGGGAATCCCATCGCTGACATGACTCATCATGCAGACATCCTGTGGTAATTCAGCTCTCACCATAGACATGACACCACCCGTAGTCTTCAAACATCCCACGAGCGTCGCCACCGGGACGGTACTCTGGAGCAGCATCCTCACCCAGACTCGTCATGGGAATTCCTGGGATACGCTCTCGCCGCTACCCAGGGCCCTCATACTCAATGTTTTTCTCTTACTTTCATCACATCTTCACTATGCACTAGTCCTTAGTTTTATTAAAAATCATGAACAAAATTAATCTCTAGAGTTAGCCTCTCCATCAACCGGACTTATTCATTCATTTCATCATGACCAACCTTGGTCTAATTTCATTTCAACTCATTTCTCAATGCCGGGGAGACTTAGCTACTCTGTTTCAAATTTCATTTCACAATCTTCAACTTATAAATTTTCCATGTTGAGTTCTCATACTCACATGTATATTCTCTTTTCAATTCATGATTTCACGTTGTTCACAAGTTCATCATCGCACATAAATTTGCATGCACTTAATTAATTATCACATCACAATAATTCCACATTACTAAACAATATGCACACTTCATATATTGTTCCACAAGTGAGAAAATAATTGCATCACGTCACATAACCACATTTCTTTTAGCCAAATCAACTCTTAATGTGTCAATTCACTTATTCTTTCAAGTTATAAATTCATATCAATAATCTATATAGAACCATATGTCTATTTATGCATTTTAACTACAAACCATAGTTAAATTCATTCGAATAATCCCCAAACTATTTTTAGAAAGTCCCTTATATTTTTAGGAGAATATACATATTTTTTTCATAAATTTTCGATACATAAAACTCCCAAAAAAAATATTTTTTCATCTTGCCGATAGCAAGATTCGAACCCAAGCACACCACCGACACAGCCCAGAGCACAGGCCACTAGGCCGGTTGCCGCCACAGTATAAAAGGCAACTGAGAGCTATGAATGCTCTCAGTCCGCTGATTAATTGTTTTGAAAGAAACTAAACAAAAATATTGTTGATCCTGGGATTCGAACCGGTCACGGCAGAGAACCCAACGTGACGCTGTGACCACTCGAGCTACATGCTCGGGTTGTTACAGTGTGCGTTAAATTCCTTTTAGATTAATACCCACTGTTATAAAATTATTTCGATGTTCAACCAAACTTTGTTCCTTATTGCTTTTGTAAAAATTTCTGAAAATCTCCAGATCAATCTTCATTCATATGAATTTCATACCAGTAAGATAAAAATAATTTTTGTACTAATAAATTATATTTTTCACACAAATCAATGAATCATTCATTAAAAACTAATATATTTTTCATTTCCGACATTGCTAAACAATTGATCTCCCAATCTTTTTATTCAAATTTGCTTATAATAATTTACTGTTATTAACTCTTTATTCAACCAACACATATATCTTTAATTTGTCCATACCCATATCAACATAGAGGTCTATTTAGCACATGAATAGGCAAAACTCAACTACTAACTTTATGAGTAGTTTTTTAAAGATAACAAAGTAGTTCCATTAATCAATCTATGTCACAACATATATAATCACTTATTAAATTGCATAATCACATCTCAATCATTCAAGAAATTCACTCTTTTCAATTTAAAGTGTACTCTTTCTCAATCAATTTCATGTTTCAATTTTACAATTAACAAGCGTTCTTATTCATGCATCATGTCTCAATTCATACTAGCAACATTCTTAAGGGAATTTAATCACCATCATTACTACATACTAATAATCATGGATACTTCTACACACAATTTAACTTAATTTAATACTAGAACCACATACAAATTAATCACCACATTTCAATCAATTCATAAACTAACTTCTCAATTAAAGTGTGTTCTTATTAGTATTTTTCATGCATCTTTTTGATAGTTGAATCTAGCATAGATCCCTACATTAGAAATATGAAATGTTTACCCACCTTGAATGGAGAGAAAATAAACACACAAAGCAACCAAGTCCTTGCAACAAGATGCACCTCCTCCTAGCCGAATGCGCGCACCTCCAAGCCACCAAGCAAACTGAATGCTCCCTCTTGCAATGGCCGGCCTCTCCTCCTTGGAACAAGCAAGCAATCCCACACAATCTCTCTATCTTTTAACTCACACTATTACTACAATAAGACTATAATTTGGAAGAATATAATTTGCATATGAAATTAGCCATGAGAGGGGGGTATTTATACTAGAAAACAAGTGAAATGGATGGCTAGGATTGATTAGTTGGTTGAAAGATGGAGGGCCAAGATTAGAGTAGGAGTTATAAAAACTACCCACATCCACAAAACCACCTCCATGATCACCATGATCAATTTTCAAAACTCCCTCCAAAAAGATGCAAACCGGCCTTGAAGAGGGTGTGCATTGCACGTGTACGTGTAGTGCACGTGCATGCAACTAGGCCAAAATTGTACATTTTTAATTTTGTATAAAAATAAATAGTTATAAAATAGTCTTCTACATGACAAGTTTAAATAAAAAAAAGAGATTAATCCATGGGCTTTATTTTTAGGCCAAAATAGTTCTTTAAAATAAATAAAATAAAATACATTTGGGCTTTTAAGAAAAACGGCCTTTTCATTAAATTAAAATAGGGCTTTTTATTTGTTTAAAAAAAGGCTTTTTGTACAAAAAAATAATTTGAGAACACCTATTTAAATATTTATACACAACATAATAAAATAATCCAAACAAAATATTGCACGTGCACACTACGTGCAAAAATAAATAATTTTCCATTAATTGAAAAATCAGGGTATTACAGCACTCCCTCCTTAGAATAGTTCCGTCCCCGGAACTACAATCAAGAGCGAGGAAACAAAATAAAATAAAAACATACAACACTCACACAAGAACAAAAGATACAAAAATACAATCAAGCAAAAAGCTCAGGATAGTCCTTCAACATCCTCCCCTCAGATTCCCAAGTAGCCTCTTCAACCAAGTGGTTTCTCCAGACTACCTTGACCATCGGTATCGTCTTATTCCTCAAGACTTTCTCTCGACGATCAACAATCTCAACAGGAGACTCGATGTAATTCAGGTCTAACTGCAAACCTTCCGGCACTTCAGGCAAATGATGACTCGGGTCTGGAATATAACCTCTCAGCATAGACACATGAAAGACATTGTGCACCTGAGACAACTCTTCCGGTACTTCAAGCCGGTAAGCAATTTTCCCGATCCTTTTCAATATCTTGTACGGGCCTATAAACCTCGAGGCTAACTTCCCGCCTTTGCCAAAACGAACCACACCTTTACTGGGCGATACCTTCAGAAAGACGAAGTCACCAACCTCAAACTCAAGGTCCCTTCTCCGGTTGTCTGCATAGCTTTTCTGCCTGCTCTGAGCTTCCACCAACCTTTTCCTGATCAGATCAATCTTCTCAGAAGTTTGCTGTACGAGCTTAGGACCAAACAACTGACGCTCCCCAACTTCAAACCAACAAACAGGAGTCCTGCACTTCCTGCCATACAAAGCTTCGTACGGCGCCATCCCAATGCTAGCCTGAAAACTGTTGTTGTAGGCAAACTCCACCAAAGGTAAATGCCTTTCCCAAATGCCTCCGAAGTCTAGTATACAACACCGAAGCATATCCTCAAGAATACGGTTGACTCTCTCGGTCTGCCCATCGGTTTGCGGATGAAAAGCAGTGCTGAAATATGTCTTGGTACCCAAAGCTGTCTAAAGACTCCTCTAGAAATGCGAAGTAAACCGCGCATCTCGATCAGACACAATAGTTGACGGAACGCCATGAAGTCGGACAATCTCACCAACATACATCTCAGCCAACTTGTCCATCGAAGCAGTGAGTTTCATCGCCAAAAAGTGAGGGGACTTGGTAAGTCGATCGACTATAACCCAAATCGCATCATTGCCTTTAGAACTCTTAGGCAATCCCGTGATGAAATCCATACTGATGTTATCCCATTTCCACTCCGGAATAGGTAACGGCTGTAATAGACCTCCGGGTCTCTGATTTTTGGCTTTGACTTGCTGACAAACCTCACACTTCGCGACAAATTCAGCCACATCCTGCTTCAAACCTGACCACCAGAAATGCTGTTTGATGTCCTTGTACATCTTAGTACTCCCAGGATGTACCGATAAAAGAGTAGCATGCACCTCCTGAAGAATACTCTCTTTTAGATCCGCCTGATTTGGAATGCACAGCCTATCTCCGAACCACAGCACTCCATCCCTGATTTGAAATCTGGGCAACCTGCCAGCACCAACCTGCTCCTTCATCTCCAAAATATCAGCATCAACTTCCTGACTTGCAATGATCCTTGTATTCAGAGTAGGTTGAAGCCTCAACTGAGCCAAAGATGCTCCCAATCCTTGCAAGATGACCTCAATACCTGCTCGATCCAACTCCTCAATCAGATGCCTCTGAGTTGTAATCAAACTGGCTAAACTGCTCTTGTGACTAAGTGCATCAGCAACAACATTAGCTTTTCCAGGATGATACTTGATCTCAGGTCGCATATCCTCGAGCACTTCCAACCATCTCCGCTGCCTCAGATTGAGATCCCTCTGCTGATATATATACTTCAAGCTCTTGTGGTCCGTGTACATGTTCAACTTCTCACCGTACACGTAGTGCCTCCATTGCTTCAGGGCAAAGATAATCGCAGCCAACTCCAGATCATGAGTCGGGTAATTTTTCTCATGCGGTCGTAGTTGCCTAGACCCATAAGCGATTACTCTTCCCTCTTGCATTATGACACAACCAAGCCCACGATGTGAAGCATCGCTATAAACATCATACTCAACACCTGCTCTAAGCAAAGCCAAAATAGGTGCAGTAGTCAGCCTATCTTTCAACTCCTGAAAGCTCGCCTTACATTGCTCAGTCCACTTGAAGCTCACATTCTTCTTGGTCAGTCCAGTAAGCGGTACAGCTATCTGAGCATAACCTTGAATGAATCTCTTGTAGTATCCAGTCATCCCAAGAAAACTTCTGACTTCCTTCACTGTAGTAGGCCTAGCCCAATCTCTCACTGCCTCTATCTTCTGAGGGTCAGTTGCCACTCCCTCCTTAGAAAGGATGTGACCTAGGAATGCCACTTCAGATTTCCAAAAATCACACTTGGATAACTTGGCATACAACTTCTTCTCTTCCAACTTCTGCAAAACTGCTGCCAGATGCTCAGTGTGCTCCTCCTCAGACTTGGAGTACACGAGAATATCGTCGATGAACACCACGACGAAAGAATCAATAAACGGCCTCAGAACTCTGTTCATCAAGTCCATGAAGATTGCGGGTGCATTCGTCACTCCGAATGGCATAACTAAGAATTCATAATGCCCATGCCGAGTTCTAAACGCAGTTTTATGCACATCTTCAGCTTTCACTCGCACTTGGTGATATCCTGATCGAAGATCTATTTTGGAGAATACAGCTGCTCCTTGTAGACGATCGAACAAATCATCAATTCGAGGAATAGGATACTTATTCTGAACAGTGACCTTATTCAGCTCCCGGTAATCGATACACATTCTCATCGATCCATCCTTCTTCTTTACCAAAAGCACTGGTGCTCCCCAAGGTGATGCACTAGGTTGAATAAAGCCTTTTCCCAATAGTTCCTCAATCTGCCGTTTAACCTCATCCTGTTCCACTGGAGCCATCCTATACGGTGCCTTAGAAATGGGTGCACTTCCCGGTTGAACAGTGATGCTGAACTCTACATCACGATGTGGAGGTAACCCAGGAAAATCTTCCAAGAACACAGTCGGATAGTCCCGAACCACAGGAATCCCTTGCACTTCCACAGGAGTCTCTTCCTTGCAGATAGTTGCCACCAGCTTAGAACACTTCTTCTTCCCTTGGAACGTGACTTCAGGTCCACCTGGGGCCTTCACTGTTACCGTCTTGGTCTTACACTCGATGCTTACACTGTACACCGACATCCAATCAATGCCAATGATAACATCGACTCCCAAGATAGTCAGCTCGATCAGATCAATGCCAAAGATTCTATCTCCAATCACAATCTCACAATCAGCATAATACCGATCAGTGGTCAAAGTTTCCCCTGATGGAGTAGCTACTGCTAAGATCTTGCCTGGAAAAATCTTCGGTTCAACTCCCAATACTTTAGCAAATTTTGGAGACACAAATGTATGAGAGGATCCAGTATCGAACAATACAACAGCTTTCATTCCATTAAGATAGAGTTCGCCTGTTACATAATACACACCATTACATAACAGTCTCACTAAACAACGGGAAAAGAAATGACAAAAACTCTAAACACCAGCCCTCGTACCAGAGATGACCTGATCTGCCTCATTAGCATCAGCTTCCGTCAAGGCAAATACTCGCCCTGATTGGTGCGGCCTCTTTCCAGCCTGCTGCGTTGGTGCATTGCTATTTCCACTCTGTAGTTTGGGACAGTGAGATTTGTAATGCCCCGTTTCACCACAGTTGTAGCAAGTCACCGCAGGAGGTCTCATCACATTGTTTCCAGGTCCTCCAGCCACACCAACAGCGTTCGCCCCTGTCGGTTTGAACCTCTGTGCAGATGGTTGTCCCTTGAAACTCCCCGAATGTGCAGGCCTCTTACCAGACTGCCAGTTGTTCCTCCGGTTCTGAACAACTTGGAACTGCTCCATATCCGCCTCCGTCGCTGCTGCCCTCTTGACCAACTTGTCGAATCGCCTGATACCAAGGGGTATCATACGGGACCTCAAGCTCGGCCTCAGACCATGCTCGAACTTGCGAGCCTTCTTAGCTTCATCCACCACCAGTTCTGGAGCATACCTAGAGAGCTGAGTGAACATGGTCTCATACGCTCTCACCGACATGCTGCCTTGCTGAAGCGACAGAAACTCCATCGCCTTCTTCTCCTGGACGTCGGAGGGGAAATAGTGACTGCGGAATTCTTCCAGAAATTCCTCCCAGCCAAGCACTATGCCTCCCATGGTCCTCTTCATGGATTGCCACCAAACCGCCGCATCCTTCTCCAGCTGCAAAGTCGCCAACTTGACCTTGCTACCCTCAGGGGTCTCCAATACCTCAAAGATCGTTTCCACTTGACGGATCCAGTTGTCAGCCGCATCTGGGTTTGACTTTCCCTCGAATACAGGTGGTTTCATTCTCTTGAATGATTCCACTAGCTTAATCGCCTCGGGCACTGGATTAGCCGGCCCCCTTCCTTGGTTCTGAGCCACTGCATTAAGCGTCTGGTAGACCCATGCAAGTTCAGTCTCCAGATCCAACCCTTCCCCATTCCTAGCTCCTCTTCTCGACATATTCTGATGCAAAGATCCGTCAAATTCGAAGTATATGACAAGAATTTAAACCAACTTGCATTTCATTGAATTCCAAAGTTTATACATTCGAATTTAAAAACATTTTTGACATCAGAATGAAAGAAATAGAAGCTACAACAATCTAACTCCTACGGGTCCTCTTCGCTGCTCGAAGTTCTTCCCGCAGTTCTTCAACCTCATCCTTCAGCACATCAGTCAGGTTCTTCCTCTTCTCGAGTTCCCAAACCCTATGACTGAGAACAGAGAAGTTGTCCTTCCGTTTCGCCAACTGAGCCTCCAACAATCCGACTCTCTCTCGCAGTGTCTCTACCTGCCTCTGAAGAGAAGTCACAAGACCACTTGGAAATGGTTCTTCTTCTTCGTCAGAAGAAGAGTCATCAGATGAATCCGGAGGTGGGGTAATCTCTCGGGATTCAAGCCATTCTTCACCGTCAGAATCTGCTTGCCCTGGATAGTACTCATCCTCGGAATCTGCCTGTCCAGGATGGTACTCTTCCTCAATGATATGCTAATCGTCGCCACCAGCAGGGTCGAAGTGATCAGCCATCTTAGAAATAGAGAGGAAGAAGCATAAATCTTAGAGCAACACAAATATAAGTCACTTACATTTAAATCTCTAGACTCAAACACACACTCTAATGTCCACATCTGGGTGTCGTTCCCTATAAATTTGTACAAGTGTGGAAAGCGTAGAAAGCGTGGCTCTGATACCACTCTGTAATGCCCCGAATCCCAAATACACTGAATTCGAGATGTTCTACAGGATCTTTTCACTTTCTTTAGTACAATTTTACAGGGAAATTTAAAACTTTTCATCATACATCAGAGATTACATCAATATTACACTTTTCTTTTGCACAGGGAAAGTAAAATACAACAATTAAATAAAAGTACAACAGCATGATATAATCTTTAAGCATCCATTCCTCTTTAACATGTCATTTACTTGCATATAAGACTGTGGGTACGTCAGTTTATTCAACCGACGAACATTATACACGGCCATCCTCTCTATGCCGGAAATAGTATAACTTAACTTTCCATATTTAACAAACACAAACTTGTCAGATTCAAACTAAAAGGACTACCCTATTGATGTCGTGTTGTGATTGTGCACTTAATCCTTAATGCATTTATTTATGTTACACGACACTAATGCGCACTTGTTCGGATTCTATGCATCCCATACTACATAGGTCCGAGGGCAAGCCCTTATTCGTTCTTCATCTTTGTAGGGTTCAATCCCCCGTTAGGATTTAATCTACTACTGTAATTACGGTAAGTATCCTAGATATTTTTTGACCTACGAACTCATGTCAAGGCACTCTGGAGGGAATCCCATCGCTGACATGACTCATCATGCAGACATCCTGTGGTAATTCAGCTCTCACCATAGACATGACACCACCCGTAGTCTTCAAACATTCCACGAGCGTCGCCACCGGGACGGTACTCTGGAGCATCATCCTCACCCAGACTCGTCATGGGAATTCCTGGGATACGCTCTCGTCGCTACCCAGGGCCCTCATACTCAATGTTTTTCTCTTACTTTCATCACATCTTCACTATGCACTAGTCCTTAGTTTTATTAAAAATCATGAACAAAATTAATCTCTAGAGTTAGCCTCTCCATCAACCGGACTTATTCATTCATTTCATCATGACCAACCTTGGTCTAATTTCATTTCAACTCATTTCTCAATGCCGGGGAGACTTAGCTACTCTGTTTCAAATTTCATTTCACAATCTTCAACTTATAAATTTTCCATGTTGAGTTCTCATACTCACATGTATATTCTCTTTTCAATTCATGATTTCACGTTGTTCACAAGTTCATCATCGCACATAAATTTGCATGCACTTAATTAATTATCACATCACAATAATTCCACATTACTAAACAATATGCACACTTCATATATTGTTCCACAAGTGAGAAAATAATTGCATCACGTCACATAACCACATTTCTTTTTGCCAAATCAACTCTTAATGTGTCAATTCACTTATTCTTTCAAGTTATAAATTCATATCAATAATCTATATAGAACCATATGTCTATTTATGCATTTTAACTACAAACCATAGTTAAATTCATTCGAATAATCCCCAAACTATTTTTAGAAAGTTCCTTACATTTTTAGGAGAATATACATATTTTTTTCATAAATTTTCGATACATAAAACTCCCAAAAAAATATTTTTTCATCTTGCCGATAGCAAGATTCGAACCCAAGCACACCACCGACACAGCCCAGAGCACAGGCCACTAGGCCGGTTGCCGCCACAGTATAAAAGGCAACTGAGAGCTATAAATGCTCTCAGTCCGCTGATTAATTGTTTTGAAAGAAACTAAACAAAAATATTGTTGATCATGGGATTCGAACCGGTCACGGCAGAGAACCCAACGTGACGCTGTGACCACTCGAGCTACATGCTCGGGTTGTTACAGTGTGCGTTAAATTCCTTTTAGATTAATACCCACTGTTATAAAATTATTTCGATGTTCAACCAAACTTTGTTCCTTATTGCTTTTGTAAAAATTTCTGAAAATCTCCAGATCAATCTTCATTCTTATGAATTTCATACCAGTAAGATAAAAATAATTTTTGTACTAATAAATTATATTTTTCACACAAATCAATGAATCATTCATTAAAAACTAATATATTTTTCATTTCCGACATTGCTAAACAATTGATCTCCCAATCTTTTTATTCAAATTTGCTTATAATAATTTACTGTTATTAACTCTTTATTCAACCAACATATATATCTTTAATTTGTCCATACCCATATCAACATAGAGGTCTATTTAGCACATGAATAGGCAAAACTCAACTACTAACTTTATGAGTAGTTTTTTAAAGATAACAAAGTAGTTCCATTAATCAATCTATGTCACAACATATATAATCACTTATTAAATTGCATAATCACATCTCAATCATTCAAGAAATTCACTCTTTTCAATTTAAAGTGTACTCTTTCTCAATCAATTTCATATTTCAATTTTACAATTAACAAGCGTTCTTATTCATGCATCATGTCTCAATTCATACTAGCAACATTCTTAAGGGAATTTAATCACCATCATTACTACATACTAATAATCATGGATACTTCTACACACAATTTAATTTAATTTAATACTAGAACCACATACAAATTAATCACCACATTTCAATCAATTCATAAACTAACTTCTCAATTAAAGTGTGTTCTTATTAGTATTTTTCATGCATCTTTTTGATAGTTGAATCTAGCATAGATCCCTACATTAGAAATATGAAATGTTTACCCACCTTGAATGGAGAGAAAATAAACACACAAAGCAACCAAGTCCTTGCAACAAGATGCACCTCCTCCTAGCCGAATGCGCGCCCCTCCAAGCCACCAAGCAAACCGAATGCTCCCTCTTGCAATGGCCGACCTCTCCTCCTTGGAACAAGCAAGCAATCCCACACAATCTCTTTATCTTTTAACTCACACTATTACTACAATAAAACTATAATTTGGCAGAATATAATTTGCATATGAAAATAGCCATGAGAGGGGGGTATTTATACTAGAAAACAAGTGAAATGGATGGCTAGGATTGATTAGTTGGTTGAAAGATGGAGGGCTAAGATTAGAGTAGGAGTTATAAAAACTACCCACATCCACAAAACCACCTCCATGATCACCATGATCAATTTTCAAAACTCCCTCCAAAAAGATGCAAACCGGCCTTAAAGAGGGTGTGCATTGCACGTGTACGTGTAGTGCACGTGCATGCAACTAGGCCAAAATTGTACATTTTTAATTTTGTATAAAAATAAATAGTTATAAAATAGTCTTCTACATGACAAGTTTAAATAAAAAAAAGAGATTAATCCATGGGCTTTATTTTTGGGCCAAAATAGTTCTTTAAAATAAATAAAATAAAATACATTTGGGCTTTTAAGAAAAACGGCCTTTCATTAAATTAAAATAGGGCTTTTTATTTGTTTAAAGAAAGGCTTTTTGTACAAAAAAATAATTTGAGAACACCTATTTAAATATTTATACACATCATAATAAAATAATCCAAACAAAATATTGCACGTGCACACTACGTGCAAAAATAAATAATTTTCTATTAATTGAAAAATCAGGGTATTACAGTTCCCCCGATACTCCACCTCGTCTCCCTCATCCCAACCTCCGCTCGACTCCGATGTCTCCTCCACCATCTTCCTCCTGCCACCGCTTCCCATTGTCTTCCACCCCTTGTCGCCCACCTCCGATCGCCTTGTCATTGCAGCAACCACCCATTCCCATCTCGCCATCTTCACCTCACCGTCTAGCCGCCCTCCAACCACCTGCAACACAACAACAACACCCGACTTCGCCACCACCTTCCCTCCATCCTCGAATCACCGTCCATGTTCTCCCCCGACGCTGCCACCATCTCGACATCCAGTCAAGCCACCATGCGATCACCGTTCACCCCCGTTCCTCCTCGCCTCCACACCTGAGCGCTTCTCCTCCCTGCCTCACCGAGCAATCCTTTCGCTCCACCACTGCCATCCCTCGCCAACCTCCCATCGCTGCCTTCCTCTGTTTCCCCCCTGAAAACAGAGCAGCCGCCCTGTACTCTCCTCGCTGCCATCAGCCAGTTGCAGCCCTGAGCTGCCTCCTGCCCGGTGCACCTCCTCACAAATCCCCGAGCAACCGTCCACCAAAGCACCATTACTTCCTTGCCACCCTCGACCACAGCGACCACCCTCAGTCGCCTGTGCTGTTCTGACCACCACTGCTCCGTCTCTGCGTCACCTTTGACTGCGCCCAGCATCACCCCTCACTGCAGTCCACCGCACAACCATCCCCAGCAGCTCACCACCCTGAGTGCCTCCCACTCGCTGTCACCAACGCTGGTTGCTCACTGGCCGAAGTTGCTGCTGTCATCTTCTTCTTTGGCTGCTATTGGACTCTCGCACGTGGGATGCACGTGCCATTTGGTATTACTCTTACTGTTGCCTTGCTTTGTTGTGCACATGTGTGCACGTGTTTGCACGTGCTACCGTGAGTTTCACGTGTATTTTTTCCATCGGGATGTTCGTCCCGTTATTCTCCCATCATATTCAGAATCTTCGTCATCTGTCAGGAAAGTAACTTGTACGATTCTGTTGTTTCCCCATACAAGAACTTTTTTTTGAAATACTGCAAGTAGATTTTGTTGTGACTCGCCTTTTGTAATCGGTTATACATCTTGGCCCTACTCGTTGTTCGTCTCTATCAATTTCCATAATCATAAGGTTCACAACCTTTCGTCAATACACCACCTCACAACAACAAGTTAGATCTAATTAATTATCTAATTATTTGGCTACATGAATTTATGAATCACCATGACTTATAAATGTTTGGTTGTATGATGTATATGTTGATGTTGTCTATCTTTATGAGTTGAGAATCGACATGGGTGTTGTTTGAATAGTTATTACACCCTGACTTGCATCATACATTAACTTAGATCCAAGGTAGTTAATAATCGTATTACATTTCATGCAAGAAAAATCTGAGAATGCTGCTGTCCTAGTCTTGCCTGATAATTTTGACCCTGTTAATGACAGAATTTTGAATTAGTTTCTGAATATGAATTTTACCCCCATGTGTCTAGATTTCAGATCATCTGAAGGAATCGAATTCCGAGTTATGAGTTGTGAGATATTAGTACTGTTGGGTCTGGATTTCCATATTCATAATTTCATTGTGTCTCCCTGTTTTGCAATTTAATTTGAACATAATATTAGTAATATAATAATATGAAGTTTATCTTGCTGAGACTAGACATGCTAAGGAATCACTCTTAATTTTTCTAGATTTATTTGATGAGTTTTTATATCTGATTCATGCATTAAAATATAACTTTAAGAATTCTGGCTGAATACAAAATCAGTGTAGAATGTTGATTTGAACCCAGTTGCTATAACTTTTATATAACATGTGTATATGCGCTGGAACCAGAAGAGAGTCTAATTTCTAGAAGTTCTAACGGATCTAGGTTCGCATTCCAGTAGCAACGGGAATTCCAGTTTTGGTGCAGCAACGTCCTGTTGCCCAGAATTGAAACTCTTGTTGTTTCTGATAGTTATAAGTTATTTTGACACCCGAACATGTGTTCTACCCAACTCGAACCTTTTTCCAGATTCCTATCATGTTTACTTGCCCTGTTTTTGCACTTTCATTCCTATTTTGATAATAATAATAATTAACAAGCCGGGGTTTAAGAGAAATATTTAGTAGTGGACAATATAGGAAATGTACTCGGCAGGGGGGGCCAATAGGTCCCATCTGTTTTTGCATGAATGCATGATTACATGGTTCGTGTGTCTTTTATCTGTTATATGATTCCCGACTGAATTCTTCCCTATATGAAGGTGTACTTGGAAGGGGACCCTTAGGTCTCATCTGTACTCAGAAGGGGGACCCTTAGGTCTCATCTGTACTCGGAAGGGGGACCCTTAGGTCTCATCTGTTGTGCATGGATTCGTGATTACATGATTCTTGCCTCTGTTTACCTGCTATTATGATGCCTGAGCACACTACCCTATATAATCCACCACTAAGTCTAAATGTAACTTGTTTGTATGCAACAACCATGTGGTACAAATATGGAACGCATGAGTGGTGCATTAGTTAGGATTAAACAAAAGACTTAAGAATAACATGTTACCTGTACACACCTGTTACCTGTCTCGAATGTTACTTGATGCCTGTTATAAATTACATGTTCACTTGTTACATGATCCTATTACTTGACTCAGTTTACTTGCTTGCTAGTTTCATTGGTCTCTATCACCAGCTGCATTCCTGCCATAATATGTTATGTGTTCTTGATTCCAGTTCCCTATTCTATACTTCCTGCATTTGTTCCTGTATCCTTTTGCTTGTACTACTTGCAGCTCGAAGCTTGCACTAACGGGCAACTTGTCTTTTGCTTCTATATTTCTTCTAAATGTTAAATACACAGGTTTGGTGATCAGCTACTTGACGGAGTGAGTGACCAAGTATTTTGAGCTTGGGCTGGACAATTTTACGCTTTAGTTTATTTCATGTTTTGAGTTCATTCATTCCATGTTGCAACTTAAACTTGTATTAGGCATGTTGTCCCGAAGTTTTATTTTTTGTTCCAAATCTTATATTTATTTTAGGATTATATATTATTTTCAAATAATTCTGTTGACTATGAGTTTTGTTTCATGCATGTGTGGTTGTATATTTCCTTTATATTTTCTGTTATGCCGTTGAGTCGATCCTTACAACTTATGAATGATGAAAATTATTCGTTAGACTTTGTCACGTGCTCATATTCCATATTTTTTGGGAAGCTGAGCATGACGTATATATTCTACAATCATGCATTCTACGAATAAAATTATATTAGAAAGTTGGAGAAACACTCACCTCAAAAGACCTTCTAGTAGTTGCACCCTCTTAGCAAAAGCTCCAAGGGACTCCACATGCACAACCCGCAAGCCTTTATGACAACCCTGAAAGCCAAAAAAAACAGCAATTTCCCTATCTTGAGCTCTCTTTTGTTTTATTTATTTTTGTGTTCATTTGGGGTTAGGATAGGGGGTGTTTATATAGGAGTTTGGGAGTAGTTTTAGCAACTAACCACCCCACTAACCCACTCACACACCCACTCACTCACACCACTCACAAACCCACTCACCCTCATTCTGACCTATATGCAGTCATTTTTGAAAGAGTGCACATTGCACGTGTGCACGGGTGCACGTGTTTTGTACACTTTCTCATTTTATTTTCACTTTTATTATTTTATTTCATTTTAAATTCTTATTTTTTTAATAAATACTCATATTAAATTTAGTATAATTATCCTGGTGAAATTTTTAGTGCACAACTTTGTAAAAATAGCACAATTTGTACGTGCATAAAAAGAAACACGTGTAAATCACGTTCTAATAAATATTCATATATAAGATAAATTCGAGAAAATAAAAAATGTCTATAATAATCGAAATAAATATATGCAAAATACGTTTCATTAATTCTATATAGGTATACAACAATCTATTCAACGCGTGCATAGAAAAGATTTGAGTCAAAATATGAGAAAAATGAATTTCAATTTAAAAAACGAATTCCAACAAGTTATAAAATAAATAACTGAACATGTAGAAAATTTTATAATATTGCACCTAACGGTAGAATATACGTAATTGACACGTATATTGAAACCACGTGCAATGCACGTAAAACACAAAGAATAAAATAAATGTTTAAGTTGGCTCAGAATAGGATGAAAATGAATTTTGAAATGACAGAAAATGTATAAATAATTGATGCAGAAATATGTAGGACATTTATATTAAAATACGTTATGGATATTACTTGTAACAGTACAAAATACATGTGCGTAACACTCGTGGGTAAAATTGTCATAACTCAATTTTGTCAGGTGTTACATAACACATAGAGGTCTGATTTTATTGATAATAGCATAGTGCTTGTTTGCCTTTTAATTTCCATAATATTTATGTTCCTCCTAGTGTAAACACATATCCTCTAGTTATCGACTTTCACTAAATTCTTAGCATTATAATGCCTCAGATCATCCATTCATTCATGAAGGATGACTAGAGTAGCACAAAGCAAACTCTTGAGTACCTTTCAAGTATCTCATTAGCCTTTTAAGGCTCTCCAATGAGTGTTAATAGGACTACTTACTGAATCTGCAGATCATACATACTTTAAAGGCTATGTCTACTAATGTAGATCTTTGTGTATATATGAGATTTTCAATAAGTTTAGAATGATCTAACTGTCTCATAGCTGCACCATCATTAGGTGTCAACCTTTATCATAATTATAAAGTATTTCAAAATATATTTTTAGGCACTCTATCCACACTTTTGGAACACATTATTGATTTAATGAGTTTAACTAAGGGTTATCCCTTGCCAATCGAAACTCACTCTTATACCTAATATGGTTTCCACAACACCTAGGTGTTTCCTGCTGAATTCTTTGGATAGCACAGTTTTAACTTCATTTATAATTGAGATGTCACTTCCAATCAACATGAATGTCAACAACACACAAATAAATGAGAGCAATTATATTTGACTCACCACAAAATTAAAGACATTTATCTGAATTACTTGATTCAAATCTAAACTCTTTAAAATTCTGTCAAATTATTTGTGCCTTAATTTTAACACATGTCTTAAAACATAAAATGATTTGACCAATTAGTAAATCTTGTTCACTAAACATATTAGTGCAAAACTTTTCAGTACAAAACTGTGCAGTGCATAGCTTTTTAATACAAAACATCGGGTACAAAACTTTTTAGTACAAAATTGTTTAAACATATTTCATGAATAACAACATTTTCAATAGATGTAAGAGCAAGAAAAATACTTATTATAGCAATATGACAGACATGTGAGTAGACTTCAAATAAATATTCCCCACTTATCTTAGTCAATCCTTTAGCTGCTAAAATTGCTACGAAACATTCCAAAACAAAGCTTCTTCTACAAAACCCCACTTACTTACTATAGTCTTAGCCCATTTTGGCAAATCAACTAAATTAAAGTATTATTGTATAAAAACAAATTTATTTCATTATTTACTAAAGATTCTTCTTGGCTCATCTGCCATTGAAATTTTAAGTGTCAGTAAGGCTCATTCTAAATTCTAACTGTGAACTATTGACCATACATTTATCGTTGATGAACACATCCTCAAAGAACTCTACAAGTCTAGTGTAATACCCTAAACTCTTTTTTTTTAAACTATTCCTTATTCCAAAGATCTACAACTTAACCTATTACTCATCTATATCCTTTCTTACTTAGAAAAATATTCAAATTCAATTCTTTCAAATTCTATGCCACTTTAAATATAAACTACGACAGTTATATTTCAAATAAAATTTCGACAGAGTTTCCTCTGAAATATTAGCCCTTTTACAGGATTTCCTTACGGAAATCTGCAAACAATTACACAAAACAATGTACCTGTAATACTTTTCAATCCTCCCCAAGCTAAATCATTCAACATCACACAGGCAATAATATACACGGCTTTTGGGGTATAATACTTCATAACAAGCAAGATATGAATTAAAAACCAAAATTCTTTTGAAAACATATAAGATTTTTACAAAAACATTAGAAAAAAATTTTCAAAAATCAACCTCAAAATCCAGTACTCAACAACGAGGTGGGTATGGGCTTCTCACTTCATCACAACACTATATATATCACTATGCCTTACAGTTATACACATAATTTCCCATAATACAAACTAATACATCATTCTTCCCTCAAATCTCCATATAATATATATATATATATATATATATATAATCCATCAACTACAACAAAAGTATAACAACTAAACTTCCATACCATCTCACCTCGCTGCTATCAAACCTGCAGAAGAGTTAGGGTCTTCCACCCACGGGGAGGCACTCCCCTAACCCCCAGAAAAAACAGGGATTAGCCATGTCTGGGGTGAGTAATATTTACCAATTCAGCAATAAATTAAACTTTATAAAGAAAAAGTAAGAACTTATGAATATCATGATAATGTAGTTCAACCTGAAATCTGAATATAAAAACATCATAAAAGTGACTTTGCATTAAACTACACTTTGAATCTTCACCCATCTACATATCCATATCTGCTCATATCACAACTTATCTTTAATTTGAAAATATTCCCATATTCATCACATAATACACTTTGCGCTTCACACTAATATCACATTCTTCTTTACTATTCACTCATATACTAATATATCATACATAAACACTTTCTTTAATTCTTATACTCTTTTCCATACCACAATTTCTTCGAGTTATTCACATAAATTTTACATACATAATTCTTTCATGGTTATACTCTTATACACCACATCATATAAATTCACATAGGTAATTCCTTCACTTTTCATATCACATCACATAGCATAAATGTTTCTCTTTTCATAAATATCTTCATATCACCATTTCTTTATTTTCATAAATAATCACATCATGCAATTACCTCATTTTGTCATACTTATTTAACCACATACTTCATTTACCATTCATTTTCATTGCATAACATCACACTCATTCAATTTTCTAACATCTTCATATATATACTCATCACAAACTTCATAGATTTAATCATATATGATCACATTCATTTTTTTTATTGCATATCATCACATGCTTTCATTTTTCATCGTATATCCTCACATGCATTCAATCTCATGATATCACATTCATTTTCACCGCCTACAATTCACATTTATTCATATTCATTTTCTTTCTCATTCTCATATTACATAACATCACACTCATCAATCTTACAATTTACTTTACTTTTTATTTCCACCTCGTAATACAACTATCAAATCAACCACCCACCAATTCACCCTATGAGTTGTGCCAAGGCAGGTAGTTCCCATCATTTCTATGGAAAAAACGGGCGAGTAGTTCCTCGACACAATTCGAAGGGGCATCAACTCATATCATACCATATTTTTCTTTAATAACCATTCTCATAACTATTCTCATCACCTAATACCACTTACTTTTATTATTCATCACATATATCACTTCACTGCACATTTCATTCTCATAATACATCTTCTTCTCTTTTATTCATATAATGCATATTACATTTTCTTTACTTCTCGTAATTCATTCACGTAATACAATTTCTTCATTTATGTATATTAACTCACACACATACTTCCTTTACTCTTTACTTTTTCATTCTCATTATGAATAATACATTTTCTATACTTTTTCATATTCATTTCACATTATAGACTTTATTTACTTTCCCAATCTCATCTTATAATATCACTTATTTTACTCTTTATCTCAACTCATTATACACATGCTTCAATTTCTCATTCTCTCCCATCAATTACTTTCTTTACTAACTCATTCTCAATTCACATCAATCACTTCCTTTACTAACTCATTCTCAATTCACATCAATCACTTTCTTTACTAACTCATTCTCTTTTCATATCAATCACTTTCTTTAGTATCTCATATTTATTTCATATCATACACCTTTACTTTCTCCTTTTCATTTCATAATACAATGTACTTTACTTTTTATTCCTTCTCATAATACCACTTCCATATCAACACCCCACCGATTTACCTTGGAGTTATGCCTAGGCAGGTAGTTCCTACCAATTCCACCGAAATGGTAGGCGAGTAGTTCCTGGACAAAATCCCAAGGCGTACTAATCACATGTCGTATCTTGTCTTTACTATAATATCTATTCTCAGCACATAATAATAATATTCCTTACTTTTATTTTTCATCTCATAATACACTTCACTTTAATCTTCATGCTCATCAGATAATACACCGCACCCCAAACATAGTGTGGGTAATATAACCTTACACCTCCAGCCAATAGCTTGGGTTTTACTTTACTATTTAATCTCCCCTTCATATTACAGCTTACTTTACTTTTCAATTGTATAATACAATTCCCTAACTTTTCTTATTCATTCTCATAACACATTTGCTTTATTTTTCATTCCCATTCACATAACTCATTTTTCTTTACTTTCATTCTCCTTTTATAACACATAAATATCTCTTTTATTAATTTGTAGACCAGTACCCACATCATCACCAAACTGATTGCTGCCTACCAAGGGTCTTACACCTCCATCAAAACTAGAGTCGATAGCTCTGTCTAAACACAGATCGCTGCCCACCAAGGATCTTACGCATCACATGGACATATCGCTGCCATACAGGTCTTACGCATCACATATCGCTGCCATGCAGGTCTTACACATCACATATCGCTACCATACAGGTCTTACACATCACATACACATATCGCTGCCATACAGGTCTTATGCATCAAATACACATCGCTGCCATACAAGTCTTACGCATCAAATACACATCGCTGTCATACAGGTCTTACGCATCAAATACACATATTATTCATTTCATCATGTTATCACATCACATTATCACATCATGTTTTACAAATCATATAGACCTCGCCATTAATTCCATCGTATTAACACATTACATGATCATGCATCGTACACACACCGTGCTTTTCAGCTCATCACATTAAATACATACACATACATATATCTTTATCAGCAAACCTCCTCAAATCAAAACCTTACAACCCCATAGCATATATATATATATATATATTTACAAGCATCATCACACTCCCACACCTGTACACTAATTTCTTACACCCCATATCATACATATACACGCTATTAATACTTATGACTTTCTACGATATACTCTACGCATTACACATAGCCAACCATGATTTAAAAATTTATCATAGCACATCTTATATATATAGAACAAATAAATCATACTCACCTGACGAATCGAGCAAACGATGTGCCACTTCCGCCCGGTAGCCAATCAAAATTTAATTTTTTACACCTATACGAAAAATTATAAAACTTTTTAGTCAAACACTCAAAACGCAAGCTATCTACTTCCAAATTCGAAATCGTCATCACCCACACGTTATAAATAATGTGTGCAATCATGCCAAATTATTAAATCTCAAATTCGGATCCCAATTCAAAATTGCACTTATCAATTGTATGCATTTTAATAGAAAAGCCGCTGATTTTCTATTTTCTTTGATCCTATCACCCAAATTTCTTAATTTAAGAATAAACAATATTATTGAGGGTAAATTATATCCCAAATTCCATCAAATTACCACTCATATTTCGTTCAGACATTTCGTCGAACACCTGGTGTGCATACATGTTATACGCATTTTTTTTGAGTTTCCGACGGATTTCTAGCTCCATCGAATTGCATTAGAATTCATTCTAAATTGTTCCCCTTAATTTACAATACTTTCTGTTACTCTTAATTATTAATTTTTCTATTTATTATCCATTAATTCTAAAGCCAACACACTAATTAATTTACAATTTACAAATCAACCAATTTCCCAACAAATTTTCTTCCCTATAATTACTAGCATCGCCTAATCTCCCTACATTATCATTTTCTAGCAATAATACTTAAATTCACAAAAGCACATAAAATGGGGATTCATAATTTCTCACCTTACATTTGATGATTCCAAAAACCAATACCAACACGTCGAAGAGCACCCTTTAATTAGCTAAAACCCTAAAATAATTTGAAAAATAGGTGGAGATTTGATAGGGTGAAGAAGCCCTACATTTGGTCGTGGGTGGGTTTCGGTCGAAAAGAAATAGGGAATGGGATAGCGGTCTCAACGAAACGAAGGGGAAGAAGAAAAGTAAAAGGAAATGGAAAATTAACAATAAGCCCCTCTTTGACTCTTATATTACTTTTAGATCTTTCATGTTCACCTTTTTGTAATAAATTTTAATAAAATCCACTCCACCAAATGAATAAATAAAACAAGGAATATATATGAGATATTATATTTTTATACATAACAATAATAACAATAATATTTAATAGCAATAAAAGAGATACAATAATTATTTTGAAATTATAAAATACTTGGGTGTTACATTATACACACCTCAAAAGAAGCTCGTCCTCGAGCTATGAGGACTAAGGAAAAACTAATCAAGCACCTATCGACCAACTCATTAATGTCCTTCATTATACTAGACCATCAAATGGTCCTCTAAAAATCTCTTCAAACAAATAAAAGTTTTAAAAAATGATCCCCAAAGCTAAATCTCTACAAATAGAAATGATCATTATAACAAACTGAACAATAAAAACACTGTAAATAATTACAAAACACCTGTAGTTGGAATACCAATCTACGTAGTTCTAATACCAATATGCATAAGAAAACACGTAGTGATCATTTACATATCAAAATATTGAAGAAAAGTATCCAATGTTAAACACTTGATACTTTAACAAAGAATCTAATTAAATTCAGCTCAGTTAACCTATGAAACTTCTCTTAGCAATATATCAGAAAGATCAGCTTTCTCAGTAATATATGTTCATAATCAAGACAGATATGTTCAAAACGGGAAAAGTAAAATGACACGATCCATACAAACCACCAAGGCAATACTATATCGCACCAAACACATCAAACACACATTTCTTCAAGTGGAAACAAATTAGGTGAATCTTCGACACTTTCCATTCCCAACATAGCAGAGAACCCACTCCCACTCATCAAAGCCTAGGTTAACTAGGATGATGAGGTCCAGGATGACCCGTATCCTAGTGATCCTGTAATAGGTGGGAGTGGGTTCATCCATGTTGGTAATGAGTTTACCTGAGTCTTAAGTGTTTTGTTTGAATTCTAAATTAGAAAAGTTCTAATTTTGAGGTGCGTATAACACCCTAAACTTTTTTTTATAACTATTCCTTATTCCAAAGATCTACAACCTAACCTATTACTGATCTATATCATTTCTTACTTAGAAAAATATCCAAATTCAATTCCTTCAATTTCTATGCCACTTTAAATATAAACTACGATAGTTATATTTCAAATAAAATTTTGTCAGAGTAAACTTTTCTTTTTAACTATTCCTTGTTCCAAAGATCTACAACTTAACCTATTACTCATCTATATGATTTCTTACTTAGAAAAATATCAAAATTCAATCCTTTCAATTTCTATGCCACTTTAAATATAAACTACGATAGTTACATTTCATCATCCTAGTTAACCTAGGCTCTGATTAGCATGAAGATTAAAGTGAAGTGTATTATAAGATGAAAAATTAAGGAACATTATATTATGTGCCGAGAATAGATATTAAAGTAAGGACATGATACGACATGTGATTAGTATGCCTTGGGATTGTGTCCAGGAACTACTCACCTGTCATTTTGGTCGAATTGGTAGGAACTACCTGCCTAGGCACAAATCCAAGGAAAAAGAGTAGGGAGTTGATATGGAAGTGGTATTATGAGAAGGAATGAAGAGTAAAGTACATTGTATTATGAAATGAAAATTGGCCTCGTCGCGTTCCCCCAGGAACTACCTGCTTGGCAACCATTTTCATCTTCTCTGGCGACCTTCTCCCCTTTCCCCCAATCTCTGAGCACTCAGACCCAGAGCTCCGGCTCCCTCTTTCCTCCCCCTCCCTTCATTAAAGTGGTTGGCCTCGTCGCGTTTTGCAAACCCTTTTCAGCACCGTGGTCCTGCCTTCATTTTTTGTCGTTGCCCTGGTTGCCTCCTTTCCGGAGCGTGCTCTTATTCCCTTCTTCCTCTGGCATCTGCCAAAGCGGTAAAAGGCCTAGGGTGTTGAGCTCTTCCTTGGCGAGGGCTATTTCAGTGCCTCGTCTTCTTGCCATCGGTGTTGTCCCTTCCTTGTCCCAGGTCCTTGCTAGCTACCAGCGCGCCGTCTTCCCAGCGCAATATCGTTAGAGGTATTTTGTTTTGTTCTCGGCAGTGCACACTACTCAACCCATCACTGTAAGTTTAAATTATTTTTTAGTTTTCTGCTTTTCGACCTTTGAGGTCTTGGCCAGTTGCTGTTGAAGCGACTTGGAGGTCTTTCGACCTGCGTCTTGCTTCTAAATTTATTGGTAAGCTTTTTTGCAGTTTATCTTCTGAACTTCTCTCCCCCCCCTCTGGGTTTCTTCTCTATTGGCTTTCGAGAACATACTTGAGTCTCCTCTGTAGTTTTGAGGCGTATTTTGGTGGTGGATCACCATATCTCCGGTGTGCCTCCTCTCGGTATCGCCATTGCCACTCTCCTTTAAGTTTCTAACCTAAGTGGGCCTTAGCTTTGCTGGGTTTTCCTGTTCTGGCCCATGGATTCCACCTGGGTTGAGGTGGTTAAGAGAAAAAAGATTAAAAACAAAAAAATCGACGAGGGCATTCTATATCTGCCTGGGTCTGTCTCCTGGCGACCCAAGCCCGTTTCCAAGAATGTTCCAGGGTTCTATAAGTCCACTCTCTCTCGTCATTTCGCTCACCCTAACTCTTCACCTTCTTCTCCTCTTCTTTCTAATTCTCACCACCTACCTCCTATTTGTTACCGGTGCCTGCAACCTGGGCATTTCAAGAATTTTTGCTCGTTCAAGATGAAGTGTTTATTTTGCCTCAAGTCTGGTCACGCGCGGCACCGCTGTTTTGTGCTTCAAAAGCTCTTGGGTCTCCCATCTCGGATCAAGTCCTTGCCGCTCTTGATTTTCTTTCCTTGCAGCGCAAGCTTGCAGGCGATCTAACTTTCCAGTCCAAGAAGCAAAAAGTTTCTTCGAGGTCTCCCCTTCTCCCTACTCCTTCTATTGCTAATCGTATCTTCGATAGCAATCCCCCCTCCTCCCGTTCCGAATGCTTCGAAAAATCTTCTTACCCAGCCGATCGTCACGCAGGTGTTCATCCCCAAAACAGAACTTTCTGATAGGTTAAAACTCTTTGGCACGTATGGTGCCATTACTTTCAGCGGAGGTTCAGTTCCTATCTTTACTTTAAATACTTTTCTTAGCATCACTTGTAATGTTAAAGAATGGGATTGGGTCCTCTACTCTTGTTCCAACGGTGATGTGGTAATACGGTGCCCTTCCCCCAAGATTCTTCAGGAACTGGTCGGAAATTCCTCCCTCTCTATTGGTACTATCACCCTCTCCATTCAGAAATGGGTTCAGATTAATCTTCCGCCTCAAGAGCTTAGCCCATCTACTACCAAGATCACTCTCTTAGGCCTCCCTCCATTTTGTGAATCTTTGCGGTTGGTTGGGGACATTTCCAAATGTAATGGTGATATCTTCAGCATTTCCTCATCTGCTAAACTTGCTTCGGGGAGTCTACAGGTTGAGACTCTTTTTCATTGCCCTAAGCTCTCTGAACGGGTTGAGGTCTATTGTCTGACAGATGGGTTATCATCCTTCACGGTTTTAGTGCAGTACCATGACTCAGGTAGCCCTGGTAGGGCCTTACCGTTACCCTCCTCTGTTGCTTTACAGCCGGCATTTAAGCCTTCTTCCTTCTCACCATTCCATCCAGGTTCTTCTTCGGTTTCTAAGCCGAATTTGGCCTACTTGAAAGGAGTTCACAAGGTCTCATCCAGGAAAAAATCCCCCCCCCCAACAAGAGTTATACCTCTCCAAGCAACAAGAAGATTTCCCCCTCTAAAGCGCCGAACCTTGTTTGGATCAATCCAGAGATTTCTTCGCTTCAAGCTGCTAAAGCTACAACTCATGTTTCTGCTTCCCCAGCCATCCAACCTCACCTGCCTCCTCTCTTAGGACCTCCTAAGGCCGATCCTTTTGAGAAGCACCCCCCGGTACAACCTACCTCTTCTTCTCCTCCTACCTCCAAGCCTCTCGAATCTGCATCTCAATGACCATCTTGGGACATCGATCCTCATTATGCTTCCGATTGGGAAAAATTCCAAAATCAAGAGCATTTTCCCACCTCTTTCGCTCCCGCGCCGTTTCTTCCACCTATCAAAGTCAAGAAGTCCCTATCCTCTAAAGACGATGGTTGGATTGATCAGGAAAATTTTCTTCTTGAAGAGGAATCGAAGCTAAATCGCGAGCATTCGCTCAAACAGGTACTCCCTAGACTTAGCTCCATTATTTCCCTTCAAATTGTGATTAATGTTGATTCTGGGCAGATGAATTTTTCCCCGAATGTTTGTTTTTTTTCCTCTTACTCTCTCCCTTTCCGCCATCCTCCTTCCACCCTTATTTGTCATTCGAACATTGTGAGGTTATCTCCTGACCTGGCGACTTGGGTCCGGGGCTCACCGGATGTGCCTTTTTCTAGGTTGTGCTCCGTAGCATCTCATATTACTGTTGAGCGATCTAGGGAGACCCCGAAACTTTCTATCCTTTCGATATCTCTATTTTCTTCTCCTACATTGATGCATATCGTTTTTGATAATTTGTTTCTTCAATCCTCTCCTTCAAAGGATGATAGGTGTTATACTGTTAAGCATGCATCAGTCGGTAAGCCTCCTAACCGCATCATCAGATCAAGCGCTAGAATTATAGCTAAAAAATCCGAGATTGCTAATTCAGCTCATTCCTTCGGTTCATTGTCGCAAGCAATGGATCTCTCTGACTCCATTTCTCCACAACCCCAACCTCATTCTCAGCAAAAATTATTAGGATCCATTTTTCTCCCGAAGTTTGACTCGTTGTCTGATAAAGAGCTGGTCTCTTGCGCACAGAATTTAGGATTTTTACTGGATTCGGATAATTCGCCTACGATTTTTTCCATTAGGCAGAAAGAACGTAATCGAGTTCGGGAGCATCAAAATCTTAATGATTAGTATCTTTTGGAACATCCGAGGTCTTAATTGCCCTGTTAAAAAGCGGGCAGTTTATCAGCTAATAGTTTCATCCCATTGTGACCTCATTTCTATCCAAGAATCGAAGATCGATTCTCCCTCACCTAGTACCTTTCATTCTATCGGAGGACCCATTATCTCTAAATGGATCTCTTTAGACTCAATAGGCTCTAGGGGGGGTATCCTTTTTGGATTCAAAGAGTCGATGTT
This sequence comes from Hemerocallis citrina, assembly GCA_017893485.1. Classification (NCBI taxonomy): domain Eukaryota; kingdom Viridiplantae; phylum Streptophyta; class Magnoliopsida; order Asparagales; family Asphodelaceae; genus Hemerocallis; species Hemerocallis citrina. Next base: position 46,877,016 of record CM030368.1, read on the forward strand.
CTCTCTTATCTCGGTTCTTCGCCTTAATTTTTTCCTTATTGTCCAACTGCATTGGACGGCGCTCAACTGCACTCTCTTAGTTATCTCGGTTTATGGTCCCTCATCCTCCGATAGCCGCTGTCTATTTTGGAATGAATTCCAATCGCTCCACAATTACTCTTTCGGCCTCTGTTTTCTCTGTGGGGACTTTAACGTCACCAGGTTCGCTTCCGAAAGGTCGAACCCTTCTTCCTCTAATGTCCATTCCTGCAATTTTAACTATTACATCCGAGCACTGCAGTTAACCGACCTTCCGATTAACGGTAGATTATTCACCTGGTCTAACCTTCGTTAACTTCCGACGATGGCCAAACTCGACCGATTCCTAGTTTCCCATAACTGGGTTTCCCAGTTTCACAACACCTTCTCCAAGGCATTACCCAACCCCTCTTCCGATCATGTTCCCATTGCTCTCTACTATGACTTCCCCTTCTCTCATCATCACAAATTTCGTTTTGAAAAATTCTAGTTATAAGACCAGCTATTCGTCAACCTTATAGTGGAATGTTTAGCCTCAGTTACCGACTTCTCTGGGCTGGGTAGTATCCTCCTCAAACTCCACGCTATAAAATTTGGATGCAAGATCTGGCGAGCCGAAAGACAAAGCAACACATCCTTCCTTAAAAATTTTCTGCTAGCATCTATCAATTCCATTGATAAGTTGGAAGAGCAGGGTCCCTTGTCGGATTCCTTTCGCTCCGAACGGCTATCGTGCAAGCATGATTATGCCGTCATCCTTCATCAGGACCACATCAAATGGGCTTAAAGAGCCAGAGTGAATTGGTTAAAGGAAGAAGAAAGCAACACTGCCTTCTTTCATAACTTTGCATCGCACAGGCAACGCTGTAATCAAATTTCCTCGATCATTGACAACGGGGTTGATCTTAATTCCATTCAAGATATCCATCACGCCTTCCTTTCTTTCTATAAAAACCTTATTGGTTTGCAAAAACAGCGTTCCATTAGTCTTGACTGGAGTCACCTTTACGGTACTCAGTCACAGGACCTCTCTTCTCTTGAAGCCCATTTCTCTTTGGAGGAGATTCAGTCAGCCGTTTTTGCTCTAAAAAGAAATTCAGCACCAAGGCCGGATGGTTTTCCTGCTTTCTTTTTCCAAAGATTCTGGCATTGGCTTAAAGACGATCTCCTCCGTATGTTTAATGAACTTCATCAGAGTTCTTTTTCCTTCGATCGTATCAATTATGCACACATCGTGCTCATTCCCAAAATGACGGGAGCTCACTCACTGTCGAACTTTAGGCCTATTAGCCTAATCAACACTACTTTCAAAATTATTATGAAACTCCTTTTTGCGAGACTCAGTACGGTTATTTCTCCCCTCATTGATCAGGCCCAATCGGGTTTCATCAAGGATCGCTTTATCCTTGATAGTGTTTCTTCGGCTCAAGAAATCATCCCCAATTGTCACAAATCTCACTCTGAAGGAATCTTGCTAAAACTCAATTTCCAGAAAGCTTACGACAACGTGAGTTGGGATTTCCTGTTCGATATTCTCTTTCACCGGAGTTTCGGTCCCAAATGGATTTCTTGGATTAACCTATTCTCAGGCACCTCTTCTATCATTATCAATCGTTCTGAAGGTCACAAGTTTAAAATTAAATGTGGCCTCCTCCAAGGGGACCCCCTATCTTCCCTTTTATTTTCCCTTGTTGTGGACGTTTTTAGTAAACTTCTTCGCAATGCTTGGAAATTGCAATTCATAGAAGGACTAGGTGGTTCGCACCATTTCGATGGTATTCTTAATCTGCAATACGCGAATGACACTATTATCTTCACCAAACCAAACTCTCACTCTCTTTGCAACCTAAAACTTCTCATTTACTATTTTGAATTGGCATCGGGTCTTTCTATCAATTTTCAGTAGTCTTCGGTTCATTGGCTGGGAGGGTCTCGCAATCGCCAGATCGAGGTCTCCAATTTCTTTAACTGTCTGATTGCCTCTTTCCCCATCACGTACTTGGGCATCCCCCTTAGATAGGGTAAACTGCATAACTCTGATTGGTTTCCTATGGTAGATAAAGTTAAATCCAGACTCAATGTGTGGGCTGGGAAACTTCTCTCCCGTGGTGGTAGACTAATCCTTCTTAACTCGGTCCTATCCTCTATTCCTCTTTATATGATGACTTTCTACTATTTTCCCTCTTGGGTAATTAAGAGGATTTACCAAATCAGGAGTAATTTTTTCTGGACAGGATCCTCCAATTTCAGGCCAGGTACTCACCTTAGCAACTAGAATTTAGTCTGCTCTTCCAAAGCGAATGGGGGTCTTAGGGTTTTGAACCTCAGGAATCATAACATCGCTTTGTTGGGTAAATGGCTATAGAGATTTCTAAAATTCGATCACCTCCCTTGGATCCAAAGTATCAAGGTTAGTTGTTTCTCTTCTCACCATTGGTGAGAATTTCCCCCCACTATTCCTCGCAGCGCTTCCCTGTTTCTGAAAAGGTGTTTGGAAAGCAGCCGTTGCTTTTCACTGCGGTATCTCACATGAATGTTTCAACGGCTCCAAGACCAAATTTTAGACTGATCTTTGGATTGGTAACACTAAGCTCACCTCCGCATTCCCGTCTCTCTTCCGCCTTGCCTCCAATCCCTCAGCCTCGGTAGCTGACTCCTTCACCCTGGTTAACTCTTAAAGACTTTGGATCATCCCCTTCACGGAAGAGCTTTCTACTCTTCTTAATCCTGCTCTTAATAATCTCCTCTCTGCCCTCAATAATTTCGAGTGGCGACCAAAAGAAGATTTCGTTTGGCGTTGGAACTCGGCAGGGAACTTCTCGGTGAAATCTTTTTATAACTTCCTTAACTTTCGAGGCATCAACTCCTCCTTTGCTAATTTCATTTGGAATACATGTGCCCCTCTGAAGGTTAAAATCACCTCCTGGCTCGTCCTTAATAACAAGCTGCTCACTGTTGAAATCCTTAATAAAAGGAATCTAACATGGGGACAGCTTTGTCCCCTGTGCTATGATCATTTTGAGGATGTGGATCATTTGTTTGTTGGTTGCAACTTCATTAGCCCTCTATGGAAAATTTGCATTTTAGCTTGGGAATTCCCTTCTATCCCTCCAAAATTATCCTCTTGTTGGTCTAGGATCTCCAGCGAATATTAAGTACCGCAGATTGTGGAACCTTTCTGTTCAAATTATTATTTGGATCACGTGGTTAGAAAGAAATAAGAGATCGTTCAAGCATTGCGTTTTTCCTGTACTTCCATTAATAGAGGAATTTTTATTTCTGTTTAACTTCTGGTTTTCGATGTTAAATAACGAAGCCAGACGTTCTCTATCCAGTAGCAGACTGGATAGCTCTTTAATTTTCCTACGCAATCTTAATGCTTTATAATTTCTTTACTAATTCTTTCTCTTTTATCACTGCCTATTTTCGGAGGTTTGAAGCAAATGCTGGCTTTTCTATTTTGGATGCTACTCCCTCCTTTTGATTTTTCTTAGCTTTAGCAAGGCATGCTTTTTGAGTTGTGGTTATAAATTTCTTTTCTCTTCTCTGTGTTGTAGTCTGTTGGCTGCGCTTGCCCCTTTGTGCAGGGTGTGGCGATGAGCTTGGGGAAATGTCTTGGTTTGGTACATTGCTTTTGCTACCTCCTATGGTCTTTTTTTGGTGGGTTGGCTCCTCTTGCCTTCACCTGGAGGGTTATATGCAGGGTATTGTGCTTGTATGGTTTCATTTTGTTCTATATGATGAAGTTGGTTTCTTTCTGTCTGTCGGTTCTGTGGCTTTCGTTGGGCGATGGTTGGTGTTGGAGTCTTTTGTCTTGTTCAGCATTTTTGGAGCTCAGCTCTGCATATCGTGTATGGTGGTGTTTCTTTTATTGTTAGTTTAATTGCTTGCTTTTTTTATCGGAGTTTTTTCTCATCTGTATTTTGAGGGATCTTGCTAGCCTCGACCCCTGGGTCTCTGCTTCACCTTTAGGTGCGAGCATTGTGGCTGGTGTCTTTTGAAATGCCGTTTGAGGGGACGTTGCCTATCGGGCGTTGAGAAAAGGCTTTCCACTGGTTTGTCTCGACGTTCTCCAGAAGCCAGTGGCTTTTTCGGAGGTCCATCCTGGCACTCCGTCGTGTGGTCTCTGCTTGGCTAGAAGTTCATCACAGCGCTCATATTTCTCACGGGTGGAGGCTCGATTCGTTTTCCCCTTCGCGATTCTAGTCGTGGTCGGCTGTGTTTGGGTTTCTTATTTCTCATATTGTTGTTCTTGTCGTAGCTTCTTTTTTTCTATGATCCTTTATTTGTATTGTTAGGTTTTACTTCTTGTAAAACTTTTTTGTACAGTTTTTGATTAATATATTTTTTTGGTCTGGCTGGAGTCGGTAGACTCTATCTGCTTCATCAAAAAAAATGATAAAGTAAAGGAGTATGATATGAAATAAATATGAGAAACTAAAGAAAGTGGTTGATGGAAATGAGAATGAGTTAGTAAAGAAAGTGATTGATGTGAATTGAGAATGATTTAGTAAAGAAAGTGATTGATGTGAATTTAGAATGAGTTAGTAAAGAAAGTGATTGATGTGAAATGAGAATGAGTTAGTAAAGAAAGTAATTGATGGGAGAGAATGAGAAATTGAAGCATGTGTATTATGAGTTGAGAATAACGAGTAAAATAAGTGATATTATAAGATGAGATTGGGAAAGTAAATAAAGTGTATGATGTGAAATGAATATGAGAAAGTATAGAAAGTGTATTATTCGTAATGAGAATAAAAAAGTAAAGGAAGTATGTGTGTGAGTTAATACGAATAAAAGACTTAATTGTATTACGGAAATGAATTATGAGAAGTAAAGAAAATCTAATATGAATTATATGCATAAAAGAGAAGAAGATATATTATGAGAATGAAATGTACAGTGAAGTGAAATATGTGATGAATAATAAAAGTAAGTGGTATTAGGTGATGAGAATAGTTATGAGAATGGTTATTAAAGAAAAATATGGTATGATATGAGTTGATGCCCCTTCAAATTGTGTCGAGTAACTACTCGCCCACTATTTCCATGGAAATTGTGGTAACTACCTGCCTTGGCACAACTCCCAAAGTGAATTGGTGGGTTGTTGATATGATAGTTGTATCATGAGATGCAAATAAAAATTAAATTAAATTGTAAGATTGATGAGTGTGATGTTATGTAATATGAGAATGAGAAAGTAAATGAATATGAATGAATGTGAATCGTAGGCAGTGAAAATGAATGTGATATCATGAGATTGAATGCATGTGAGGATATACGATGAAAAATGAAAGTATGTAATGATATGCAATAAAAAAAAATGAATGTGATCATATATGATTAAATCTATGAAGTTATGTGATGAGTAAACATATGAAGATGTTAGAAAATTGAATGAGTGTGATGTTATGCAATGAAAATGAATGGTAAATGAAGTATGTGGTTAAATAAGTTTGAAAAATGAGGTAATTGCATGATGTGATTATTTATGAAAATAAAGAAATGGTGATATGAAGATATTTATGAAAAGAGAAACATTTATGCTATGTGGTTCGAAATGAAATTGAAGGAATTACCTATGTGAATTTATATGATGTAGTGTATATGAGTATAACCCTGAAAGAATTATGTACGTAAAATTTATCTGAATAACTCGAAGAAATTGTGGTATAGAAAAGAGTATGAGAATTAAACAAAGTGTGTATGTATGATATATTAGTATATGAGTGATTAGTAAAGAAGAATGTGATATTAGTGTGAAGTACAAAGTGAAGTGCATTATGTGATGAATATGAGAATGTTTTCAATGATTCAAAGAGTAATGTAGTGCAAAAGTCACTTTTATGATGTTTTTATATTTAGATTTCAGGTCGAACTATATTATCATGATATCTGTAAATTCTTTCTTTTTCTTTATAAAGTTTAATTTATTGCTGAATTAGTAAATATTACTCACACCAGACATAGCTAACCCCTGTTGTTTTCTATGGGTTAGGGGAGTCCCTCCCCGAGGGTGGACGACCCTAACTCTCCTGCAGGTTTGATAGCAGTGAGGTGAGATGGTATGGTGGTTTAGTTGTTATACTTTTGTTGTAGTTGATGGATTATATATATATGTATGTATATTATATGGAGATTTGAGGGAAGAATGATGTATTAGTTTGTATTATGAGAAACTATGTGTGTAACTGTATGGTATAATGGTATATATAGTGTTGTGATGAAGTGTGAAGCCCGACCCCACCACGTTGTGGAGTACTGGGTTTTGCGGTTGATTTTTAAAAGGTTTCTCTAAAGGTTTTATAAAAATCTTATATGTTTTCAAAGAATTTTTGGTTTTTAATTCATGTCTTGCTTGTTATGAAGTATTATACCCCCAGAGCCATGTATTTTATTACCTGTGTGATGTTGAATGATTTGGCTTGAAGAGGATTAAAAAATATTCCAGGTACATTGTTTTGTGTAACTGTTTGCAGATTTCCGTAAGGGAATTATGTAAAAGGGCTAATATTTCAGGGAAAACTCTGCCAAAATTTTATTTGAAATATAACTGTCGTAGTTTATATTTAAAGTGGCATAGAAATTAAAAGAATTGAATTTGGATATTTTTCTAAGTAAGAAATGATGTAGATGAGTAATAGGTTAAGTTGTATATCTTTGGAATAAGGAATAGTTATAAAAAAAATTAGGGTTTTACATCTACATTCTTCTAATACAAATTAGGTAGATCAAACATCTGTCCATAGAACTATATTCTGCACTTTCTAAGCACACACAAATATTTGTTATAGGTCCACTTTAGGCCTTCTAGGGTCATGTACTCTAACAAATGTACCGCACCACATGTTTTCACTTTAACAAAATTATTTGTGTTTCTATCCCATAGTCTATAAGGAATAAATAATTTAGAGTGTAATAACATATTATATATATGATTAATAATACAATATCACCCATAATTACACGAAGTCAAATAACAGTCAATAATAAGAATTTAACATTTCACTAAATATTTGATTCTAACTTTTATTAATACCATTTTGACTGTAGTAAATAGAGTGCACTAGAGATTATGCCAAATGCAAACTTCTCTAAAATTGTTAAAACATTTCACCAACTCTATCAAATCTGAAACCTTCTGATCTTAGCATTTTACTAGATTTCAATTCGTTAAAATAACGAGTGTTTCATTCTCCATATATATATGACACATTCAATAATCATCTACATAGGTAATTAAATACTTCTGACCAATCATTGTCTCATCTAGTCATAAAGTTACTGAGATCACAAATATCAGAATGTATTAACTCAAGAAGTTGTTTGCTCCTAGAGACCGAACAAAATGATTTTCTAGTGATCATAATGTGAGCACAATTTTCATATATGTCATGTTCAATGCAGTGTAGCAGAGTTATGAGTTTTAACAATGGCAAACAATTTAACATATATAGTTCACATGTCCTAGCAAGTTATGTCGTGTTCAAGGACTACACAAATTAGAATTACTATTGTCAATTGCTTCGTTTGGTAAACTCAACTTACATATGCCATCAATTATACAAGCATATTATAAAATAATAATAATATGAGTTAATACAAAATTACTCTACCACGTTTTACAAAATAGTTTACTTTCTCTAATTGGTTTCAACAATGTCCATATGCTCAACCACATTGAGCGAAGAGTTCTTTCCTTTATTTGTTCTTCATCATCTTTATAATACTAAATGAGATAATGTCTAATATTTCATAATTCAACTTTGCACACACAGTACAATGAACGAGAAAGAACAAAATTTAACTAATTGAGTCATATCCTGCATTAAAAGTGCTATCTCCTAAGTTACAGATATTTGTTATACATCTTATACATCAATCTTTACTAGAGAAGCAAACATAAAATCTCACACAAACTACAAACGATGGATTGAGCAAATATGTCTATACACATATTATGACAAGGCAGGCCTAACAATTTAAAACATGCTAGTTTCAAAATAAGAATAATTATGATCTAAAACTCCCAATCATGTGATCAGACGCACAAAACGTTAACACATTCATCACATAAAAATACTAAGAAAGATTGGAGTAGATCATACCGACACTTCAAGTTAGAAGTATTTTCCAAATTCGATGGAGAAGCCTGCGTAGTGCAGACTTATTCTACCATGACGCAAATCTATCATCTCCTATACACACAATTTATAAGTAACTTTGAAGTTCCTATATTCATCAAATTGTTAAAGATGTACCAATTAAACGAATTATTAGCACTAATTAAATCTAACAACAATTTAATTGGAGATACAAATTTATAGTCAAAACCTATAATATAACTTATCAAAATAAATATTTGATCCTTAGCACGTAGCCAAAACAGTTATTCAAACTTGTATTTAATTAAACAGCAGTTAATACGGTTTTGAACTTTAGCACTTATCAACAAAATTCAAACAAACAATTAATCAACAATTAAAATTATAGATATAAAAAACAACTTATCTTCATGTTTGAATCCATCCAAATAACATTCCTACAACTTGCACCATCTCCAAGTGTTGGATCTGGATCTAGTACAACACACCGAACACCGTATAGCGGCTCCACAGCCAATGAACTAGGCTCTAAGTCAATACAATCAACACCAGATGAACCCCTCCTAGGCCCGAACACAGAACACTAGATTAGCATTGGTATAAATACCCGAAACCCGGATCCGACCCGGATCCGACCCGGACCCGGCATTGGACTGGAACCGACCTGGCCTATCCGGGTCCTAAAATGGGACCCATTGTACTTTCGGGTCCGGGTCCGGGTCCGCTCAAAAGAGACCCGACCGGGACCCGAACCCGGACCCGTTAAAAAAAAACTCAAAAATCAACATAAAAATAAATATTCTATCCTCATCCCTCCTCTCCTTCCTCTTCAATTCTAAATCTTCCTCTTTCAAACTCAAAACACATGCATTTTTCTTCTCTCCTCTATTCTAAATCCTCCACTCGCCGGCTCCGCTCGCCGCTCACACTCCTGCTCCTACCCGAACAGGTAGGAATATTTTAATAGGACCCGGACCCAGAACCGGACCCGAAACTGGGTCCGGGTCCGGGTCCGGGTCCAGGTCCGGGTAGTGAAGGACCCCACCCGACCCAACCCGATACCAATCTACACTAGATACCCCCAACACCAAACACTGGATCTTGTCCCCATACAAAATCCAAAGCTTCATATCCACCAAAAAATATATAGCAGTAACCATGTGGGTGGTGTTTGAATCAGCAATTGATCCGCTCCTTGCCCCGAACATGGAACACTAATTCCACCCAATGAATTAATTGGATCTGAATAGATCCAGAAAACACTGTATGTGATTGGGGAGAGGATAAGGGGGTTACAGCGGGGCAGCGGTTGGTGGCGGCGACATGCGGCTGCTTCGGCGGCGGCGACTAGCAATGAACTCCCTGTGAACTATGATTTCAACGACAATGACTGTCTCTTAATCTCAAAATTAAAAATAAATATCTCATGATTGTTAGAGATTATGTGAGATAATAATATAAGAAATTCAGGTTAATATCCTAGACTAAGGTGCTTGGGATATTTACCGTAGGTATCAAAATTGGAATACCTAGACTACTATCACAAGCCAGTATATATAGGATAAATACTGGTTTGGGTACTGGGTTCTCAACCCACTCAACCCGCAGTCCAATACCCATATAATTAGTATGTGTAACACACGTGTTACCTATAAAATAATATTACACATATTATTTATATAGTGAGAATATACCTATATATCCAACATTTGATTCCTGGGAGAGGAGAAACAGTGTACTCTATTAGATCAGCCTATAGGCTGCTTACTGATGGAGGAATGAGACATCCCGAGGCTAGATATATTTGGAATATTGCAGTGCCAAACAAGGTTAAAGCCTTCTTGTGGCTTGTATCATTAGACGCTATCCTATCCAAAACTGATGTAGTCAAGAGAGGTTTCAATATAGAGGATTCATGTGATTTTTGTAATGCAGCTAGTGAAGACAATAACCACATATTCTTTAATTGTCCAAGAGTTGGGAGCATTTGGAGGGCAATACTATTTGCATTTGGGAATCCCGATGGACATTCATGATCAGTGGGGAGGGACTAGGGCCTCTATCCCCAACAGAGAGATGAGAGGACGGTGGGATGTTGCCGTCGCAGCTAGCTTATGGGTTACTTGGCTTGATCAAAATAATCGATGCTTTCTTAACAATGCTAATAATGATTCAAACTCCATTTTTACAATTAGGACACTAATTGCTAGATGGTCCAAAATGGCAGGTCAATGCAAGAAAGCGAGGTCAGGACTCTGTTCAACAGGGAAGAAGGTGACAACAATGTGCATGAATGAAGGCTGCTGCTTGCTGGGTAGCTGGAAGTGTTGTTTTGGGACAACTTTAGGAGGAGGGTTATCTGAGAAGGTTATGATATGGTTTGTTTAATATTAGGATATGATTAGTTGTTTGATTCTATTGAGATGTACAAGAACTCTAGTGATGTACTAATCCTAGGGGTATTGGGAGATGATGTAAGAGATGTGAGAGATGTAAGAGAACTCTTTTGATGTATTTTTCTTTCATTAGTGTCTCAGTATGAAATGATATGACACTTATGCCATAGTTACAATAAATAAAAAAAACCTTCATTGCTTAACTTCTGAAAGAAACTGAACACAGCATACAAAGAACCATAGTTCACTTTGCTCGTGGATATGGGACTATGAAAGATCTTATTTTATACTCTTGATCTCACTTATTTGGATTTTGTTGTTGACTGCTTGTTTAATACTCTCTCTCTCTCTCTCTCTCTCTCTCTCTCTCGCTCTCTCTCGCGTAAATGTGGACACTTATTCTATTTTTCTTCATAAAGTTTTATGCAGCTTGTGGCTAATTTCTCGGATTTGAATATTCAATTCTAAATATTTATTCATTTTTAAGTATAAATTTTTTAACCTTCAACTCAATTATTATTTTTCTTCCTTATATCGTGGGTCTTATTAACAAGAAATCAATGGATAATGAGTAGTTTGTTCGGAAACTTTAATGAGAATATTATTTTGTTGCACTTATAATGGAAAAAATTGTAACTTATAAAAACTTGTTAACCCAGTAAGCAAGTTGTAATAATTCATTAATAATAATATAATATTTTATTATGTTGGCTCTCTTATGAAAACAGTCCTGGCTTAAGCGCTGAGCACGCACTACTTGCGTAAGTTGCACCCACGTGGACCCACATTTCATACTCCTCTGCAACGGAGCATATACCAACTAATGAGTCAACTGCAGTGAAGAAGGTGGTACCCGCGGTTGCACAGAGAAATAGCGGTACAAGTCCTGCAACCACATCTGTAGAGATAGCAGTCCTCAACGACTGGGGGGAGAGTCAGAATGCATCAGACTTAAAGGTTTTAATAGGGCGGAATATATGCAGCCTTTTGTAATGCATAGTAAGTCTGATCTGATATGTACACCTCCAGCCTACCAATATAATCCAAAATCTTGTCCCTCGCTGCAACTAACATGCACAAAATAGCTTCACAAGTAGCCACCTGCAATACTCCACCACCTCCACTAGGGAACAAGAAGGATTCAGGCAACCTCAATAACTGATAATGGTAAAAATCGCAGCAAATTAGGGTCGTACGATTCCAGCATAGACCTTAAAGCTTCTACAGGAAAATTGACAGTAACAGACATCTTTAACATGTCCAGATCTTCTTCAGGCTCATTAACAAGACATGGGCCGCTTTCAATCCCATTAAAAGCAACTAGGCCCACTATGAGAGACACATAGCCCATTAGGGCTGTAAGTCAAATCTCTTATTCCCAACAAGAGAGTAACCGATGCTATCTCTTAAAAGGAGGAGAATCAACAATAGATAATGCATTCATATTAATCTCCTAACTGTTACAAGGTAAGCTGCTATTTCTCTCTCAAACTCTCTTTCTCTCTCTACTTCTGAATTGAGCGTCGAAGGATCTATCGCCGGGGCCATCCCCGGTATTTCAGGCTTTTGCTGGTCCATCGGCCACGTCAGCAACCGTTGGATTCAGGTCAAGGTGCTCTTTCAACGATCCATATCCAATCACATGAGCTCTAACCACATTTTACGACAACGATCAACGGTTAGATCTTTCATTGTTTCCTTCAAAATATAAACTCACTATCTATTTACTCCCACACCTAAATAAGCAGCAATAGATTGGCGCAGTCTATGGAAAACTATAAAGATCTACATAAAAAACCAGACTTACTATCAAAAATACTGAATTCTTTGGTCATGCCACCGAAGTTAAGAGGGAGAGTAGCAATTCGTCTAGCCAACCATCTTCTTCAACCAGCTCCTCTTATGGAGAACTTTATTCGTCCTCATCAGCTGTATCCGCCGCAACAGCCTAATCAAGGTCTATCAATAGATAAGCATCGGGGTGCTCCCGACAAAGCCGTCATGAACAACACCCTTTACACGACCATGTCTCAGTACATAATGCCACAATGACTCGGTGGCCTAGCGAGATCCCCAAGGGTCGAGAGATCTCCGCCAAATCATCAATGCCAGACAACTTAGGACCGATCTACGGATCCATTTGGATGAGTGGTGTATAAGATTGTACAAAATAGTATATATCTATTTTGTACATTAGTCCGTGCATAATTTAGAGTCACACATATTAATGGAATTTTATCAATTTTAATTGAGTAAACATTGAGACATATTATTTATTATGTTTTGAACCCGACAATGGTACGACTATTAAACTAGAGTTTGAATAATTTCTCAATTAAATTGTACATTTTTTCAACTATCATTGAGATGGAACGTATAGTGTTTCTATTGACAATTATTTTTATGTTAATTATAGTATGAATGCAATTGTCTTTTGTTGTATGAGTACATATATGAAATATATGTGTGTATATGTATGTGTGTTTGTGTATTTGTACAATTATTCATATAAACCAAACCCTAAACTAAACTAATTAATTAATACTATCCCTAATTAACAAATACACTGGGTTGAAACCATGGGCATACTCATAGTTTCATGGGGTTAGGGTCACTTCCTCACCCCCTCACCCCCATTACTGGCCACCCCATCCCCTCTCCTTATAAAATGGAGCCCTAGCATTTTCTTTTTACTACTTTTCCACATTTTATCCAAGCCATATTCTCCTCCTTCATTTTAAAGAAAAATCAATCCCAAGTCAAAATCCTTCATTTCCTACTTCATACTACCCCCAATTTCTTCATCAAGACTAAGAGGAGGAGCTCGGGAGCAAGGCTAGGAGGAGGTGGCAACAAGGAGAGGAGAGATCAACAAGAACCAACATTGTGGGTGACATATCTAAACTCTATGCATGTAAAATTAGAGAAAACAATTATCTTGGTATTGTGATAGAATTTTGACATGAATTCTTTACAGTGGCATTTTGATCATGTCTAGAATAACTTCCCAAAATGTAGTTTTTTTTGGATAAGGTTTGATATTTTAATAAATCCATCTTGTTGCTATCTAGGAAGAATTAACATGCTAGACTTGTAAAATTATAACTCCATGAATACTGTAAATTTAGAGTTGAAAACTTTACTACATGTTCTCATGCATGTCTATAATCACTCAACCAAATTTCATAGATTTCGAATGTGGTTTGATATTTTGATAAATTCGAACATGTGGTTGGTGTGAGGCGAATTTATGCTCTATTTGGAATTTACATGCTTGACTTGTAAAATTCATAACTCCATGATTACTATGAATTTAGAGTTGAAACTATTTCTGTAGGTTATCATATATGTCTATGCCAATTCCCCTAGATTTTATAATTTTCGAATGATGTTTGACATTTTTTAGAAATCGTTAAACCTAATAAGGGAGACATGAACTGTTTTAGGTTCTGTCTTGACAAAATTTTATATTCAGTTGGAAAATTCTTTCACTGCAAAGTATAAGGAGTTTTAAGCTGAAAATTTTATGTATGACTCTTATATATGCGTACAGCAACCCCACCAATTTTGCTAAATTTTGAAGATGAATTGATATTTTACAAAATTTATGTTTTTATAACTGGGATAGATTTGTTCATCTCTGTTTTCACTATATGTACTTGTTACTCTGGAAAGCATAGCTCTTTTTTAAGAGAGAATTTGAACCTGAAATATTTACAGTAGTAACCTAACTCAGTATGGAACAAACCCACCAAGTTTCATAATTTTTGAGTAAGAATTCATATCTATTAAAAATGCAACTTGCTGCTATTGTTAAGAAACGGTGTTGTTGTTGTCTAAAATTTTACATCCAATTCAAAATATCATATCTTCTTTCATACTTGGAATTTTTATCTAAATTTTGAATATATGATGATTCTAGGTGTCTGGGACATCCCTACCAAATTTTATAGACTTTTGAGATCATTTGCTATTTTTAATGAATTTTGTAGTGCGACTGGTTAATATTTCTATTTGATCTGAAGGTTTTGCATGACTCGCAATTTTTTCTATTTTCTTTCCCGAAATGAACTATCTTGAGGAAATGCCCAACTGAGAAGTTAAATTAGACTTTAAAAAATTCCAAAAAACCTAAGAACTTGGAATTTCATTGAGTGTGTGATTTATAGTAATTTTTCCAAAATAGCATAACTACAGGTTGATTAGTGGCTTACTGTTTTGATTTGAATACATGTTTGCATCATATTGGGGCTTTAGAATTGACTTAATTGATGTTTATTCTAACCTTTGTGTCTTGTTTTGATTATGTTAGAGCTGTTATTGTTGCACCTAATGTGTTTCTAAGAATTGAGCAACTCTTGGATTATGATTGATCATGCTTGAGTTGACATGTATATGTCTATTATATGTTAAGGCTGTACATGGAGTTGGATAGTTGTTAGTTAGCTTTTGAATCATGAATTAAATATATTTGATTTGGACTTGTGAATGTCTATGTGTATTGAGATGTGAATGGCTATGTGTATTAGCTTGTTGTTTATCTAGGGTAATGGTTATCACCTTAGGGCTATCGATCCATTTGACCCTTGGTAATTAGCAACCTTATCACCTCGAGATGCTATGGGTGAAGAAAATCTTCGTGCGCCGGTAGATCGCTAACCAAGGAGGGTTGATCGCGGGATAGAGATATGGTCGAGATCCAAGCGAGGGGCGGACGGCGAGGGGCGGACGGCGAACGACTAGGTCGAATCGCTGTCGTCATTGGGTCAAGTGTGGACCAAGTTGGATCAACTCTTGGGCCTAGTCAGGAGGCCGAGTTGGATTCCACTTGAGGCAGCTTGTGTGCGAATTTAATACTAAGTAATAATATCTTGTAAATTAGAAATAGTCTTATGTATTGTCAAGGCAAGCACTAGTCAAGTGGTTATACTCACTTGCAGAAGGACAGGTGCGGCGCCATCTCGCTTGTTAAGGGAGACAGGCGGCATTGTCTCGTCTGTTGATTCTAGAGGTCTAGTAATAAGAACGGGAGGTGCTCCTGCCGGAGTGGAGAAGAACCATGACCGGCCGGACCGGAAATGACGAAGGACCACTGTCCAATTGTAGGGGAATGAAGGATGACCATTGTCCTATCAGAGTGGAGATGGACCATGACTGGCCTGACCGAGAATGGAGAAGGACCACTGTTCGATTGCATGGGAATGAAGAAGGACCATTATCATGCCCCGCTTTCCAAAAAATAGATACGGAATACGGATACATGACTAAGTCCAGCGAATAATTTTCATCATCCATAAGTTGTCAGGATATTCACAACAAGCACGAGTATGAACGAAAGAGATACAAGAGAAATAGTCAACCACGCATGCATAACTGAATCAATATTGTCAACAAAATTACTTGAAACAAGAAGCAAGAATACTGAATTTCAAATAATCATGTCTGGAAAAAACACAAGTCTGGGACACACAGCTCAATACAAAATGATCCATGTAACCAAGTACAATTATTTAAGATAAGAAACAAGAGATAAATAAATGTAGCAAGAACTCTAGCCAACTAGAATCTCAGATCACTTACTCCATCGGGCAGCTGGTCACCAAAGTCTGCAATTTAACAAATTGCAGAAAGAGGAAAAAGAAAAAAAACGTCCGTCAATGCAAGTTACAGGCCGCTTGTAGTGCAGGCAACAAGTACAGGAACAGAAAACAAGAATAGTGCAACACCGGAAGCAAATAAAGAATACATGGAATGGATGTGACAGCAAAACAAAAAGACTAACATAAATCAGAAACATGATCAAGTAATATGATGAGATAACAGGGTGCATGTGACATGTAACAGGTAACAGGTATCATACAAGCAAGTAAACATGTACAGGTAAGCATGTAACAAGTATCATGTTATGTCAAGTCTTCTATTATTACTATCTAGGTAGCACTTCATGCGTCCCATCCATTTACCACATGGTTACTACATTCAAACAAGTTACGTTTTAGATTTCGTAGGGGTACCTATAGGTCATGTACTCGAGTATTCACAGGATTACAAAACTTGGTAGGTAAACTTGATCGGTAACTTGGTCGGTAAACTTGAACAGTAACTTGGTCGGTAAACTTGATCGGTAACTTGGTCGGAAAACTTATCACACGGAAAACATGAATCATCTTCCCAGTACAGACTCCTATATTGTCCACTACTAGATCTTTCCCTCAACCCCGACTTGGTTATTTGTTATCATTATCAAACAGACATGTACGTGTCACAAAACAAGGCAAGAATAGCATGGTACAAAAAAGTGACACGTTCAGGTCAAAAGACAAACATGCACAGATGAAAGACAACACATAAAAGGATAGGACAGCAAAAATTCTACTTCAGGACAGCAAGACAGTACTATACCAAATTAGGGATTCCCGTTGCCACAAACATGCAAATCTTGATCCGTCAGAAAATCTGAAAAATAGACTCTCGGCCGAATCCAGCAAATCTATATAATAAATTACAAAGAAAGCTATCAAGTGGCTCAAAATCAATCCCCCTAAAATCAAAGGCCTAGATCAAACCTCACAAAACATATTTTCCCTCCAAAATTTCAAACCCCAAAACCAAAATTTTCTCCCCAAAACTAAAAAACTTATTACTTTATTACCATCTCTCTCTTCTCTATTCACTTTTTCATATTTCTCTCTTTCTCTCTCTCCCTATCTCTCTCTCTCATTCTTTCTATATTTACTTAGAAATTTAGATTTTTAAAATTTTAATGTTTTTTTTCGCACATGTTATATTGAAAATAATAAATATCTCTTCAACTCCACACTTAAAGTTCTAAGAAGTTAGATTTTATATCCCCATTTATAATTATTTTTCAACATATACTAATGGAAACATGGACTTTTATTTACAACTAATTATTGTCATACTATTCAAACTTGAGCCACATAATTGTTGTTTTACTGTTTACAGGCTTTTCGTGTTTTGTATTGTTCTGAAGACGTGCCGTAGGCACGTGCCGACAGGCAAATCTAGTATATATATAAGTCATATGGTACTTCACAAAAATATGACTCAAAACAGAATTGTATTTAGAAAACATGTTCAGCCAGAAATCAGAAGTTTGTATTCATAAACAGGAAAACGGCATAAAAACTTACTGATTAAATCTACGAAAAATCTGGGGTACTCCCTAGTATGTTTAGTATCAGGAAATAAAGTTTCATAATTTTCCAACATATATAAAGTATTCAAGAAAAACCAAAAAGCAGCAAGATACAGAAAATTAATAAATCTGAAATCATAAACACAGCAGTACTAAAACAACAATTGATTACAAAATATAAATCGAAATCTAGATCCGTCAAAAGGGTGATAAAATAGATACAATACGGTAAAATTAATATTCACAAAGTTTTCATAAAAGGCAACCAGAATCAGGTTGAAATTATGTTTCTTTACTGAACAGTATGAAAATTCTGCAAGTATAGTAGTTGTTTGCAAGCATAGAATAGTGTATAAAAGTCATTAACTAAATCCACAAAAAATAGGGGTTAATTCCAATCAAGTATAGTTATACTCAGCAAAATATTGGATCAAAATATTATCTTTATCATCTGTATAAAAATAAGTAATCATACAGAATTCATATAGAACAGAATCTGGAATTTTAAACACATCTATAGTAAAATAGCCATAACTTGCAACTCATAAATCGAAACTGAGATCTGTCAGAAAATCTGGAAAGCAGACAGAATTCTCTATAATTCATATTCAAAAATAGTTTTCATATACTGACCTTAATAGGGTCTAAAATACTGATAAAAAACGGGGTAACAGAAAAGACAGAAATATTCTTCATGCATAAAATCAACTAGTCTATATGAAACTCATCCAAACCATAACAAAGTGTGTAGTATGGTGTATTAGATTTCCAAGCAACATGCTATAGGGTGTCTAGCAAGTCTACAGCAAGTTATATTATATCTAACACAAGCAAGCATACGACATCATATGAACAACATGCATGTATACATCGAGAAGTGATTATCTCTAAGTTATTTCATGTCGTGTGTATAATGTGACAACTACGGGTAGATAAACACATAGAGACAAGATATAACAGGGGTTTTGCACAAGAATTGTCTCTAGAATAAACCTACACTACAGGCAGTATTTATTACTTGTATTACACAACAAAAAGAATACAAGTTACTTGCCTTATAGTCGACAATGAAAACGATGAAGCAAGAGCAAGAATAATGGGAACGGATTCCCGAACACGAACACAACGAATGAACAAACCCACGAACCACGAACACAAACACACGATCACAACACATGCACACAAGAGAGGGCAGCGGGCCTCGCTGGCTGACTGTTGCCGCTGTCTGGCACAGCAGGGAAGAGGAGGCAAGGCGAACGGAGCTTCGGTGCTGGGCGGCGCTGCAGGAGGCACGTCGGGGTGCTGGTGCTTGGGTGCAGTCAGAGGAACAGGGGAGCACAGGGAGACACTACAGTCGGGGGATTGCGGTTACTGTCATCGATAGAGGTACACAGGGAGGTGCGACACAACAGGCGAGGCACCGGGAGAAGCCCACAGGGCGGTGACTGGGGGTGTTCGGGCTGCGCACAGGGTGGCACGACGGCGGGTGGCAGAGAGGATGACGGGAAGGTAATGACGAGGAGAGGAGGATAGGGGGTGCACAGGGAGTGGGGGAAAGAGAGGGAGAGGATCGGAAGTATAGGCGGCTGGGTTAAATGATTAGGGTTTAGAGGTATTATGGTTTGCAATAGGGGGAGTATATATATGTTAGTTAGGGTTAGGGTGTGATGAGTTGGGTAGGTATACGGGTATTGGGTTTGGGGTGTTAGGGATTAAATGGATTAAAATAGATGGGATCCAATAGGGTATAGGGTATTAAATCCAATAGAAAAATAATTATAAAAATATTTGATAAATTAGATTATACTCAGGCTAAAAATAAAGTAATAATAATGGAAATAATAACACTAACAAAATAATACTGGTAGTAACAATAATCAAAATAACAATAACAATAATAATAATTAGAATAATGATAAAATAATGATAGTAATAATAATAGAAATCAAGGTAATAATAAAAATAATAAGATTTGTATTACAATAAAAAAATCATAAAAATAGTTACAAATAAAATTATTGATCAAAAATAGATTTTAATAAAAGATCCAACGATACATTTTAACAAAAGAATTTGAAAGCGAAAAGAATAATTTACAAAAATTTTAAATACAGAAAATACGCAGAAAATACGTATTTGCAAAAACAATGGTTACAACCATTATCCTGACGAAGTGGAGAAGGACCAAGATCGACCTGACCATGAATGGAGAAGGACCTCTGTCCGATTGCAGTAGTGGAGATAAACCGCGCCAATTGCAAACTCTACAAGTCGCTAGATGAATGTCAAGAATGGAAAAGAGTACAAGAGTGGGATGCATAGCGAGGGATCGAACCTTGTGATCTGGAGATAGCAAACTCTTTGGGAAGTATGTAGTATGGGATGCATATGTTTCCACTGAAATTACATTTGAGAAAGTATTTAGTATGGGATGCATACGTTTCCAAATGAAATGCATTAGAGTAAGTGCATTGTATGCGTTTGGAATTGTGCATTAGATTCTAGGTCATTGCATACACTGACACTTGCGATTTGACTGCACATTTTTCCTTTGCATCAAATATTAATTGTTGAGTTTGGAGAGTCGCTGGTTTTATCAGCATTGCGTCAGTTGCATTCAACTGACGTGCCCACAATCTATTTAGTGGCAGGATTGCTGATCGTAGTAGGAGGAGACTCGAGCTACGTGGAACGCCCAAGTGGAGATTATAATTTGTACAGTGAATTTGATTAATGTAATTTACGATGTCAAAATTAATGTAAGATTGCATTGTATAATGTAAATTTTTGGGATGAAATAAAAGTTTTTAAATTTCCTGTATTTTCTGTGTTGTGAGACTATTTGAAGTAAAAATTCTGGCTTGTGTCTCGAGTTCCAGGTATTGGGAATTTAGGGTGTTACAGAGTTTCCTACTTCCACGATCCAGTAGTCCTGCAACTGAACAGACTGTGGGCACGTCGGTTGAAGGCAATTGACGCAATGCTGATAAAACCAGCGACTTTCCAAATAATCAATATTTGATGCAAAGGAAAAATGTGCAATCAAATCTTAAGTGTCAGTGTATGTCATGCCCTAGAGTCTAATGCACAATTTCAAATGCGCACAATACACTTACTCTAATACAATTCATTTGGAAACGTATGCATCTCATACTACATACTTTCCCAAATGCAACTTTAATGGAAACGTATGCATCCCATACTACATACTTTCCAAAGTGTTCGTTGTCTCCCGATCACAGGGTTTGATCCCTCGCTATGCATCCTACTCTTGTACTCTTTCCCATTCCTGACATCCATCTAATGACTTTTTGGGTCTACAATTGGCGCGGTCTATCCCCGCTACTACAATCGGACAGTGGTCCTTGTCCTTTTCCGGTCAGGCCGGTTATGGTCCTTGTCAACTCCGACATGACAATGGTCCTCCTTCATTCCCCTGAAATCAGACAATGGTCCTTCTCCATTCTCGGTCAGGCCGGTCATGGTCCTTCTCCACACCAATAGGACAATGGTCCTCCTTCATTCCTGGTCCTTCTCCCCAGTCAAGTCGGTCATGATCATTCTCTACTCCGAAATGTGCACTTCCCGTTCTTATCACTAGACCTCAGGGATCAACAGACGAAACTACTCTGCCCGTCTCCCTTAGCAGGTGATATGGCGCCGCACGTGTATCCTCGGCAGGCGAGTACAACCACCTGACTAGTGTTTGCCCTAACAATACATAAGACTATTTCTAATTTACACGATATTATTATTTAGTCTTAAATTCGCACACAAACTGCCTCAAGTGGTATCCAACCCGGCCTCCAGACTAGGCCCAAGAGTTGATCCAACTTGTCCCACACTTGACATAGTGATGACAGCGATTCGATCTAGTCGTTTGCCGTCCCCCTCGCTTGGATCTCGACCCTATCTCCGTCCCGCGTTCAACCCTCCTTGGTTAGCGATCCGCATACGCACGAAGATTGTCTTCATCCATAGCATCTCGAGGTGATAAGGTTGCTAATTATCAAGGGTCAAATGGATCGAGTGTCCTAGGGTGATAACCATTACCCTAGACAAACAACAAGCTAATATACATAGCCATCACATTTCAGTACAATGGACATTCACAAGTCCAGTTAAAACATGTTCAATTTGTGATTCAAAAGCTACCTAAAAACTATCCAACATCATTTATAGCCTTAACACATAATAGACATAAACATGTCAACTCAAACATGATCAATTGTGATCCAAGAATTGCTCAAATCTTAGAAACACATTAGGTGCAACAAGAACAGCTCTAACATGATCAAAACACAACTCAAAGCTCAGAATAAACATCATTTAAGTCAATTCTAAAGCCCAAGTATGATGCAAGCATATATTCAAATCAAAACAGTAAGCTACTAATCAACCTGCGGTAATGTTGTTTTGAAAAAATCACCATAAATCACATACTTAATGGAATTCCAAGTTTCAGGTTCTTAGGAAAGATCTTTAAGTCTAATACAACATCTTAGTTGACAACTTTCTCAAAATACTTCATTTCAGATGAGAAAAGTGGCAACAACTGATGAGCATGCAAAACTTCCAAAGCTGATAAAACTATCGACCCGTTGCACAATAAAACTCCTTTAAAACAAATGATCTCAAAATTCTATGAAATTTTGTAGACATGTCCTAGAAAAATAAGAGAAATACATATCCAAAATTTAGCTTAAAACTCCAAGTATAAAGGAAGATGTGATATTTTGAATTAGAACAAATTTACCACACAGCAACAGTCCTGCTTCTCAACCACAGCGGCAAATTGCATTTTAAAAAGATAACAATTCTTATTCAAAAATTACGAAAATTGGTGAACTATTTTTAGACATATAGAATAACCCTAAATAAAAATTTTAGCTCAATAATTAAAGTATTGAGAAAGTTATGAATTATTAAGCTAGACAAAATATACCAAGACCGAAAAGGAACAGTGCAGCCGCTTTTTCTTCCATAAGTGCTAATTTCGCATTTTATAAAAATAAAAAACATCCTTCAAAAAGTATGACATTTGAGGGAATCATTGTAGAAATTTATAAGATTCTATAGTAAAAATTTTAACTCTAAATTCATAGTAATCATGGAGTTATGATTTTTGCAAATGAGCATGATAAAATTCAACCTCAAAACTACAATTTGATAGAATTTATTAAAATATCAAACCACATCTAAAATTCATGAAATTTAGTGGATTTCATAGGGACACAATCAAGAAGCTACCATAAAAATTTCAGGTATAAGTTCCATCATGATACAAAGTAATGATTTTTCTAATCAAATCATGCTTAATTTTTCACAAGATTCAACATTTATCTATCAATTAGCATTTTCAGCTCAAGAAATTAAGTTGATCATGCAAGATTTCATCTCTACCATATAGAAAGCCTCAAATCAGCAACTTTATATCATACAGACAAAATAAACAAATTTACAAACATAAGGTTTAGAAGAGAAACCCATTATGAAGCTTTTGTTGATTCCTCCTTGCTTCTCTTTCTCCTTGTTTGGCTCCTCATCCTCCTAGCTCCTTGATCCTTCCTCCTTGCTCCTTACTCATTGCTCTCCTCCTTGTATGCTTGCTCTCCAATTTTCCAAGCCAAGCTTGAAGAGAAGAAATTGAAGTTGAAGAAATGCTAGGAATGAAAAAATGAAGTTTTTGAAGAAAAAAGTTTTAGGGTTAGATAAATGAAAAATTAGATGGAAGATGCATTGTGTGTGTTTGGGGGGAGGGGGGGGGGGATGAGCATATCCAAAACAAGCCCATAGATTTTATTTCGTGGTTTAGAGTTGGGATTAGATGGTTTTAGTGTTTTATTAGTGGTTTAGGGTTTTATTTGGTGTGGATAATTATACATATATACATACACCCATACAATACATACATATATATATACACATATATGTACTCATACAAACAAGGACAATTGCAATCACAATACTCAAAATAAAAATATTTGTATGTATATATAAAAATAGTTTATTATTATAGAAACACTATACGTTCCGCCTCGATTATAGTTGAGACAAACGTACAATTTAAATTGAGAAATTATTCCAACTTTGGTTCAACAATTGTACCATTGTCGGGATCAAAACATATTAATTAATATGTCTCAATATTTACTCAATTAAAATTGAAAAAAATCCATTAATACATGTGACTCTGAATGACACACGGGCTAAAGTACAAAATAGTTATACACTTTTTTGCGGGATCTTATATCACTCTCTCCTTAGAACGACGCTTAGTAGGGGTGAAAGAATACACAACAGTTCAGGCACACGGAATGAGGCCTCCTGCTCAAAACGTCAGGAGAACCGAAGAAACAGCTCTCCCCGAAGGCAGAGATCAAGACACTCCTTCTCTCATAGGGGAAGCACTGTAGAAAGAAGTCCGGCTCATGAGAGTCAAAAGCATCTTGAGAGGAACAAAAGGCAAGAGACCCCAGTCACTATGGACGAATTGGAAAACTTCAAGCATGACATCATCCGAGCCATCCAAGGTACTCATGATCAGAGTCGACGCTCATGGAGCCGCCACTGTACTCCTTCAAGAGAAGAACAAATCCACTGACTCAACTAGATCCAAGAGGAAGGACAATAAAGTCCTTCGCCGCATCTGAGAAGTAGAGGACCGCCAGAAACAAATAAAATGTGTAGGGAACCACTCCAGCAGGGATTACCACACCAATCGACCTCCGTTCAGCAAATCCATCCTCGATCCCCCCATTTAAAAGAACTTCAAAGCCCCTCTATTTAAATCTTACGATGGTGAATCTAATCCGGCTGACCATATTTATTGTTTTAAAACTCTCATGATGGTCGATAACGCCATTAATGCGCTCATGTGTCGATCACTTCGCACAACTTTGAAAGAGCCAGCAAGGAAATGGTACTCCTGCCATACTCCAAAGTCAGTATTCTCCGTCGACCAGCTCGATGATCTCTTCATAGCGCACTTTGTTAATAGCCACAAGACTGAAAAACAAGTGCTTTCATGTTGGAATTAAAGCAAAATGAAGAAAACCTGTTGAAAGACTTTGCCAAGCACTTAACAGCGAAAGTAAGGTTCATCTCCTCCCTAGACTCGTCAATTACAGTTGCCATCTTCCACCACAACGTGACTTACAAAGACCTGAAAGCCTCCCTCATGAAGAAGCCTCCTAAAGATTTCATCAAGCTCCTGGAAAGGAGTGATAAGTATATCAGAGCCAAGGAAGCTCTTTATCCTCAAGGCAAGAAAGATTCACCTTCCGAAAACAAATGGAAGAATCCAAGTGAGGAAGGGCCTAGGAATTTTTAGAAAGACGGCGCAAGTCAACGTCATCCTCCTCCAACACCACGCATCGATAAGTTCACTCTCCTTAATGCAAGTGTGTCTACCATCCTCTTGGCAATTGAAAAGGACAGAATATTCCGTCCTCCTCCCAAGATGACCACAGCCAGTTAGAGAAAGGATATGAACAAGTGGTGTGCATTTCACAGAGATCACAGACACACCACTGACAACTATCGAGCTCTTAAAGAAGAATTTTAAGGTTTGACTCACCGGGGCTATCACTCTCAATTTGTCTAACAAAATAACAATGCCGAAACCCCACCAGAACGGGGGCCAAACAAGCACCAAGAGAAGCCCACCAAATCCAAAGACTCAAAACACATGGCCATTCTCCACTCCATTCACAGAGGTCCGATGGGGGGAGATTCCAACTCATCCCGCAAAGCTTTCGTGAGGGAGGTCAACTCAGTGCAAAACATCCTGCCTGCCTCGAGCCTAGGCGTCCTTGTGTCAGTTTTTGATAAAGATTCAAATAGCATGAAGATGTCTCACTGCAATGCACTTGTTATAAACCTATTCTTGGAAAACCATAAGGTACAACGCATCCTTGTATATGACGGCAGCTTTGTAACATCCGCTTCATGGCCACATTCGATGCTCTCAAGCTCTCTCGGGATCGGCTCAAGCCTATCGTCTATACACTCCATGGGGTCTCAGCTGCACCGGATCAAGTCGAAGGAATTATTGCACTCGACGTGACAGCAGAAAAAGCCCTCGCAACTCAAACAGAGGCATTATACATTATGATAGTCGACATCAAAATCCCGTACAAGCTATATTTCTTCACCCAGTCTTAACAGCTTTCCATGCATTCACCTCCGCATTCCACATGAAGATGAAATTTTCCACAACAGTAGGCATAGGCCAAGTTGCAGGAAGTCAAGAAGAAGCACGAGCATGCTACACAGCCACAATGGGGGCTCAGTTCTTCGATTCCATGCCAGCGAACTACCGCCATAAAGGACCCAAAGACTCTGATCCCATCGACGAATTGAAAGAGATTCCTATCTCTCAAGAGGATCAGACCAAGTGTTTATGTGTAAGCAAGACCCTTCATCTTCAACTCAAAGAACGACTCATTTCCTGCATAAGAGGGAACCAAGACATATTCATCGGGATCGCAACTGACATACCGGGAATTTCTGGAGATCTAATTATGCACCACCTTAGTGTGAGCTCGGATGCCAAGCCCGTCCAACAAAAGCGCTGCAAGTTTGCTCCCGAAAGGCTAAAAACAGTCAAAGAAGAAGTTGACAAACTCCTAGTCGCACGCTTCATCCAAGAAGTTAGCTATCCTGAGTGACTAGCAAATGTGGTGATGGTTAAGAAAGCTAACTTTAAATGAAGAATGTGCATAGATTTTATCGAACTCAATAAGGCGTGTCCAAAAGACCCATTCCCTCTCCCAAACATAGAATCACTAAACCACGCCACATCAGGGCATGAACTCCTAACTTTCATGGATGTCTCCTCTGGATATAATCAAATCCAAATGTTTCTACCTGACACCACAAATACATCTTTCATAACAGATCAGGGCCTCTACTGCTATCGAGTCAAGCCGTTCGGCCTAAAAATGTCGGCGCTACCTATTAGTGTCTGTTAAAAAAGTCTTTAAAAGTCAGATTAGTAATAACATGGAGGTATACGTAGGCGACATGTTATTCAAAAGTCTCCGAAAAGAAGACCATGTGACCAATCTCCAAGAAGCATCAGGCATAACATGCATTTGAATCCCTCGAAGTGTGCCTTTGGGGTCTCCTTTGGTAAGTTCTTGGGCTTCATGGTTAGTCAGAGGGGAATCGAAGCAAATCTCTAAAAGATCCAAGCAATTCGCAATATGTCTCTCTCGACCACTGTTAAGGAAGTGTAGAAACTCACTGGACGCTTAGCCGCCATCAACCAATTCCTCTCTAAGTCTGGGGATAAATTTCTGCCATTTTTCAAAGTTCTGTGGGGTGCAAAAGGTTTCGAGTAGGGATAAGAACAACAAATCGCCTTCAAACAACTCAAAGCATACCGCATCAATCTTCCGCTCATAAGTAAGTCCGAGCCAAGTGAAATCCTTTATCTCTACCTAGCCAACTCAGACCAAACTCTCAGCGTCGTCTTGTTAGAGAAGAACACAGGGTTCAGTAGCCTATCTATTATGTGTGCAAAGTACTCCATGACACCGAACTCTGCTACTATAAGATTAAAAAAATAGCCTGTGCATTGGTCATGGATGCTTGCAAACTTTGCCCCTACTTCCAGGAGCATTCCCTACCCGTCCTTACTGAACAGGTGCTCAAGTAAGTACTCCTCAAACCTGAAAGCTCCAGAAGACTAATAAAGTGGTCCATTGAACTAAGTCAACATTACATCAGCTACCGTCCAAGAAAGGCCCTCAAGACCCAAGCCTTGGCCGAATTCATCAGCGAGACCATTATTTCTGAAACCTTTGAGGTAGATGAAAACCCCCCGCTTTGGAAGGTATATGTAGATGGGTCATCTTGCCTCGAAGGAAGTGGAGTCGGAATCATATTTCTCAGACCTGATAAGTTCACACTCCAATACTCCTTACGCCTCAACTTCCCCGCCTCCAAAAATAAAGCTGAATATGAAGCACTAATTGTTGGTCTCCGGTTAGCACGTGAAGAAGGCGCGGGAAGAATCGAGATGTTAGTGACTCCCAATTAGTCGTCAGTTAGGTCCAAGGAGGTTATGAAGCTAGAGACGGTCGAATGGCCAAGTACTTGTCACATGTGAAGAAACTCCTAACAGCGTTCAAAAAAGTCAATGTCACCCGCATCATCCGCGAGCAAAACGGGCAAACACATTCCTTCTCCAAGCTAGCTTCCTCATCTCTCGATGGGCTTGAACACACGGTCCTCATTGAGGTCCTTCTCAAGCTGAGAATCGAGGAGGAAGAGTTTGAGCTCATGACTGTCACCCCCAAATGTCCGAACAATGTTGGATGAAACCCTTGATATATTTCATCGACAAGGGAATCCTCCCTGAAGACTGCAAAGAAGCAAGAAAGATTCGGACAAAGGCTGAAAGATACACTCTTGTGGAGGGACTCATGTACAAAAGATCATACACATTAGTTGATAGCATGCCCTACTTAAGATGTCTCCCTCCTGAAGAAGCACAATATGCCATCAGAGAACAACATGAAGGAATCAGTAGTTGCCATCAAGGAGCAAGGTCCCTCGCACGCAAGATACTCAATCACGGGTATTATTAGCCCACACTACTCAGTGATATGCAAGAATTCGTTTGCCAGTGTGACCCATGTCAGAAGCACTTGGCTACTAAGCGAGCGCCCATATCAATCCTCGGTTTAACGTCAAGTCTTATACCCTTCACCATATGAGGAATAGACTTGCTTTGACCATTTCCGCCAGCGAAACAGAGAACTTTCCTAGTAGTATCCATCAACTACTTCAACAAGTAGGTCGAGAAAGTGGGTCGAGGCGGAGCTGCTAGCAACTATCACCGAGCAGAAAATTCAGCAGTTCTTTTAGAAGAGTATTGTCTGCATGTTTGGGATTCCCCGCATACTAGTCTCCGACAACTAAACATAGTTCACCGGAAAATGATTTTTCCAGTTCTGCATGATTCTCCTCCGTCGCACATTCCCAAACTAACAACCATATTAAAAATGTGTAACACCCAAAAAAATATATATATATATTTTTATTAACTATTATTTATTCCAATGATCTTCAACTTAACCTATTACTCATCTACATCATTTCTTACTTTGAAAAATATTCATAGATTTTTATTAAAAGATTTGGCAGAGTTTCCCATGAAATATTAGCCCTTTTACAGAGTTTCCTTACGGAAGTCTGCAAACAATCACACAGATCAATGTACATGTAATATAATTCAATCCTCCCCGGGCTAAATCATTCAACATCACACAGACAACAATATAAACGGCTCTGGGGCATAATACTTCATAACAAGTAAGATATGAATTAAAAACCAAAAATTCTTTTGAAAACATATATGATTTTTAATCTAAAACTTTAGAAAAACTTTTTCAAAAATCAACCACAGAACCTAATACTCCACAACGAGGTGGGTACGGGCTTTCATACTTCATCACAACACTATATACATCCTTACACGTTACAGTTATACACATAATCTACCATAATACAAAATAATATATCAACTACCCCCATTTCTCCATATAACAAATACATATATATATATATAATCCTTTTTACTACAAGCAACAGAGTAACTACCAAACTACAACACTAGCTCACCTCGCAGCTATCAAACCTGTAGGAGAGTTAGAGTTATCCACCCTCAGGGATGGACTCCCCTAATCCCCAGAAAATACCAGGGGTTAGCCATGTCTGGTGTGAGTATAATTTACTAGTTTAGCAAATAAATTAAACTGTATAAAAAAAATTAGAATGAACTTACAAATATCAAGATAATAAAATTCAACCTGAAATCAAAACATAAAAACATCATAAATGTGACTTTATATCAAAGTACTCTTCTAAATCTGAACCCATCTACATATTCATAACCACTCTCACTACCTTGAAGTTGTGCCGAGGCAGGTAGTTCCCACCATTTCCATGGAAATAGCGGGCGGGTAATTCCTCGGCACAATTCTAAGGCATATCAATTTATATCAACTCATATCACACTTATCTTTAGTTTAAAAATCATTCTCATATTGCTCACTTAACACACATCACTTTCTGCATCATACTAATATCACATATAACTTTACTTTATGTTCATATAATATTATATCATACATAAAACTTTCTTTATTCCTCATATTCTTTTCCATACCACAAGTTGTTCGAGTCATTCACATTAATTTTACACACATAATTTCTTCATGGTTAATCTCATATATGCCACATCATATCAATTTATGTAGATAATTCATTCACTTTATATTCAAAGACATAACACTACATTAATTCACATATATAATTTTTTTACTTTTCATATTTAATCACATACACAATGTTCCTCTTTTCATGAATATTTTCACATCAACATTTTTTTATTTTAATTTCTAATTATATAATGCAATTACCTACTTTTTCATACTTAGTTAATCACATACTTCACTTACCATTTATTTTCATTTACAAACTCATGACTCACATTCCTTCTTACTCATTTTCATTCATATTTATTTTCTTTCTCATTCTCATTTTACATAACATCACACTCGTCAATCTTACAAAATATTGATATTTGTTCTTATCATATTTATTCTCATCTCATAACTTCACATTCATTCAATCATATAATATCACATGCATTTTCCTCGCATCTCATCACATGTATTTATTTTATCGCATATCATCACATTCAATCATATAGCTTATTGGAATGCTCATTCTCATTTTATCAAATACTTTACTTTATAATTCATTCTCATCCCATCATAAAACTTTAGTTACTTCTCATTATTATCAATAATATATCATACTTTCATTTTCATTTACATCTCATTTTACAATATACTTTACTATTCACTTTCATTTCACAATACAACTATCACATTAACAACCCACTGATTCACCCTGGAAGTTGTGCGAAGGCAGGTAGTTCCCACCATTTTCATGGAAATAGCGGGCGAGTAGTTCCTCGACACAATTCCAAGGTGCATCAACCTCATTTCAAATCAAATTTTATTTTATCAACCATTCTTGTCACATAATCCCACTTAGTTTTAATATTCATTGCATAATTCACTTTACTATACATTTCATTCACATAATACATCTTCTTCACTTTCATTCATGCAATGCATAATACATTTTCTTTACTTCTTGTATTCATTCCCATAATACAATTTCTTTATTTTATTCATATAAATTCACACACATATTTCTTTGACTTTTTCATTCTCATTTCGTATTATACACTTTCTATACTTTCTCATATTCATTCATATCATTCACTTTATTTACTTTCTCAATCTCATCTTATAGTATAACATATTTTACTCTTTATTCTCAACTCACAATTCTTTTTTTTTTTTGATGAATCGGATAGAGCCAAAAGGCTCCAGCCATCAAAAAATATATTAATCAATAAAACAGTAATAATACAAACAAGCATCAAGGGTTTTACAAGAGGTAAAACAGAAATAAACGACTAAAAAAGAAATACAATAACAAGCATCAACACAGAGGGCAAAAACACGGCAAGAAACACCATCCCGATACCAGAGAGCGAAGCAAAAGGCCCAGAGACTCGAGCACTAAGGAGACCAAAATCAAAATTCCGAACCCGAAAGAGGAGCTGGATCTAAGCAACCGATCCAAGAAAACTGGTAGATAAAACTCCCTCCACGACGACATCCAATACCAGTAGCAGTCTAGAGGGACTCTAGTGGCGAAACGGCGGTAAGGCACTGCTAACACCGGGGATGTCAACGAGCAGGCGATACTCAACTGTGCCCTAGCTGAAAAGCTGACATGGAGCTTGCTCTCCTCGCAAGAAGGCGAGCGCTCACTCGAATCTTCGAAAGATCGAAAACTTTCTTTTTGTAACCGCGCTTGACAGGGGAATGGGCAGCCCTTACCGAAGGGGGCGACAACGCCTAAAGGTCAGATGAAGAAACAGGTACTGAGATGGGATACGGGGGGGAACTGTGACTGCTGGGAGCAGCCGCAGAGATAGATGGGATGGTCTTGGTGGTGCCGGCCCAAAGGGGAAATGAAGGGACATCAAGACATATAGAATACTTGAGGGGAAGGGAGAGCA
Organism: Hemerocallis citrina; assembly: GCA_017893485.1. NCBI lineage: Eukaryota > Viridiplantae > Streptophyta > Magnoliopsida > Asparagales > Asphodelaceae > Hemerocallis > Hemerocallis citrina. Next base: position 46,908,813 of record CM030368.1, read on the forward strand.
AGAAGAGTTTGAAAGCCCTCAGGACCTGATAGAGCCATGACTGAGCCCCTAAAAGTTGATACCAAGAGTATAGGCAGCCAGGATAATGAAACGAGATCGCAGAACAAAAGGGATTAGTGAACTTCAAAGCACAAGGATAGATATAGTATAGAGAAGGGGCCTCATAATCAATAATAGCTCTGTCAGGATGCACAGGGGGGTCAGAAGTGCGGGAGAGTGGAGCAGTCTCCCTCGCACTACGAGACCACGAAAGATACGAGGAATAGGATTTAAACCAATCAGGATATTTACCCAACATCCCGAACAATGATGGAACCACTGAGACAGGTCGGGGGCGAGCCTTGACAGAGGCCCGGCGAGGGTGGGATACAAGGTTCGTAAAAAATTTACGATCCTTAAAAAGGAAAGCAATATTAGGCCGATTAAGAGTGACTGAAGATGCACGAGGAGAAGGACTAGATGGGGAGGAATTCGATGCTGAACTGTCAGCCAAGACAGAGGAGTCGAGGTCCTTGCTCTTAACCCTACTGTGCTTACTAACCAAGCTATTCAGAAGCTTGAGCTTTAAGAGGGGATAATTAAGGAAGGATAGGAGTTTGGCCGGTAAGGGATGACCTCTGGGCCATCCCAGAAGTTTTTGAAGGGAAAAGCATCGACTACGAGAGTGACCGAGCTTATCACAGAATAAACACTTCATTTTATTCTTACATTCACGCTTAAGATGCCCAGGAAGGAGGCACCTGAAGCAGACCCGATGAAGATCGGGCCTATAAGGCGAAGGGGAGTTAAAGCAAATGGGAGAACCCTGAGAGGGATATATGAAATCCCAAGTAGAAGAAGAAAATTCCCTCTGCGAATCCTGATCCGAAGCTGAACGATCAGAGCTCGCTACGGCCTTGATAAGATTCATGGAAGAAACCTTTCCAAGAGTGGAATAATACTAAGCTCCAATAAAGGAAAGGAAGTGTATAGAGAAACCACTAACAGAATGGAAACACTCTCACAAGAAAATCGACACCAGTGCTAAAACAAAACAGTGCCTCTCAAAGAAGAGAAGCCACACTCTCTTCTTTAGGATTTTGAATCGCCTTTTTTTTTCTCCGCTTGGATTTTTTTCAAAGTATTTCAAACCAAATCACTTGCTCCTGTAATCTCAACGGTCCTATTTCTCTTTCAAGAAAATGACTTAACTCAGTTGTCAATACTCAAGATTCGGAATAGATCGAAACCCACTTTATTCAAAAAGAGAATAAAAAATCTCCACATAAATCAAAAAGAGAAGATCGAACCCCACTTTTATTCAAAAAGAGAAGCCACACTCTCCAATCAGAAGAACAAGAATGGAGAAAATAAAGAGAAAGAGAGGATAGATAGAACGGTCGATCTAGCAAAATATCTCAGTCAGAACACCGAGAAATCGCTGGCAAAAAGGTCCCCAGGGATGGGGGAGCACAAAGCCAACACTAACAATCAGATAGACCGAAAGATATAACTGCTAACGGAACACTACACAGCGCATAGACTAAGCAACAAAGCAAAAGAAAGGCTCCAGAGATCCACCCAAATAATCAAGACTACCGAGACTAACACTAAAGATTAAAACGGACAGAAACTCACAAAGAGCTGTTGAAAAGGGAGACTAGATCGCAGCTGGGAGAGGGGGTACACTCCTGGTTGAAGAACTCTTTCTGAAAGGGAACACCGGCGAACGGACGGAGGAGCAACACCGCTCAGGGCTGGAAGAAGGCGAGTCGATGTTGAGCAGAGAAGGCAGCTCGGGTCTGGCAACCACCGCGATGGCCAATAGGAGAGTGCAAGGGGAGAAGCGCCACGCAACGCAAAGAGAGGCCCAAGGAGCGCGGCCGGAAGGAAGGGGGGCGCTGGAAGAAGGAAGTGAGTCTAGGCCTCCAGCAGAGAGAGAGGAAGAAGGGCACTGACTCAAAATCGAAAAGGCTGAGATGGGTCGGAAGGGATTGGGGAGCTCTACAATCTTGATTGAACGGAGAATGCGAGAAGGAGGGAGGATCGACGGGATCTGGGGAGAGTAGATGCCGAGGAAGAAGGGGTTTTTGGATTTTGAATCGCCTTTTAGTTTGAATACAGAATATGCTTTCTTCCTCAGCGGAGAGAGAGGAAGAAGGGGTTCTCAACTCACAATTCACTTTCTTTAATTTCCCATTCTCATTTCACATCATATGCTTTCTCTACTTTCTCATTCTCATTTCACATCATATGCTTTCTCTACTTTCTCATTCTCATTTCATAATACAATGTATTCTACTTTTCATTTTCATCTCATAATACACCTTTCTTTAACATTCATTTTTTTTATAACGCTTACTTTGATATTGATATGGCTAAAAATAGGGATAAATCGGAACAGTCCAAATCGGGAGCGAATCCTGAAGCCTGGGGGTAAAATGGTAACTTCAGCTATAAACAAGTCTGAAGTGGGTATTGGATCTTCTCCCCAAAGACCCGATAACCCACGAATAGATCCACCACGATTGGGTGCGGGTTTCAACCCGCAGCGAACTCGATCCAGCAGGATAGAATTAGGATTTTTGATTAATCCTAATCAACGGCCCTGATTCACATATATCCTTTCACTGGGAATTAGTGATTACATTCCTAATCTGATCCCAACTGCAGCTATAAATACCCCCCATCCATCACCATTAAGAGGTAATCAATCTTTTGCCAATTTACGCTCTCTCATAATCTTCTCTAATTACTGACTTGAGCATCGAAGGGTGCGTCGCCGGGATCAACCCCGGTGTCTCGCACTTTTGCAGGTAAACGGCGGGAGTCAAGGGTCTAATTCCGGCGGGGAAGGTTTCAGGTATTACTATTCGATTTTCCTAAGAATCCACAAATACTATCTGTTTGCCCCCACACCAGATTTAGCGGTAACAGATTGGCACCGTCTGTGGGAAGTAACAAATAGCAACCCTTCCTCTTCACGTTGGTCAGATCTACCCAGCCATGCCTCCCCGAAAGCTAAGATCCAGAGGGTCCAACCCTGGACCCACTCCTTCTCAACCACAACAGGAGATCCCCCTGCAGACCATCCAGCTGGCAGGACTTCCTCCTCAACCTGATTAGGCCCCGCAGCAGGACAAACCTCCTCATCAGAACCTCTAACCCCCTCGGGGTCAGACCGGGCCTCAGAATGCCAGTGCGGGGGGCTCCCGTCCCAATCCTCCGAAATAACCTCTTCAACATGACCACGTCTCCGTGCACAACCCCTCTACCGACTCCATGGCATCTCACAATCCCCGGGCCTCCGATGACCTCCGCAACACCCTTAACAATCGGCATAAAGAAGAGGATCTTCGTCACCGTTTGGATGAAAGGCGGGCCCGAGTGGGAGTCTCCCACCAACAACGTCCAAATGAGCGATCTTCTCATCGCCAAGAACATAGGAGGTCTCCGCCTCACCGAAGACGGAGAGAATCCCCCGAGCACTATAGAAGAAGGCCTCGCTCACCGAGGGATGATAATGCTCCTATCACCCGTGCCAAATTCCAGCAATTCCAGGTAACCATCTTGCAAGCCCTCCATCTCCGACCCAACAATAACAATGCTCGAAGGGTCCCCACTCCTCCTCCGGTCCAAAGAGCTATCGTCGTCGTATCCCCCGCTCTCCCTCATACGAAGACGAGTCCAGAGGCTCGTTTGATTACCGTCGAAGCGATGACACTGTCTACCGTCGTCCCCACGAAATGGAGAGACGCTTGGGTCAGGTAGACAGGGAAGAAGAGCTTAGAGGAAAGACCCTCCGTCCAAACCGACCTCCTTTCTTTCGGACCATCATGGAGGCGCCCGTTCCAATAGGCTTCAAGCCTCCCCAATTCGAGACTTATTCTGGGGAGTCTGACCCCCTCAATCACATCGAAAGCTTTAAGACCCTCATGCTAATCCACCAAGCTTCTGATGCTCTACTGTACAAAACCTTCCCCACTACTCTCAAGGGTCCGGCCCGGGAATGGCACTCTCGCCTTGCCCCATCCTCAATATTCTCCTTTGAGCAATTCGAGACCCTCTTCGTCACCCACTTCGTGAGTAGCCACCGAACAGAGAAGACCAGCATTTCGCTACTCTACCTCAACCAGAAGAAGGGTGAGAAGCTGAGAGACTATGAAAAGGTTCACCACGGAAGCCAGATCCATCGCTTCTCTCGACCAGTCGGTCGCTACAGCAGCATTCCAGTCGAATGTCCTTAACTCCAGCCTTCGGTCCTCCCTCGCCAAGAAGCCCCACAAAACTTCTCCGACCTCCTTCTCCGAAGCGAGAAATATATCCGGGCTGAGGAAGCTGAGCATCGCCCCACCTTTGAGGGGCCTTCCTCCGGAACCAAAAGAAAGGCAGGTGAAGAAGAGAGAGCCAAGAAGCTCCAGAAGGACAATGGCGGTCAGCGCCGCCCTCCCCCCAGATTCAAAAAATTCACTCCTCTTAATGCCAACATTTCCACTATTCTCATGGAAGTTGAGAAGGAAGGGATGATACCTCCTGCCCCGAAGATGAACACCCCTGGCTATAAGAAGGACAAAGAGAAGTGGTGCCGCTATCACCGGGACCATGGCCACGACACCAATGATTGTCGGGCCTTGAAGAATGAGATTGAGGCCCTTATCCAGAAGGGGAAGCTAGCCAAATTTGTGAGAAAGGACCGGACCGATCTCCCTCCTCCGCCTCGGGAGGCTAACAAGCATCCTGAACGATGCGAAACCGGTCACTTTTTCAGATGCAGACCTTGAGGGAAGTCAACTCAGTACATGGCATACCCCCCCCCCCCCCGGTCACCTTTTCAGATGAAGACCTTGAGGGTGTCCGAACCCCCCATTGCGATGCACTAGTCATCAATCTCCATATGGCGAATTTTAAAGTGGAGAGGATCCTGGTGAACAATGGCAGCTCTGTTAACATCCTCTTCTTCGCCGCTTTCAAAGGGCTCAAACTATTCCGGGACAGGCTTAAGCCCGCCGACTACACACTCCACGGGTTCACGGGAGTGCCAGTGACTATCGAAGGGGTAATCACCCCCGACGTAACCACTGGAAAAATTCCTACAACCCGAACGGAGCCTATGGACTTCATGGTCGTCGATGTCCCCGCTGTTTATAATGTGATTCTAGGCCGACCTGGCCTAGCTGCTCTGGAGGCCATCCCGTCGGCTTATCACCTTAAGATGAAGTTCCCCACCAGGGCAGGGGTAGGAGAAGTAAGGGGCAGTCAGGAAATAGCCCGCAAATGCTACATGACCTCTACTGGGGGTCCAGTCCTCTCCCTCGAAACTCTTGAAATCCCCCAAGACAGTGTCCGACCAACGTCCGAGCCGGTGGATGAATTGGAAGAAGTGCTCTTCTCCGAGCAGGACCTGAGCCGCAAGTTCTTTATCAGCAAGACCCTCCCATCCGCCTTTTGCTCCGACCTAGTCCAATGCATTAGAAATAACTGCGACCTCTTCGCATGGTCAGCTGCCGACATGCCAGGAATCTCCGAAGAGCTCCTCGTCCACCACTTGAGTGTTTCACCAGGGTCCAAACCGGTTCAACAAAAGAGATGCAAATTTGCTCCCGAGCGCCAACAAGCTATAAAAGAAGAAGTGGACAAGCTCCTTAAGGCTCGGTTCATACAGGAGGTCAACTATCCCGAATCTGCATCGATTTTACCGACCTGAACAAAGCATGCCCCAAAGATCCATTTCCTCTTCCAAGCATCGACACCCTTATTGACGCCACTTCGGGCCATGAGCTTCTCAGCTTCCTGGACGCTTTCTCCGGGTGCAATCAAATCCACATGTTCCCCCCGGATATCCAGAAGACCTCTTTGTTATCGATCAGGGCCTCTACTGCTATAGGGTGATGCCTTTCGGATTGAAGAATGCAGGCGCCACCTATCAACGCCTCGTTAACAAAGTCTTCCAAAATCATATTGGCCGCAACATGGAGGTGTATGTTGATGATATGCTTGTGAAGAGCATCTGTGGTACCGACCATGTCACCGGTCTGCAGGAGGCATTCGATGTATTAAGAAAGCATGATATGAGGCTCAATCCGAACAAGTGTGCGTTCGGAGTCTCGTCGGGAAAAGTCCTGGGCTTCATGGTCAGCCAAAGAGGAATCGAAGCCAACCCCGAGAAGATCAAAGCCATACTGGACATGGCTCCTCCCAAAAATGTGAAAGAAGTTCAGAGGCTAACCGGGCGCCTCGCAGCTATAGGACGCTTCCTTTCCAAGTCAGGGGAGAAGTGACTTCCCTTTTTCAAGGCTCTCAGGGGGGCTAAGGGCTTCGAATGGGGTCAACAACAACAGGAGTCGTTCGATCAGCTTAAAGCCTATCTAGTCAACCCCCCTCTCCTCAGCAAGCCTATCCCCGGGGAAACACTCCACCTCTACTTAGCTGCCTCCGAACAAACCCTCGGTGCTGTCTTGGTGAAGGAACAAGACAAGACTCAGAAGCCTATCTATTACGTAAGCAAGGTACTTCGGGATGCCGAGCTTCGTTATCCAAGGCTAGAAAAGATGGCATACACCTTGGTTATGGCAGCTAGGAAGCTTTGCCCATATTTCCAGTCCCACTCGGTGGTCGTTCTTATCGACAAACCGCTGAAGCAAGTCCTGCACAAGCCAGAGACCTCTGGCCGTCTAATGAAGTGGTCGATCGAGCTGAGCCAGCATGATATATCATACCAGCCTTGGACCACAATCAAAGCTCAGGCCCTAGCAGAATTCATAGTTGAGAGCACCATTTCCGAGGTCAGTTAAGTGGCATACGGACCTCCTATTTGGACGGTATATGTAGATGGATCCTCTTGCACCGAAGGGAGCGGAGCCGGGGTCATTCTGGCGGGCCCAGACAACTTCGTTCTCCAATACTCCCTCCGCATCAACTTCAAAGCCTCCAATAATGAAGCGGAGTTTGAAGCCCTTATAGCCGGTCTCGAAATGGCCTGCAAAGCAGGGGCACAACGTCTCCGGATATTTAGTGACTCTCAACTGGTTGTAAATCAAGTCTTGGGCGAGTACGAAGCACGAGATGACCGAATGGCTAAGTATCTAGCCAAGGTCCAAAATCTCATGGCTCTATTCGAAGAGGCACTTATTTAGCGAATCCCCAGAGAGGAGAATTCCCAAGCAGATGCCCTCTCCAAGTTAGCCTCTTCTTCCCTCCAAGGACTCGAGCAGACTATCCTGATTGAGGTACTCCTGAGGCCGAGCATAGAAGAAGAAACTTCCGACTCGATGGAGTCACTGCCTGTTCAACTTCAGGATAATTGGATGAAACCCCTAATAGAATTCCTAAGGGATGGGCTCCTCCCTGAAGACCCGAAAGAAGCTCGTCGAGTCAGAACCAGAGCGGAGCGCTACACCCTTGTTGAGGGGGTCCTGTACAAACGCACCTTCACTCAAATAGACGGCAGACCCTACTTGAGGTGCCTTTCCCAAGAACAAGCCACATATGCCTTACAAGAGCTTCACGAAGGCATAGGCGGAGCACATTCAGGGTCCAGATCACTCGCCCGGAAGGTGTTGAATTATGGATACTTCTAGCCTACCCTCTTCCAAGACGCCGAACGACACATTCGGCAATGCAGCTCTTGTCAAAAGTATTCCAACATTTGTCGCCTACCCCAAGCTCAGCTCACCTCCCTATCAAGACCGATCCCTTTTGCAATGTGGGGGTTGGATTTACTGGGGCCATTTCTCCTAGCTCCCGGTCAGCTCAAATTCTTAGTCGTGGCAATCGACTACTTTTCAAAGTGGATAGAGGCCGAGCCCTTTGCTACAATAACCAAGAACAGAGTACTTCAATTCTTCTAAAAGAGCATCATCTGCAGGTTCGGTGTCCCTCGAGTCCTTATAACAGACAATGGAACACAATTTACAGGGCCCGCATTCCGAGCTCTATGTGAAGACCTCGCCATCCAACAATGCTTCTCCTCCGTCTCCCACCCACAGTCAAATGGTCAAGTAGAAAATGCCAACCGACAAATCCTCTCTGGTATTAAGAAGAGGCTAGATAAGTCTGCTAAAGGCTTATGGATTGATCCGCTCCATAACGTACTATGGAATTACCGCACTACGAAACGGACCCCTACGTGAGAGTCGCCATTTAATCTCACCTATGGGTCTGAAGCTGTGATCCCCTTGGAAGTCGGTGTACCCTCTCCTCGCCTCATTGCCTATGAAGAAGAGCAGAATGCTAGGGAGCTTCGGGCAAATTTGAATTTGATTGATGAGCTCCGTGAAAGAGCCTCGATTCACCAACAAAGCTACCGAAGGAGGATCTGGCTGGCCTACAACAAGAGGGTCCGTCCCACCGACCTCAAAGAAGGGGACTTGGTCCTCAGAAAGTTAGCTATTTCATTCCCTAGTCAGAAGAACAAGCTAGCCCCAAATTGGGAAGGACCCTACAAGATCACCAAAATGGTTCGGCCCGGGACATACCGTCTAGAAGACCTTGAAGTAAGAGAGATTCCCAGGACTTGGAATGCCTACCACCTCTTGAAGTACCAAGAGAGCACATGTACGCCTCTCTGAGTACCTTCAAATGTCGAACCGTTCCTTTCCCTTCACTTGTATTTTACTTTAGCTTCTTTATTTCTCTAATGTAATAACGGCTCGCAACTTAGAACCAGCCGACTATTAGTTTTCAATAAAGAATATTTTTCTTCATATCTTGTGAATTGCTTGTATCTCTCTGTTTTTACCTTCTTTATACTCTGACGATGAGTTCGGAGTCCAACACTTGGCTCGACTTCGCTTCGCAAGCTCGCTCTTAAGCGAGCTAGAAGTGGTTCGCCATTCGGAATTGCTCCCACAACCGTTAAAACATACTCAAACGACGAGTTCGGAGTCCAACACTTGGCTCGACTCCGCTTCGCAAGCTCGCTCTTAAGCGAGCTAGAAGTGGTTCGCCATTCGGAATTGCTCCCACAACCATTGAAACATACTCAAACGACGAGTTCAGAGTCCAACACTTGGCTCGACTTCGCTTCGCAAGCTCGCTCTTAAGCGAGCTAGAAGTGGTTCGCCATTCGGAATTGCTCCCACAACCGTTAAAACATACTCAAACGACGAGTTCGGAGTCCAACACTTGGCTCGACTCCACTTCGCAAGCTCACTCTTAAGCGAGCTAGAAGTGGTTCGCCATTCGGAATTGCTCCCACAACCGTTGAAACATACCCAAACGACGAGTTCGGAGTCCAACACTTGACTCGACTCTGCTTCGCAAGCTCGCTCTTAAGCGAGCTAGAAGTGGTTCACCATTCAGAATTGCTCCCACAACCGTCGACACGCGCGAAATTTCTACAACTAGACTAGACATGGAAGAAAAGTACTTAAAAGAGCTAACGTTTGGTTCTTCTGACTTGTTTCGAATCGAAATACCATGTACGTCCAACACACGAACATCAGAAAGAAAATGAGCTTTTATTTCATTAAAAAGTTCAACAAAGGAACCCAAATTACAAGACCGAGTTACTACTACGGGGTGCTACAAAAACTCAAAGAAGCATAATTACAACTTATTCAACGCTTCTTTGGAATGGGGATGTTTCGGTTCAAAGACACTCGGGGACAGCGTCTCCTAACTTCAGAGCTCGTCTGTAGGCCAACGGACCGAGATGCCTCTTCGGTGCTGCCTCTGACCGTGGCCCCAACCGAAGCGCCACTAGACGAGGCAGCCACCCTGCTTTGAGCATCGGCCGGGCTCGTAAAAAGAGATTCCCCTCTCACTCTCTTCGCGCGTACACGACGTGCTCCGAACGTTGATTCTTACCGGCTGAGGCTTGAGTCGAGCGACTTCCACCTTGAGCTCGACAATCCGATCCTTCAAAGAGTCGTCCTTCACAGATATCTTAAAGCGAGGAAGCCGAGCGAACCTTCAGTGCCAGAGCTATCGGTTATGATTCGACGAAGGTGGGTCACTTCGATACTTCTGTCGACTGTAACCCTCTTCAACTCGTCAACCTTCGCCGTCAACTCATCGCGCTCGGCCATCAACTTACCCACTGCCGAAGCTAACTCGCCTTCCTCCGCCAAAAGTTCTTCCTCAGCTATCTTCAAATCTTGAACTTCCGCCACAAGATCACCTTCCGCTCGAGTAACGTCGAACAGTGCCTTTCGGAGCAACTCCACCTTGCCTTCAAGACGAACCTCGCGAGATCGCTTCCGTAGTTGTTTCAGCTCGGAGAAATACCCTCTCGCCATTGCCTTGACATCTTCTAGATCTAACTCGCTTTTGAGGAAGCACTCCTGGCTGCGACAGAGGGCCCGCTTCACCTGTTTTCAATTCAGTACGAAGGTGAGAAACCTCAGCCACTGAACTCGACTCGACCTGAAAAGTGAAAGAATATCAAAAGGAGTCTTCAACACTTAGCAAAATTTCAATGTGTTCACAACACTTGAGTTCTCAACACGAACAAAAAGTGTTCAACACTTAGCGATATCTCGATGTGTTCACAACGCTTCAGCAAAATTTCAATAATAGTATCACCACCCTCAATACAGCAAAATCTCAAAACAAGGCGAACACAAGTCAAAAAATTTCAAACTTTCGGCCAAGATTTCAAAAGGGGAAGTCGTTTCATTAAAAATCCAAAATATACACAAAAGCGGTGGCCAGTCTGCAGTTAGGCGTTACAACAAAAACAAAACAAAGGGAGCAAAAACAACGAGAGAAGAGGCGACTAAGTCAGGGGTCAACCTCGTGATATTGTTCCGAAGCGTCGTCGCTCGGCATGGTGACTATCGCGCCCTCGACGCGCACCTCGTCCTCGGCCACTTTGCCCTCCTGCCCGGGGGCTAGCTCCGCCAGAGGCAGTTCTTCCTCCCCCTCTACGGGGTCATAGAAGTAGTAGGAGGAGCTGTCGAACCCGAGGATGTGAGCGGCCACATGCTTCAGCACTCGGGCGTACGCCTCCTCCATGTTTGTCAACATCTGGGCCTCGGCCTCGTCCCGAACTGCCTACTCCGCAGCTGCCACCTTCAATGCCTGGCTGCTCAAAACCTCCTCCGACGCCCTCAGTGCCTTGGACAGCTCCTCTTCGAGATGAGCCATCTCCTTCTCCAAAGCTTCGACCTTGGCAGCCTCAGGCGGCCGAGTGCTTCAGTGCCTCGGCGAGCTTTGCCTCAAGACCGGCCACCTCGGCCGCGTGCGAAGCAGAAAGCAGCTGCTCGGCCTCGAATAGTTTGACCGCCTTGGCGCGCTCTGACCTCTCCCGATCATTCAGCACAGTCATCTCCTTCTCCTTGCTCGCGAACTCCTCGAGCAGATGGTTGAAGTGGCATAGGGTCTGCAAGCGGCACAAGAGAAACTATTAGGCCCGAGCGAAAAAACTTAGAATAATTTTTGAAGAAACTTCTGATACTCACCGACATGGTGTTCCTAGCGATCTGCATGGGGTCATCGCCTACAGAACCCACCTTCAGCACAGCTCGGTCTTTGGGGGTCGGCAGGTGCTTCACTGCCTGCATACAAATGCCCCCGTCACCGAGGAACCCGTCCACCTTCATCACCCGCTAGTCGGGGACGAAAAGGCGCTTGTGCTCCTCGGTAAGTATCTTCTTGGCCTCGGCGGTGAGAGAGGGGACCTCAAGAGCTAAGGCTGCACCCACGTTGAACGCCCCGCTCGACGACCCGGGTGCCTCAACCTGAGCAGCTTGGGCCGGTACCTCCGAAGGAGCTAGGGCGGGCGTCTCCAAAGGGCCTTGGGCGGGTGCATCCGAAGGTGCCTCAACCACCGGCTGCACGACGGTCGGTGAGGCCGAGGGGACCTTCGCAGCTCGGCCCCCCTGATGCCCGGCCATAGTCCTCTTCCTCTTTCTCAACTCCTGCTCCTTCGCTGCCCGGGCCTTAGCCATCAGTCCTTTGTAGTCCATACCGGGGGCCTCTGAAAAAACCGAGCAAAAAGAGTTAAAAAATTTTTTTTTTAACCATAAGATAAAGCTAAAGCGAAAGAAGAAGAGAAAAGCATACTAGGGTCGATCGGACTGAGACTCCCACGAAACAAGACCTCCTCGGTGATGTCCTTCCAACTAAGGGTCGGAAGACTGAGGAGCTTCTCTACCACCTCTTCCTCTTCTCTGGTGAGCACGGGCTCCTTCTTCGCCCGCTTCGGAACCCCGGTCATCTTCCACACCGTCCGAAAGACCCACGGCTCGGGAGCACGGATGAGAAAGTACTTCTCTTTCCAGTGCTTGATCGAGTCCGGGTTCTCGATCAACTTCACGCCCTTCCTCGGTGACAGATAGTATCTCTCCTCGATCTTGTTCATCTGGTAGAGGCGGTAGAGGCTCCGAAGTATAACCATCTCCGGCCGCACACCGATCTCTTGGCACTGAAGGACGAAGGCAATCACGTGCCGCCACTTGTTCGGCATAAACTGAGCGGGACTCAGGCCGAACCATTGCAGCACCCCGATTACAAAAGGGTGCAATGGCAGCCAAAGTCCGGCGTTCAGTGTGTCGTAATGAAAGACGCAAGTATCGGTCGAAGTCGACGTGCACGCTCGGACACCGGGGCCGGGGAGTAGAAGTACATACTCCTTGGGAATTCGAAACCCACTCCGGATCCGATGCAAGTCTGCCGCGGTCAATATCGAGGAAATCTGATCCACCTCGGAACGGGTCCCTCGGATCATTCTCCTCATAAGACGAAGCCATGCCCTGCGTCACCTTCTCCAACAGATCTTCAGGGTAACTCCGCACCCCACCGACATTAGATAAGACAGACAGGGTGCCGACCCAATTCTCCTGCTATCTTAAAGTGTTCGACTATCGTTGTCACCCCAAGCGGCTCGGCAATCTCCTTGCCCTTGCTCGGCCTAACCGTTGTCACATCGATCGGCTCGGCGACCTCCTTCCCCTTGTTCGGCCTTGCCGTCACCGCTCGGCCAACGTCTCGGTCTGAGGTGGGGGTCTCATCCTCAAAAGAAAACTTAACCATTTTTCTAAGGATAAGGGGAGAGACTAACCTTGAAGTGAGGTGAATGGCCGGAAAAGATCGCCGGAATCTGAAAGCGCCTTGCCGCGACAGCTAGTAGCGCCACCCGAGAGCGAAAACTTCTCTAGTAGAAAGTAAAAGCGAAAGTGAAGAATGAGGTAAAACGTGAGGGGGTGAAGACTTATAGTAAAAGAAACGACTCTTGGGCTTTGTAACGAAAAGACGCAACTTTTGGGCCTCCCCTCAAGGCGTTGAAGAAGCCCAAGCGACTAAGTAGCAAAGAGCGGCGACCATTCACAAGAAGTAACGACGGTTCGATATGAGCCCCTCCGCTCGGCTACGCCTCATGCCCCAAGTCGCCTATGCACTCTACTTAGCAACCAAGAAGCACTCAGATCGGCCCACGATTCCTCGAAAACCGAGCAACTGCCAATCCGAGTGCGAATTGGAGAAAAATGACTTTCTCCCCAAAATTCGTGCAAGATCTCGATCAGACGGCTCAGATCGGACCACACCCACAAAACTACAAGATAGCATTTTCTCGAAATCTGAGCATATCCTCGAGATCCGCGTCGTGATCCGACGGCCTAGATCGCTCCACGTCCCTTGGAACCAAAATCCGAGCGACTGGCGATCCGAGCTACTGACACGAGAAAGTAACTCGAAAACCGAGCAACTGCCAATCCCAGCTGCGAATTGCAGAAAAACGACTTTCTCCCCAAAATTCATGCAAGATCTCGATCAGACGGCTCAGATCGTGCCACCTCCACAAAATGACAAGATAGTGTTTTCTCGAGAACCGAGCCTACCTTGAGATCCGCACCATGATCGAACGGCCCAGATCGCTCAACGTCCCTTGGAACCAAAGCCCGAGCAACAAGTGATCCGAGCTGATCACACAATGAAGAAGCTCGAAAACCAAGCAACTGCGAATCCAAACTACGAAATGGGGAAAAACGACTTTCTCCCTAAAATTCGTGCAAGATCTCGATCAGACGGCTCAGATCGTGCCACCTCCACAAAACGACAAGATAGTGTTTTCTCGAGAACTGAGCCTACCTCGAGATCCGCACCATGATCCAACGGCTCAGATCGCTCTACGTCCCTCAGAACCAAAATCCGAGCGACAAGAGCTCCGAGCGGAGAAAGTAACTTGGGATCCAAGTCCGACCGACTAGAGCTCCGAGCTGCTCGCGGATACAAAAAATTGTCAGAGTTATGTCACTCGGAACTCGAGCATATGGCAATCCGAGCTGCACATTTGAAGAAAAATACTACCGAGTAACCCCAGCCGTTGGATTGTTGCGAAATTCAGGCCAAAAGTGATAAACGGCTCAGATCGAGCCACGCCCACAAAACGACAAGATAGTATTTTCTCGAGAACTGAGCCTACCCTCGAGATCTGCGCTGTGATCCAACAGGTCCAGATCGCTCCATGTTGCTCGGGATCCGATCTCCGAGCAACTGGCGATCCGAGCTGCTCACACGAAGAAAAAGAGCGGCGAGCGACCACAGCCATCGGATCTCCTCCAAATTCGCATTCCGACCTGATGAGCAGTCCAGATCACCCCACGTCGCTCAGAATCTGTGCTCCGAGTGACCGGTGATCTGAGCTGCTCACGCGGAGAAATGGCGCCGAGCTACATCGCTTGGATTCCGAGCAACTGGCGATCCGAGCTGCTCACGCAAAGAAAACGTTGTCGAGCGACTCCAGCCATCCGATCATTCAGAAATTCAAGCCTACACGAGATGGGCAGTCCAGATCATGCCATGTCATAATTCGTAATTAATATCAATTTTTATTTATTAAAATCGATTTATTTATTTAAAAATTGCGAAAAAATAATTAAAAATTTGGGAAAAATAATTAAAAATTCTAAAAAATAATCATAAAATTAGGGAAATATTTCTGAGCCCCTGAGTAAATAATTATTGCTTAGAATAATTGGTTAAGACCCCCGAACAGCAAATCGACACTTTGCAAGGTTAAATAAATGATCCGAAAAAATAAAGAAAAATAAAGAAAAATCACCAAAAGGGCTCAGGAACGACCCTGAGCGCACGACTAATCCGGAAAATCACCATACTGCCTTATGCGAAGATTCAACACCTCTCATTTGGACTCCGATACCACCCTGTAAGCCATTAAAACAGTAAAACTACTCCTCAAAGGCTGAAAAAACTCAGTCTTCGGGAGTGGGGTGCTCGTGATATGGCTAAAAATAGGGATAAATCGGAACCGTCCAAATCGGGAGCGAATCCTGAAGCCCGGGGGTAAAATGGTAACTTCAGTTATAAACAGGTCTGAAGTGGGTATTGGATCTTCTCCCCAAAGACCCGATAACCCACGAACAGATCCACCACGATTGGGTGCAGGTTTCAACCCGCAGCGAACCTGATCCAGCAAGATAGAATTAGGATTTCTGATTAATCCTAATCAATGGCCCTAATTCACATCTATCCTTTCACTGGGAATTAGATATTACATTCCTAATCTGATCCGAACGGCGGCTATAAATACTCCTCATCCATCACCATTAAGAGGTAATCAATCTTTTGCCAATTTACGCTCTCTCATAATCTTCTCTGATTACTGACTTGAGCGTCGAAGGGTGCGTTGCTGTGATCAACCCCGGTGTCTCGTACTTTTGCAGGTGAACGGCGGGAGTCAACGGTCTAATTCCGACGGGGAAGGTTTCAGGTATTACTATTCAGTTTTTCTAAGAATCCACAAATACTATCTGTTTGCCCCCACACTAGATTTAGCGGTAACAGATATCTATTTATATCTCATATTACAACTAACTTTAAATCTTATTCTCTTCAGATAATACACCGCACACCAAAGCCAATAGCTTAGGTAATACTTTACTTTTCATTCTCATTATACTCTTTCTTTACTTTCTCATTTTTCTTTTTATTTCACATTTATTTATTTTATTAATTTGTCGACCAGTGAGCCAAAGTATCCCAATATACTGAAATCCGACAGCCCAGTAAACATGCGGGCCGAAGGGGGGGTCTTACGCGTCCGAGGCTACGTCTTCCTCCCAACCTATGCTAGCGAGGAAAACACTGCTGTCCACAAAGGGTCTCACGCATCGCTGCCCACCAAGGGTCTTACGCATCCATCAAGACTATAACCGATAGCTCCGTCAAAACACAAATAGCTGCCCACCAAGGGTCTTACACATCCATCAAGACTAGAGCCGATAGCTCTGTCAAAACATAAATCACTGCCCACCAAGGGTCTTACGCATCCAACCGGGCCTCAAGCCAATAGCTTGGGCGATAAAACACCCACCCCAAACATAGTTTGGGTAATAACCATGCACCCTAATCTGGTCCTTAGGTATCAGGAGGTCTAGCCTAGCCCAAACTCCCAGGATTTCTGTAGGTACTGGTCAACAAAATTTATTTGTTATTATTATTTTCATTTCATCTTTTCATCTCATAATATCACCACACAGCATCTCATTTTTCATTTCAATAACTTGTCATATATTTGACTTTAATCATGAGAATTATTATCTCATTTTGTTATCACATACCATCTCATATTTTATCTTAACATACTATCACATCTTTGGCTTTTACCATGTTATTTATCCTCTCATTATACCTTATCTATGCATACACCTTATAATTTAATTTATAAGATTGCTACATCATAATATTTCATATCATGAATGCACCCTATTATATATTTCATCACAATACTTCATATCATTTCACCATTTAATCTCCCTTATATCTTCGTGTGTGTATATATATATATATATCCGTTATACCTCCATATATAAATATATATCTCCTTATTATAAAATTTTCCATTTATAACATGAATTTATCCTTATATCATAAATGTATATATAACTCCATTAATTTTATAAGCATATACATGCCATCCATATCATACATATGATTGCACAACTCCATACATATACACGCCTTTAAGATCATGTATATAATACACAACTCCCACCACAAGGGAAAATAACTATATTTATATCACATATGTATCAGCATAACTTTAACCGTACAGTATCGTCAATGTATAAATATCTATGCATATATATCTCCCATGAAAT
The DNA here is from genome assembly GCA_017893485.1 of Hemerocallis citrina. Classification (NCBI taxonomy): domain Eukaryota; kingdom Viridiplantae; phylum Streptophyta; class Magnoliopsida; order Asparagales; family Asphodelaceae; genus Hemerocallis; species Hemerocallis citrina. Next base: position 46,925,855 of record CM030368.1, read on the forward strand.
CCTCTTGTATCCACTTTAATAAAATACACAACTTTATAAATATAACCTTGTCAATATATTTATATACTCCCGTAACACACACATATATATACAAATCTCAACACACTTGCATACACATATATATATTAATTCCTTACACTCAATAATTCACTCTGTATCATACTTATGAATTCCTTAACGCATCACACAAGGCAAATCATAATATAAAATTTTACATAGCACATCATATACATAAAATATACGAAATCATACTCACCTGGGGAAACACGAAGACCGATTGTAAACTCTCCACTATTGCTCCCAGAACTCGCATCTTTTCCTATTATCATATTTCAAAACCAATTAATGCTAAGAATATCTAAACCAATTCCATTTTTTCTAACTAGGCTTTATGCCTATATAAAAATCAACAGAAATTATTCTAAATTATTTTCCATAATACCCTACAATTTCTACTGTCCATTACTAATAAATTCTCCACTTGATTTCTTTCAATTCCAAAGTCAAAACCCTACTTCTCCTATAACTTGCTTTTCCTCCCAACATCTCATTAAAATTCTGCTTTTATAATACCATACACCTTCTGTTTACCGTATTATAATGTTTCTATTCAATGGAAAGTAAAAGCATATAATTATATACAAACCAAATAAAGTTGGGTATACCTTCCCATGGATTTTTCTTCAAATTGATGCCACCATAATATAGAGAACCCTTCAATTAGCCAAAACCCTAAAATAATTGAAAAATAATTGAAGATAGGATGGGGTTTCGATTTCGATCGAAGGTGAAATTTGGTTTCGGCCGAAAGGAAACGAGGAGAAAGAGAATGGCGGTCTGACGAAATGAAGGGGAAGGGCTGAAAAAAAAGATTGGAAAATTAATTCTAAGCCCCTATTTGACGAAACATTAATTATAAGACACTCCTAGTTCATTATTTATATCTTCTTATACGCCTTCTTTTCATAATAAAATCCAATAAAACCCGCTCCATCAAATACATAAATAAACTAAATAATATATATGAGATAAAATTGTATATTTATACGTAATAATAATAACAATAATATTTAATAGCAATAAAAGAAATACAATAACTATTTTGAAATTATTAAAAACAAAGAGATGTTACAAAATGTCAATCGATGGATTCTAAATGGTGTCAAAAAGAAACTAGGCAAGGTTGCAAAGGGATTGTGGGTCGAAGAATTACCGAGAATACTATGTTCCTATAGAACCACAAAGAGAACTCAGCCTAGAGAATCACCGTTCAATCTCGCCTATGGTGTACGCCCCGAATTCCAAACACAGGTAATTCGTAGAAAAACTTGATCTTTTACTTCAACTTCGTACAAAATTTATAAGGAATTTATATCTTTTTATTTGCAACATGTTCTTTACAATAGCACAGCAGAATTAAATGAATACAATACAATCTATAATAATAAAAATTCTTCAATCTTGTAACAACTCATCGTAGTGACTTCAAGCCTATGCCAAGTCCAATCCTGCAATCGGAAAACTGTGGTCATGTCAGTTGCATACAACTTACGTAATGCTATAATACAACAATTCTTTAATTTAGTAAACACAAACTTGAATGCAAACAGGAAAAGTGACTATCCTAGTTGTGTCAGTGTATGATATGACTTAATACCTAATGCATACAGTACACTTTGAAGACACTAATGCATACTTGTTCGGATTCTATGTATCGCATACTACATAGGTCCGAGGGCAAGCCCTTACGTACTCCGCATTATAGGATTCAATCCCTCGTTATGAAAATTCTAGTACGGTAACAAAAGAAAGATTTAGACATTCCACGAGTACAGATTCCAGTCTTAGAATCCACTGTCAGACTCTATAGAATCTCGTTGTGCGAATATCCCGCAAGTGCCGCTCTAGCCCCGGTATATTCATATATAATGGAGATCTACCTCTTATCCGCCTGACTATTCATGATCCCAGAATCTACCATCCGATCAATCGTAGTCCGGAAATTAATTGAGGCTCGTCTCACTCCGCAAGCAACCATAATCCAGAAATCCACCGTCTGACTATATAGAAGCGCCCCACTTACGTTTGCCCAAGTTTCATCACATCTTTTTCTAGTCCCTATCCTTAAATTTAGACATAAAAATAATACCACCTAGAGCTAGCTTACTCTCCTACCGGTCTTAAACAATATACCGAGAATGCTAGCCTATATTGGCCACTTCTCAAATTTCAATTATCACTTTCATCACTTTACCAGTACTCTGGGTCTCACTTAGCCTCTAGAATCAACACCATTCATGTTCACAACATCATGGGTTATCCATACCCTCGTTATTCACAATTTGAAATTTTAGTCATTCACATATCCAATTACTCTCTTGTTCACACAACTCAGTTATTTGTATAACCAGTTTCATAGTCTTATCCAACATTTCAAATAAACATTCTTATATAAAATAGATGGTTTATTCACCCTCTTCTAATAGGATTCTCAATAAAGTTGTAATTGCATGGAATAGATTCTTTTTTTCTAAATAATATAATTTTCAACTTAATTCCCAAATTTTCTCCTTAATTCACATTTTAAATCGCATAATACAATTCTAATTCAAATACTCAAATTTATTTCCTAATTTCAAACATATATCACCATTTATTTCTTTACCAAATAAACACAATCATCATAATCAACCTAATTTCAATTATTCTCTTTAATTCCCCATTTAAATCAAACAATACAACTCTAGTGAAAATAAAAATATCTCTTATCCAATTACTATTTAGTTTATCCCAAAATAAATCTCAATTTTATATTTAACTCATTTCTAATATCTTTCCAATAATCCATACTTTAAATCCTTTAATAAAAACCCACTATATTAAAAAAAACAGAGAATAGAAATAAAATGAAAGCAGTTTTTCCCCCACCTTGGATCAAACCCGCGCGCAACTAGAGCGACCAAAATTGCACGTGTGCTAACCAGGAAGTCCAAGCATCACAACTAATTATAATCCTATTAAAATCCTTTTATTTTAAATCTCTTTTTCCTTATATTTTTAATTAATCATATAACTTCAAATTTTCTTTTTCTTTAAATATTTTTAAGATTGTTGCAGTAACACCCCGAATTCCAAAAAAGCCTGAATTCGAAGTTCCACAGGATCTTTACACTTCACTTCGTACAATTTTACAAGGAATTAAAACTTTTTATACAACAATGTTTTACATCAACGCAGTAGAATTATAAATTACAACAAGATACATGAATTTAATAACAACTTGAATATTTCTATAAGCAGCATTCATTCTTTAGTCTTGTCATTCACTTTATCCTGCATAGAAACTATGTGCACGTCAGTTGTATACAACTGATACTAGGATATAATATATCAATTTCTCTTACTTAGAAAGCACACACTTGTCACAAACAAAGCTAAAGGGATTATCTTATTGATGTCGTGTGTGAATGTGCCCTTTGTCCTTAATGCAGTTATTTATGTTTAATGACACTAATGCGCACTTGTTCGGATTCTATGCATTCCATACTACATAGGTCCGAGGGCAACCCCTTAATCATTCTTCATCTTGTACGGTTGATTCTCTCTCCATGAGTTAAACTACTACGGTAACTACGGTAAGTATCCTAGATGTTTTATGATTTACGAGCCCATTCCCAGACAGCCTGGAGGGGAATTCCACATAATGACATGACGCATCATGCAGACAACCTATGGACAATTCGCCTCCGTCATGGAACGATGGCACTACGTACTCACCGAACACCCCACAAGCGTCGCTACGGTCCTGATAATTCCGGAGATGTATCCACTCCATGACATGATGCATCATGTAGGCAGCCTGTGAATACTCTCACACCGTAGATCCGAGACCTTCATACTTGTATTTTTCTCTTACTTTCATCACATCTCCACTATGTGTCTAATCCTTAGATAATTGAATCATGAATAAAATTAATACTCTAGAATTAGTATTACCTCTACATCAGTCTTAAACATCAATCATTAACAATGACCCAATCTTGGCCATTTATCATTATATTTCTCTTTCAAATTTTCATTCATACTGATGTAAGGACATAGCTAAACTCTAATATCAAACTCGTTTCATGTTCATCAAAATGAGAATTCATATTCACAAATTCCATATTTCATCATGTTTCTTTTACTTCATTTTCATGCACATTGGCATAGTTTTAACCAACAATCTCATATTTAATCTTACTCAATTGTTCTATTTTAAAATCTCATTTTAAATCTCTTACGAAAATTTTTTTATATTAAAAATATTTGTTTTCTTTAATTAATCAAGATCATATTTTAAGAAATTTTATCAAGTTCTTTTTCCCAAAATTACTTCTAATTCCCATTATAAAAAGTCAAATATTGTAGAAATAATTTTCATGAAGTCTAGGTATTTTTAGAAGAATTCTAGTATTTTTTTCTCAATTTCTAAACATTTAAGAATACTCAAAAAATTAAATAAGTAAAAAAAAAAATCAAAACTCACAATAAAAGACCAAAAGGTCAGATTCAAACCCAGACCAAACCCCCGCAAGTGAACAGTAACTGACCCAAAGTGCACCCGATGACCAGAAAGGCCATAGTGACTAACCGATATAGGGAGAGCTTAAATTATACTTGAGGTCTGGTTTCGGAACTTGATTAAAAATCGAATTTTCAGAAAAAACAGAATCTCTTGAGAGACTCGAACCTAAGACCAGTAGCTCCGCTCTACTACAGTAACTGACCCAAAGTGCACCCTTCGACCAGAAAGGCCTAAGTGACTAACCGATATAGGGAGAGTTTAAAATACTTTTGTATTAGACTGTACTGTATCTAGTTCTTCTTTTAATCATCTCAATTTTTCTTAAGTAATTTGTACTTATAAAAATCGATATCTTCTCCAGAATATATTTCTTTGAAAAAAACAGTAACTTATATTTTCTTAGATTGTCAAAATTTCATTTTTAAACTCATAATAGACTTTTTCTCTTTAGTTCTTTGAAAAAATGGGACATTAATACATTTCGACATAGAAAAATTTCTTTTGAGATGAATCTTTTTATCAACATATTCCTCTTTTATTCACAATGTGTTTACACAATTTCTCTTCATTCTTTAATAAAAATCAAGGCCCTTAATTTAATTTCATCTTTACAAAACTAATCTTTTTCTTGTGTTTCAAAGAGATAACATAGATGATAATCTAGTGAATATAATATTACTCACATAATGCAATTAAAACCCTCTTTTTACAACTAATCAATTAATTTCAGAATCCATGAATATTATCTTGCATTGTACAATTCATTCACACGTACAATATTTCATATATTCCATTCCACATTTCATTCATAAGCACAATTTTTATATAATCATGATTCATCAATTCTAATGTATTCTAGCATGAAAATATATTAACAAGCATCATACAAATCTTAATTAACACATTCCAATTCATTTTACTAACTTTTCATGTAGATAAACTAGAGTTTCCTCTCTTTCTTACTAGTCTCTTCAAGCAAATATATGACAACTTTTCTACTTGTTTCTAACATTAAAATCCTAGCATGGCATCTATATTAGAAGTTTGAGAAATCACCCACCTTAATGAAGAACAAAACAAAACTCCTAAGAAACTCCTCGAACGCATGAATGGTTCCCTTCTCCTCCTAGTTTGTGCCACAAAACTCGAGCCTTCTCCTCCTTGCTAGTGTGAACCCGAGCCTCCCCTTGATGTGCCACCGAAGTTCTTCCTCCTCTTGATGTTTTGGTCAGCCTCCAAGTTGCAAGAGCACACAAACACACAACACTCAATCTTTTGCTCACACAACTCTTTGTTTTCCTCACAATTGCTTCTTTTCTTTTCTCTTCTCTTTGAAATATTTATAATGCAAGTAATGAAGAAGACAAGGGAGGGGTATTTATACACAACTCAAGCTGAAATGGAGGATTGAGATGAGTTTAGATGAAAGGCTAGGATGCATTTGGGAGTTAGAACTACCCACCATCACATAACCACCACACCACTCTCTCCATCCCTGCCACTCATGAACAAGGCCGGCCAAGTCCTCTTCTCACTCAGTCCACGTGCTTGTGCAATGCACGTGTCACAATATGCATTTATTTGTTACTTGATCAAGCCTACACTACAAGTTGTATTCGTTATAAATAAAATTAACTAGTGGGCGAAATAGGTGGGCTAAAAACCATGGGCTTTTTAATTAAATTAATTAATTTATTTAAATGTGCTAGAATTAGACCATTAGGCCTAAAGATTAAAATAGGCTTTTTAAAAAGAAAATAAAGTATTTTTTCATGATATAAGAATAATTTTGAAGCTAAATACACATATTGAATTGCACGTGCAAAACACGTGAAAAATAAAAGAAGACTTCATATTGATTATTTGAAAAATTCAGGATGTTACAACACTCCCTCCTTAGAATAGTTCCGTCATCGGAACTACACTTAAAGAGTGAGAAAACAAAACATAAAAGAAGAAAGAACAACAATACAATCAAACAAAGAGCTCGGGATGATCCTTCAACATCCTCTCCTCGGATTCCCAAGTTGCCTTTTCAACCAACTGATTTCTCCAGACTACTTTGACCATCGGTATCGTATTGTTCCTCAAGACTTTCTTCCAACGATCCACAATCTCAACCGGTCGCTCAATGTAGCTCAGAACTAGTTGCAAACCCTCCGGTACTTCGGGCAAATGGTGACTTGGATCTGGAATGTAACCTCTCAGCATAGACACATGGAAGACATTGTGCACCTGAGACAACTCCTCTGGTAACTCCAACCGGTAAGCAGTTTTCTCAATCCTCTTCAATATCTTATATGGGCCTATGAACCTTGGGGCTAACTTCCCACCTCTGCCAAAATGGATCACACCTTTACTAGGTGATACCTTCAGAAAGACAAAGTCACCTTCCTTGAACTGAATGTCTCTCCTCCAGTTGTTTGTATAACTCTTCTGCCTACTCTGAGCATCCACCAACCTCTTCCTAATCAAATCGATCTTTTCAGAGGTCTGCTGCATGATCTTGGGCCCAAACATCTTTCGCTCCCCCACTTCAAACCAACAAACAGGTGTTCTGCACTTTCTGCCATATAGAGCTTCATACGATGCTATCCTGATACTAGTCTGAAAACTGTTATTTTAGGCAAACTCTACCAGAGCTATATGCCTCTTCCAACTGCCTTCAAAATCTAGAACACAGCACCGAAGCATATCCTCTAGAACTCGATTAACTCTCTTAGTCTGTCCATCATTCTGAGGATGGAAGGCAGTGCTGAAGTCTGTCTTAGTACCCAAAGCTGCTTGAAGACTCCTCCAGAAATGTGAAGTAAACCGTGCATCTCGATCAGACACAATGGTCAACGAAACACCATGAAGCCTGACAATTTTCCCAACATACAGCTCGGCTAACTTGTCCATAGACGAAGTGAGTTTCATTGCCAAGAAGTAAGCTGACTTGGTTAGTCGATTGACTATGACCCAAATCGCATCATTACCCTTCGAACTCTTGGGTAAACCCATGATGAAATCCATGTTGATGTTATCGCACTTCCACTTCGGAATGGGTAACAGTTGCAACAAACCTCCGGGCTTCTGATTCTCGGCCTTCACCTACTGACAAATTTCACACCTCGCCACAAACTCAGCCACATCCCGCTTTAAACCTAACCACCAAAAATGTTGCTTGATGTCCTTGTAAAGAGTAGCATGTGCCTCCTAAAGAATACTCTCCCTCAAATCTGATTGATCCGGAACACATAGCCTCTCTCCAAACCGCAACACTTCATTCCTGATCTGAAACTCTGACAATCTGCCAGCACCAACCGCTCCTTCATCCTCTGAATCTCTGCATCTTCCTTCTGAATCGCTATAATCCTCTCATTCAGCGTGGGCTGAAGCCTCAGCTGAGCCAAAGATGCTCCCAGACCTTGCAAAACTACCTCAATACCAACCCGATCCAACTCCTCTGCAAGAAGCCTCTGGGTCGTGATCAAACTGGCCAAACTATTTTTACGGCTAAATGCATCATTAACAACATTAGCCTTTCCCAGATGGTACTTAATCTCTGGACGAATGTCCTTAAGTACTTCCAGCCATCTCTGTTGCCTCAGATTCAGGTCCTTCTGCTAATAGATGTACTTCAAGCTTTATGGTCCGTGAACATGTTTAATTTCTCACCTTACACGTAATGTCTCTATTGCTTCAAGGTGAAAATAATCGCAGCCAACTCCAGATCGTAAGTCGGATAATTCTTCTCATGCGGTCTTAGTTGCCTCGAACCATAAGCGATTACCTTTCCCTCTTGCATCAAGACACAACCAAGGCCACGATGTGAAGCATCGCTATCAACATCATACTCAACACCTGCTCTAGGCAAAGCCAAAATGGGAGCATTAGTCAGCTTCTCTTTCAACTCCTGAAAGCTTGCTTCGTACTGCTCAGTCCACTTGAAATTTACATTCTTCTTGGTCAGATCAGTAAGCGGCAAGGCTATCTGAGCATAGCCTTGAATAAACCTCCTGTAGTATCCAGTTAGCCCAAGAAAATTTCTGATTTCCTTCACTGTAGTAGGCCTTTCCCAATCTTTCACTGTCTCTATCTTCGGAGGATCAGTTGCCACTCCCTCCTTAGAAAGGATGTGACCCAGGAATGCCACTTCAGATTTCTAGAAATTGCACTTAGATAACTTGACATACAACTCATACTCCTGGAGCTTCTTCAGAACTTCAGCCAGATGCTCAGTGTGCTCCTCCTCCGACTTGGAGTACACAAGAATATCATCGATAAATACCACAACGAAAGAATTAATAAACGGCCTCAGAATTCTGTTCATCATGTTCATAAAGACTGCAGGTGCATTCGTCACTCCAAATGGCATAACTAAGAATTTGTAATGTCCATGTCAAGTTTTGAATGCAGTCTTATGCACATCTTCCACTTTCACTCAAACCTGATGGTATCCCGATCGAAGTTCTATTTTAGAGAAAACAACTGCTCCTTGTAGACGATCGAACAGGTCATTGATTTGTGGAATAGGATATTTATTCTAAAAAGTGACCTTATTCAACTCTGGATAATCGATGCGCATCCTCATCGATCCATGCTTCTTCTTCACCAACAATACTGATGCTTCCCAAGGAGACAGACTCGGCTGAATAAAACCTTTTCCCAAAAGTTCCTCAATCTGCCGTTTAACTTCATCCTGCTCCACAGGTGCCATCCTGTACGGTGCCTTGGAAATGGGTGCACTTCCTGGCTGAATAGTGATACTAAACTCTACATCATGATGTGGGGGTAACCCGGGCAAATCCTTCAAGAACACAGTGGGTAATCCCGAACCACTGGAATTTGCTGCACCTCTACAGGAATCTTCTTCTTGCTGATAGCTGCCACCAAACCTGAACATCTCTTCTTGCCTTGGAAAGTGACTACAGGACCTCCTGAAGCCTTCACAGTTACTTTCTTGGTCTTACACTCGATGTTCGCATTGTACAACGACATCCAATCAATGCCAATGATAACATCGACCCCAGGATATTTAGCTCGATCAGATCAATCCCAAAAATCATGTCTCCAACCTCAATCTTGCAGTCTGCATAATACCGATCAGTCGTTAAAGTCTCCCCTGATGGAGTAGCTACTGCTAAGACCTTGCCTGGAACGACCTTTGGTTCGACTCCTAAGACTTTAGCAAATTTAGGAGATACAAAAGTATGAGAGAATCCAGTATCGAACAGAACAATAGCTTTCTTTCTATTTAATAAAGTTCTCTTGTTACATAACATGCTCTCGTTACATAACAGTTTTTACTAAATAAACAGGGAAAAAGAACAAAAACTTCTAAACATTCGCCCCCGTACCGGTAATGACGTGATCCACTTCATTAGCGTCGATCTCAATCAAGGCAAATACTCGCCCGTGCTGGTACGACTTCTTCCCAACTTGTGCATTGGTACCTTTCGGACGACATCTCGCAGCTTGGGGCAGTGTGATCTGTAATGACATATCTCTCCATAGTTGAAACAAGTCACCACAGGAGGTCTCACCCATCCATTTCTGAGTCTTCCAGCCACATTGACAGCGTTCGCCCCCGTAGGTTTCAACCTTTGAGCTGGCGGCTGCCCCCTGGCATTCCCAGAAACTGCGGGCCTTTTCCCGATATTCCAATTGTTCCTCCGGTTCTGGGTGGCAGGAAACAGCTCCATATCTGCCTCTGTATCTACAACTCGCTTGACTAACTTGTCAAACCTCCTGATACCAAGGGGTATCATCCTTGATCTCAGACTTGGCCTCAATCCATGCTCGAACTTCCGAGTTTTCTTTGCCTCGTCCATCACAAGATCGAGTGCATATCTCGAAAGTTGAGTAAACCTTGTCTCATAATCTCTGACAGGCATATCTTCCAGCTGCAGTGCTAGGAACTCCATCGCTTTCTTCTCTTGGACATCGGACGGAAAGTAGTGACCACAGAACTATTCCAAGAATTCCTCCCAGCCGATAACACCATTTTCCACAGTCTGCTTCATGGACTGCCACCATACAGCTGCATCATTCTCAAGCTGCAATGTAGCCAGCTTCAACTTGCTACCTTCTGGAGTCTCCAAGACTTCAAAGAAAGTCTTGACTTGCCGAATCCAATTGTCATCTACATCTGGGTCTGACTTCCCTTCAAACACTGGTGGCTTCATCCTCTTGAATGACTCCATGAGTTTGATCATCTCAGGAACTGGATTTGCAGGCATCCCCCTATGATTTTGGTTCATGGCTACAGTGTTGAAGGTCAGATAGACTCTAGCCAACTCCGTTTCCAAGTCGAGTTCACAGCTGGGTCCTTCTCTATTCCTTGATCTCCTTCCAGCAATACTCTGATTCAAAAGATCTATTAAATTCGAAGTAGAAAACATGAATTTAAATCAACTTTTTCATTTCATTGAATTCAAACTTTGTACATTCAAATTTAAAACATCGTCTGACATCAAGCGAAAAGCATTAAGAAGATACAACATTCTAATCCCTACGGTTCCTCTTGGTTTTCCTAAGCTCTTCCCGTAGTTCTGCCACTTCTTCCTTCAGCACATCATACATGTTCTTTCTCTTCACGAGTTCCCAAACACGATGACTAGGGGTTGCAATGTTCTCCTTGAACTTTGCACACTGGGTCTGCTATTGGTTTGCTCTCTCCTTCTGAGTCTCTATTTGCCTCTGAAGAGATTCGGTGAGACCTCTCGGAACTGTCTCTTCCTCGTCGGATGAAATGTCTGATGAGTCCGAAGGCAGAGTGATCTCTCGGGACTCGAGCCATTCTCCTTCATACTCTTCGGGATCTTCTTTGTAGGAATCTCCTTGTAGCGCCCCAAATTTCCAATATGATATCTCAGAAATATGTGGCACAATTTCCAGCATCAACCTCAATTGTAATAGTAAACATAGCCAAAACACAAATAATTTTTCAACTTTTACTACATTAATTCATTACAAAATACAGCAGAAAAACAAACACCTTGAATTACAATCTTTTCTTTTACAACACATTCGTTTACAAATTACATAAGCCACATTATCATTCTACCACATGCATCCAGATCCCAATGCTATAAGCACCCACATATAAAACATGAGGCTAGATATAACCCTAACTCCCAAAACTACAGGGGTCAGCCATAACGGTGTGAGTGACATCAAAAGTAAACAACATAAATAAAACATAAGGCATAGAGTCATAAACAACATGTATTAACAGCAAGAATAAATAAGATAAGAAATAACAATAAATAAATATGAAAATATCAAGTGAGACTAGACTAAGTGTCGAGTGTAGGAAAAACAAAAAACAACATGCATAAAACTAACTCATGAAAACACAGATGCTATATGATGACTCTCTAATGCATACTTGTCGGATTCTATACATCCCACAATACATAGGTCTGGTGCAAGCCCTTATCGTTCTCCACTTTATATGGTTAAATCCCTCATTATGCAACTAATCCTACTTTGGTGATGGAAACAAGATCCAGAATACTCTGCAAATAGGCATCACAACTCTCGACGCGCAAGCATCATGTAAGAATAGCTAAAAAACCAGAGAATCACCTCCCTCCCTTGTACCCCACGAATAGGCTTGCGAAGCTCTCGACGTGCAAATACACCAGGTACATCCCATAAATAGGTCCGCCGACCCTCAACACACGAATGAATCCTGCATGCTGCATGAATAGGCCTGCAGACGCTCGACACGCGAACATACAAATATCCTCTCGAGATAGAATAATACACAAGTCCTGAAACGCATCCGTTGGACCCAAACCAAGAGAATATACTTAAGTTGCTCAAGTTCCATTACATCTCCACTAGTGCATGTCCTTAAGTTGGTTATTATTAAAACACAAAAATATCTCCTCCCTAGAGTGAGTGTATCCTGCCGGACTTAATTTCACAAAACAACCCCAATGACCTCAACTGGTCAAAATCCACAATCTCATCTGCCGGTTCATAGGGCTCCCACTCAGCTCCTAGAGATTCACAAAACAAAAATCAACCCCAAAACTTCCAATAAAACTCACAAATCCATCATAGAAACGTTTATAATAAGAAAACCTCTTAAATCAACAAAAAATCCAATTTCATTTAATGTGGTCATAAAATTCTAGAATTTAAATAAAATATTAAATCCATTAAATAACTGGAAGTCATATTTTTGAAATCACAGAATACCACAAAATATCAATTACTTCAATGAAAACATATAAATTTTGCTATATAAGGTTATAGAAATACAAGTTTGAACAAAATACAATCCTTTGTAAAATACTGTAATCCGTTGCAAAACATCATTTAAAACAATAGATTAATAATCCATAATTGAAGAAATAATTATTTAAAGAAACATCAGAAAACTCAAGAAATCCATCAGTCATAACAATGACAGTCGACTGTCGCAAATGGTCGGTCGATTGTCCTGCAAAAATCCAAAAACTCAATAAAACTCATCAGCCAGGACAGTGACAGTCGACTGTTGAAAGTGGCCAGTCGACTGTCCTGCGAAAATCCAAAACTCAAGAAAACCATCAGTCAACTGTCGGCTCAGTTCAAAGACGAAGCAGTGGACTGTTATTGCAAACAAAATCTAAAATTCAGCAACTGACCAGCCGATTGTTGACTTTAGTTCAGACGACTGTTAACTATAGCAGGTTGCAGTTTTGAAAATCTGTGCATGTTTTAAACTGATAGATTGATTTACTTTATAAAAACTCAAATTTGTAAAAACTAAATTCTTGAGATAGTTGGATATAACTTGTAAATATATAGGACTATACAAAATGAATCAAAACCACTTCAAATCCATCATAGAGTAAATTTTTCATCAAAACTACTTCAAAACAGTAAATATAAATATATGAAGTGTATTTGTGTGTTTGCATCAGTAAAGCTTTCAGATTCATCCAATAGGAGTAATAAAATATTTAAACCCATCTCAGAATCAAACAACTGAAATCCAATCAAAACCCCATCAAAATTCACAAAATCTTCAAAAGTGGATATGAATGTGAATATGTGTATGTGTGTACCTATGCATGTTTGTATCAGTGAAAGCATCAAAGAACTTATTGTATATGTATATATATGTAGTATAAAGTTCAAAATCATCTCAGTACCCAAACCAACACAAATCTAGTTGAAGCCATCAAAACATCAAAACCCCAACTTTCGGTCTGTACAAAATCAGACCCGAAAAACTCAAAACTCAATCTTTTCATTCAATAATCCATCTTGCAAATTATTAAACTTATGCACAAACACTCACCATAGTTTACTCATGAATACATGCTATTACAATCAAGTTTACTTCATCAAACATTATAACAATACATGTATAAGCATATTATCACTAAAGAACTCAACTTTATTCACTTTTATGCAATTTACCTCATACAACTCATGATAGGTGATCAAATCAGAAAGAAAAGGATACAAAACAACAAGCCCATGATTTCTACTAGGTTCTTAACAATCTCAAGTCATCAAATTAGGGTTTCAATCATCAATAATATAGTTTCATGAAAAGGATTCAATTTTTTATTCATCCACTTATCAACAATTCATTATATCTTCATCCAATCCCTAATATGTTTTCTAATAGACAAATCATCACATACAACATGCTTAAAACAATAAGAAAACAAACACATGTCACTCACCTTATTAAAGAATCAACCGAAGAAAAATAAAGAGAATAAGAAAATCCTTCCTTTCGCAAGAAAACCAAGATCCTCGCTTTAAAACTCTAAGAAAATAATAAGAAGAAATTCCTTTGTGTTTTGCAACAAAGAGACGGTTGCACCCTACTTTTAAATAGGCCGAAAAATAGGGTTTTAGGGTTTGTGAATAGATTTGCAAAATACCTCTTTTAAATATATCTTTACATATATAAATCCTTATACTAGAAAGTTAAATAAAACCAACTTAATTGATATTTAAAAACAAGAATAATCCCTCTATTACCAGATGGCACTGTTTTGAAAACCTAGAAAAACGAAATTGCACTTTTGTCCTTCTAAGTGGCAATTTTGCAAAAGGACACTTCTTTATCAAAACTTGCGAAATAAACCAAATTTATTAAAACAAAAGGTAAACATTTTACCTCTGAGTTGAATAGGCATCATGCCAAGTCCAAAAATTTAAAAATCTGGAGTTTTTACTCCAAGTGGTAATTTTGCACAAAAATTCCTCTTTTTTGTAATATTTGCAAATAGGTCCAATAATTATTAGGATGATCCAGAAATTCAAAAATAATATCTAATAATAACTAATGGATTCCTCCAAAATAATTTTTGACTTTGAACTTTCCAAGAAAAATATTTGCACGTGTTTTGCACGTGCAAAAAGATAATTTTCAGAAAAATATTTATTAAATCACAAAAGTCATTTTGATTTATTTATTAATCTTAAAAACATTATTTAAAAATTTGGGTTATTACACTCCTTGTCCAGGGTAGTAGTCCTCTTCGATTATGTGCCAATCATCACCGGCTGCTGGGTCGTAGTGGTTCGCCATCTTTAGGGGGGAGAAGAAGAAGCATCAATCAAAGAGCAACACAAATGTAGGTAGCTTACATTTAAATCTCTATACCCAACTCACACTCTAATGTCCACTCTAGGGTGTCGTTTCTTATAAATTTGTACTATCTGGAAGCGTGGCTCCGATACAACTCTGTAACACCCCGAATTCCAAAAAAGCCTGAATTCGAAGTTCCACAAGATCTTTACACTTCACTTCGTACAATTTTACAAGGAATTAAAACTTTTTATACAACAATATTTTACATCAACGCAGTGGAATTATAAATTACAACAAGATACATGAATTTAATAACAACTTGAATATTTCTTTAAGCAGCATTCATTCTTTAGTCTTGTCATTCACTTTATCCTGCACAGAAACTATGGGCACGTCAGTTGCATACAACTGATGCTAGGATATAATACATCAATTTCTCTTACTTAGAAAGCACAAACTTGTCACAAACAAAGTTAAGGGGACTATCTTATTGATGTCGTGTGTGAATGTGCCCTTTGTCCTTAATACAGTTATTTATGTTTAATGACACTAATGCGCACTTGTTCGGATTCTATGCATCCCATACTACATAGGTCCGAGGGCAAACCCTTAATCATTCTTCATCTTGTACGGTTGATTCTCTCGCCATGAGTTAAACTACTACGGTAACTACGATAAGTATCCTAGATGTCTTATGAGTTACGAGCCCATTCCTAGACAGCCTGGAGGGGAATTCCACATAATGACATGACGCATCATGCAGACAACCTATGGACAATTCGCCTCCGTCATGGAACGATGGCACTACGTACTCACCGAACACCCCACAAGCATCGCCATGGTCCCGATAATTCCGGAGATGTATCCACTACATGACATAAAGCATCATGTAGGCAGCCTGTGAATACTCTCACACCATAGATCTGAGGCCTTCAAACTTGCGTTTTTCTCTTACTATCATCACATCTCCACTATGTGTCTAATCCTTAGATAATTGAATCATAAATAAAATTAATACTCTAGAATTAGTATTACATCTACATCAGTCTTAAACATCAATCATTAACCATGACCCAATCTTGGCCAATTATCATTATATTTCTCTTTCAAATTTTTATTCATGCTGATGTAAGGACTTAGCTAAACTCTAGTGTCAAACTCGTTTCATGTTCATCAAAATGAGAATTCAAATTCACAAATTCCATATTTCATCATGTTTCTTTTACTTCATTTTCATGCACATTTGCATAGTTTTAAACAACAATCTCATATTTAATCTTGCTCAATTTTTATATTTCATAATCTCATTTTAAATCTCTTACGAAAAATTCTTTATATTAAAAATATTCCTTTTCTTTAATTAATCAAGATCATATTCTAAGAAATTTTATCAATTTCTTTTCTCAAAATTACTTCTAAATCCCATTGTAAAAAGTCAAATATTGTAGAAATAATTTTCATAAAGTCTAGGTATTTTTAGAAGAATTCTAGTATTTGTTTTCTCAATTACTAAACACTTAAGAATACTCAAAAAAATGAAAAAAGTTAAAAAAAATCAAAACTCAAATTAAAAGGCCAAAGGCCAGATTCGAACCCAGACCAAACCCCCACCCGATGACCATAAAGGCCAGAGTGACTAACCGATATAGGGAGAGCTTAAATTATACTTGAGGTCTAGTTTCAGAACTTGATTAAAAATCGAATTTCCAGAAAAATAGAGTCTCTTGAGAGACTCGAACCCAAGACCAGTAGCTCCGCTCAGCTACAGTAACAGACCCAAAGCACACCCTTCGACCAGAAAGGCCTGAGTGATTAACCGATATAGGGAGAGCTTAAAATACTTTTGTATTAGACTATACTGTATCTAGTTCTTTTTTTAATCATCTCGATTTTTCTCAAGTAATTTGTACTTATAAAAATCTATATCTTCTCCAGGATATATTTCTTTGAAAAAAACAGTAAATTATATTTTCTTAGATTGTTGGATAGATAGCGCTTTCTGACGCATCCTTCCGCATGGAATCTCTTGATCTTGAATGCATGTCTACATAATAGACTTTTTTTTTTAGTTCTTTGATAAAGTGGGACATTAATACATTTCGACATAAAAAAATTTCTTCTGTGATGAATCTTTTTATCAACTTATTCCTCTTTTATTCACAATGTGTTTACACAATTTCTCTTCATTCTTTAATAAAAATCAAGGCCCTTAATTTAATTTTATCTTTACAAAACTAATCCTTTTCTTGTTTTTCAAAGAAACAATATAGATGATAATCTAGTTAATATAATATTACTCATATAATGCAATTAAAACCCACTTTTTACAACTAATCAATTAATTTCAGAATCCATGGATATTATCTTGCATTCTACAATTCATTTACAAGTACAATTTTTCATATATTGCATTCTACAATTCATTCATAAGCACAATTTTCATATAATCATGATTCATCAATTCATATGTATTCTAGTATGCAAATATATTAACCAGCATCATACAAATCTTAATTAAAACATTCCAATTCATTTTAGTAACTTTTCATGTAGATAAACTAGAGTTTCCTCTCTTTCTTACTAGTCTCTTTAAGCAAGTATATGGCAACTTTTCTACTTGTTTCTAACATTAAAATCCTAGCATGGTATCTATATTAGACGTTTGATAAATCACCCACCTTGTTGAAGAACAAAAGAAAACTCCTAAGGAACTCCTTGAACGCATGAATGGTTCCCTTCTCGTCCTAGTTTGTGCCACAAAACTCGAGCCTTCTCTTCCTTGCTAATGTGAACCCGAGCCTCCCTTTGATGTGCCACCGAGCTTCTTCCTCCTCTTGATGTTTTGGTCGGCCTCCAAGTTGCAAGAGCACACAAACACACATCACTCAATCTTTTACTTACACAACTCTTTGTTTTCCTCACAATTGCTTCTTCTCTTTTCTCTTCCCTTTGAAATATTTCTAATGCAAGTAATGAAGAAGACAATGAAGGGGTATTTATACACAACTCAAGCTCAAATGGAGGGTTGAGATAAGTTTAGATGAAAGACTAGGATGCATTTGGGAGTTAGAAGTACTACCCACCATCACATAACCACCTCACCACTCTCTCCATCCCTCCCACTCATGAACAAGGTCGGCCAAGTCCTCTTCTCACTCAGTCCACATGCTTGTGCAATGCACGTGTCACAATATGTTTACTACAAATTAGTTTGTACATTAAAATGTTGATTTATTTGTTACTTGATCAAGTCTACACTACAAGTTGTATTAATTATAAATAAAATTAACTAGTGGGCTAAATAGGTGGGCTAAAAACCATGGGCTCTCAAATTAAATTAATTTATTTATTTAAGTGGGATAGAATTAGACCATTAAGCCTAAAGATTAAAATAGGCTTTTTAAAAAGAAAATAAATTATTTGCTCATGATATAAGAATAATTATAAAGCTGAATACTCATATTGAATTGCACGTGCAAAACACGTGAAAAATAAAAGAAGACTTCATATTGATTATTTGAAAAAATTCAGGATGTTACAGTTGCTACCATACATCAACTCTAAATTTCCAGAAACTAAATTATTTCTAATTTAATGCATTTTATCTTCAAATTTATACAAATTAATTTAGATAGTGTAACTTTAACCATTACATTCTTATTTCTTATTGATTCAAAATATACTACAATTTTTAGAATTAGCATGAATACCCTACCAATTATTATAAGATTAGGAGAACTACTCATACCCCCAATCTACTTGCAAATCTACATGCAATTTTAACATAAACTTCTCAATTTTGCAAATTGCTATGCATTCTCAATTTCGCATATACAATTTAATCATGGTGTAGCAAAATCTAACTTGAACCACTAATTATGAATTAATGTACATGAGACACATGAATATTAACACACAACAAATCTTATGCAAATTTGTTTTAGAAGCATGACAAATCAATTTCTATGTTGTATTTTTATCTATTCATCTAATCTATTTAATCTTGCATGCATTCATACTCAAATTAATTAATCAATCACATTCTAGATTACACCAAGCAATTTCCTAACAATTTCCTAACTAAATTAGAAATTAAAGAGACACTCACCTCAAAAGTAGAATTCCTTGTTGTAGAACCCCTCAAAAAAAATTGCACCAAAGCTCCCCCAAAAAATGGCCGACCTCTTCCTCTAGCAAAACCGCAAGCTCCACTCTCTCTTTCTCTCTTTTTCTTTGTTTTGATTTTAGTGTTGTTCACGACAAAAGAGGAGAGCTATTAATAGATAAAATAAGTGGTTAAAATGACTTCCCACTTCCTAAAATAGTTTCCCACTTCTCCACAACTCACCCTACTCTCCTTCACTCTCATGTTTGGCCGGCCAATGTAGGGAGGGCACGTGCACGTGCACGTGTAGTCAATGTGTGTGCACAATTCTTCATACAAATTTTATTATTAGTTTTTATTAAGTTGGAGGTGTGTGTTACACATGGAAAAGTGTACCAATCTTACTAGATTTTAAATTTACATTTAAGTGCACACAAAAATAATCATGGGCCTTAAATTGTAATAGTTTTAGTGGGCTACAAAATGGATTTAGGCCTAGTGGACTTTAATTAAAATAAATCACACAATTGTGTTTAGAAAAATGAGAGGAAAAATATCCATGACTCAAGAAAATTTTTAAGAACCAACATGTGCATAAATTTTTACGTGCAATGCACGTGCACAAAAAATAATAAATAAAAATAAATAATTTTTCTTTGGGAATGTTACATACGGCCCGGAAGCACTCATCCCCCTAGAATTCAGTTTACCATCCCCTTTTATCCTATCCTTCAACGAAGAGCAAAACTCCAACAATCTTCAAGGCAATCTTGATATCGTTGAAGAGGTACGGCAAAAATCTACCATACAGAGGAATAATACCAATAAAGGGTCGAGAAGTTCTACAACAAGAAAGTTTGCCCCACTAATCTGAAAGAGGGGGATCGTGTTTTGTGCAAACTTGAAATCTCCGACCCGTGAAGGAAGGGAAGCTCGTTCCCAACTGGAAAAGGTCGTACAAGGTCTCCAAAGTGGTCTACCCAGATGCCTACCGACTTGAAGACCTGGGGTGAAGAAGATACCACGAACTTAGAATGTCGTGCACCTCATGTAGTACAACATGGCGTCTAAAATTTCATCTCTTAGTAGTAAACTTTCTTAACTTATAATAAAGATCAGCCACTAAAGTAGCAGTTTATTTTTAATTTTCTTTAAGGAATGCTTTCGCTACCGGTCACTGCTTGTAATAAAGGTCAGTCACTAGAGTAGCCACTTAGTTTAATTTTTCAATAAAATTAGTCATTTATCTTTTCAAAGATTGTCATGCCCCGCTTCCCAAAAATACGAAATACGAGTACATGACATTGGCCCAGCGAATGACTAACGTCACCCATAAACTGTTTATCCGATCAACTCAACAATATAATCAATACAGAAAAATTGCGCAGGCAATAATAATAATCTCATGAACAATAATACTTGAGATGAAACAATATAAAATATTCAAATACAATAATAATCCAACATCTGGAACAATAATAGCAATATTCGGGTCAAAAGCCCACAATACAAAGAAATAACAATAGCCCAAGAATTAAATCTCCATGATAAAACAATAATTTATTAAGCGGCGATGCTATCAATTTCCTTCACCAATGTGTTGTTCTCTCAATCCATCAGGCTATTCTCCATCAATACCTGTGAACAGTTCATCTAAAAAGAAGAGAAAAGCTGTCCTTAGAGCCAGTCGTGGACAGCAAGTAAAGAAAGCAGGGAACAATGGAATAACGGTATAGTAATGAATCAATGGATCAATAGGAATCAATAACATGGCACGATAATCAATAATCAATATCACGGTAATCGAGGTAATGGCTATAAACAATGTTTTAATATTAGATAACAATAATCAATGATCAATAACGGTAACACTTAGCCAATATTCGATATCAATAGGAACAATAATGAACAATATGCAGTGTCAATGTGATGTAACTCTTAAGTCTATTAATCATTTTAATCCTAACTAATGTAGCACTTCATGCGTCCCATCTATTTACCATATGGTTGCTACATACAATAAGTTACGATTAGACTTAGTGATGGATTTTATAGTTCATGTACTCGGCAACGATATTCAATAATGATCGATGACCAAATCAATCTAGATATTGTAGTCAGTAATCTACAATTAATCGATGATCGATATGACCAATAGACCAATAGACCAATAGAATAATAATAGGGAAACATGGGCCCCTCCTCCGAGTACAATCCTTATATTGTCCACTACTAAAGTCAACCCTTAAACCCCGGCTTGTTAATTATTTTATCAATGCAACAATACAATATGTAGTTAGAGACATGAGATGAACAATAGTATCAATAGGAGAACAATATGGACGACCACATGAAGTGGGACAATTAGAAAGATGAAAATAACTCATTAGGATCATGCAATGCAACATTCATACATTAATTCGTGCAATACTACAATATAAAGATAATTTAGCAATTAAAATCTGGAATATAAAATTCTGGACAGCAAGAGTAGTTTATACAAAATTGCAGTTTTCCACTGTTTCAAGAATCGAAAACTGAAACCGTAAGAAATTCTAGAAACTAGACTTCCACGCTATTCCAACGCATATTTAAAGTTCAAATTTTGACAACAGTAGCCAGGTCAAACACAGTATTCTTTACAGATTTCATGTTCAAACAGACTTTCGACATTATGTTATTATAATTTTAGAAACAGCAAAACTCAATATTAAATTCATGAAAAATATTACTGGACTCCTAAACATGATTGCTAACAATCTGAAAATTTTTCAGAGTAAAATTTTATCATTTGATCGGTCGTTTTTACTGTTTTAACATGAAAGAAACAAGAATCTGAAAATTTGAAAGTAAAAACACAGCTGTAGTAAAACGGGCATAACTTTTGCTAAAAAAAGTCGGAATTTAGAAATTTAAGATGTTTTGGAAACTAGAAAGATAAGGCTACTACACTTATTCAGAAAGTAATTCATTTTAAGATCATTTACTGGTTCAAAAACAGGAGTCAATATACAGGTCAGGAAGCAACATACAGGTTTTGTGTACGTAGTTCTCTTGAATTAAATTAATTAAAACATGATGGGCATCGATTCTTTAGTCAATAAATTGTGTAATCAAAATAATGGGTGCAATAACATGATAAATAAAAATAAAATCACATACATACACTAAACTATCATCAATCAAATAACAAACAAGCAACCAACATAAAATCCAGTAGTTGTTTCGACAATAAGTAACTGTCATGATTATACGGTTAACCCTATTATCAATTCTGCATGAATGCATGAAAGATCCAATCTTTAGAGTCAAAAGTGGCACGATTTCAATAATATTGGGATTAGCTCGTACAAACCCTCAATAGACCCAACGAAGATAATCAATACAGCGATATGATAACGAATATGATCTACTTGTAAGAATTTCAAAAAAACTTGAATTTGATATAATTAACAATTCATGAGGAAGGTGACTTGCATGTTAGATGTTTAATTCGAATATACAAGAATAACGGGATGAGAATCCCAGACGATGAACTACAAACACGAGAACACGGAATCACGCAACTACGTGCAACTACAACACACACACACACAACAACTTCAGACAGCAAATCCACAACAGCACACAGCCAAAACAGCCAACCCACAGCCTTCCCTTCACAAAACACCAAACATCATTCCCTCTCCCGTTCACAACATAGCAAACAGGCACTTCGGCAACGCAGCAATCCTCCACAACGGCATACAACAGTAATGGCGAGAGGCTTCGGCGACTTCGACGGCAGGCGATGGGGCACTGCTGTCGAACAGAGAGGATAGGGGGGTTCGATGGGTTGTTGGCGGCGACTGGGGGAGCAAGCGGCGGGGAAAGCAGCTCAATGGGTTTGGGCGAGAAAAAAATAAAGGAGACTCGCGGCAGCTCAGAGCATCGACGAGGCAGGCAATGGTGAGTGTGGAGGCGATGAGGGGTGAAGGAGGTGCAGGTAGATGGGTGGAGGCGGTGGCGGGAGGTTGATGACGAGGTGATGGAGCTCTTCGGTGGTGCTCTGTTTCGAGAGCGAAACAGAGGAAGGGGCGGTGGCTTCGATGATTGCAGACGAGGGGGTGAGCTTGAGGTGAGGCGATGGAGGTTGAAGAGGATGATAAGGAAGATGATGAGTCGAAGGTGGAGCGAAGACGGTGGAGAGAGCAGCAATGGGTTCGGGAGGCAATGGGTTCACGGGGTGGCAATGGCGAGTGGGGAGAGGGTGATGACGGCGGGAAGCAGGCGGAGGGTAGTCGAGGGGCAGGGCGAGGATGAGAGCGGGAGGAACAAAAC
Source organism: Hemerocallis citrina (assembly GCA_017893485.1). Taxonomy (NCBI): domain Eukaryota; kingdom Viridiplantae; phylum Streptophyta; class Magnoliopsida; order Asparagales; family Asphodelaceae; genus Hemerocallis; species Hemerocallis citrina. The sequence continues at coordinate 46,949,387 of CM030368.1, forward strand.
GGGGTCGACTGGGCGGTGGTGAGTTTGACGAAGAGGGGCAAGGAAGAAGAAGGGTGAAGACGGGGGGAGGGGGGTCTGTACAGGGATGGCGGCTAGGGTAGAACAGGGATAGGTTAGGGTTAGGGTGTATAGATTAGGTTAGGTTTAATATGGTATTCATAGGGTTTAGGTGAGATATTGGGTTAGAATCCAATATGAGAATGGGCTTGGGTTAGGGGTTACTAGATCCAATAGGAGATAAAATAATTAATAAAATATGATTTATAACCAAATATAATTTGTGTTACAATATAGAAATTTATTTGAATTAGTTAGAGCATCTGTAGTCGTTATTGTTAAATTTATCCATATATCGGTAAATAGAAATAGAAATTTGAATTTCGCTGCACTCGTCGAAAGCTATATTATAGCAAACAATTATTTAATATTAAGCGACGGCATTTCATATGCCGTCGGAGGCGAAAAAGCAAGCGAAATCGTCGGACGGCAATCAGAAGTAGAACTGAATTTTTTTAATAAACCAATCAGAAGTAGTAATAATAATGATAATAATAACGATAAAAATAATAATACTAATAACAATTATAATAACAATAATAATAACAAAATAATAATACTAATGACAATAAGAATAACAATTATAATAATACTAATAATAATAATAATAAGATTATATAATAGAATATAAATATTTAAAATAACCCAATAACAATAATACATTTAAATTGAGCTCATATACAGATAGCCAAACAATTAGGAATAGAAAATAAAATTTAAATATGCCATTATTCGAAATAAATATAGTTTTCGATTAGAAAACGCTTTAATAAAATATCTGAAACAAATTCAAAACAAAACAAATTTATAAATAATCAAAATACAGAAAATATTCGGAAAATATAAATTTACGGGAACAGGGGTTACAAAGATTTTGTATAATTCTCTGGATGCAAACAATGAGTTAAACGCCACACCTACTCCTAAAATCGGCACGAAAAACTCATTAAAAGCTCTTTATAAGACGAGTTTGGAGTCCATACCCATGTCTCAAAGTTGCTCTAGCAATTTGCAACAAAGCAAGTTCAGAGCTCAACTCGCCATTCGATCTGCTCCTGCAACTCGTTAAACACTTCATCGACAAGTTTAGGGTCCATACCTATGGCTTGGAGTTGCCTAGCAACCTGCAATTAAGCACGTTCAGAGCTCAACTTGGCATTCGATCTGCTCATGCAATCTGTTAAACATCTAAACAAAATTTTGGAATCCATACCCATGTCTCTGAGTTGCTTTAGTAATCTGCTATTAAGCACATTCAGATATCAACTCGCCATTTGACTTATTCCTGAAACTAGTTAAAAACTCTTAAAACTTGATTAGATGTCCACAATCGTGGATTGCAGTTGCTCCACCAAACCTGCAAATAAGAAAGTTTGGAGCTCAACTCGCCACTCGAAGTGACTCTCACAATTTGTTGGAGGACCCAGACAATTTTTCTGGAGTCTAACTCTTCCACAGAGTCACTCCTACAACTAGCTAAACACCCATATAACAAGTTCGGGGTCCAACACTTCCATAGAGTTGCTCCTACAACTAGCTGGGTACAAAAACAGACAAGTTCCAACTCCGTCAATCACTTTTCACATCGCTCGAGCTCCACCAACAACTTTTTTACTTCAAACAACGTGTTCAATGCCTTGCTCTTCGCAAAAAAATTTGTCAACAACTCATCAACTTCATACAACAAATTATATAGCAAGGATCAAGCATATATAGGAGTTCTTCATTGCACAAACAACAAGTTTCTCTACAATCACGAAATCATCAAAAATTTATGTCTCAGATCCAATATCACTACCAAAATTCACATGTACAAAACTATGAGTTGTTACAATTGCCGAATTACAATGAGTCTGCAACTTCAAATAAAAGAATCACTACAAAAGTTTTCTGAAATGTTGGGCATCATGGTATTCTTGCAAAATGATCTACAGACCATCCTTTCGGCTGCGTGGGTAAGGAATGTTCTTCCTAAGGAACACAAGCCTCCTCGTGGCTTTTTGATTGGCACCACCTCTCCTTGGCCGCTTACATCATTAGCAGGAAGTACCGATCTCACAAACTGAGTCTGGGAACCATGATCTGATGCACGCAACCCTCCACGGGTAGAAACCAAACTTGACAACATGATCTCTTTAGTAGTCGATCCTGCTCCTCTAACAGTCGACCCTGCTCCACCAATCGTGGCATCCTTTCTAACACCAAAAATGCCCAAAGTGCTAGGCATTCACAGACCCCAAGCTTCTCTTGGAGATAGCATATCTCCAAATCCTTCTCAATAAGCACCTATCTAAGGAGAGCACACTCCCCAACACTCTATTTCGTCACTTTGGGGAGCAAAGGCATACTGGCTATGCGAGCAAAATGTAGAAGGGTTAACTCATAATCTCTCTCAGCTAGCACTGACTTGAGATGGACTGTTTCCAACCACTCGTCTTCTGACTGATCACGCAAGCGATCAAGCGCTAACTTCATTATGTGCAACCTCTTACGAAGCTACTCAACCTTATCGCCTTGGGACTTCGACCCCACTCCTGCAATCTCTACCGATGAGAAGGACCAAAGAGTTCTCACATTGACAAGACAAAGGATACAGTCACAAAAGAGAAAAACAACAAAATGTCACACCCAAGAGTAACTTAAAGTATATCGAAGAATACACAAGTGTTGATAAAGCAAGAAAGCATTTTTTCATTTACTAAAAGGAAGATATGAAGGTGTGGTGCTAGTTCACAATATGGCATCATACAGAAATTGAAAATAAAAGCATCTAAGAACATGGTGGATGAATCAAGCATCCACCTGCTTCGGCGGAACCAAGGGCAAAGAGTCCCCCAGCCGCCTCCTTCCCTTTGCCCTTCTTCCCCTAGCCACTCTTAGCACCCCCCCACTGGAGTGATGCCCTCTTCTCCATCCTCCTTGCCTCTGTTCCCACCAGAGCCTCTCCAGGATGGAGTATCATATGGTATCCTTCCCGGGTCAAGCTGGGAACACGCTCCACCACGTAGTGATAGCCCGGACATATGGCTTATCAATCACACTCTGTAGCTTGGTCTGGGCCTCGGCCTCCACCTTGGCCTCCAAAGCAATTCAGTCAAAACGGCCGGGGTCGGGGGCAGAGGGATCCTGGGAAGTAGGGGACGGCTCGCCGACCTCTTCTGCTTCTTGTGTAATAGCCCACAAAATTGAGTTATGATAATTTTTCTCCACGTGTGTTATGCACGTATATTTGTACTGTTACGAGTAATAGTCGTAACGTATTTTCCTACGTATTTCTGTATTTCAACTATTTATACATTTTTCGTCTCCTCAAAACTCATCTTATCCTATTTTGAGCCAACTTAAATATTTATTTTTATTCCTTATATTTTTATGTACATTGCACATGCTTTCAATACACATGTCAATTACGTATGTTTTACCGTTACGTGAAATATCCGTAAGATTGTTAATATACATATTTTACGTATTTTTTATTTTGACTATTTTTCGCTATCCCAAATTTATTTTTGTATTTTGCACGTGCATTGCATGTAAAATGTTATGCATTTTAGTCCCCAAAATTTTCTAAAGGTTATGCACATTTTTATTCTCATTTTATTTGTCACATTTGTATTATTTATTTTTAATAAAAACTCATAGGCCTAAAGTCTATTTTAAAGCCCACTAGAAAATTAATTAAAAAGAGAAGCCCATGATTTTATTTTATACCTTAAATGTACACTTTAAATCCTACACACTTGTCAAGTAAAAAATACCTACAAATGGATTAATAACAATTAATTAAAAGATTTAGAAGTGTGTGCACATTGGATGCACGTGCACGTGTTGGAGAAGTGGTTTGTGAAGTGGATTGTGAAGTGGGTTGTGAAAAAGTAGGTAATTATGTGGGTAGTGGGAGTCTTTTCATTCACCCAATAACCCTATAAATACCCCTCTTATTGTATGAACAATGCACAAAAGATCAAAGGAGAAGAAAAGGAGAGAAAAGAAAGTGAGGCTTGCGGTTTGGCTAGAGAGAAAGAGAGGAACTCAGTTTTTAGGAAGAGAAGGAAGATCTTTTGGTTGCAGCTTTGGAACAATTTTTCTAGGAGTTTTTCTCTCAGTTTTCATCAAATAAGGTGGGTGTTTCTTCTTGATTTCTAATTGTGTGTAGGATGCATGCTTAGGTAATTTATGTTAGAATGGTAGATGTAGCATGAGTTGTTTTATTTCTATTTTCTTTATGTGATGCATATTGTATCTTAATGGTTGGTAAATGTGGAAAAATGCATGCTAATGGAAAAAAATATAGTGAAGAATTGCTATGTAGTCAAACTACAATTTATATTAGAGCATTTTTCATGGTTGTCATGCAAATTGTAGTATACTACGATTGGATTTTGTAGATAAATTGTAAATGTATGTGAAGGGGATTTACGTTGTGCTTTGTTTTGGGATAGATCATAAAATTTTATGGAGAGAATTTCTCCATCATCTCAAATAATGTTAAAAAGAAAAATACATTCATGCTAGTAGAGTAGTAGTGATAATTTAGAACGGCATATGTGTATAAAAGTTCCCAAAATTTGCTATCTACATTTATTATGTATAGAATCACTCTATTATAGATGTATTTTATTAATAAATTATTTTGAGACAAAAGATAGAAATTAATTAGAATGAAGAAGTTAAAATATAAGGAAAAACAGAAAGTTGAGTTATATGAATTTTAACCCATATACCATTAGTAGATGGCTCTATCCTTGGTGGCTAGCGCAGGCGCCTTTGCACCTGGCGTCTCCACGTGTCACCTGGGGGTTTCCTTAGGTTGCAGATTCGAGTCTGGTTGGCTATGTTTTCTTTTCATTTTTTAAAATAAAAATCGAAGAGCAATTTGGATATAAAAACAACTCAGTAGATTCATTATCATATATTGAGATTGGCTCATTGGTTGGGAGACTGTGGGTTTCAGATTTGGTCTTGGGTTCGAACCTAGGTAACCACCTTTTTGAATTTTATTTTATTTTTATTCTTTTGCAAGTTTTAAAAATTGGGAAAAAAATCATATAAATATCCTAGAATATTACTAGATCACTTGGAAATTATTTTATAGTATTCTAAGAAATAATTTTGTGAAATAAAGATCATGTTTATTGCATGAGATGAGATTTAAATTCAAGAAGAATGTATATGAATAAGATTTTAAGGGTTAATTTGTGATAAAATCAAAGTGTAGTGATGAGATTTAAATAATGAACCTCTAATGATAAAATCTTTTAGAGATCATGTTTTTAAATCTTGAATAACTTTGAATTGAGGATCATGCTTGATGTATAGGTGAATCTGAATAAGGGGTTTTATTAAATCAAAGGAACATTGTGAATTATTAAAGTGGATAGTTGTGTGATTAACCAAGAAGTGATTACTTCATGATGAATAAATATGAGAATGGATGAAAGAATTGAATAAGATGTTAATAAATGAAATTGAGAATAGGAATAATAAGGGTATGAGTACCTCATAATGTTGAACATAAAAATATGTTGATTCTACAGGCTAAATGAGACCCAGGTACCGGCAAGTGATGAAAGTGATTAATTGATTTGAGAAGTGGCTAATATGGGCTATCGTTCTCAGCGTATTATTTAAAACCGGTAGGAGGGTAAGCTAGATCTAGGTGGTATTATTTATTCATGTTTCAAATTTAAGGATAAGCACTAGGAGAAGATGTAATAAAACTTTGGCAAACATAAGTGGGGCGCCTCTATATATACTACAAAGAATTTGCCATATACCAACGGATACCTGTAGTGACGGATCACTAAAACCGTGGGTATAGGCATCATATACCTACAGGCGTGTAGTAAACCGTGGGTATAGATATCCTATAGCTTTAGAGTTTTTAATCCGTACCTATAAGTTTTACTGACGGATTAAACATTGTGGGTATAGTACATAATTTATTTTCCCCCTAACTTTTTCATTTTCCCTCTCCCCCCTTCAAAATATTTTATTTTTCCCTCTAAAACTCCTAAATCCCAAACCCAATCTCCAAATCCTCTTCCTCCCGAGTCGGATTCTGTTCTTGATCCGATTAGGGTTTTAAATTATGTTTTCGTGGTCGAAATCGATGATCACGGTGAAGGATCTCAGGAGAATTTTTGAAGAAGATTATGTACGTAAGTGTCATCAACTCATCATCTTCATTATTCTATCGAAATTTTGGTTTCATTATACTACGAATTTGAAATTAGATCTCGGGTTTCGCTGTACATAAGAAACTAGGGTTTGGAATTCTGTTTTGGATCTGAAATTTGATCTCGACATTTTGTTCTTGATTAGGTATTCGCTAAACCGTTGTCGATTGGCGATGCGGTTGTGATCGATGGTGATGGCTGAGGATCTCAAGGGGAGTTTTGAAGAAGATCGTGGTATGTAAGTCTGGTTAACTATTTCATTGCCGATTTTATTTCAGAATTGATTTTATATGTTGTTTCTTGAGTGTTCTACTGTCTATGTGATTAGAAGGTGAAGTAGTTTAGGGAAATGGGGTATCTATTGGGAAGTGTGTGTCAATTTGTATAAGAAAAATATAAAAGGGGTTAAGAAATGCCTTCTTTTTTACAATAAATCAACTAGGCTATGATTCATTATGTAATTCATGTGGAATTTTGATGATTAGATAGGAAGGTTATCTAATGGATTTGTAGTGTTGGGTATTAGATTAATGTACTAAGAGTGTTTCTCTATTAACTATGCTTACACACTTAATGATTAAAAAAAAGTTTGTTTCGATCTTTATTCATTATTTTAGTATATGATTTTATTATAATTTCACTAGACTTTTTTTTGTCGTTGTCAAGTGTCAACTCTCTTTCTCTCACCCTAGCACGATTACAAGTAGATAAGGGAATGTAATTAGAATTAGCGAGGAATATAATGGCAATTGTGATCTTTCTGTCACCCTGGCATTTCTTAAGGTGCTGCTCTGCCTGGGGGATCAGATATTCTAATGGATCTTCGATCAATTGAAACTTCACCTGTACATAATAATGCATCTTTACCTATAACTACAAATGGTAACTAGGGTGGTATTGCATCATATGTCTACTCCAGGTGAATCTTACGATTTTTTGACGATAATTTTGTGGAGATTATTTACAAATTATTGATGTTGCGAATTTCTTGTTATCAGGAATGGAAAATCTAGTTCTTCCATCCGTCACTGCTTTCGAGAATAGTGCATTGAAGATTATGTTCAGCTTTACAAAACCACCAGGAAAGCCACAAGTTACAGTAATCCAGGCTACATATTTAAATATGTCACCAAATGCCTACACAGATTTTATTTTTCAAGCCGCCGTTCCAAAGGTATTATTATATATAGTGAAGAGGTGCCGATTTTAAAAGTGTTTGCAATCATTTGTTTAAGTAAATTATCCTGCACTTTATAATCTGATTTAGTGATCTGTATTTTCTTTGAACAAATGCAAGTCTTTTGGCATGCATGTAAGCAAAAGCAAAGAAAAACTTCATTTTAGCAAACTTTAAGCCTCTAAAAGAGAGCATTAAATTTGAGGGTTTAATGACACATAAGACATGTTGCATAAAATGAGATTGGGTCCAATCAAATTTTCATCATAGCCGTGAATTTGTTCCTAAAAACTTTAATATCAGACTGTTGCCATGCTTTAACTGTTAGATGGTGTTTATTCTCTCCTAGATAGACTAACTGAAAACCTGAATAATTTTTAGCTAGATTTTGTGGAAGAGTTGGAAATTCCTCCGTAGCTATGCTATATGTCTTTGTTTTAACTCTAAAATTTAGATTAGAATAAGAAAAGGCCTCAGAGTAAAACCCCACTCGTATTAGCGGTTATGAGTGTAGTTCATCATTTGTGATAACAGGGGGGACATGTCTTTAATTGAGGTACATATAGTGGTAAAAGTACCCTACAGTTCCCACATTTTTACATTTGTTTTCTCTTTCTCTTTCTCTCTCTCTCTCTCTCTCTCTCTCAATATTGTTTTAGTTTCTCTTTTGATTTCACCTGACAATATAACAACATGTTTGAGAATGCACCTTCTTCCTCTTTTTCGGTGGAAGTGTAATAATTAGTTTCCGGTGCAATTCAGTCTAAGACATTTTTCTGATAGTAGAACACATAATTAATTGCAGATTGCTTATGTTTTATGTGATGCTGGGATTCCTTGTGGATTAAAGTTAGTTGTTTGATATGGTGGGACTAAATAGGAGCCACAAATATCTGCATTGAGATTAGGAGTAGTAAGATATCAATATTTTACTCCTACATACTTTGTGCATCTATTTCCTGCAAATACATTCTGTTTCCTGCAAATACATATGCAGTCCAGTAATTACAAAAATAAATTCTGTTTATCTTTTATTATTATCTGAAGCTTTATTTTCAGTTGGAAACTAAGTTTTCAGGGTCTTGGTTATGCTCTTATTTCCTCATCAATGACAGCTCAATAACTGATGTGATTACGAAGTAAAACAAATTTTGGATTGCAAGGTCTTTGTTCACCAAATTTTGGATTAGATTGGTTGCTTCTGCTAGGATTTTAACCTAAATCCATGTTGCCTGTTTGAATCTATATTTATTATTTTTAACTATGCAAATTAGCAGTGAGCTTGATTTATAGCATTACAGTTTTCTATGCAAATTGTCATTGAGCTTGATTTATAACATTATAGTTTTTTACCGCCTACTCTCCAAAAAGGGAAAGAGCAAGATATTGAACATAATTTTCTTCTCTATCAGACCAGTTCCTTGTAAGTGAATGATTTTTTTTTATAGAATTCAATTTGTTATATGGTAGTCTTTGGTTCTGTCCAAGGTCACTAGATTTAATTACATCTCCAGTGATCATGCAATAAATTATGGTCAGTGATATACAATTAAAATTACTCACTGTTGTCCGGCATTCTTTGGCAGTAGAGTGGTTCTATTGGTTATCTCACATGCCCCTTTTTTATCACCTGGATTTGACTTCAAAGATGCTCCCTTTCTTCTGTTTAGGTCATTTATCAAAAGATCATTGTCAGATGGAAACATTCTTTGTGAAGGCAATACGCCTGATACCAATGGTGGGGAGAGTATTCTCCCTAACTCAGTATTGGCTTCAAGAATGCACCCTGCAGGAAATGCCCAGGGTCTCTCTGATTCCACGCCTGAAATTTCATCTTCTGAATGTGAAATATCTTATTCCAGGTTAGCTGCTTAACCTTCTGTTACATGCTAAACATCTCCCCCTATATTCTGATATTTTATGCAAGTAAGTAGATTTAATCTGCCTAATCTTGTGCATATAGAGGCGGGATTTCCTAATCTACATTTTATGGCATTTCCCAAACAGATTACAAAAGTGTTTTGCATTACTTTTATACATAATACATATAGTTCACTTGTCCATCAATGTCCTATTGTCATATCACTTATGGTAAGCCTGTTTAGCCTACAGTTCTTTGTGGCTTGCTAGCTACAATGGCGAAGAGTTCAATTATTTGTAAGGAAACTTAGTAAATCTTTCTGCAGAACCTTTTGACTGGTACTGTTGTCCATAGTGAACCAAATATGATGGAACAAATTTGAAATAATGTGGTATACAAAAATCCGAATGTCTCATTGTGTTTATCTTTTCTCTATTCAATGCTATCGGGGTCCTTGTTCTCACTTAAATTTACTAGTTCTTTCCCTATTTATTTACAACCACGATCAAATTTTGTTTTCTTTGATCCTTTGTTTGTCATAAAAACTCTTTTTTGTTTTACTTCATAACTAATGCATATTATTGTTTGACAGTAAGGCTTTAAGGCTTTTCAGTAGGTTCTTCCAGCTCACATTACGAAGTTTTCTTGATTAGTAATGTGATGTCTTTAATTTGTAGGACAATGAACAGTGATAATCAAGGATGCACTACTCTGCTTTGAAATTAGAGTCTGGTTGATTTATTTTTTTTAAATACACTACTGTCCAGATAGGAAGGGATGAGAAGATGTAATAAGCTGTAAATTTGGCATTCTTTGTTTGTGTCAAAGTTTTAGTTGATCGATTAGTATCAGAATGTAACAAAGAATGTAACAAGCTGTAAATTTGATTACCTGTATGAAACAATATCCCAATATTTCCAATTCTGAGTTGATTACTGTAATGGTTATGAATCTGTGATTAACATGATCGATGTTGATCTCTTGTAATGATTATATGTGATGATGAAGAACAAAACAAACACAATAATGAGGTTGGAACATCTCAATCAGCCTAAAATACACAAAAAGAACTATACCAACGGAATAAACACGGTGTGTATATATTCAAATAATTGGATGCGAAAACCATCGCTAAAACCTATAGCAATGGAGTTTCAACCGTGGGTATAGGAAAGCAAAAGGTGTCTTTAAAACCTATACCAACGAATACGAAACCGTAGGTATAACACCGAGGTTTTGTCCAACGGGTGAAAAAATCGTCGCTATAGGCTATAGTGACGGCATTTTTGCCGTGGGTATAGCTAATTAAAAACGACGGAAAAATATGTCCGTTGGTATAGGTTTTACGGGCTATACCTACGGTTTTTCGCCTTTTACCCATGGATTTTTGCTGTCACTATATGTCAAATTGCTTGTAGTGATAGTCTGACGGTGGACTCCAGGATTATAGACCCAGTTTGATGGTGGACTCCGGGATTATGGTTGCTTGCGATGGAGACGAGCCTTAATTAAATCCGGGACTACGATTGATTTGACGGTGGACTCCAGGATCATGAATAGTCGGGCGAATGGGAGGTTGTTCTCTAGTGTATATGCGTATACTGGGGCTAAAAGGGCACTTGCGGGATGTTCGCATGATGAGGATTCTGTAAGGTTTGACGGTGGACACTGGGACTGGAATCCGTACTCGTTGAGTGTTTAAATCTTGAGTTTTTGTTACCGTAGTAGAATATTCATAGCGAGGGATTAAACCCTATAATGTGGAGTACGATAAGGGCTTGCCCCCAGGCCTATGTAGCTTAATTTTAGTGAAGAAAATGATCTTTGATAGAAGCCGTCCAGAGCAACTTCTCGCTAGCTTTTTTTCTTTTTTTATGTTTCTTTTTTTTTTTCTTCCCACATATCAAAACCTCATAACACATTCTCTTTAACCCTAGCAGAACTTATAAACACAAACCCTCGCCAAATAGCCGCTGCCTCCCCTCGCCGCATCGTCGCCTCCGCTCTCCTTTCTTCGCTGCCCTCCCTTCTCACGCCGCCGCCTCCCCTCACCGTGCCGCCGCCTCCCTCTCCTTTCTTCGCCGCCCTCCCTTCTCCCACCTCACCACTTCGTGCTTGCAGTTCGCTTCTCCTTACCCAGATTTGCGGTTCACCGCCCTCCCTTTCCCACTTCTCTTAAGTAATATTTGCAACAATAGTGATTGCAGATGAAGTATCGCATAATGTCTATGGCTGGTCATCCTTAGATTTCTTCATATCCATCTTTGCTAGGAAGATTGCTAGGAAGACAAACAACTGAGAAAAATCTTCAATTATCAATGCAGTGTTTGGATCAATTTGTTTATATTATGGGGGTTTTGTTTATACAGTCTATTGTCTACGCATCTACTCATTTTCAGTTTGCATTCTAAATTTGTTTTACAATAATTTCTTCATGGTGAATTTCCCTAAAAGAATTATCGCCATGGTAAAAAACTAGTATCAAAATTGGTTATTAGCTTAACAATTATTAAGTATTGTTAATGTTAGACAAATTTTTAAGCTGATGTGTTTTGATTAGAACTATTTCTCATATTTCGTAGAAGTTATTTTAATTAGAACTATTTCTGATATTTCAGGGTACAAGTAAAAAAAAAGTGATTCTAGGCCTTCATAAACCAAGCATTTGATGTTGACACTTCCTAGCTAAGTTTTAATATGCAAAGTGTAATCGACTTAACTGTTGAAACAAGTTGTGATTTGATGTTGACACTTCCTAGCTAATTTTATGTTCTGTTTTGATATTGTTGAAGTTTTTCTAATACATTACAGCCAATGGCTAGCCTGAAAATAGCAAAATGGGATTCCAATAATACAAAAATCTTGCTTGACATTTGTATAGAAGAGATTCGTACAATTGGGAGACCAGGAATTGTGTTTAAAAGTAAGATATGGGAAGAAATACATGATGAATTCAATAAACATACTAGTAAAGAATATACACAAAATCAATTGAAGAATAGAATTGATACTATGAGAGATAATTGGAGTACATGGAAACAATTGGTGGGTAAAGAAACAGGCTTGGGATAGAACCATCAGACAGAAACGATTGAAGCTGATGCCACATGGTGGGATGCTAAGATAAGAGTGAGTATTTGATGCTATTTTATTTTTAAATCATTGAAAGATAGTAGCAAAAATTGGATTGTCTAAATGTTATTTCTTTTTTATGGTTATGTAGGATAATCTAAGCTATAAAAAATTCTGATATCAAGGATTGGAATTTGTTGAGAAGTTGTGATTCATATTTGGAGAGTCGGTAGCAACAAGTGAAGTTGCATGGACACCAGCAATAGGTGTGCCAACTGAAAATATTGATTTAGATGTGCCAATTGAAGTTGAATCTAATGATAGGGAAATCAATATTGATGATGATTTTAGCCCTGGACAAAGCTCTGAAGGAAACAAGAAAAGAAAGGTAACACAAGATATAGCTGACAAAGTGGTAAAGGGTAAGTCAAAAGTAGGGACTGCAACGGCTATCCGGAAAAAATTTGAAAAGTTAGTTGAAGCTGCAGTAAGTAACAATGAAATTCAAAAAAAAAAACTTACAGCCACATCTCATTTCCATGGGCAGTACTTTTTCCCAATTGTGTTGAAGTCTTGAGAAGTCTAAAGGAAATGGGGCTTTTGAATGGTGGAAAATTTATATATGCTTCTAAATTGATTAAACTTAGTGAAAACAGAGCCATATTCATGTCTTTGAAAGATTCGACGAATGTTTTGGTGGAATAGCTTCTAGATTAGTATGGCAATTAGAAATTATGGGCATTGTGAACTTGTAGTAATGATATTTAATTGTTTTATGTTTATTTTTCATATGTTAAACACTGAAAATCTTGTAATGGCATTTATATTTATGTATTTGAATTATGTTTGAGACCAAATTATATTACCCTTACTTAGAATTGAGAATCTTGCTATTTTTCAAATTTTAGTTCATGTATTAGAGTTGATCTTTGATGACCAAAGACATATATAAATTTGTCTTGCTGTTATAGCTATCCAAATTGAAATTCTTGTTTTTTCCTCTTTGATCAATAGAGTCTTGTTGTGATCTCTATTATTTTTTGTAATGCCATGTTTTTCCTATAGATGTCTTCTAATCTTATCAATGAACAATCAAGAAAAGCTAAAAAAAGGAGACGCACACACTCACAGTTCTATATTATAGTTAATTCTTCAGCAACAATTGCATATGAATATCACATGAAATATTTGATGAAGCAAGGTAATAAATTTCTTTATTCTCATGGATGGAATTGGGTTCGACAAACTCTTAACACTCCTGGTCAAAGTTACAACATGTTTAGGATGGAATCTCATGCTATCTTGAAACTTGAAAAGTTATTAGTGAGTAAGGGATGGTTACATCCATCAAAAGAATTGACATCGTTGGAGGCACTTACTATGTTTCTTTGGGGTTGTGCACATAGTGAGCCAAATCGAAATATCGAAAATAAATTTGGAAAATCAGTAGAGACGGTAAGTAGGAAGTTTGGTGAAGTTCTTGATAGTTTATGTTTATTTGCAAAGGAAATTATAAGGCCTCCAGATTTTAACTTTGTTGAAGTGCCAAACAAAATTAAAGATGATCATAAATATTGGCCTTATTTTGAGGGATGCATTAGTGTTATAGATGGAACACATATACCTGTCATTGTTCCTGTAACGCCCCGAATCCCATTTTTTACTGAATTCGAGATGTTCTTCAGGATCTTTTCGCTTTCTTCACATACAATTTTACAAGGAATTTAAAATCTTTACTTTTACATCAGAGTTACAGCATGTTACATTTAATTTTACACAGCGGAAGCAAAAAGGTACAATATTCACATAAATGAACAACAATATAATGAACTCTTTGTGCATCCATTCCTTTTACATGTGGTTATCCTGCATAAAACACTGTGGGTACGTCAGTTTATTCAACCGACGATAATTATACATGGCCATCCTCTCTATGCCAGGAACAGTATAATGAATCTCATTTCTTACAAACCACAAGCCAGTTCAACATAAGCATGAAAGTAAGGGAACTTTTAATGATGTCGTGTCGTGATTGTGCGCTTAAATCCTTAATGCACTTTACTTAGTTAATTATGACGCTAATGCATACTTGTTCGAATTCTATGCATCCCATACTACATAGGTTCGAGTGCAAGCCTCTTAAACGATCTTCATTTTTAGTAGGGTTCAATCCCCCGCCATGAGTTATTCTACTACTGTAATTCCAATGAGTATCCTAGATGAATCTATGAGTACAAGCATGTATCCTGGCCCCTGGAGTAGAATTTCGCGCCATGTCTTGACTCGTCAAGCATGCATTCTGCGACAATTTCAGCCTCCTCCCTGAACACACTCCTCTTGCAGTCACCAACACATCCCATAAGCGTGACTAGAGTCCGATCATTACTGAGTTGTGCCCGCGCCATGTCTTGACTCATCAAGCATGCATTCTGCGGCTCACACACCCGCACCGTACCCTAGCTCTCATACTCATGTTTTTCTCTCACCTTCATCACCTCCACACTATGTATTTAAGTTATATTAGAATCATGAATAAAATCAAGCTCTAGAGTTAGCCTCTCCATCATCCGGACTCATCATTTCATTTCACTCGACCAACCTGGTCTATTTCTCAATATCATTTCATTTCACTGCCGGGGAGACTTAGCTACTCTTTCGTTCAATTTCAAATTCACAATATCCAATGGAGCATCATCAGCTCATCATTCATCTTAGAGTCTCACAGACTTTCCCATCATGATTTCACATTTCATACATTCATTTGGTTCTCAATTCTCATCTATGATTCAATTACACAGTTCATGTATCCATAAACAGAGTCCATTGACTTTAATCATACAGTTCACAATTACCAACAGCAAATAAGACGATATCAAGTATACCAGAGTTCACTCTGTACAGTCGACTTGGAAGAATACCAGTCGACTTATACAGTCATACAGGGTTATCAGAATGCTCGGGATAGTCGACTGTATACACTACCAGTCGCCTGTCCCGCAACTTTCATTGTTCACAATATTAGTCACACGACAGTCGACTGTTCACACCTCAGTCGTCTGTCTTAGCCATTTCAGCAGCATAATTCTATGTCCAGATCAGTCGACTTGCTACATGCAATCGGTCGACTGGACAGATCCCTTTTCAATAGATTATTTACAGTTCTTACGTGCATTTCATCATGATGTCAATTAACAGTATACATAAGTTCATGTTCCACAGACAAGGTTTCTTATCATTCAGTAACACTACAACATGGATCTTCACATTACTAACATGCTCTTCCCTTGAAGGAAAATAATTAAGACAAGCATTCACAATGCTTATGTTTTATTACAACAATAAAGATGTAAATCCAAGTCATCAAACTGGGTCCACATGATGAAAAATATCTCAATTTATGAAACTACCAAATAATCACAGTCAGATTGAAGGGTCAGTCGACTCAGCACAACATCAGTCGGCTGCTTCGACAACTCTAATTTATTAATCACCATTAGTTCTTTTCATTCATTCACTTTCCCTCCATCATATGTGTCATAGGGAAATTATATAATAGTAATCACACCATCATGTTCATTTATACATACGTTTATCATCACAGTCATGCAAAATAATGTCTCGTACCAGTCGACTGGCTCACATGGCAGTCGACTGCATCGACAGACTAGTTTCCATCATAACAGCATATCAAGCAATTTCTATTGCGTTTAATTCAATTTCGTAGCATGGCATCAATCATGACAATTTATAGTAACATTCCTACAATAGAAGTCCTGAGAAACACCCACCTTTTGTGACGAAAATAACGAAATCCCGCAAAGTCCTTCAACGTAGAGAACACCTTCTTGCTCCTTTGCTCCACGCCGAGCTCCTCAACAATGCTGCTTGCCTCCACAGAAGAGCTCCCACACAACTCACAAATACTCTCTATTACAGTAATAATCTTAGTGTAAAAGAGATGGGAGATGAGAAGGGGTATTTATACTAGAAAATAGATAGAATAGATGGCTAGGATTAATAGGGGAGTTGGTGAATCAAAGGCTGAGATCTGATCGGGAGTTAAGAAACTACCCACACCTCAAGATGTAACCGCCCATGATCCTAGACCATCACTTCCACAAATCCGGCCAAGAGAGTGTCTTGTGCACGTGTACATGAAGTGCACGTGTACACACACAAAACCCCAAAATGCACATCTAATCCGGGAAAATAAAGAGAGAAAAATGCTACATATACAAGTTATGAAAATAAGAGGTCAAGTTTAGGGGTTTAAATACATTTGGGCCAAAATATGTATTTTTTATACAAGAAAATAAACAAGTCACATTTGGGCTTTGAGAAGGATGTTTTATAAGAAAATAATACACTTTATTTATCATGGAGAAAAGTAATAACAATAGGCTATCATAAGAAAATAAATCCCCTTTTATATATATATATTAAGAAAAATAAATCGGGGTACTACATCACTCCCTCCTTAGAATAGTTCCGTCCCCGGAACTACAGTCAAGAGCGAGAACAGAAGAGATACAACACACCCAACCAGAACAAAAGACATAAGATACAAAATACCAGATACAATCAATACAAATACAATCAAGCAAAAAGCTCAGGATAGTCCTTCAACATCTTGTCCTCGGATTCCCAAGTAGCCTCTTCAACCAAGTGGTTTCTCCAGACTACCTTGACCATCGGTATCGTCTTATTCCTCAAGACTTTCTCCCTACGGTCAACGATCTCAACAGGAGTCTCGATGTAATTCAGGTCTAACTGCAAACCTTCCGGTACTTCTGGCAAATGATGACTCGGGTCTGGAATATAACCTCTCAACATAGACACATGGAAAACATTGTGCACCTGAGACAACTCTTCCGGTAGTTCAAGCCGGTAAGCAGTTTTCCCGATCCTTTTCAATATTTTATATGGGCCTATAAATCTCGGGGCTAACTTCCCGCCTTTGCCAAAACGAACCACACCTTTGCTGGGTGATACTTTCAGAAAGACAAAGTCACCAACCTCAAACTCAAGGTCCCTCCTCCGGTTGTCTGCATAGCTTTTCTGCCTGCTCTGAGCTTCCACCAACCTTTTCCTGATCAGATCAATCTTCTCAGAAGTCAGCTGTACAAGCTCAGGACCAAACAACTGACGCTCCCCAACCTCATACCAACACACAGGAGTCCTGCACTTCCTGCCATACAAAGCTTCATACGGCGCCATCCCAATGCTAGTTTGAAAACTGTTGTTGTAGGCAAACTCCACCAAAGGTAAATGCCTTTCCCAACTGCCTCCGAAATCTAGTATACAACACCGAAGCATATCCTCAAGAATACGGTTGACTCTCTCGGTCTGCCCATCGGTCTGTGGATGAAAAGCAGTGCTGAAATCTGTCTTGGTACCCAAAGCTGCCTGAAGACTCCTCCAGAAATGCGAAGTAAACCGCGCATCTCGATCAGACACAATAGTCGAAGGAACGCCATGAAGTCGGACAATCTCACCAACATACATCTCAGCCAACCTGTCCATCGAAACTGTGAGTTTCATCGCCAAAAAGTGAGCGGACTTGGTAAGTCGATCGACTATAACCCAAATAGCATCATTGCCTTTAGAACTCTTAGGCAAACCCGTGATGAAATCCATACTGATG
Organism: Hemerocallis citrina; assembly: GCA_017893485.1. Taxonomy (NCBI): domain Eukaryota; kingdom Viridiplantae; phylum Streptophyta; class Magnoliopsida; order Asparagales; family Asphodelaceae; genus Hemerocallis; species Hemerocallis citrina. Next base: position 46,967,377 of record CM030368.1, read on the forward strand.
TTATCCCATTTCCATTCCGGAATAGGTAACGGCTGTAGTAGACCTCCGGGTCTCTGATTTTCGGCTTTGACTTGCTGACAAACCTCACACCTCGCGACAAATTCGGCTACATCCCGCTTCAAACCTGACCACCAGAAATGCTGCTTGATGTCTTTGTACATCTTAGTACTCCCAGGATGTACCGACAAAAGAGTAGCATGCGCCTCCTGGAGAATACTCTCTCTCAGGTCCGCCTGATCTGGAACGCACAGCCTATCTCCGAACCACAGCACTCCATCCCTGGTCTGAAAACCGGGCAACCTGCCAGCACTAACCTGCTCCTTCATCTCCAGAATATCAGCATCAACTTCCTGACTTGCAATGATCCTTGCATTCAGAGTAGGCTGAAGCTTCAATTGAGATAAAGATGCTCCCAATCCTTGCAAGACAACCTCAATACCTGCTCGGTCCAACTCCTCAATCAAATGCCTCTGAGTCGTAATCAAACAGGCCAAACTGCTCTTGCGACTAAGTGCATCAGCAACAACATTAGCCTTTCCGGGATGATACTTAATCTCAGGTCGCATATCCTCGAGCACTTCCAACCATCTCCGCTGTCTTAGATTGAGATCCCTCTGCTGGTAGATATACTTCAAGCTCTTATGATCCGTGTACATGTTCAGCTTCTCACCATACACGTAGTGCCTCCACTGCTTCAAAGCAAAGATAATCGCAGCCAGCTCTAGATCATGAGTGGGATAGTTCTTCTCATGCGGTCGTAGTTGCCTAGACCCATATGCGATCACTTTACCTTCTTGCATTAAGACACAACCAAGCCCCCGATGTGAAGCATCGCTATAGACATCATACTCAACTCCTGCTCTAGGCAAAGCCAAAATAGGTGCAGTAGTCAGTCTATCTTTCAACTCCTGAAAACTCGCCTCACATTGCTCGGTCCACTTGAAGCTCGCATTCTTCTTGGTCAACTCGGTAAGCGGCACAGCTATCTGAGCATAACCTTGAATGAATCTCCTGTAGTATCCAGTCATCCCAAGGAAACTTCTGACTTCCTTCACTGTAGTAGGCCTAGCCCAATCTCTCACTGCCTCTATCTTCTGAGGGTCAGTTGCCACTCCCTCCTTAGAAAGGATGTGACCTAGGAATGCCACTTCAGATTTCCAGAAATCACACTTGGATAACTTGGCATACAACCTCTGCTCTCCCAACTTCTGCAAAACTGCTGCCAGATGCTCAGTGTGCTCCTCCTCAGACTTGGAGTACACGAGAATATCGTCGATAAACACCACGACGAAAGAATCAATAAACGGCCTCAGAACTCTGTTCATCAAGTCCATGAAGATTGCAGGTGCATTCGTCACTCCGAATGGCATAACTAAGAATTCGTAATGCCCATGCCGAGTTCTAAATGCAGTCTTATGCACATCTTCAGCTTTCACTCGAACTTGGTGGTATCCTGATCGAAGATCTATTTTAGAGAAGACAGCTGCTCCTTGTAGACGATCGAACAAGTCATCAATTCGAGGAATCGGATACTTATTCTGAACAGTGACTTTATTCAGCTCCCGGTAATCGATACACATCCTCATCGATCCATCCTTCTTCTTTACCAAAAGCACTGGTGCTCCCCAAGGTGACGCACTAGGTTGAATAAAGCCCTTTCCCAATAGTTCCTCAATCTGCCGTTTCACCTCATCCTGTTCCACTGGAGCCATCCTATACGGTGCCTTAGAAATGGGTGCACTTCCCGGTTGAACAGTGATGCTGAACTCTACATCACGATGCGGAGGTAACCCAGGAAAATCTTCCAAGAACACATTCGGATAGTCCCGCACCACAGGAATCCCTTGCAATTCCACAGGAGTCTCTTCCTTGCGGATAGTTGCCACCAGCTTAGAACACTTCAACTTCCCTTGGAAAGTGACTTCAGGTCCACCTGGAGCCTTCACTGTCACCGTCTTGGCCTTACACTCGATGCTCGCACTGTACACCGACATCCAATCAATGCCAATGATAACATCGACTCCCAAGATAGTCAGCTCGATCAGATCAATGCCAAAGATTCGATCCCCAATCATTATCTCGCAATCAACATAATACCGATCAGTGGTCAATGTTTCCCCTGATGGTGTAGCCACTGCTAAGATCTTGCCTGGGAAAATCTTCGGTTCGACTCCCAACACTTTAGCAAATCTAGGAGACACAAAAGTATGAGAGGATCCAGTATCAAACAACACCACAGCTCCCTTTCCATTAATATAGAGTTCTCCTGTTACATAACATACATCATTACATAACAGTTTTACACTATGATCGGGAAGGAGAAATGAAAAAAGAAATCACACTAGACATCAGCCCTCGTACCAGAGATAACCTGATCTGCTTCCTCAGCATCAGCTTCTGTCAAAGCAAATACTCGCCCTGACTGGTACGGCCTCTTCCCAGTCTGCTGTATTGGCACATTGTGATTGCCAATCCGCGGTTTGAGACATCGAGATTGGTAATGTCCCACTTCACCACAGTTAAAGCAAGTGACTGCAGAAGGTCTCCCTGCATCGTTTCCAGGTCTCCCAGCTACACTGACGGCATTCGCCCCTGTCGGTTTGAATTTCTGTGCAGATGGTTGCCCCTTGAAACTCCCCGATGGCGCGGGCCTCTTCCCAGACTGCCAGTTGCTCCTCTGATGCTGAGCAACATGGAACTGCTCCATATCCGCCTCCGTTGCTGCCGCCCTCTTCACCAGCTTATCGAATCTCCGGATACCAAGGGGTATCATACGAGATCTCAAGCTCGGCCTCAGACCATGCTCGAACTTGCGAGCCTTCTTCGCCTCATCCATCACCAATTCTGGAGCATACCTGGAGAGTTGAGTGAACTTGGTCTCATAGGCTCTCACTGACATGCTGCCTTGTTGAAGTGACAGAAACTCCATGGCCTTTTTCTCCTGGACGTCGGAGGGGAAATAATGACTGCGGAATTCCTCCAAAAATTCCTCCCAGCCAAGCAACAAGCCGCCCATAGTCCTCTTCATCGACTGCCACCAAACAGCCGCATCCTTCTCCAACTGCAAAGTCGCCAACTTGACCTTGCTGCCCTCCGGTGTTTCCAACACCTCGAAGATAGTCTCCACTTGCCGAATCCAGTTATCGGCCACATCCGGGTCGGATTTTCCCTCGAACACTGGTGGTTTCATTCTCTTGAATGATTCCACTAGCTTGATTGCCTCGGGTACTGGATTCACCGGCCCCCTTCCTTGGTTTGCAGCCACTGCATTCAGCGTCTGGTAAACCCTTGCAAACTCGGCATCCAGGTCCAAACCTTCACCATTCCTGGCTCCCCTTCTCGCCATATTCTGATGCAAAAGATCCATTAAATCCGAAGTATAAAACAAGAATTTAAACCAACTTTCATTTCATTGAATTTCAAAGTTTATACATTCGAATTAGAAAACATTTTTAACATCAGAATAGAAGAAAATGGAAACCAAGGCAATCTAATCTCTACGGGTCCTCTTCGCTGCTCGAAGTTCATCCCGCAGTTCATCCACCTCATCCTTCAGCACATCAGTTAGGTTCTTTTTCTTCTCAAGTTCCCAAATCCGATGGCTAAGAACAGAATAGTCAGCATTTCGCTTCTCCAGCTGAGCCTCCAAAACTCCAACTCTATACTTCAAGGTATCCACTTGCCTCTGCAGAGAAGCCACAGCGTTACCCAAAGCTGGTCCCTTTTCTTCATCGGAAGAAGAAGAATCATCAGGTGAGTTCGGCGGTGGGGTGATCTCTCGGGATTCAGGGTACTCCTCATCATCAGAATCAGCTTGCCCAGGGTGATACTCGTCCTCGGAATCAGCCTGTCCAGGATGGTACTCTTCCTCAATAATGTGCCAGTCGTCGCCTCCAGCAGGGTCGAAGTGATCAGCCATCTTAGAATAGAGAGGAAGAAGCATAAATCATAGAGCAACACAAATGTAATTACTTACATTTAAATCTCTAAATCCAAACACACACTCTAATGTCCACATCTAGGGTGTCGTTCCTTATAAATTTGTACGAGTGTGAAAGCATAGAAAGCGTGGCTCTGATACCACTCTGTAACGCCCCGAATCCCATTTTTTACTGAATTCGAGATGTTCTTCAGGATCTTTTCGCTTTCTTCACATACAATTTTACAAGGAATTTAAAATCTTTACTTTTACATCAGAGTTACAGCATGTTACATTTAATTTTACACAGCGGAAGCAAAAAGGTACAATATTCACATAAATGAACAACAATATAATGAACTCTTTGTGCATCCATTCCTTTTACATGTGGTTATCCTGCATAAAACACTGTGGGTACGTCAGTTTATTCAACCGACGATAATTATACATGGCCATCCTCTCTATGCCAGGAACAGTATAATGAATCTCATTTCTTACAAACCACAAGCCAGTTCAACATAAGCATGAAAGTAAGGGAACTTTTAATGATGTCGTGTCGTGATTGTGCGCTTAAATCCTTAATGCACTTTACTTAGTTAATTATGACGCTAATGCATACTTGTTCGAATTCTATGCATCCCATACTACATAGGTTCGAGTGCAAGCCTCTTAAACGATCTTCATTTTTAGTAGGGTTCAATCCCCCGCCATGAGTTATTCTACTACTGTAATTCCAATGAGTATCCTAGATGAATCTATGAGTACAAGCATGTATCCTGGCCCCTGGAGTAGAATTTCGCGCCATGTCTTGACTCGTCAAGCATGCATTCTGCGACAATTTCAGCCTCCTCCCTGAACACACTCCTCTTGCAGTCACCAACACATCCCATAAGCGTGACTAGAGTCCGATCATTACTGAGTTGTGCCCGCGCCATGTCTTGACTCATCAAGCATGCATTCTGCGGCTCACACACCCGCACCGTACCCTAGCTCTCATACTCATGTTTTTCTCTCACCTTCATCACCTCCACACTATGTATTTAAGTTATATTAGAATCATGAATAAAATCAAGCTCTAGAGTTAGCCTCTCCATCATCCGGACTCATCATTTCATTTCACTCGACCAACCTGGTCTATTTCTCAATATCATTTCATTTCACTGCCGGGGAGACTTAGCTACTCTTTCGTTCAATTTCAAATTCACAATATCCAATGGAGCATCATCAGCTCATCATTCATCTTAGAGTCTCACAGACTTTCCCATCATGATTTCACATTTCATACATTCATTTGGTTCTCAATTCTCATCTATGATTCAATTACACAGTTCATGTATCCATAAACAGAGTCCATTGACTTTAATCATACAGTTCACAATTACCAACAGCAAATAAGACGATATCAAGTATACCAGAGTTCACTCTGTACAGTCGACTTGGAAGAATACCAGTCGACTTATACAGTCATACAGGGTTATCAGAATGCTCGGGATAGTCGACTGTATACACTACCAGTCGCCTGTCCCGCAACTTTCATTGTTCACAATATTAGTCACACGACAGTCGACTGTTCACACCTCAGTCGTCTGTCTTAGCCATTTCAGCAGCATAATTCTATGTCCAGATCAGTCGACTTGCTACATGCAATCGGTCGACTGGACAGATCCCTTTTCAATAGATTATTTACAGTTCTTACGTGCATTTCATCATGATGTCAATTAACAGTATACATAAGTTCATGTTCCACAGACAAGGTTTCTTATCATTCAGTAACACTACAACATGGATCTTCACATTACTAACATGCTCTTCCCTTGAAGGAAAATAATTAAGACAAGCATTCACAATGCTTATGTTTTATTACAACAATAAAGATGTAAATCCAAGTCATCAAACTGGGTCCACATGATGAAAAATATCTCAATTTATGAAACTACCAAATAATCACAGTCAGATTGAAGGGTCAGTCGACTCAGCACAACATCAGTCGGCTGCTTCGACAACTCTAATTTATTAATCACCATTAGTTCTTTTCATTCATTCACTTTCCCTCCATCATATGTGTCATAGGGAAATTATATAATAGTAATCACACCATCATGTTCATTTATACATACGTTTATCATCACAGTCATGCAAAATAATGTCTCGTACCAGTCGACTGGCTCACATGGCAGTCGACTGCATCGACAGACTAGTTTCCATCATAACAGCATATCAAGCAATTTCTATTGCGTTTAATTCAATTTCGTAGCATGGCATCAATCATGACAATTTATAGTAACATTCCTACAATAGAAGTCCTGAGAAACACCCACCTTTTGTGACGAAAATAACGAAATCCCGCAAAGTCCTTCAACGTAGAGAACACCTTCTTGCTCCTTTGCTCCACGCCGAGCTCCTCAACAATGCTGCTTGCCTCCACAGAAGAGCTCCCACACAACTCACAAATACTCTCTATTACAGTAATAATCTTAGTGTAAAAGAGATGGGAGATGAGAAGGGGTATTTATACTAGAAAATAGATAGAATAGATGGCTAGGATTAATAGGGGAGTTGGTGAATCAAAGGCTGAGATCTGATCGGGAGTTAAGAAACTACCCACACCTCAAGATGTAACCGCCCATGATCCTAGACCATCACTTCCACAAATCCGGCCAAGAGAGTGTCTTGTGCACGTGTACATGAAGTGCACGTGTACACACACAAAACCCCAAAATGCACATCTAATCCGGGAAAATAAAGAGAGAAAAATGCTACATATACAAGTTATGAAAATAAGAGGTCAAGTTTAGGGGTTTAAATACATTTGGGCCAAAATATGTATTTTTTATACAAGAAAATAAACAAGTCACATTTGGGCTTTGAGAAGGATGTTTTATAAGAAAATAATACACTTTATTTATCATGGAGAAAAGTAATAACAATAGGCTATCATAAGAAAATAAATCCCCTTTTATATATATATATTAAGAAAAATAAATCGGGGTACTACAGTTCCTACAGAAGATCAAATACGTTATATTGGTAGAAAGGGATATCCAACATAAAATGTCATGCTAGTGTGCAACTTTGATATGTTATTCACATTTTTTGTTGTTGGTTGGCCTGGTACCACACATGACACGTGCATTCTTTCATCAGTACTTGAAGAAATGAAACATGTGTTTCCTCACCCTCCTTAAGGTACTTAATTTTTTTTTTATATATTTGTCATTAATATATTTTTTTATTTGTATTTTTAATATAAGCTAATAATTAAATATTTTATTTCTTTAGGAAAGTACTATCTAGTTGATGCTGGATATCCAAATACAAAAGGATATCTAGCACCATACAAGTGTGAAAGATATCACATTCCTGATTTCAGAGATGGCATTCAAGCATAAGGTTTACAAGAAGTAATCAACCATGCACATTCTTCATTAAAAAATGTCATTGAAAGAATAGTTGGGGTTTGGAAGAAAATGTGGCATATATTATGTGATATGAAACCATATTCCTTGGTAAACAACAAAAAATTATAGTTGCAACAACATCATTTCATAACTTTAAGATTATGCGGTATTGAAGATGAGGAATTCAAAAGATGTGATCATCTTCGCGGTGGATGACTACGAGGGGGAAAGGAACAATGACGTGGAAATAACTTCATATAATACTAGAAGAGCAATAGACATTGGTTATATGGATACAGTTCGCACTCAAATAGCAATTGCATTGATGGAAAATAGAAATCATTAATATCCCATTTTATGATATTGTTGACACTTTATCAATACTTTGTCATTGAATAACCCATTTTGAATGAAATGATACATTTCATAAAGTATCGTAGCCCTTTAAATTTTTTAATAAAATATTTGTTCAAATATTTCGTTTTTTTATTTATATATTTTCTTGGTTATTTTCAATATTTCATTTATTAGTAAAATAAATATAATTTTGTTATTTGATAACTTATATTTTACTCTTAAATAAAATCAAAAGCTTAAATTGAGCATAAAAGTAGCTTAAAATTAATATCTTATGACTTTTTGATATCTTATGTCAAACAACTTCTAACTTAAAATGTAACGCCCCGAATTTCAATTAAGGATAAATTCGAGATTTCACAGGATCTTTACTTCACTTCGTACAATTTTACAAGGAATTTAAAACTTTGCATTCACAATACATCAGATTTCCTTTACACTTGGTTTTTACACAGCGGAAGACTAAAAGATTACAACAATAAAATACAACTTGTATAACTTTAGCATCATTTGCATCAACTTTAACTTCTAAACAGCAACAGCATATCCACTTTATAACTCCATGAATAGTCCATTACCTGCATGTCAATCTGTGGGCACGTCAGTTACTTACAACTGACGAAATGTTATACACGGCTATCCTCTCTATGCCGGGAATAGAATAACGATCTCATACTTTAACAAATCACAAAAAGATTGAATGAACGTATAAAGTGTCAAAAGTGATTGTTCTAAACATAAGTGTATGTCATGCCTTAATGCCTAATGCACACATTTCTATACTAGGATGACACTAATGCACACTTATTCGGATTCTATGCATCCCATACTACATAGGTCCGAGGGCAAGCGCCTACATTCTTCACAATACAGGGCTCGATCCCTCGCCATGAAAACTACCCGGTAGCAAAACAAAGTTCAGACAATTCCACGAATTTGAATCCCAACCTTGGAGTCCACCGCCGGCTGTTATAACAGATTCCACATCGTGCGAACCGTCCCGTATGTGACCCTCTAGCCCAGTATATATATATATATACATTGGAGACGGTAAACACAAAAATCCATCCGTCCGACTACTCAAGATCTTGGAGTCCACCGCCGACCCGTCCTCATAGTCCCGGATTAAAATATAATAATCCGTTTCCCACAGGGCAACCTCAGTCCACCAACTGGGTCTATAGTCTTGGAGTCCACCGCCGACTATATAGAGCACCCCACTTACGTTTCACTAAGTTTACTACATCTTCACTTATGTGCCTAAATTTTTCTAAGTTCAAGACATGAATAGTTTCCATTCAAGAATTAGTTTTACCTCCTACCGGACTTAATCAACAATATGAGATAGCTCCATGGCCATATCTCCAAAATCATATCTCAAATCTTTTCTTTCAATAACGCCGGTATCGAGGTCTTACCAACTCTAAGTCATAAACTTTCATGTACAAGAAAACATGGTACACATACCCTTTAGTAATCATGTCTTAAACATTGATATTTTCGTCTTTCAAATTATTCACAAATGTGATTCAATGTCCCATCTTAATTTGTATTCATGAAGTCTCATTTTAATACTACTCATGAGTCTTTTATTCACAATCCTTCAAAAGCAATATTCTTCTTCATGAACAATATTTTCGTCCATTTTTAAGTCACTTTAGCAATACATTTCAACCACATCAACATTTCTACACAAAATAAGAGTGTAATTCTTTCAAAAGAATTTGATTCACAACACAATATTTTTCTCTTTTTAAGAAAATAAGTGTCATACTCTTTACTAAATAGATTCTAATCACAACCCAAATTTCTTTCTCAATTTTCCTTATATTTTCTTAATTGTACATGAAAATCTCAAAAAAACTATTTTTAATAATTTCTTCATTATGTTTTATGAACCCTAGAATTTTCCCAAAATGAAACACTTTTGAAAGTCAAACTGACCCACTTTCGAAACTATTTACCAAATTGACCTTCTCACTATCAAAATTGCAGGTCTAGTTTCAACGGAACTTTTGAAAGTTTTTCCCAAACTGACCCACTTTCGAAACTATTTACCAAATTGACCTACCCACTATCAAAATTGCAGGTCTAGTTTCAACGGACCCCCAAATCTCAAATAATGAATGTAGATCGATACATTCAGGTGTAAATTGGTAGAATTTGCATGAATGCAGAGATAAATTTGATGCCAGCCAATCTCGATCACCATTTCTTTATTCACACATGGCAAAAATAATCAATCTTTTCCTTTCTCATTTACCAATTAACAAGTTGTAATTTAATTTACATGATTCACTACTATTTTCACCTCACCCAATAGTATAAATTGTTCTACTTTATTACCTCAAAATTTCCATACATTTAGCATACAATCATTCTAACATGATCATGTTATTAGTCAAAAATTTCTATTATTTACTTAATCATAACAAGAATATTCTCCTTCATAGTATATTATAATAGCATGAAACTTTATCTATATATTTCATCTCAACATCCAACTTATTATACATAAAAAGAACATGAATTTATCTTTCAATTAAGACATCAAAATTCTATTATTCATCAAGCATGCAAGTCTCTACAATTAAGAAGACATAAAATCACTTACTAACATTAAGTGGATTTATTCCTTAACTTAGCAATTTCATGACAACCAATGCATAAATCTACTCTACTTCATCATATCAACATCATATACTCATTTATTTTTACTAGAACACATAATTCTAAAATAAAAAGCATGAGAACACCCACCTTGATTGAAGCTTGAAAACTACAAGAGAATGGTTCCTTCTTGCTCCTAGCTTCACAAGCACCTCCTAGTCCTCTTCTCCTCCTAGCAAAAGCTCCAAGCAAGAGAACACTTCTTTTCTTACTCTCTTTCTTCTTTCCTTTCCCTCTTTTCTCTCTCTTACACTTATTTCTTTTTCTTCTTTCTATAATATTTTTGGTGCCATGAGAAAAAGAAAGTAGGGCTCTATTTATAGGGTTTTGGGAAGGTGTATTTTGCAAAATTTCACCCCTAATAAATTACTTTATTTAATTTCTCTACCCCTTCATATTTTTAACTCCTAAAACTCCCACCCTTTCACATTCTCCAACTCTTCAAAAACTCAACCCCTAAAACTCCCAAACTCTCCAACTCCCCACTTCTACAAAACCTTAACTCCTACCTTCTCCACATCCAAAACCGGCCACTACATGTTCATCACACAGCACACAAGTGTGCTGTGCTTCACCCAAGTGGACCCCCATCAATCAATTTCTATTACACATTTTATAACACATTATTCCAAATACCCCAGCCCATACCACCAGCCCAACAAAGCCATAAGCTTTGCTACACTTAAACCAACGTGGGCTCCCCCATCACAATTCAACTTCTTCACATATAATACTTATACACAAACAGCCCACTTTATGCATTCAACTTTATACACAAATAAACAGCCCACTTATATATTATATATATATAATACACTATATATTATATACTACTATCTTTCTATATATATAATTCACTACATATATTATACTCCATATACCATAATATTAAGTAAAAATTAGTTTAACTAAAATTTATAATGCAAAAATAAATGTGCATACATTTTATAAAATTCATTTCGAGAAAGGATACGCTCAAACGCGTTTGCCGAAAACAAACACGTGTGTCGCACGTGAAAACATGAAAATGCGAAAATCGACTTATTGATGAAAAGTTATTAAATATAATCGAAAACAATATAAGAAAAATATATTTACTAATTTATGCATTTCATGATGAAATCGCAGCACGTAGAAAACACGTGTATTATACGTGCGGAAAATCGAAAAATGCATTTTAATTAAAATAGGGGGAAAATAAATTTTCATTTTATAAAATAGATTTAAACTCATAAAAATAAATAATTTAAACCTATAGAAAACATTGTACGTAGTGGTGGAAACACGTGCATCAAAACACGTAAAAAGCACGTAAATCTCAGGGATTGAAATATTATATTTTAGTTGACTGAAATCAATACGGAAAATGTATAAATAGTATGAATCCAAAATATATAGTGAAACACATTACAAAATATACGTGCGTAACACTCAGGAGCAAAATTGTAATTTCCAATTTTGCGGGGTGTTACATAAAAGTAGCTTTGAAGTTTAAAAAAATAGACTTTTCAAAGTATAGCTTTGAATTTTAATTTCAAATCTCTATTTTCTGCATGCTCTTTCTAAAATAGCTTTAAAGTCAAAAAATATAAAATTGGAGGTTGGTATCATTAATGGCTTATTTATGAGCTTTAAAAATTTTAAAAATAAAGTATTTCTACTTTAACTCTAAGTTTCTTCCTAAGAGCATCTGTAGTCGTTTGCTATATATCGATAATATGGATATTTGGCTAAAAAAACTGCTGCACTCGTTTGCCAAATATCCATATTATCGATAATTTGCTACAGTCGATTGCTATATTTGAGAATGGATATAGCTTTTATCCATATTTGAGCGACGGTACTTCAAGTGTCGTCTCTGGATTTTTTATAATTTTTTTCAATTAAAAAATCCCCTAAATCCCTCGGACTGCACTTCATGTGCCGTCCTTTGATTTTTTAATTTTTTTTTCAATTAAAAAAATCCCACCGCTCCCCCCAAATCCTCGGACGGCACTTGAAGTGCCTCCCCGTCCGGAGGGTTTTGTATTTTTTTATTTTCTTTTGCAATTTTTTAATTTTTTTTGCAATTTCTGAAATGTTTTCGTAATTTTTTTGTAATTACTGAAATGTTTTTGTAATTTCCGAATAATTGGAAAATGACAAAAAAATTTCCACTAAGCTCTTCGACGGCCGTCCGTGCTTTTCGGTTCCATTTTTTTTTTCCTTCTCCGACGGCACTTCATGTGCCGTCCCTCCAATAAATAAATTATTTTTAATTTTCGCGCTCCGACGGCACTTCATGTGCCGTCCCACAAAATTTATTTTTTTTTTTAATTTTTTTTTCTCAGACGGCACTTCATGTGCCGTCGCTTATTATTTTAATATAGATAGCTAACATATAGCTTTAAACGAGTGCAGCAAAACTGCGATTCTTATTTCTATTTATCCATATATGGATATTTTTACATTCAACAACTACAGATGCTCTAAGAGCATCTGTAGTCGCGGGCTAAATACCCAAAATTTGGAAAAATTTAGAAAAAGAGAGCTGCAGTCGTTGTCCAAATATCCAAAATTTGGATATACGAGAATAGTACATTGCCAAATATAGCAGACGATTTGGCAAAATGCAAAATATAGCTAACGGAAATTTTCTTTCGTCCCTGAAAATTGACGAAGGAAAATATCCCGTCGCTTTGATTTTTTTTGAAACGGACGATAAATAATGGGGCGTCGTTTATTATAAAAATAATTTAAAAAAAATTGGGTGTCGGACGATGTATAATCCACCGTCCCAAGCCTTTTTCAATTTTTTATTTTTTTCATTTTTTTATTTTTGTCTTTTAGTGCTAAATTTTTTTTTTTTTTTTTTTTTGAAACTTTGGGACGAGAGATAAATCACTCGTCCGATCATATTTTAGTTTTCAACGACTACAGCGCACAGCCATATTTTCTATTTCTAAAAGTCAAATATTCAAATTTTAGCTTAAAACGACTACCAGATGCTCTAATAGACTTACAAAAAATTAGAATAACTTATATTTCGAAATCGGATGGAGTAATTTTCTTTCCCCGTGAATCCAAATTAATGGTGGTAAATGGTACTATCTCTGAAACCTATACTAACCTACAACTGTCATAATATAATAAAGTTAGGTCACTGTACACTGCTGCTTTCTACTATATGTAGCTAGTCTGCAAAACCATTAATTCACCCTCATGCCAAAACTCAAATCTCAAATTCGAGAGAGGTGATGCAATTCAATAAAAGGCCTGGACTGGTTCAATCAGCGATCCCATCCATTTATGGAACCTGTCCCTATATACACTCCTATTTGCCTCGATTCTTTCTTTACTTTGCCATCTGAAGCTTCCAAGCCATTTTATATCTCTTTCTATCTATTCTAGGACTCCCTAGGGTTTTAGGGGCATCAATTTGTGCAGTCCAATCCATCATAATTTCATGACTGATCTGACTGAAATATATTGAATGGCATGTTTGTCCAAATCCTGTGATATCTTCACTATTTGTCGAAGAACTAGGTTTTAACGGTGTCTACGGCACGTCTTCAAAACAGTGCATCTTCTTTAATCATATAAAATAGTTTTGGAGATCCAGCAAATTAATTGAAATAGCAAATATAGAACAAAAAATATATTATATGATTTTTTGAATTATTTTTAAAGTTTTCAAATTTTTAATTTTTTTAGTTTTTTAGTTTTCTATTTTTTTTTTAATTTTTAGAACTTTTATTTTTTTTATTTTTTTAATAGAAGAGGGAGTGAGAGAGAGGGAGGAAAAAAAAAATTTAAATAAATATAGGAATTGTTTTAGGTGTGGGATTTGAATTTGAAATCTGGGTGAAAAATATGTTTTGTGAGCTTAGATCTGGACCTTTGATTTTTAGGGGATTGAAGAATAGCCACTTGATAGCTTTCTTTGTGTTTTATTATATAGACTAGGTTTGCCCGTTGACACATGCCTACGGTACGTCTTCGGAACAGTACACCTTATTTGATCATTTAAAATAGTTTTGGAGGTCCAGGAAATTAATTGAAGTAGCAAACATATTATATGAGAAATTTTTGGGAGTCCAGCAAAAAACATATTATACGATTTTTTTGATTTATTTTGAATTATTTTAAAAGTTTTTAAATTTTTAAATTTTTTAGTTTTTAAGTTTTTTATTTAAAAAAAATTTTAAAATTTTTATTTTCTTAATTTTTTGAATAGAAAAGGGAGAGAGAGAAAAAAAAATAATTAAATAAATATAGGAGTTGTTTTCGGTGGGGGGTTTCAATTTGAGTTTTGGGGGGAAACTTTTAGGGGAAAAATATGTTTTGTGAGATTAGATCTGGACCTTTGATTTTTTGGGAATTGATGGAGAGCCACTTGATAGCTTTCTTTGTGTTTTATTATATATACTAGGTATGCTCGTGGCATGTGCCTACATCACGTATTCGTAACTGCATATAAATTTATTTGGAATTATTTGGTTGGGTGAACTGCATATAAATTTATGCATTATACTTGCTAAGATCAAAAGTCATTCAATATACCTCTTTAACAATTATTCGTTAAAATGTTTTACAGGAGTGTATTGGATTGGAATTTGAAAAGAATTTAAAAGAATTGAGAATCCCAGTATTTAAGGGATTTATGGGGAATTCACCTAAAACTTTGACTGTGATTTATAAGGATTTTAAAATAGTTTGATGGAATTCTTATTATGAATTTGATGAAATTCGAAGGAATTCGATGACAATTGAACTTTCATAGACTTTATAATTAGTTCATTTCCTACACAAGATTGTCATTCTCATAAGAGTAGTACGAATAAACATCAAGGCACCTCGCAAGTCATTGACATAAATCATCACATGGATAACCTATTAACTGTTGAAAACCAAATATGTTCATTATCAACTGAAATCATAAATGTATCAAAAGAAAAATCAAATCTAGTAATGTAAAAGCATATATAGTCACCTAGTAAGATTTGAATTGATGTTCGGTAATCTCTTTGCTTATCTTTGACTCCCATCAGCCATTGCATTTGTCCACATATCTGATGCTATACTAGCTCTCCACTGATTCGCTTCCTCTTGTTGTTGCTCTTGGGTGTGAAACACGTGGTCATAATCATTTTCTTCATTTTCTGGCAGTGAAGGCTCATCTTCTTCTTCAACAGGAAACTCATCAGAACGACACTCCTTACGAAGAAAATTGTGCAAACCTGCCCAAGCTAAGACTAATTCTGCTTGTGTCTTATACGGAAATGGTGGTGGAGACTTAAAAATTGTGAACCTCGATTTGAATATACCAAATATCTTCTCAATTGTATTTCTCAATGAAACATGGCGAAGATTGAACAACTCATTTGCAGTTTCAGGATGACGACCTTGACCATTAAAATCTTGGAGATGATATCGCACACCTCGATAGGGAGCTAAAAACTGGCGACGATTTGCAAATCCACAATCCATTAGAAAATATTTGCCTAAATGGTCAGAAGATGCATATATTACTACTTACATATAACGCAGGACTATGAAAAGATAAAAAACAAACGACATACCTTCTGACACTGTAAGTCTATGGTCCGGCCTTGTCAAAGCATCTGTTAGTACTTTTGAATCATGAGTTGAACCTTCCCATCCACTAAGAACATATCTGAATTGCATATCAAAGTCACAAGCAACTAATACATTTTGAGATATTTTTCCAATGACGATCACGAAAGCTACTTGTCGTTGAAACGGCGGTATCTTGTCGTTGTTCTTTGTTTCTATCACTATTGCTGCTTCAATGACTTACTACAATTTTTTTTATTTATACGCAAAAATATCAACGAAAGATACCGCCGCCGGTAAGCCTACAAGAGTTAAACAATTGTTTTTGTTCTAATACCACTTTCTATATATTATAGGTAATTTACTCCGTGAGGCCAACTACGACCAGATAGCACCTAAATTCATTCTTGATCACAACAAGGAACCTAATACATTCAAATTATGTCATAACAGCAACAATCAACATCACTAAACAACTCAGCTTCTCTCATCATCATTGAAGAATATAAATTTAAATGTGTTAGGAGTTGAACAAGACTCACCTTATTTATATCTGTCTACCTTAACGTATACACTGATTATAACACAATCCATGTATGACATTTGCATTTTCAAACACGACACTGTTCAAATTATAATAAACAACAAGCTATATTACATGCAATTATAAAAATCTTTAACTAGATTTCTCATCTATTTCCGAACTAATAAACCCAAGTAATTGACTAGTATTAACTTGCCTGTGTGCCACACACATTGGGCTTGCAATCTTATCAAAGGTCATTTCTTCCTGCCAATATTGAAGTGATGCAAAGAGAGATAACTACATGGCCGAAAAACTCATTGTTCTCTTTCGTCAATGGTGATTGTATGTGACCTTCCTTGAACTCATCCTCGCATGTACTAGATGAATCAACTGCAGAACTGATCCAAATATTCGCATCATCATACGATCCATCCTTAATTGCACCAACCAAATCCTTCAAGCTCGAAATCGTGTCAGAGTAGGGGGGGGATTTCAGCGAGGGGGGGGGGTCGCAGATTTCGGCAAGGATGGTTTGGGGGATATCGGCGACGAGATGTTGAAGAAGAAGAGGATGGTTTTGAGAAGAGGATGGCAGGGATGTGAGAATTGCAAAGGCTTGAAAGTTTCTACGGAGAAGGTGAGAATTGCAAAGGCTTTTGGTATTTATACTTCAAACCCTAAATTCCATCTAAATCCTCCAAATTCTCAATTCTACGAAAATCAATAACTTTTTGAATACACCGAGAATTGAATGGGGTCATTTAAAATCTCAATTGAATACACCGAGAATTGAATAGAATCACTTAAAGTCTCAATCGAATACACTGTGACTTTTATAAACTCCTTTAAAATCCTAATTGAATACACTAGGATTTTCACATTCTTTTAAATTCTTTTCAAATTCCAATCCAATATACCCCTGTTAGTTTTTAGGAATTTATGCCAATATGCAACAACAACAACAACAAAATAAGATTAGTGTCTTGTTTTTGTCCTTTCATATGGTGAGTCTTTGAGTGTATATTTTATTCTTCCTAGGATCCACAAACCATATGTAAGAAATGTTCAACTATAAATCTACTATACAGCTCATTCGCCGTAGACACCGACATAACACAACGCACTGACACCGAATTGGATGAGTTATAGTCACCTGTTGCAGAGGATGGTCCTTGGAAAGGAAGCTCCCAATGGTCTTCCCATACACCTCGCAAGTCGAGAAATGTATCAGCCTCTTCCCATTCTCCGAACAATACTTAACCTGCACACCATCATAATTTACACCAATCAAACCCTAATAAATCCCAGATCTGCACCAACAAACAAATATGCCGAGATCTTAAAGAAATTCTCACCACCGGCAGTGCATCGATAAAGTTACTGTAGATAGTGTCAGGCGAGCGCGTGTTGTAATCCGCCGGCGTGCAAATCGCCGCCAAGTTGATCGTTTAAAATCAAAACACGCGATCTACATCAAGAACTACCCAAAGTAAATAAAATCAAGAAAATCAAGAAGTGTACGGACCAGATCGGACATTTTGATGAGGGATTCGAGGCGGGAGTCGTGCTTGATGTTGAGGCGGTGGAAGTGGATGCGGCCAGACCAGGGGTGGGCCCCACCTGAGGAGTTGGACTCGTCGTCGAGGAGGTGGCGGATCTTGTCGTTGTAGACATCGAGGGTGAGGACGGTGTGGTCGGTGTCGGACATGAGCTTCTCACAGAGGTAGGACCCGATGAAGCCGCCATCGCCTTTATCAGCTTCCTATCCAGATCCACTCGCGACATAGTTAGATCTATTTCTGGATCTCGACACTCACCGAAAACAAAAATGAATCAAGAATTAATGGCGATGGGTTTGAAAGAAAGGGATTGATTTGAGGAAGATGGGATGAATCTTGGAAGTGGGAAAGAGAAATTTTTAGAGGAGAGTAAGGTAAGGCTTATGAAGTATGTTGGTTGGAGAGTCAGCATATGACAGAGAGAGATAGAGAAGCGGTAAGAGAAGGGGGGTGGTTTCTGAGAAAGAGAGAGAGAGAGAGAAAGAGAGAGAAATTGGTTTGGAGTTTGAAATTTTTAGGTTTGAAATATGTTTTGTGTTGTTAGATCTGATCCATTGATTTTGGGAGAGATTGAATGTGAGCCACTTGATAGCTTTCTTTGTAACTTATTTATATATATATATATATATATATAGAGAGAGAGAGAGAGAGAGAGAAATAATTAAATAAATAAAGGAGTTGTTTTGGGATTTGAATTTGAGTTTTGGGGTAAACTTTTGAGAGGAAAATGTGTTTTGTAATGTTAGATCTGGGCCTTTGATTTTGGGGGATTGAAGAAGAGCCACTTGATAGTTTTTTTTGTGTTTTATTACTAGGTTTGCCCGTTGACACGTGCCTACGGCACGTCTTCGGAACAGTGCACCTTGTTTGATCATTTGAAATAGTTTTGGAGGTCTAGCAAATTAATTGAAGTAGCAAACATATTATATGAGAAACTTTTGGGAGTCCAGCAAAAAACATATTATATGATTTTTTTGATTTTTTTTTTAAATTATTTTTAATGTTTTTAAAATTTTAAATTTTTTAGTTTTTAAGTTTTTTATTTTAAAAAAAAATCAAATTTTTATTTTCTTAATTTTTTGAATAGAAGAGGGAGAGAGAGAGAAAAAAATAATTAAATAAATATAGGAGTTATTTTGGGTGGGGGGTTTCAATTTGAGTTTTGGGATAAACTTTTGGGAGAAAAAATATGTTTTGTGAGACTAGATCTGAGACTTTAATTTTTTGAGAATTGAAGAAGAGCCACTTGATAGCTTTGTTTGTGTTTTATTATATAGATATGGAGTGAGTTAAAGCTATTTTACTAATCATTGTTTTTTGTTTGTTTTGTTTGGCTTTCAAAATAGGAGTTGGGAAGAACATGAGATGTTTGATTCCTCGACTCTTGGGGTCTAATGATACCTCTCTTACTATAGTTGTTCTCAGAATCTTGCACAGAATATTGCAAGACTTATTTTACTGTAGCTAAAATCTTGAGAACAATGTAACTCGACACCTTGCAAGATTTTAGCGACATTGTTCTCAACAATTCCAGTTAAAACACCTCAAAATTATTCACTTGCAGTAGATTTTGACTACACGGTATTGAATGTATCGTATTGCAAATTTGTAACAATACTCAAAAAAAAAAAACATTACCTAAGAGGGTAATTTACTTATCCTTTGCCAAGGCCGAATGAAGAACATAGTATAATTGTGTTTGGAAAAAAAACATTACCTAAGAGGGTAATTTACTTATCCTTTGCCAATGCCGAATGTAGAACATAGTATAATTGTGTTGCCAAAGGTCGTCTGGCCTAGATTTAGCTAGCTGACTCCACGAAGTAGCCAACTCAATTCAACGGTCCAGGATGACGGCAATGTTTTTTCTCAAAGGGATAGGATTAGATCTTGAGAGACCCATTTCTGTCCCGTCGCTACACGAGCCATGTTTCATTAGTGCTTCATTAGAGTAGCGTGCATATGACCTGGGCTTGGCAACGCCTCCTATGGATCCTGACATGACTCGACAGTCCCCAATTTCTCAGGTGGGGAAGTTGTACATTACAACTTGATGCGGTTTGTTTTTGGTGTGTGGGGGCAACAAGTGTGAGTTCTCTCAATTTGTATGGTGGAAGTCCCTACGCAGTACTGGCGTCGATCTGACCCCGAGTAGCGGGAGCGGCTCGGAAGCAGGAGCGCAGAGGAGCTCGGAAGAAAGGACGGATGCTCGACTCGGATCCAGGAGCTCGGCTCGGCTGGATCTTCTGTACCTGCACAAGGCCTGAAAACACCGGGAGAAGTCCCGGCGACAGGCCCTCCGACAATCTAATCAGTCACTGGAAAAGAGACTGGACAGCTAGGGTACAGGTGGGGAGAGATTGATTATTTTTCAACGTGAGGAGGTGGTGGAGTATTTATAGGCAGGGGTAACGGGTCTGGAGTCCTGGCGGGCCGGGTCGGAACCGTTTGCCCATGGGCCTGAGCTGACTGAGGCCTATTAGACTGTAGCTGGCCTGATGATCACAGGGGGAGATCTAGAGGAGATCAGAGGGCTCTGGCTGATGCTGCATAATTTATCCCATATCACAAGCCCCCCACTCCTGCGGGACTGTGTCTGGCTGGTCGTGGAGAAGTAGTTCAGTCTTATGACGGAGAGTGGGAAGAGAGTTTCTGTAACTAGGGTCGGTTGGAGTCGGCGCCGAGCTTATTCTAGGGCCCCCCATGACCAAGCACGAGGGTATCGGAGGCCGAGCATGGGGGTCTGTCGTCGGGCAGGTCATGGCGATTCCCTTTCGAACAAGATGGACAAAGTCCGGCTGGGCCGTCGAGGCTCGAGGGGGTCAGAGGGGCGAGTGGGGCCAAGTGACTTGGCCTGTTGAAGCTATCCTTGTGCTCGAGATGTAGGTCGACCGTCGAGGCTTCAGGGAGTCAGAAGGACGAGCGAGGCCAAGTGACTTGGCCTGTTGAAGCTACCCCTGTGCTCGAGATGTAGGTCGACCGTCGAGGCTGTAGGGGGTCGGAAGGACGAGCGAGGCTAAGTGACTTGGCATGTTGAAGCTACCCCTGTGCTGGAGATGTAGGTCGACCGTCGAGGCTGTAGGGGGTCGGAAGGACGAGCGAGGCCAAGTGACTTGGCCTGTTGAAGCTACCCCTGTGCTCGAGATGTAGGTCGACCGTCGAGACAGTAGGAGGTCCGAAGGACGAGCGAGGCCAAGTGACTTGGCCTGTTGAAGCTACCCCTGTGCTCGAGATGTACGTCGACCGTCGAGGCTGTAGGGAGTCGGAAGGACGAGCGAGGCCAAATGGCGTGGCCTGTTGAAGCTATCCACGTGCTTGAGATGTAGGTCTACCATCGAGGCTGTACGGGGGTCGAACGGATGAGCGAGGCCAAGTGACTTGGCCTGTTGAAGCTATCCCTGTGCTCCAGATGTAGGTCGACCGTCGAGGCTGTAGGGGGTCGAAGGACGAGCGAGGCCAAGTGACTTGGCCTGTTGAAGCTACCCCTGTGCTCGAGATGTAGGTCGATCTCGAGGCTGTAGGGAGTCGGAAGGACGAGCAAGGCCAAGTGACTTGGCCTCTTGAAGCTACCCCTGTGCTCGAGATGTAGGTCGACCATCGAGGCTTCAGGGGGTCGGAAGGACGAGCGAGGCCAAGTGACTTGGCCTATTCAAGCTACCCCCGTGCTCGAGATGTAGGTCGACCGTCGAGGCCTTAGGGGGTCGGAACGACGAGCGAGGCCAAGTGACTTGGCTTGTTGAAGCTACCCCTATGCTCAAGATGTATATCAACCATCGAGGCTGTAGGGGATCGGATGGACGAGCGAGGCCAAGTGACTTGGCCTATTGAAGATAACCCTGTGCTCGAGATGTAGGTTGACCGTCGAGGCTGTACGGGGGTCGGAAGGACGAGCGAGGCCAAGTGACTTGGCCTATTGAAGCTATCCCTGTGCTCGAGATGTAGGTTGACCATCGAGGCTGTAGGGGGTTGGAAGGACGAGCAAGGCCAAGTGACTTGGCCTGTTGAAGCTACCCCTGTGCTCGAGATGTAGGTCGATCGTCGAGGCTGTAGGGGGTCGGAAGGATGAGCGAGGCCAAGTGACTTGGCCTGTTGAAGCTACCCCTGTGCTCGAGATGTAGGTCGACCATCGAGGCAGTAGGGGGTCAGAATGACGAGCGAGGCCAAGTGACTTGGCTTGTTGAAGCTATCCCTGTACTCGAGATGTACGTCGACCGTTGAGGCTGTAGGGGGTCGGAAGGACGAGCGAAGCCAAGTGGCGTGGCCTGTTGAAGTTATCCCCGTGCTCGAGATGTACGTCGACCGTCGAGGCTATAGGGGGTCGGACAGACGAGCGAGGCCAAGTGACTTGGCCTGTTGAAGCTATCCCTGTGCTCGAGATGTAGGTCGACCGTCGAGGCTGTAGGGGGTCGGAAGGACGAGCAAGGCCAAGTGACTTGGCCTGTTGAAGCTACCCCTGTGCTCGAGATGTAGGTCGACTGTCGAGGCTGTAGGGGGTTGGAAGGACGAGCGAGGCCAAGTGACTTGGCCTATTGAAGTTATCCCTGTGCTCGAGATGTAGGCCGACCATCGAGGCTTCAGGGGGTCAGAAGGATGAGCAGCCAAGTGACTTGGCCTGTTGAAGCTATTCTCGTGCTCAAGATGTAGGTCGACCGTCGAGGTCTTAGGGGGTCGAAAGGACGAGCGAGGCCAAGTGACTTGGCCTGTTGAAGCTACCCTTGTGCTCGAGATGTAGGTCGACAGTCGAGGCTGTAGGGGGTCGGAAGGACGAGCGACTCGGAGATTCCAATGGTCGTTATGTGAACTATTTTTCGCGAGAATCGAGGAGTTACAGTAACTGTTTTCGCAAGAATTGAGGCAGTTACTGTAATTGATTCTCACGAAAATTGAGGAGTATAACTCCTCTATATATACTCGTCCCTGTCCATCCTTTCTTACTTCTCACTTTCACTCTCTCACTAGAACTCAGAGCTTCTCCCTCTAGGGCTTTTTGTCACCGTCAACTAGTTTTCCGGCCACTTTTCCGATCAAGTCACAGGTTAGTTTTCTTAGTAATGTCTAGGGCTCAGTCTGGTTCCTTTGCCTCTACCTCCGATAGCTGCGATCACACAGAGCTATTGGATTCGACCACCTTCTCGGATGCCCCGGAAGCTTCGACTTCGTGGGATACGGCGGACAAGGTGTTAGTCGTGGAGCTCCTGTGGGCTCGCAAACCCTTTGTTGTGGAGAGTAGTAGTTCGGAAGAGGAGGGTACCGAGGACGAGGATGAAGAGGAGGGTGACAGAGGGGAGGACGAAGAGTGAGGCTGAGGGTGGACAGGCCGGGGGGAGGGACTCCCCCCAGAGGGCCTTCGCCCTCGAGCCGTTGGTGACCCCATCACCTGAGAAGGCCCGTATGGTTTGGAAGAAGACGATGAGGGTGACTCTACCAAGCAGCCCTGATAGGACGATTACACCTCGGAACTTAGGGGTCCCTTTTTGCCACAGCCTCGGTCGATCAGGAACTATCCAGATGACGTCGGGGATATGATTCTCTATGGGGTGTAGCCCTCGTCGCCGAGCCGGGTGAAGATCAAGATGGACAGTACCCCCACGATTTTGAAGGGGAGGATCTCTCGGTCATCCACGCGAGCTACTTCATCGGCAAGGAGTACAAGCAGATGGTCCCGAGTGCTGGTCTTCAGCCGACCGACCCATTGGCTTCGTGATACTGTATCTTTCCCCGTAGATGCATTCTCCTCGGGGCTGAGGCTGCCCATCCACCCCTTCATCCGGGAGGTTCTCAACTGGTTTCCGCTGTATCCGATGCAGTTTGGGTCGAACTCCTGGAAGCAGATGGTCAGCTTCGTATAGTTGTGTACGGAGAGGACGGTTCCGCTGAGGTTGAGTATCTTCCGAGCCATGCTGGGGGTCAGCTCGTCCAGCGAGTTCGAGGGGATCTACTACGTATCGCCTCGGAGTGGGTGCAAGGTCGTGCATGGACACCCTGACTCAATAAAGGAGTTGAAGAGAAAATATTTTGTCGTCCGGAACGAGGAGCAGTGGGATATTCCGACGAGATGGAATTTTTATAAGCCGAACTTCAAGGGGTCGAAGAAGGGCGATCTCTCGGCCGAGGAATATGCTTTTGTGGAGCGCCTCCGGAAGAACCACAGTATAAGTTGGCCAAAAGTGACGGAGAGTCACATGATCCGAGCTGGACTGAGCCTCGCCCCGCTCCGTCCCGTAAGTTTTTGTTCATTTTTATCTCCGTACTTCTCTTTTGTGCTCATCGTTTGTAAATGGGTTTTTTTGAAGAGATGGACCCTGAGGCGATCAAGGCGAGGAGGATTGCGATAAAGAAGGAGAAGGCGGAGCAGTCCGAAAAGGGGAAGCAAGCGGCGGCTCCCTCCCGAACAGCCTCCGAGGCTTTGTTCGTAGGGATGGCGAACGAGTCGTGTGGGCCCGGCCGGGCCCAACCCGTACGGGTTGGCACGAATGCTTAGCCGGGCCGGGCCGGGTTGCAATCTTATACGGGCCGGTCCGGGCCGGGGCTAAATATTTGTTTGGGTGGCCCGCCCAACCCGTGAACCCTTTAGGGTTCAATCGGGTTGGGCCGGGTCGACCCGCGGGTTGGCCCGTTTAATATTTTTTTTTCTTTTTTTTGGTAGCTTAAATTAAAATAATAATAATAATAATTTTACAAATGATGTATATAAACAACCATATCTTTGTTTGATGAATACTACAATTCTTCAAAAATTATAATACTAAGTAAGTAATAATACCAATAAGTAATATACTACAATTCTTCAAATATCCCCAAATGATGTTTAATTATAATACTAAGTAAGTAATAATACTAATAAACAATAAAAATCGTAATAATAATAATAAGATTGAAAGAGTGAAATTGACAACAAATTTTGAAATATTATTCATATGAATTTAAGTTATACAATTTTAACCATTTATAACGAAATGAAGAATTCAATTCACAAATAAGTTTTATACAATAACATATTTCTTATATACAATTTTAATTGAGTACAAGTTTTCTAATTTGACATAACAAGCAAAGCTATTGTTGTTGTTGTTGTTGTTGTTCTTCGGGCGAGTTGCTCCCACCTGTGGAACTTGATAGTGCTTTCCCTTGCGTTCTATCTTCAGCCTTCAGCCAGTCTTCTGTGCAAACGAGCATCTCTAACGCCTTGGGCTTCAACCAATTCCTCTAATCAGATAGAACCCTGCCACTTGTAGAAAATGCACTCTCAGAAGCAACTGTAGAGACAGGAGGAGTTAGCAAATCTTTAGCCATAATTGAAAGAATACTAAAAGTGTGTTCATGTTCTTTCCACCATTGTAAAATATCTAGTGGAGAAAGAGTAGGCTCAGTATCCTGTTGGTTATACCAATTTAATTCATTTGGTTGATTAGTCCTAGGTTTTTTAGATTGAATTTGTTCAAGTAAACTAAATGTTCTATCACCAATTCTACTTTTACCTTTACCTTTAGAACTACCAGAAGAAGAACTAACTACAGAAGTTGTACTACTAGAAGCAAAACGTCTATCATAATAATCATACAAGTTATTTAACGTAGATTCAAACTGAACTAAAAAAGTAGCGCAATCAATTGTTAATTCTACATTGTCCTCTAAATATCCAAAAAACATTTGTATCAAATTCTTCGTACCTTCTAATTTGATACGGGGAATCATAACAGTAGCAACACAAATCAACATAGGAGGAGGAAAATAATACTTCAAAATTTTTTAAAATGCAGGTATTACAATGTCACTAATATAGGGATCATTTAACATTTCGTTAAATATTTGCATCATGCTAACTAATTTAATAAAAAAGCTACTAGAAGTAGATTCATATGTTTTTGAAAATTTTAAAGTTGCGGTTTTAAAAGGTTCTAAAAATTTCAACAAAGATTCGGCAAAAAACCAATCGAGGGGAGTCATTTCAAAATTGTGCATATTTTTTGCGATACAAAAATCATTTAAAACTGCTTTATAATCGGTGACAACATTTAGTAAATCAAAAGTAGAATTCCATCGGCGTCTAACATCCTTTGGAAATTTTCTAAAAGGAACATTTCTAACCCTACACCAAGCTTTCCATTCTTGTAAAATGCTTGGACTTAATGCAATGAAATGTACACAATTTCTAATTTTATGTATATATGGATCAGCTATTTTTAATGCATCTTGAACACATAAATTTATAATATGACATGCACATCTAACATGAAAAATATTGTCAGATGGAGGGTTTAATACAGATTTTAAAGTAGTAATTGCTACATTGTTGTTAGATGCATTATCAAAACTAATAGCCATAATTTTATCGCGAATATGAAAAACATCACAAATTTCTATAATACGGTTTGCTATTTCAGTGCCACTATGGGGATACGGCAACGCCTCAAGTGATATGATTCTTTTTTGAAGAATCCAATCATTGTCGATCCAATGACAGGTTATTCCCATCGTTGGAATATTTTTGACACCCGTCCAACAATCCGAAGTTAAACTAACCCTACAAGTTAAACTCCATAAAATTGCAATCAACGCGTCCTTCATTTCAACATACATTTTAAAACAATCCGATTTGCAAGTATTTCTCGGAATTCTTTTAAAATGAGGGTTTAAGGCCGTTTGATTAAAATTTTCCAAGCTCCTACTATCGGGATAGGAAAATGGCAACTCTTCCTTAATGACTAATCGGGCCATTTCCCGACGAACAAGTTCGGGATCATCAGGGTGGCTATCTACTTGACAGTCCTAGGGTTGATTTTTTGTTGGCCTTGTATTTGATCAAGAAGTTCTTTATGATTATGTTGTATGTGCCTACTAATTGTACCGGTGCCGTCACCCCTCTTGAATTTGTATGTTTTACTACATATTTTACACACTTTCAAACCTATACTCGGAGTATGTTCGTCCGGGAAATAATCATAAAACTTATGCCAATCGCTAGTTTCTCCTCTACTTTTCTACTACTACGGGGTTGTGTGGTTTTGGGTTGTTGTTGTTGTTGTTGTTGTTCTAATTGAATGTCACCTACAACATCCATGTCGTGTGCACCCCATTGTTCCATAGTAGGATCAATGTAATCTTGGGCGGGCTCACTAGTTGGGACAATTGGTGGCCTACGTGAAGAGGAGGAATCTTGTCCGCTACGACTGCTACCGCGTGATCTAGACATAATGTAGTAATGTGTTAAAGCAAAGTATGTAAAAAAAAATATACAATGTAGGAGCGGTGAATTATACAAAAAAAAATCTAAAAAACAAGAGGGTTGAGATAGAGAAGTTCAAAAAAACGAACAATAATTTTAACTACAACGCAAAAAAAAAAAATAACGAGAGAGATAGAGATATTTTGATACCGTTCACCGTGGAATACGCGTATGTAAAAAAAACCGTTAAAATAAGAATAGAATAGAAAAGATGGAGGAGCGCTTTGCCGATTCCGCAATTGAAGAGTTGAGAAGAGGTTGAAGTAGATTTGACGAGGGTTGAAGAGAGTTGAAGACGTTGAATTTTGTTTCCGATACGACCAAAATTTGATCGTGTATATGCCTCCTTGTACACTTATTTGATGAATACTACAATTGTTCAAAAATTCTTTACAAATGATGTATAATAGTAGAGAGAGTAAGAGAGTGAGGTGTGATTTTTTATGAGATTTTGGGGAGATATTTATAGGCTAAATAAGTGGGGAAAAAAATAAAAAAAAATAACCAAACGGCTCTTTGAGCCGTTGTAAACGGCTCTGTCCCGAACGGCCAGATTTTTGACCGTTCGACCCGCGGATCAACGGTCGACCCGTCACGGGTCGAACGAGTCGAAACCCGCAAGTCGACCCGCGGGTTGGCGGATCAAATTCAGGGGTTGGGCCGGGTTTCGCGAATTCGATTCGCGAAAATTGCGACCCGGGTCGACCCGGTACTGTTCACCGGGTTCGACCCAAACCCGCGAAGCATTTTAACGGGCCAGGTTGGTGGGCCGGGTCGCGGGTGGGTCACCGGTTGACCCGGCCCAGTTGCCATCCCTATTTGTTCGAGCTGAAGTCGAAGAAGCAGAAGACGAGTCAGTCGAGGGAGGTCGCCCTCGCACCGAGAAAGGAGGCTTCGAAGGCGGCTGAGGTCTCGCAGAGTCGCCTCCCTCATCTTCGTGCCAATGCCAAAGCCATGGTCGGGGAGGAGGGACTGCGGTTGTGGGCCCCGGACTGGGCCATCTGCCAGGGGGACTCCCTAACCGAGGGCCTCGTCTCCGTGGAGTTCGTGGACAAGATGGCCACACCCCGGGATCGGCAGAGTATGGGGGCCAACACCTCTGAGTCAGCCTACATGAGGTGGGCTTAGGCCAGCGTGCAGGTAATTTCCGAGGCCTTCGGTCTTATTTTTCTTGTATTGGTTTCTCATATCTTTATTTTCATCCAAGTGCTTTAGCCTCAGTTGTAGGCCTGTATGTCCTGGAACCAGGTGAGGTGGCTGCACGAGATGGAGCTGAAGTACGAGCGAAGCCAGACCAACCGCTACAAACGAGAGATGGTGGATCTGAAGACCTCCCTGGAAGCCTCGATGAAACGGGAGCCAGCTCTGAAAGCTGACCTAGCCTCGATGGCCGATGAGGGAGGCGGCGCTGAAGAAGGCATTCGAGGCCGAGAAGGGAGCGCTGATCTTGAAGGCCCAGGACATGGTCATCGGGGCGCAGAATGAAGTATAAGCCAAGGCGATGGACCATGTGAGGCACTTCTACCCGAACTTGGATCTGTCGTACTTCGACTACGACATGGAGATCGAGGGGCCGCCGAAGACCCCCGAGGGCGACGTGCAGGGCGAAGGGGATGGCAAAGTCGGAGGAGCGAGTGCCGACACGGTAGTCGACCCCGTGGCTGTCACCAGGAGCCGAGGGAGAGGTGGGCTTATAGTCGTAGCTGTTTTTCTTTTCTTTTTGTCTTTTTGAATGTACTTCGCCGACCGTGAACTGGCCACCGCAATATTTTGTACAAGCATTTGAGAATTTATAACAAAGAATTTTTGGTGGGCCAACTGTTTTAATCTTCACTTTTGTCTCGCTTTTGGGTCGGCTGTTGGAGTTGGTCCGAACCTTCTATACTTGTGTAATTTTTTATTTATTTTGCTCCCATCAGATGTTGGCTATTCTTGTTGAGGTTGATCCTCACCGGGCCAAGGTGACACCGCTTCGGTCAAGGTATTGGAGTCTACTCTCGATCGGTATCGGAGGGAAGCTCGCGATCACGACGCCGCTTTTCACTATTTCCGGAACAAGTCGAAGGAGCTGAGCGTGGAGTCGGCTCAGTTGAAGAAGGTGATAGCCGACCGAGGCCTCAGGGGTATGAGCCTCGGATTTTCCATGTTGAGTGCTTCAGTGCAGAGACCTATATCGGAGTCGTTCCTCCGCGAAGTCATTATGGAGAAGGAGATCGAGATTCAGCATTACAAAACGTTGTTGGGGAGGTCAGGTCCCTTTGGCGATCGGGGCTTCTTCTAGGCGCGAACCGTCCCTGATTCTGCGGTTGGAGTATGTGAGGCCGGGGGATGCTCAGAGTTCCGTGGCCGGTGTGTCCTCGGTGGCCGATCCCAGGGGCTCGGCAAGGCAAGATGCGGAACATAGTCGCTTGGCGAGGGTCGAGTTGACCCGTCCGAGCCTGGAGGGGAGGTGAGGATAGTTTAGGACGAGACTTTTATTGTAATAAAGAATAAACCTTTCTGTATTGTGCCCCCCCCCCTCCCCCAGGGCGACATAATAATGAATAAACTTTTCGACCCTCCTTAACTTGTTGATAAATCGTTGAAGATTAGGTTTTAGGGCGTCTGTTTGGCATCGGGGTCGAGCAGCAAGTTAGAGGATTGTAGTGGATTTGGCCGATCGTGGGGATTGGCCATTCTGACAGAGGCGGTGGTCGCCTCTGAGTTTGGGACGGTGAGGATCAGTAGTATGTGGCGACATTTCGCCTTCCAATGTCATTAATGGGGCGATGTTCAGCCTTACCACGTTATTCAATGCGGGAC
Organism: Hemerocallis citrina; assembly: GCA_017893485.1. NCBI lineage: Eukaryota > Viridiplantae > Streptophyta > Magnoliopsida > Asparagales > Asphodelaceae > Hemerocallis > Hemerocallis citrina. Next base: position 46,997,390 of record CM030368.1, read on the forward strand.
GCTTTGACTTCCGATGTCATTAAGTGGATGCTCAGGGGGGCTATAAAACCCCCACCCCCTCATTAGAAATTCATTAGAGAAAATTTTTTGGGTGCTTGCCGTAGGCGAGGGCCCTATCTCGGAATTTTTTGGCCGCAAGTCCCGGATCGGTGGCTCCCCTGCCATACTCTAGCATTTTTTGGTAGATCAAGGTCCTAGACCTCGGGGATCTGCCCAAACTTGCTAGAGTGTGGGAGGTGTGCCGACCAAAGATCTGGGAGCTGGGGGGGTGCTTTTTTGGCGAGGGTCCAGGGTCGGTTGCTCCCCTCTCGCACTCGAGCATTTTTGGGTAGATCAAGGTCCTAGACCTTGGGGATCTGCCCAAACTTGCTAGAGTGTGGGAGGTGTGCTGACCAAAATATTTTGGGCGAGGGTCCAAGGTCGATGGCTCCTCTTCTGCCCTCGAACAATTCAGGGTTTCGGCTCTAAGGGTCGTGAACCCTGGGTTGTTCGCGGGTGAGAGGTGGGTCGACCAAAGATCCGGGGCCTGCAGCATTTGCCTAAGTGTGAGCACCCAAAAACTTTAATAAAAAAAATTTGACTAGGGTGGTTAGCTAAAGTCCTGATCGGTTGTCGGGGTTCGGGGGTCGGAGGAGAGCGCCGAACCCCCATCGCTTAAGAAAGCCCACCCTTGTGCTCGAGATTGCCATACGGCGTCGAGGCTTGGGGGTCAGCAAAGAGCGTCAGGGCTCTATTGCCTTAGCTTGAGAAAGCCACCCTTTTGCTCGAGATTGCCATACGGTATCGAGGCTTGGGGGTCGGCGGAGAGCGACGTGCTCTATTGTCATAGCTTGAGGAAGCTAACCTTGTGCCCGAGATCGCCATACGGCGTCGAGGCTTGGGGGTCGGCGGAGAGCACCGGGCTCTATTGCCTTAGCTTGAGAAAGCTACCCTTGTGCTCGAGATCGCCATATAGCGTTGAGGCTTGGGGGTCGGCGGAGAGCGCTGGACCCCATTGCCTTAGCTTGAGAAAGCTACCCTTGTGCTCAAAATCGCCATATGGCGTTCAGGCTTGGGGCTCGGCAGAGAGCGCTGGGCCCCATTGCCTTAGCTTGAGAAAGCTACCCTTGTGCTCGAGATCGTCATATGGCATCGAGGCTTGGGGGAAGCGGAGAGCGCTGGGCTCTATTGCCTTGTCTTGAGAAAGCTACTCTTGTGCTCGAGATCGCCATACAGCATCGAGGCTTCGGGGTCGGCGGAGAGCGCCGGGCCACATTGTCTTAGCTTGAGAAAGCTACCCTTGTGCTCGAGATCGCCATACGGCGTCGAGGCTTGGGGGTCGGCAGAGAGGGCTGGGCCACATTGCCTTAGCTTGAGAAAGCTACCCTTGTGCTGGAGATCGCTATACGGCGTTGAGGCTTGGGGGTCGGTGGAGAGCGCTGGGCCTCATTGCCTTAGCTTGAGAAAGTTACCCTTGTGCTCGAAATCGCCATACGGCGTCGAGGCTTGGGGGTCAGCAGAGAGCGCTCGACTCTATTGCCTTAGCTTGAGAAAGCTACCCTTGTGCTCGAGATCGCCATACGGCATCGAGGCTTGGAGGTTGGCGGAGAGCACTGGGCTCTATTGCCTTAGCTTGAGAAATCTACCCTTGTGCTCGAGATCGCCATACGGCGTCGAGGCTTGGGGGTCGGCAGAGAGCGCTGGGCCCCATTGCCGTATCTTGAGAAAGCTACCCTTGTGCTCGAGATCGTCATACGGCGTCGAGGCTTGGAGATCGGCGGAGAGCACTGGGCCCCATTGCCTTAGCTTGAGAAAGCTACCCTTGTGCTCGAGATCGCCATACGGCGTCGAGGCTTGGTGTGGTTACATGAGTGGTTTACACAGAATCTGAGCTAACAAAACTTTGGAAAAAAGAACAAATATTCTTATACAAAAAGGTGATTATAAGTGTTCAGTTACATGGTGACTTCAGTCCTCTCTCTCGAGGTACTTGATGAGGTGCTTTGCGTTCCAGGGCCTCTTCATAGGGGTGCCTCCCATCTCGGTGAGTTGGTAGGTGCCGGGGCGCACTACTTTGGCGACCCTATAAGGTCCCTCTCAATTATGGGCCAACTCCCTCTTCTTGCTGGGGTCTGAGACTGCTGGTTTCCTGAGAAGAGGTCACCCTTCTGTATGTTAGTGGGTCGGACCTTCTGGTTATAGAATTTCTCGACCCGCTGTTGGTAGATGCTCCTCCTGATGGCGGACTTTTCCTTGACTTCGTCGATTAGATCCAAGTTGGCCCTGAGACCTGCCGAGTTATCTTCTTCATTGAAGGCCATTATCCTGAGCAAAGGAAGGCCGATTTCTAGGGGGATAACCGCTTTGGTATCGTAGGTTAGGTTGAAAGGCAACTCGCCCGTGGATATTCTCTTAGTCGTCTGGTGTGTCCAGAGTACGCTCAGAAGTTTGTCGACCCAGAGTCCCTTTAGAGAATTATCCAATCGCTTTTTGAGGCCATCAAGGATTTGGCGGTTGGCATTTTTAGCTTGGCTATTTGATTGAGGGTGGCATATGGCCGAGAAGCGCTGCTTGACACCGATGTCTTCGCCGAACTTTCGAAAACTCTTGCCGGTGAACTGGGTCTCGTTGTCGGTGATGAGCACCTGAGGGATTCCGAACCGACAGATGATGTGCTTCCAGAAAAATTGCTGAGTTTGGTGCTTGGTGATCGGGGCCAGTAGTTTGGCCTCGATCCACTTGGTAAAGTAGTCGATGGCCACCACCAGGAACTTCCTCTGGTCCGTGGCTTGAGGGAAGGAACCGGCGAGGTCCATCCCCTACATGGCGAAGGGGGTCGGACTGGCCATGGGTCGGAGGTCGGCCTGCGGGAGTCTCTTTATCGAAGAAAACCTTTGAGAAGGGCCGCACCTTTTGACGAGGTCTTGCGCGTCTTGCAACATGGTCGACCAGTAGTATCCATGATTCAGGGCCTTTCGGGCAAGCGATCTGCTCCCCATGTGGCATCCGTCGATCCCCTCATGCAATTCCTTCAGGGCGTACTTGGCTTCGTTGGGAGCCAGGCAGCGGAGGTATGGTCTGCCGTCAACCATCGTGTACGAGCGCTTGAAGAGTATTCTGCTGATCAGGGTGAATCTCTTGGATCGGACTCTGATCCTTTTTGCCTCAAACCGATCTTGAGGGAGTTCGCCCTCCGAATGGAACCTTAAGAGGGGTGTCGTCTAGTTGTCAGGTTGGAGATCGGTGTTAAGGAAGGAAGCTTCCGGGAGGTCGATGCTGGGCTTGAGGAGGACCTCGATGAGAACGGTACGGTCGAGCCCTTCGAAAGATGACGAGGCGAGCTTCGACAACAAATTCGCCTGGGCATTCTGTTCCTGGGGGATTTGCCCCACTGAGTGAGAGTCGAAAGATCATAAGAGATTTCGGACTACCGCCAAGTATTGTACCATCCGAGCGTCGCGAGCTTCATACTCCCCGGTGACCTGACTGACCACGAGCTGGGAGTCGCTGAAGGCCTTGATGTGTCGGGATCCGTCCTTGTGTGCGAGGGTGAGCCCTACGATCATGGCTTCGTACTCCGCTTCGTTGTTTGAGGCTGGGAAACTTAGCCGGAGAGAATATTGGAGGATGAAATTATTGGGGGCCTTTAAGATGACACCTGCTCTGCTCCCTCCTTCGCAGGACGAGCCGTCGACATAAACCTCCCACACTGGTTCGGATTCTGGGGCTTCAGATGGTTCGGAAATGGTGCACTCCATGATAAATTCGGCAAGTGCCTGCCCCTTGATTGCCGTCCTAGGCTGGTAGCTGATGTCATATTAGCTCAGTTCAATCGACCAGTTGACCAAGCGACCGGAGCTCTCTGGTTTGTGGAGGATGGTCTTCAGGGGCTGGTTCGTGAGGACCTGGATAGAGTGTGCCTGGAAATAGGGTCGGAGCTTACGAGCTGCTGTTATCAGTGCATATGCCATTTTTTCCATCTTCGCGTACCTGGTCTCGGCTGAGAGCAGAACCTTGCTCACATAATACAGAGGTTTTTGGACACCGTCTTATTCTCGGACGAGCATGGCACTGAGCGCACTTTCCGAGGCCGAGAGGTACAGGAAGAGGGGTTCACCGGGTTCAGGTTTGCTTAGGAGCGGGGGATTGGCGAGGTAGGACTTCAACTCGTCGAATGCCTGTTGCTGAGGCTCGCCCCATTCGAATCCCTTCGTCCCCCGCAAGGCCTTGAAGAATAGGAGGGACTTCTCCCCCAATTTGGAGAGGAAGCTGCCGATGGCCGCCAGTCTACCCGTAAGCTGTTGAACCTCCTTGACATTTCGGGGTAGGGCCATATCGATGATGGCCTGGATCTTCTCCGGATTGGCTTCTATGTCGCGCTGGCTGACGACGAACCCCAGAAATTTTTCGGACGAGATGTCGAAGGCGAACTTGGCGGGGTTGAGCCTCATGTTGTAAGACCGAAGGATGCTGAAGGCTTCCTCGAGGTCGGCAACGTGATCTTTCCCTCGTCGGCACTTGACAAGCATATCATCGACGTATACCTCCATGTTCTGACTGATCTGATTTTTGAAGACTCGGTTGACGAGCCTCTGGTAGGTGGCCCCGACGTTCTTGAGCCCGAAGGGCATGTCTCGGTAGCAGTGGAGACCTTGGTCAGTGACGAAGGACGTCTTGGCGATGTCCAGAGGAAACATCCGGATTTGATTATAACCTGAGAAGGGATCCATGAAGGTTAGGAGCTCGTGACCCGACGTTGTGTCGATCAGAGCATCAATGCTGGGGAGGGGAAAAGAATACTTGGGGCACACCTTGTTGAGGTCGGTAAAGTCAATACAGATCCTCCAAGTTCCGCTAGCCTTCTTCACCATCACGACATTAGCCAGCCATTTGGGGTAGCTGACTTCTTGAATGAACCGAGCCGATAACAACTTATCCACCTCTGCTCGCACCGCCTGCTGCCTTTTCAGGGCAAACTTGAGGTGCTTCTGCTGTACTAGTTTGGAGCCGGGGGCGACGGTTAGCTGGTGCATGATTAAGCCTTCGAAAATTCTGGACATGTCGCACGGTGTCCAGGTGAAGAGGTCGACATTTCGGCGGATGCAGTCGATCAGACCCGGCTTCAGTTCAGGGGAAAGTGTCCGGCTCACACAGAACCACTTGGAGTCATCCTCTGTTTCAAAGGAGACCTCCTCCAATTCATCCGCGGGCTCTGACTCGAGATGGCTTTCTTCAGAAAGGAGCTCGACGGCGTCGAGGGGAAATACACCGCCCTCGACCGCGATCATGTAGCAAGAGCGTGCCGACTCTTGGTTACCTCGAACGACCCCGACCCCGACGTTAGTTGGGAACTTCAGTTTCAGATAGTACGCAGAGGGGACGGCCTGGACCGAACAGAGCCTGAGTCAGCCGAGGATAGCATTGTAGGCTGCCTTGACATTGACAACCATAAAATCCATAGACTCGATTCGGAGGACGGGGGCCGTTCCTGCGGTCACGTCTAGTGTCACGATTCCCTCAATCTGCAAGGGGATGCCAGAAAATCCGTGGAGGGTGTAACCGGTCTGCTTCAGCTTTTCCCAGGGGAGTTTGAGGTTCTCAAATGCTTTTAAGAAAAGAATGTTGACCGAACTGCCGTTGTCTACTAGGATTCGGGGAACCTGAAAGTTGGCCATGTCGTGGCTGATGACGAGGACGTCATAGTGTGGAAGCCGGTCGCCTTCGAGGTCTTCTCCTGAGAAGGAGACTGCCCATTGCTGAATCCGAGAAGAGGGATGGTCTAGAACAGAGTTTACCTCTCGGATAAAGGCTTTCCGAGAAGTCTTAGATCCCCCCATGGGTCCACCAGGGACGCAGTGTAGGACGGCGTGTCCATCGACTTCTTCGGTTTTTGGTTCCCGATCAAGTCGTTGACCGGGCGTCCGAGGGGGAGGCGAACGCCTCGAGCTCCTCGAGCTCCTCGGCTATCTTTGGTCTTTGGGGTTGGCCTGGGTAAACTCCCTCAGGTATCCTCGTTGGATGAGGGCTTCAATCTCATCCTTGAGGGCTCGACAGCGATCTGTGTTATGCCCGATGTCTCAGTGGAAGCGGCAATAGAACCTCTGGTCTCGCTTCTTGCCGTTGTTAGTTGGTCGGGGAGGGAACCGGACGACGCCCTTGTCCTCGATCTCCATCAAGATTGTCGAGATGTTCTGAGTCAGGGGCGTGTACCTCTTGAATTGCGACTGGGGGGACCCTCTTGGGAATGGTTGCTTCCATCCCAGGTCTTTTGAAGGGTTCAACATCATCGACCTTGTGCTTCCCCTTAGCAATGGCTTTCTTTGCGCCTTCGGGGTTGAGGGCCTCCTCGGCCCAGATATACTTCTCGACCCGGTTGAGTAGGTCGGAGAAGTCTACGGGTGGCTTCTTGGCTAAAGAGGCCTTGAGCTGGCCATGGCAGATGTTGGGTCGAAAGGCTGCGGAAGCGACCCCTGCATTAAGGGAGGAAACTGACCTCGGCTCCGAGGTGAACCTCCGAACGAACTCCCAGAGGGCCGTCCTTATGTTTAAGGTCCAGAAGGGAGGAGCTCGTCTTCTTCACCTTCCTGCTGGTCACGAAGTGGGCGAGGAAACCCGCCTCCAATTGCTCAAAGGAGAAGACCGAGCCGGGGGCGAGTTTGGAGAACCACTCTCGAGCCGGACCTCGGAGGGTAGCAGGGAAGGCGCGGCAGAGGAGGGGATCCACAACGATGTGAATCATCATGAGGGTCTTAAACCCTTCCATGTGATCAGCAGGATCACCCTCGCTATTATAGGTCTCGAATTGAGGCGGTCTGAAGTTCCGAGGAATCTCAGCTTCAAGAATTTGAAGGGAAAAAGGGGGTCTGGTCGGATGTTGGCCGTGACCTGGGATTGGTCCGCCCTCGCCGAGATGCGCGAGGCGGTTCTCCATTTCTTCCAAACGACGAAGGACGGGGTCCGCCGTTGGTTGGGGACAAGTCGATCCGCGGGACTCGCTGACTTCCGTTCCTGATCGGTGAGCGGAACTGTGGTAAACCTCGGTAGCCGGACCGTTTCGGATGGCCTGAAGGATCTCCTCCCAGAAGTTCTGGAGTTCGACCTTTGTTACGTGGGCTTGTCCCCCCGGGTTCTGCTGGGGATTGTGCATCTGGGAAGACTGTCGGTGATGGTTCGAGGCCGAGTTGGAAGCGGCATCTCCCCTCGTCTGGCTGGCCTGCCTGTCGGAGATGACGCGGTGCAAATTCGACGCAATTGAAGGTCGGACCGCACCATTGGCCCGGGGTTGGTTGGAACCCTTGTCATTTGCGCAGCTATGATGGTTGAGGTCCTGATGTTGTGCCGAGGTGACGGTCCTCCTGGGTTTGGGAGCCATGAAGGAGCTTGGACCACCGGCGACGACTCTGGCTGGGCTCGAAAGGACGATAGTACTGAGGAGGAAAGGTTCCCACAGACGCTGCCAACCTGATGCGGTTTGTTTTTGGGGTGTGGGGACAACAGGTGTGAGTTCTCTCAATTTGTATGGTGGAAGTCTTACGCAGTACTGGCGTCGGTCTGACCCCAGGTAGTGGGAACGGCTCGGGAGCAGGAGCGCAGAGGGGCTCGGAAGTGAGGACGGGTGCTCGGCTCGGATCCAGGAGCTCGGCTCGGCTGGGTCTTTTGTACCTGCACATGGCCTGGAAACACAAGGAGAAGTCCCAGCGACAGACCCTCCGACGATCTAGTCAATCACTGAAAAAGAGACTGGGCAGCTAGGGTTCAGGTGGGGAGAGATTGATTATTTTTCACAGTGAGGAGGGGGTGGAGTATTTATAGGTAGGGGTAACGGGTCTGCAGCCCTGACGGACCGGGTCGGACCCGTTTGCCCATGGGCCTGAGCTGACTGAGGTCCATTAGACTGTATCTGGCCTGATGATCACAAAGGGGATCCAGAGAAGATCAGAGGGCTCTGACTGATGCTGCATAATTTATCCCATATTACAACTAACTAGCAAATCGAGGCAAGTTTGTCATATAAACAAAGGCCTAAACAAAGGCCTAAACATTGGATATTATGCTAGATATTGTTGTTGGTAGAAATTGAGTAACAATGAACGTAGTTCGTTTGGCTTATTAGAGCATCTGTAGTCGTTCCAAGCTAAATTGTGGGTATTTGGCATTTGGAAATAGAAAATATGGCAGGTCGCTGTAGTCGTTGAAAGCTAAAATATGGCCGGACGATCGATTATCTCTCGTCCCTTTTTTTAAAATTTTTTTTAAGCACTAAAAGACAAAAAAAAAAAAAATTTAAAAAAAAATCAATTTTTGGCCTGGGACGGAAGATTACTTCCCGTCAATTGTGATTTTGGCATCTAGTGGGCTAAATCAAAAAAAATTTTTATAGCACTAAACGACAAAAAAAAAAAAAAAAAAAAAAAATGGAATAAGGCCTGGACGGTGGATTATACACCGGCCCAGGAAAATGACGGTGTATAATATACCGTCGGCCAATTGGAAATCATTTTGGTTTTTTTTTTAAAATTATTTTTAGAATAAACGACGCCCCATTGTTTATCGTCCGTTTCAATTGACGATGTATAATGCTTCGTCTCTGACATTTTTTTATTATTATTATTTTTATAATAAACGACGCCCCATTGTTTATCGTCCGTTTCAATTGACGATGTATAATGCTTCGTCTCTGACATTTTTTTTAAATTTATTTTTATAATAAACGACGCCCCATTGTTTATCGTCCGTTTCAAAAAAAACTTCAGCGACGGGATATTTTCCTTCGTCAATTTTCAGGGACGAACGAAAATTGACCGTTAGCTATATTTTGCATTTGGCCAAATCGTCTGCTATATTTGGCAATGTACTATTCTCGTATATCCAAAATTTGAGTATTTAGACGACGACTGCAGCTCACTTTTTCTAAATTTTTCTAAATTTTGGGTATTTAGCCCACGACTACAGATGCTCTTCCGAGGGAAAGTCAGTTGGAGGGTCCTACACGTGTATGGGCAAATTAGGGTTCGGGTGACAAGTCGCCTTCGAGGTAGTACTGGCAAGCCAGGCAAAGTGGGAGCAAGGTCTCATGCAATTGTTCGGCCCTAAAAATGAAAACACCACTTCCCCACTAGTTTCCAAATTCTAATATTGGATTATGATTTATGGGCAAATCTACACATGCATGTTGCTTATATGTCCCAAAACATGTTATAACCACGTGTTCTTCGACTTGCATCTTCATCCTTGTCCTGTGTATATTGTTTGTAGTATATGGCTTTAGGCTGAGTCCTAATATTCTTAGGATGTGGGACGGTAGAGGAGATTATCGATAACTGACATGAAAAACAGAGTTGATGACCAAGGGTTCTTAATCGATGAACTTCATGTATCACTATAAAGTAATTACCCTACAGCGGCGTTTTTACCCCGGCGTTTTTATCCCGGCGCTTTAATTAAATGCCGGGGACGAATTAATTAAAAAAAAAATACCTCGATTCACCGGCGCTTTATACTAAACGCCGGGGTTAGCATATATTCCCCGGCGTTGTATAAGAAGCGCCGGGGAAGTTAGCTAATTACCCTTTAATCTCCCCATAACCGCAGATTTTTTATTTAATAATTTCCTTTAATAAAATCCCCTCCTCCATTTCGTCCAAAACCCTAGACGCACGAAATTTTCTTCTCTCTAAAACCCTCGCGCGCGACTCCTCCGAATCTCCAAATCCCCTCGCCTCCTCCAAATCTCCAAATCCCTCGTCTCCTCTCCAAATCCCTCGTCTCCAAATCTCCTCTCCAAATCGCCTCGCACGTCACCCTCTCCAAATCTCCTTGCTGGTTTTCTCAGCGCCGCTACCCAAATCCCTTATCCACTACAAGGAATTTGACATATAGTGACAGCAAAAATCCGTGGGTATAGCGCAAAAAACCGTAGGTATAGCCCGTAAAACCTATACCGACGGACATATTTTTCTGTCGTTTTTAATTAGCTATACCCACGGCAAAATGCCGTCACTATAGCCTATAGCGACGGTTTTTTCACCCGTTGGTATAGGTATCGGTGTTATACCCACGGTTTCGTATCCGTTGGTATAGGTTTTAAAGACACCTTTTGCTTTCCTATACCCACAGTTGAAACTCCATTGCTATAGGTTTTAGTGATGGTTTGGAAACAACTCACCAACTACGGCGTTGCTGTTTTTTTTTCCCTCTTACTTGGATAATTGTTGTTTATTTTATCAAATCAAAATACATATAATTCAATTCACAATCGTATAGTTTTTAGGAATTTGATCATTTTAATAATCTTCCACAAATCTATGATTCAAGCATAATAAACAATAAAAAAAACATAGAATAAAATTTTTATTCCAACTTAATAAATAAACTATTCATTCAAAATCATCCACAAATTTACATTCATAATATGTAGACAAAGTTACATTCATAATCGGTTTTGCCTCATCAGTAGACAAAGTTACATGCATAATCTGTAGACAAAGTTATATTCATACACCAACCACCGAATCCACCACTGATCCGTTCGCATCTGGAGAAACTTCTATATCCCCTACAAATGAAAGAGAGTTTAAGCATGAGGTATATCAGAAACAGAAAAAGAAATGCCGAAACTTCTATATCCCCTACAAATGAAAGAGGGTTTAAGCATGAGGTATATCAGAAACAGAAGAAGAAATGCCGACGATGAAGTTTATTGATGGTTTGTGAGCTTAAACTGGTATGAGAAAAAGTGATTTACCTGAAGTGAAGATAAAATACTGGTTTGTGAGCAATGACGATGAAGTTTAAATACTTTTGTTTAAATACATATCATGTGAAGATAAAATACTGAAACTATATAGAATCATGAAACCTATGCAGTGTGAGGATTTCAAAAGTAAGGGTGGAACCAACCACAAGCGCATGTACTATAATTAAAATGACAATTTAGCTCCAAATCAAGATTTTGCTACATATGATCCGTACTCACTGGACGGTCATGATTGAATTTAATCAAACACCTTCTAACTTAACTAGGTACTTCAGTGTTACATCATGCAAAACCAAACACCGTTAAGGGAAGTGTTGAAAAACCGAAAGACAAAGAAAATCAAGTGACTCAAGAAGCCTTCTTTTAAACATAATTTTGAACAGCTAAAGACCATTCTTCAAGTATGCCAAATTAATGATGAACACAATTAGAAATCTAGTTTGCTTAGGAAAATTTATCCCGTGATCTTTACCAAGAGAAAAAAAAACAAACAAGTCTTTTGTTGAAGATTAACAGGAGCATTTATAGTAAAGACCCACAATCACTACAGTCACCTAACAAAGATAAAAGTTATCAAAACTTACAGGAAGCGTCTCCCAGATAGCTTCATCACTCATACTGTCTTCATCTCCTGGCATCAGAGCTCTACACATTCTGAGTAAGGACAGAAACACGATATGAGGACAAAGAATACTTCAACAGACCAATTAATAACATAATATGCCAATTCCAAAAACGCTCAAAATAAATAATATTAATAACTGATACACCCATTCCACACCTTCACAGCTCAGTTGTCTTGTCCTACAGCAGGGTAAGCACCTTAGAGCACTGCAATGAACTTGAATTTAAGCAACAATGAACTTAAAAATAATTAGTGAGATTGATTTCAAAACTAGTTGGGGCCACTTAAAAATTGCAAGTATCATACAAATCTAATCAAATTTAATCCTGATCTGATATGAGTTAGATTTCTATCATTTCAGATCTGAACTGATCTAATCCAAGACCTTAGACCAGTCAGTTACAGATCACCTCTATTTGCATTCTTATCTCATTGGCATCCTACCATCATGACCCCTTCATTAGTTGGATGTCGAGAATGCCTTTCTGAATGGACATCTTTGTGAGACAATTTACATGCAGCAGCTGCTAGGTTTTGAGCTACATAGGGAACACTCAAGTTCTTGCATAGGATCAAGCAATCACCTCGTGCTTGGTTTGAGAAATGTGGTAAAACTGACTGCTCCTTTGGGTTCTCTTGTAGTATGACTTATCACTCTCTCGTAGTATAACAGATCACTCTTCACAAAGAGAGGATCTAAAGAAATCCTGATTCTTCTAATGTATGTAGATGGGTATCATGACGGGTGCTCATTAGTTCCCCCTTCTCTACAGGGTTGGACCAGACCCTGGGTAAAACTCGCTGTGAGAAAAAATAATGTGAATTATGTTAAACGAAAATTAGCTCATTAGCTTCCCTCTTCTCTACAGAATGGACCAGCCCAAGGTAAACCCTTCGAAGTGAAAAAATAATAATGTGAATTAGGAACATCAAAATTTACTCAGTATGTTGAAAATTTATTCAAGCGATAGAAGAGTACACATTTACTACAAGAGATAGAAGAGTACACATCAAAATTTAGAAGAGTACACATCAAAATTTATCAAAATTTATCATCTCTGTACACATCAAAATTTTGATAGAAGAGTACACATCAAAATTTATCAAAATTTAGCAAAATTTATCAAAATTTATCATCTCTGTACACATCAAAATTTATCATCTCTGTACTACAAGAGATAGAAGAGTACACATCAAAATTTAGAAGAGTACACATCAAAATTTATCAAAATTTAGCAAAATTTATCAAAATTTATCAGCTCAAGCGATAGAAGAGTACACATCAAAATTTATCAAAATTTAGCATCTTCTCCACTCTAGTTGCTACATTTACTAATCTCAGGAAGAGTACACAAATCCGATGACTAAATGATCTCTGTGAGTATATAACAATGGTTCTTCCAAGATATTCAAGCGATAGAAGCATAAACTAAAAAAACCGAATTTAGTTCATATCTAAATCGACTAAAAATGACCACTCTTCATTGGATTCAGGTTTTAGCAAGTCTCACAAAAGAGAAGAGGGAAAGCATTTTCCGAACAAATGGACCCAAACTGTTCCCTCGACAAATTGATTTGGGATTTAGTTAGTGACTGCAAATTTGGCATGCTTCAAAGTTCAAATAGAAAAGCATACATTTAGTAAGGCAAGAAGAACATAATATACAAAACATGTGAGTATAAGATATTGTAATACCAGAGAAAGGTTGGGTATAGTAAGAGCAAACTTGTACACCATTCGTCAAGGAACACCGGCAAGTCAGCATATTATGATGATTCCATCATGCTAAGTGATATTACTGCGAGCATCATTTGTAGTTCGAATTGAATCCAAGATTTACAGGAACAGTATTTTGGGGGCTTACTTGAGTATTTGTAAGTCATTTCCGCAATTAGGACACTGTAACAAGCAAGAGGAGGAGAAATAATAAGAAAACTCACCAAATTGGGTATAAATTAAAATATACTTCATAATGCCAAAAGCTCGGCACAGAAGTTTTCAACAAACATTTCAGATAGTTTAATTATCAAGGTTTAGGATTGCCAATCAACTCCACCAACACAGGTTAGAGTCTTCAACAACTTTGACATAGTAGGATTTCCCATCAATTTGTACATTAATATAGTTAAGTATTTTTTTGCTGCAAGTAGTAATAATTAGGCCTCCGTATTAAAGACATTTAGTTAACTTTGCAGAACAGTCTCCGAGGGTTATTATATTCTAATTGAATAAAAACTATATAATTCACCTTACTAAACATGGAAATGTAAATGGTCACAGGCCTGAAAACCAATCGTTACACTGCTTCGAACAATATCACGTCCTGCATACCAGAAGAGAACACCTAACCCCACGATTGGTACGAGCACTGCAAGAAGCTGTTAAAATTACGTCTATAAGTAGTCCTAAATGAAGTTCAAGTTAATGAATGGTTGATGGTTGAACCGTGTACTCCTACGGAAAATATAACAAGGTGTACTCAAAATTAATTATGCTTGACATGAATAACACTACGTTTTGTAACATCTTGTTGGATACCAAATGATCACCAACGCTTTCAAAAATTTTAAAGGGTGAATCATGCTGGTGAAAACTACTAGGAAGGATTTACTCATCACTTCTTAGCATATAACTTACCATTTTGAACTTTAACTATATATTTGAGTATTTGAGAAAAATGAGCAAAAAATTCCGAGAGAAAATATCTCACATACCACAACATTATAAGGTACGAACGGAAGGAAGTAATAAAACATGAAGCCGGAAGACGGTATTGGCCTAGGAATTTTTCCTCACTTCAAAAATATACTTGTAACTATGTCACTGGAGAGGATTATTCATGCATTATCCTTCAATCTTCAAATTTTTGAGTTCAGTTTCGAATAATAATCCTCAATATTATTTTCAGTTGACTTTTTCCCCCGATATCGTCCCCAAATAACTATTTTTACATTGATATAATCCACAAACACTTGATATTACTATGTGGTCCACAATAAACAAGACAAAAAAAGAAAATCTATATAATTCAGAAGTATCAAGTTGCAAAGAATGTGATGAAATACCTGTGTGTAAATGATACATATCATCAAGTGCTTCAAGAGATTTATTACATCCACCAGTGAAGACAATAATGCCCTGACTTCTTGAACGTCTCGGCCAGTGAAGACAATAACCCATCAGGAATCTCCACAATTTTTTTTGGAGCTTATTCATAATCTAACAAATAAAACAACATTTCTATCTAAATATTAACTATCCATCTCAGCCAAATTTTCAAAATCATTAACCCAGATAATTTAAGAAAAACAAGAAAAAAGAAATGAAAACTAAACCTAAATAAACTACTAGTTGCATATCAGATCTAAGTTTAATTATATACTTGCCAAGGACTTAAGCAAGGGTTTTGATGTAAGAATCGACGATGCCATGACGGCTAGTCAGTGCTCGAAATTGCAGGCCATTGAAAAGGATCGTCTCCTTGGGTGGGCAATTGCTGAAGTTGGGAGACTGACCGTTCAGGGAGGAGACGGTGGGCGGCGGATGAGCGGGAGATGACATGGCTAACGGCGGTGGCGAAGGGGTGGAGGCGGTGGCCAAGACGGAGGAGGGAAGCAGATTGGAAGGGGAGAGGAGAAGGGAAGGTGGAAGTAAGATGGAAGAGTTTTTTAGGGTTTGGGTGAGGGCTTTCCCGTTTTTGATTTGGGGTTTTGAGAGAGACAGGGTGGGGGGAAAATGAAATTAGAAATTGGGATTTTGGTGGGAATTAAAAGTGTTCTATCCTGTCTATACCCACAGTTTACTACACGTCTGTAGGTATATGATGGCTATACCCACGGTTTTAGTGATCCGTCACTATAGGTGTCTGTTGGTATATGGCAAATTTCTTGTAGTGATCGCTCAAACCCTATCGCTCCTCTCTCAAACCCTATCGCTCGTCTCCTCCACCGTGCGCCCCCCGATCGTCTCCTATACCGTGCTCCTCTACCGTGCTCCTCCGCCGTACGCCATCGTTCTCCCCCTCTCTCTAGCTCTCAAACCCTCTCTTATCTCCGGTATGATTATTTTCGACTTTTAATAAATTTTTTATTTTGTAATGAAATTGTTTGGGATTTTGTGCTGAATAATATGTGATTTAGGGGTATTTTGCGATTTGAGAATGGGTTGGGATTTGATAATGTGGACTAATTAGGGTTTGTTGTATTTGAAGGATACACAAACAAATAAATGAACAATTAGCATTAGAAGGATGCACCTAATTTCTGACTTTTGATTTTGGCTAATGTCCATCCTTCTAATTTTATTTTAAAAATTAGAAGGATGCACCTAATTCAGATCTAAAGCCTAAAGCCTAAAGACTCATCAGTTGTTATTCACCTAATTCAGATCTAAAGCCTAAAGCCTGCTAAGAAAACTGCTTGATATTAGGAATGTTGATGTAAATGGAGTGAATTTGTGTATTTCATAAGCAAATGTTGATATTATCTGCATATAGAATATCCATGTTTTGTGACCAAAATTAACGGGTATTATTGGATCTGTCAAACTATGAAAAGAAATTGAGTTTAATTTAGTGTATTCCTTAAGTTATTCAATCTATCTGGGTGTTGTCTGCGTTCCACTTTTTATTTATATTTGTTCATACTATAAGCTTTCAGAGGTAAGTATTGTATAACTTCAGTTTCATTATAAACATATGGTAGCTTACCATTTGGCCTTGCTTCATTTATTTTAAGACTTGGAGTAGTACATAATTTAATCAATTTGTTAAAAAGAAGAAGAAAAAAAACACAAAGTTTATGTAAATCATCAGAAATTGACGGAGACATACCCAAAAGGTTCTGATAGAAATCAAGTGACTTTTCGAGGTCATAAGTAAGATCCCAATATGGTGGATGCTAACAATCCCATAATCTGCACACATGTTGACAATACAATTATGTACTCCCCACTGTCTAAGAAATCTAAGGATAATATTCAAATGGTGATAAAACTTTCGTGCCGTATACATCATTGAAAGCAGGGGCTTGTGCTTCATAACTTATCACTACAAATTAAAAATGTAACCAAAATTTATGTAGACAATTTATGCTTCTCAGGAAACCAGTAAAACCATCCACATTCTTGAAAGAATGTTTTCAATCAAACAATGCTAACCCCGCTATCTATCATGATAATCTATCGAACCCTTGATAAGCACTCTCCGGCACATGCTTGGAGCTTTGAGTAGCAGTTAAAATCTTGGTATTGGTACTGTTTTTAGCTATTGGTAGTATCAGGCTTTTCAGTAGGAATGTTGGATTTTCTACTGGAAACATAAACTCTCAAAATAAAATGAAGAGCTGTTCAGAAAATTTGCAGCATTTAGAGAAGTTTTTGAATGAACGACCATCATATTAGGTTAGACTAAATGAATAGTTAATGTAATAATATTCCATCCTTCAAAAACATATGTTCACTTTCACATTACTTCATCTTAACTTTGTTTAACTTGATTTTAAAATAAATTCTAACTCAGTCAGCAAATATATATAATGCTTTATTACTATATGTCTAGCTTTTAACAGCAAACAAAGTGATGCCGAGAGCAGAAACTAGGCACAAATTTAGAAACACACAGATACAGAGAGTGCACCTCTTTGCTAATGAGGTGGCAGGATCAAATCTAACATGAAACCGCAGTTATGTAGTTGTATCAGGAAAGAAACTGGGTCCTCTTAGAAGAACCTTTGAATAACCACAAATAATCATGTGTTATTAGAATTTTTTTTTGTTGGTTAAAAGTAAAATTACAAAGTTCTGATTTTTCATCTCCTCGGTAGAATTGTGTATATGTGGTGATATATAGTTTTGAAATATATATCCCTAACCCTAACCCTAACTCTAACCCTAACTAACCTAGTGGAGTTTTTTGAAATTTTGTATCTTTCCGAAGAAGAAAAAAAAAATATTTGTGTAATTTTTTTAAACTAGTCCAAAACTTAGTGTGATTTTTTTAAATTTAGTCATGCCCACTAATATATAGCTAAATTAGTGTCAATTGTTCATGAAAATTAGTTAATCTTTTTTTTCCTTTCTGTCAACTCTTTACTCATTTAATTCATATGAATTAATTCTTCTTATACAATAACATAATTGAACAATTCATATTAACATTGCAAATGACACTCCACCATTAATAGGTGTAATAATAATTATTTCACACTATTCATGACCAATCAACATAGTAAGGTAGATGTTATTAATATTTAAATATATGAAATTTTAATTTCAGATTTAGTGATATTGTTGAAATGGATAAAAGATGGATGAGCAAATCACGATTATCAAAGGAGTATCGGGACAGCGTTAAAGATTTCATTATTTTCGCCAAGAAAAATTCTGGTGATCCAAATTTGATTCTTTGTCCATGCCGACGGTGTACTAACTGTCATCTGAAGACATGCATCGAAGTTGAAGCACATTTGGTGATCAATGGTTTTCTCCAAGGGTACACACAATGGTTTTGCCATGGAGAGCATGCCCAGGCAATTTCGGTTGAATCGGGTGTGTTAGAAGATGAAGACGAGCCCATATCAAATGACAACTTAAATGTGGCCGATGAGATGCAAGATTTATTGCGGGATGCATTTGGAATTCGTAACAATCCAACACACTCCACTAGTCCAACAACACAAGTCCATAACGAGCCAACAGTAACTGTAGATATTAGTGGAGGATTGGAAGAGGAAAGACAAGATTCTGAAGTAAATAAAGAATATGAAGCATTTACTAAGTTAATGGAAGATGCTAGTACACCTTTGTACCGTGATTGCTCAAAATTTACGGAATTTGCATTCATTGTTAGATTATTTCAGATCAAAACTTTAAACGGGTGGTCTGCTAAGTCCTTCAACATGCTACTTCAGTTGTTGAATGAAGCATTTCCTGAAATTTGTATTCCACAATCATCCCATGCTACAAAAAAATTTCTGAAGTCTTTTGATTTAGGGTATGAGAAAATTTTAGCTTGTCCATTTGATTGTATGCTGTTCAGGGAGGATAAGGTAAGACTATAGAATTGTGAAATATGCGGAACGTCAAAATGGAAAGGAAAACCAAATGAAGGCCAAGAAGCTGATGACTCAGTTAAAACAAGTAGGAAAAAGAGGCCTGCAAAAATTTTGTGATATTTTCCTCTTATTCCTAGGGTGCAAAGAATGTTTATGTCATCTAAAACTTCTTCGGATATGAGATGGCATGCAGAATGTCGCAAGGATGACGGGATTCTCAGACACCCGGCTGATTCTCAATCTTGGAAAAAATTTGATGAAAGATATCCTGATTTTGCTGAAGATCCTCGAAGTGTGAGACTTGGATTAGCCAGTGATGGTTTTAACCCATTCAGGCAAATGAGCAATACATATAGCATATGGCCCGTTGTGTTAATTCCGTACAATTTGCCCCCTTGGAAATGTATGAAACCTTCATCGTTTATGTTGTTAATGATAATTCCTGGACCAAAAAGTCCAGAAAATGATATAGACGTGTACCTTCAACCATTAATAGATGAACTTCAAAAATTATGGGAGGGTGTTCCAACCTATGATGCAACAGCTAAAGAAACTTTTCATCTCAGAGTTGCGTTGACTTGGACAATCAATGATTTTCCTGCATATGCAAATTTATCCGGTTATAGTACCAAAGGGCGTTATGCATGTCCTTGTTGAGCTGATCAAACTGTTTCAAAATGGTTGTATAATGGTAGAAAATTTTGTTATAGGGGTCATCGAAAATGGTTGCATGACACACACATATTCAGGTCAGAAACTTCAACATTTGATGGATTGCAGGAGTGGGGGCATGCGCCTGAAATTTTGACAGGGTCAGATGTGCCTAGGCGATTACAAGGTCATAATTTCAATTACGGCAAAGAACCAAAAGTCATCAAGAAAGGCAAGAGAAAAGCAAGGGATGAGGACACTGACTTATGCGATGCAGATGAATGTGACAACATGGTTGATTTAGGGTCATGGAAGAAGAAGAGCATTTTTTTTGAGTTACCGTATTGGAAATTCAACTCATTACGTCATAATTTAGATGTGATGCACATTGGAAAAAATATCAGCGAAAATTGTATAGAAACTGTCATGGGGGATGATCGGAAGACCAAAGATAATCTCAAGTGTCGCCTTGATTTAGTTTCGATGGACATACGACATGAGTTGCACCCAGAGCATTTACCCAATGGCAGAGTCCGTCTCCCTCCAGCAATTTATTCAATGTCCAAAAAAGATTTGGGATTATTTTGCAAGGTGTTACAGGAGATTAAAGTCGTTGATGGCTATTCATCTAACATAGCACGGTGCGTCAACTCTAAGGAGAAGAAGCTTCAGGGTCCAAAGTCACATGACTACCACATATTGATGCAAGATCTCCTTCCCGTGGCTCTAAGGTTTTCGATGTGTGAGCAAGTCACTGCCGTCATCAAGGATCTTTGTAGTATTTTTCAAGGACTTTGTTCGAGAGTTCTGCGTATTGAAGATCTTGACCAATTGGAGCAACATGCTGCAGTGGTATTTTGTCAAATGGAGAGGATATTTCCTCCATCGTTTTTTACTATAATGATTCACTTGATAATCCACCTGGCCGGTGAAGCTAGACTCGGGGGACCCGTACATTATCGGTGGATGTATTCCATTGAGAGGTAATATTCATGCCTCATTGAACATCTATCTGGTTTCTCTACTTTATGTGATGTATTTATTTATTTTTTAAGACCAAAATATTTAACTATATAGGTACCTTTATCGTCTTAAGGGATATGTTAAAAATAGAGCATATCCAGAAGGCTCGATAGCTGAAGGCTATCTATCGGAAGAGTGCTCTAATTTTTGTTCAAGATATCTTATGGGTGTAGAGACAAGTCAGAATAGGCCAAGGAGAAACCCAGACATGTCAAACCTTGGCGGGGCTAAGTATCTCTTTCAGACTGCTGGCACTACTATTGGTAAAGTTGACGCATTTGAATTAGATAACTTAACATGGGAACAAGCACACCGATATGTACTAGATCACCATGCAGCAGTTGAGCCATTTCGAGCGTAAGTCAATTTTGTAGTCGTTTTTATTGCATTAAAATCGAGACATAATTTTAACTATCTATCATTTCTATCATTTTATAATTTATAGTGAATTTATCCGTGAGATTAAAAGGACTGCTAGACCGAGAAGATTGAGACCACGTGATCAAAGTAAGATAATGAATGAAAAATTTCATACTTGGTTTCAATCTCATGTAAGTGAAATTTCAACTTATTAGCAAATATTTTATATCTACATTCGTCACTGTACTTAAGCGATTAACCGTCACATATGTAGGTCTCTAAATTGCATGATGAGGATCTATCATCTGAAATAAAGATTATGGCGAAAGGTCCCCATAAAATGGTTAGAAGATTCAGGGGATATATACACAATGGCTTCAGATTTCATACTAAAGATCGTGAACGCTATTTGAAGTCTCAGAACAGTGGAATTGTAATCACGTCAAAGACTAGAAGTTATGCTACTAGGGAAGACGCGAATCCTATAGATGTAGATGTTGACTATTATGGGGTGCTCACGGATATCATCGAGTTGGATTATTACGGTCAATTCCGAGTGGGCTGGTTTGGATAAGAATTATCCAAATAACAAGGATAAATTAGGTTTTACAATTGTAAACTTCTCAAATTTGATTCACACAGGTATACACATTATTCATGAGCCATTTGTGTTTCCATCCCAAGTCCTTCAAGTGTTCTATGTTGAAGATCCAGTTTGCCCCAAAACTCACATTGCACTTATTATGCAACCAAGAGATGTGTTTTAGTTGGGCGAGGCTGCAGATGATGAGAATGATGATCCCATGAACAATTATATTGCTAATGAGTTTCCAATATTAGATGTAAACATAACAGATGACAACAGTAGTCCTAATTGGCTACGCACGGATGGAGAGCCAGGGGATGTATTAGATAGTATTGAATAACAATACCTTCTGAAACATATTTGTATTGTTAATTATGTGTTTACAAGATTACATTGTATTTTCTCGGGTGATACCTATTTCAAGATTGCATTGTATGTTTTCGATTTCTATTTTGTATTATTATGTGCCAATTTATATCTATTTTGTAGGAATCATGATCATAGGACACTCTAATGTCAAGGTAGTTCCTGACATTAGAGCAAATGCATGTCAGGGTAGTTCCTAAGAGCAAAATGCATGCCAGGGTATTTTACAATAAATCTTTGTAGATTAGAGGTAGATATTCAGATAAATTATCCTTTCCTTGTAGCATATGCATTTATATTCTGCCAGTGACAGTTTTTTATGCTTTCCTGTCTTCTAGTGCTATTGGTTTTAATTGTAGTATTGCCAATTTATATGAACTTCCTTAGACTATGGATTTTATTGATATGTAGGAAAAATGGTGGAACATGTTTTCAATATAATGCATTTTAGTTTATGTATATGGTTCGATGTGTAGTGTTTTATATTGATAAGTTTGTGCTTGTATTATATTGCTATAAGTTCTGTGTAGTTCTACTAATTACTTTATGGATGTAAATGGTATTTTGGGTTTCTAGAGTTGTTGAGGATATTTAGGCAATTGAATGAGTCCACCTCAATCTGTTTGGATGCTTTTTTTTATTTTACTAGTTAATCATGATACTGATGTCATCTAAAGAGTTAATCATGATACTTATGACTAGAAACAAGGATCCATAAAATCTTAATCAGTAACGTATTTTTGTCCATTGTACTGGTGAGTTATTGATCTTACTTGCTGGATAAATTGATTAGATATGTTAACCTTAGATAAATTGATTATATACATTGCTGGAAGTATTTGTTGGATTAGATATGTTAACCTTAGATAAATTGATTTCCTTGTGCATGAAGGACACTACAGAATCCTAGACTAACTACAGATCACAAGCTTGCACTGAATTACGTAGGTCGTTACTTGAAGTGGTAGCCTTGGAGAATTTTGATTTAGCTGATGCAAATTTAGCTGATGCAAAAAATACTGATGCAAATTTAGATGGTTACATGATCACAAGCTTGAACAAAATTGTGTAGATGGTTACATGATCAACTAATATAATCCTTTTGGTCAGTGTTATAGTTTTTTTTGGGCGGATTCCTTACAAGAGTAGGATTAGTGTGAAACAGATTATGATGATTGACTTCCATATATGCTTTCTCAAAAAGTAATTACCATATTTGAATTTAGATTTCTGACATGCTGTTATTAATGCAGTCAGTTCAATTATATGAATCTGATAAATATTCAAAAATTAGTTAAATACAAATATAAAAATGATTCAGATCAGATATACATACATATATATCTCTATGTACACTACCTGCCTTAAAAACACCAATCAGAAACCCCCTCCAAAATATAAATGTTCTAGTCCACATTTATATTGTAATAAGATCTGATAGTATATTTGTTTGTTTAATTAGCACTTCAATATGTGATGTTTGTTTCTGAAAGTGGTTTTCCCCACATTGCAGTTAATATGATGTTTTTTGTTGTTAGTGAAAAATGTCTCGACGACCTACAAAAAGGGCTCCCTCGCCAACACCAAACACGGGGAATGTGCAGGGACAGTCTCCAGAAAAGATGGAGATTGACACTCAGTTTGAGATCGGTGAGGGGAGTGCACCGGCAATAAAAAAAACAGGGGACCGACGAGGATGGGAGATGTCTGGAAGCGTCAGCCGAACGACAAAATTGTGGTGGCCGTCAACCATGCAAACCAACCTGTGGGCAAGGAAGCATCTACATTTGCTAATTTCATAGGGGTAATTGCAAGAAATGGTCAAATACTACCATTGTCTTACGACAGATGGTCAAAAATTCCGGCGACGTCTAAGACAATTGCCATCAATACAATCAAGGTATTCATTCTCATTCAATTTGTTTGGTAAGATTAAAAAGTTCTTAAGTATCCCTGAGCAATCGCCAACTCAAAAATATCATGAGTAACACACATAATATGCAAACAACATGCATGCATAATCAGTATAGTGACTGATACAATGTTGTTCCTAGTGTATAAAATCACTAGAGAAATATTTAAACATCCAAGATTTATTATCCCTTGATACATTAATGAAGTATATCCATGGGCAATAATATTGCAGGTATCTTGTGAGAAAGTGAAGGTAAACATTTTGTATAATTGTCACTAAGTACTTATCCATCAGTGTTAATTTGCTAATTTAGTTCGCAGAGGGGAGAGGGCTTTTTAATTTGAATGACAAAGCAGCATACAAAAATATAGGAGCAACAATATAATTGTCCAAGTATGTAACACATGTTATAAGTGACATATGATGTTTTTTTAACTTCTGTAAATAAAGCACAAATTTCAACATTATTACACATCAAAGATATTGTGAATATGAGTCTACGAGATCCTGAAAAGAAGCAGATGGTCATTTGGTTATCATTCCACAACATTATTTTTCTTCAATATCATGACTGATTCTGCAGTGAAGGTTTTATAATTACACCAGGATATCATGATACATTTTTTGACTAGTGTATCATCAGTATAGTGACTGATACAATATTGTTCCTCCAAAGTCTAGGGGATCCAGTATAGTGTAACAAAGGTTTGACTCCTAATAGTAATTATGAAAGAAATGCAACAAACAGATAATTTAATACAACAAAAATTTGCCTATATTACTTGTTCCTAATCCTATATATTTGCTTATCAATCATATTATACAGCAAAAATTTCAATACCCCGACAATCTTGACAAGAAATGGTTGAATAAGTCTATGGGAAAGAAGTGGAGAGACTGGAAATGTGAACTGAAAGCGGCATTTTTTGATGAAAATAAGTCCGCAGCCGAGAATGCAAGGGTTGTCCCCCCCAATGTTAATCCTTCCGATTGGCACTACCTTGTTCATTTTTGGAGTTCACCAGAGGAAAAGGTATTCAAACTATATATATTTCTCTTGATTGTTCATTTCTTTTGTTATTGGTTTTTTTTTTTTTAATTTAAATTTAAATTTGACTTGTTTAATCAAAGCAGAGTATGTATGCTTTCATTTCTAGTAATGTTGTGGTTGTGTGTGTTAATCCGTTTGTAATGAAGTTGATGTTGGTTGCTACTTGTGTTTGATATCAATGATTAGTCTGGTGGATTAAGTCAATAGTAACTGGACCTAGTAGCTCCAACCATTGAACACCAAGTACTATCTCACTCCCATGGATTGGTCACACAGATAGATCAATACTAAATGTATGACCCTGCACACAAATTGGAACAGATATACACCTTCCTTGACAGTACAGTGTACTACCATTGCCTACTGTTACTACGAAGTGTGGAGCTTGATGTAAAGAAAGTTTGAAGAACATTGCTACTCTCTCCTGGATAAAATTGTTAGCACTACCACTATCAATGAGAACTTGAACAAGTGAGTTGTTGATCATACCTTGCACTCTTAGAGTTTTTGGGGAGGGATACCCTGAAAGAGCATGATAGGATATATCTAGTGTGAACTCTGTTGACTGATTGAGTATCTCTTCTTCTTGATGTATAGCTTGTGCATCTCCTTCATTTATCTCAGCTTCATCAGATAAGAGAAGAAGAAATTTGTTGCCCTTGCATATATGGCTTTGTGTGTACTTTTCGTCGCAATCAAAACATAGCCCCTTCGCTTTTCTAGCTTCCCACTCAGCAGACAAAATACTTCTAATAGGATATCTGGACTCTTGTGTTGGTAAGTTGCTTGGAGGTGGTGGTGACCAGGGTGGTTTGTATGTGTTGCTTCGAAATTGGAGTTTTCTTGCATCAATAATCTTCTCCTCTTGAATCTTAGCCAGACTAAAAGCATGTTGCATAGTTTTAGGCTGAAATGCTAGAAGCTCCCCTTGTATATTAGGAATGAGACCTGATACACAGGGCCGGCCCTGAGTTCCGGGGGGCCCCCCCCGCCCCATACATTTTAAAAAAACATGCAAAAAAAAATTTACGTGTGAAATGCGTGACTATATTTACAAGAAAAGTTTGAAATTGGGAGCCCCTAAAATCGTGATTTCGGCGGGGGCCCGAGGCGGCCGCCTTGCCCGCCTACATATCAGGGCCGGCCCTGCTGATACATAACAACTGAGCAGCAAAGCCTCTGATAATCCTTTGACTCTGTTGCATAGCTTATCAAAAGCATTATGATATTCAAGTAATGTTCCAGTTCATGATAGCTTAAACAGTAAAGCCTAGTGATCAATGAACAATGAATCACCAAAATGAACATCTAATTCTCGAACAAATGTTTCCCAGGATGTTCATTGAACATCTAAGTCCAGATACCTCTCATTATTTTTTTTCACACTTCATTATTCATATTAGAAACTAAAATATGTTTTGGCTTTTCATTTATATGTTATAGCTTGTATTTTAAAGAAATCATGAGATGTATGTTGGTTAGCTTTTAGCATATACACAAATATTATCTGTCACTTGAATGCTTTTTTTATTTTTTTTCACAAACATTACCTGATGTTTGTTTTTTTTTCACAAACATTATCTGTCACTTGAATGCTTTTTTTATACAAACATTACCTGATGGAGGGAGGGAGGGAGTTTCTTGCATTTGATTATTTAAACTAATGAATAATACAATAAAAATTATTGCATTTGATTATTTAAACTAATTTTGATTGAGTTGTAATTATCTGAAATGTGCAGAAAAGGTCTGAAATTGGTTCGACAAGTCGAGGAAAACAGGATGTATTGCACACTGCTGGAACTAGTAGCTTCGCTATAGTTCGTGAGAGATTGGTATGTGTTAAGTATTTTTTTTTCACTAATGAATATACAAAGATTATAAACTTTCTTATAGCTGTGATTTATTAATATAAAGGTTGAGGAACACGGTGCAGACAAGTTTGGCGATCTAGATTTTTTTGACGCGACCCACAAGAAATCAGATGGCCAATTTGTTTCCACAACAGCTGCGATGATATCGGTAATTTTTCTTCATGAAGTATGCGTTCTTTGATTTGTTAAGTCGCTTATAGAAGTAAATAACTTATATAATTTTATGCCAATTTGTATTTTAACAAAGCACTGCTAGAGTCAAGTATGCTGAACTGTCTTCCACAATGGCCTCCGACTCTACCACATCTGCCTTAGACGCATTATCACTTCAGCATCATGCTTTGATCGAAACAAGAGGCCCAGAGCGCCCTGGCCGTGTGCGTGGAATGGGTTTAGGCCCAACGCCCACTGAAGTCTTCGAGGCTCGTCCGTCTACTGCTGAGGATCCGAGAGATGAGGAGATACGCTCTTTAAGGTCAGGGTTGTCACAGCTTCAAGAGGTAGTTGCAGCTTTGGTGAGGCAACAAAATCCCGATCCAGCTATTCCGACACAGGTTAGAAATTGTTTTTTTTTAACTTATTTTATTTAACTTTGAATCACATTTACAAGTACATTTTTCGGAACATACTTGATTACTTTGCTTTAATCTGATATATGTATAGACTTTTAGAAATCAAGGAGACAATGATATATGTATAGACTTTTCAAGAAAAACTTAAATTGATAAGCAGGACGGAAGGAGGCTGACAGACAAAAGAAGTTAATCAATAGTACCAACAGGATACTAAGGTAACAACTTAAATTAACTACAACAATATTCACTTTCACTACTGAAATTTCCTTGCTGGTCAGCAACAGAAATAAGAACAAAGCCTTCATCTAATTTCTCAGGTCAGCTAAATGAAATCCTTAGAACAAGACCTATATTTGAATTCTAGATCCGTACGCTCTAAATTATAGACCACAACAACTTTCTAGTTTCACCTCATTTATTTACTGGGCAACTTTCTAGTTTCTAGTTTCTTTCAGAACATTAATACAAACTATTGAGATGCATATCCAGAATTTCTTGCCATTATTGAATGATAAATACTTGTAGAAGTAACAACTATATAATCATCTCTACATAGCATACATGAAATGCACGATTATTCTGCAGCTTAGTCGACCTATATATCTTTCAGAATATGTTATCAGTGGAGTACAGAGAATCTTGTGGTTGCTAGTTTACTGAAAAATAGCAACCATGATACTTGCGAAGATTAAGATTAAGATAATGGCCCTATCCTAATTGTCGGCCAAGCTGTAGGTCCAGGTCCACTATTCTTCCTCCCCCGATTGAGGTTTCTTGCCCTGTCCAATCACGAATGTATTAGTGAGTTTTGTACATTAGAACAAAAAATCTTTGATGAGTTTTGTACTTGCACAGTGTTACTTAAACATTAATTCCATATTAGCTAGTACGTTTTGCTGATCTGCAGATTAATTGTTATTTGTTTGTTTTGGGTGCATGGATATATATGACCTAATTGAACAATAGCTATAGGGATAAGCTATAATATTTGAAGTTGATAATTAAGATGGGAGCATAGATGGTGTGATTGATTGATAATAGATATATCAGTGCGAATATTCAGATGATCAGGCTCATCAATATATCTGAAATTTGTTCTCTATTCTAGTTCATTTTCAATGGCATGAAACTTTACTGAATCTCCCGATGTGAGGCAGTGAACATTATGTAGAGTTTAATGCATCAATGAACGTTATCTTGCAGTATATCGGTTCACTGAAGTTTGTCTGGAGAACAAATTTTTAAATTGGCGACTTTCACATTCTGTACTGTCCCCATTCTCATCTTTATTATTTTAGGGAGAGAACTTTATTTGTATAATATGATAAATTAGCCTAAGGCTGTTCTACAGAAGAAGAAAAAAAAAGGAAAAAGAAGAGTTCAGTTGAATACATTCGTGTTCTGATGATTTGTGTAGCCTATAAGCTATAATGTTTCGTTTAGAAAGTGATGAATGCAATTTTTAGTTCATATACTTAAATTCTTAATGACATTGTATATGGTTACCAGTAATTGGCAATGGAAGTTATTGCTTTTGCTATTATATGCTTTTATTCTTTTCTCATGGAAATTGGTGAGTAGGTAAGGAGGTGTCCCTCCTTAAAAAACATCAGCGAAATTCACCTCTCCATCTAAAAAAAATTCCAATCTAAAATCTTACAGTATGCACAGGTGTCCAACCCAAAAATAATGCTGTGGAAGAATCATGTGGTTGCTTGTTGCGCTATTCCAGATTTGTCTCTGTTGTATATTTATTGTATTATATTGCTTTATTAATACTATATTCAGTTCCGTATTTTAAGATTTAAAGAAAGACAATGATAATTTGATCAATCGACAATGATATCTCCGTTACTTTGCAAAATGATTGTTATACAAAGAGGGAAAATGACTGTTATACATACTGTTTATTAGCTAGTTGCTCTTTATCCCTGCAAATTATAACCTATTTTTTTTTTTACAATGTGACTTACACAGTTTCAGAATTGAGTTCCAACTAATTCAAGTCGGGCAAATCCAGAGAACCAAAGCGAGCATGATGGAAGCAACGACTTAACGAGGCGTACCAATTAAAAAAATCTACTAATTGCAAGTCATTTTTGGTCTTTTTTTGTGGTGCAATCAGTTTGTATGATCAAACTTGTTAGAACTTTATTGATCTAAACAGGGTATATGTATAATTTGATACTTGTGTTATTGTTGTCGACGATTATGAATTTTACAGAACCTTAAACTTCTGAAGTTGTGTATGTTGATCAGTATAAAATATAATGAATTTTGTCAGCTAAATTTTTTATTGTTCATTTTCATGGGTGTGCGTGTAAAATTTTGAATATAAATTTGGGTTTACTAGCAACATCTGCATATATTAAAAAATCTGCATATATATACAGATTTTGAATTGGATTTTTTTTTTTAAATTCAAAACAACCCCGGCGTTTTACAAAACGCCGGTGAACATTTTTAAAAATTAAATTATTTCAAATTTTTTTTAAAAAAATTATATTATTTATATATATACCCCGGCGTTTCCGAACCGCTGGGGTAGGTTTAAATTCTTTTTTTTTTAAAAATAAAAAACTGATTTCACCGGCACTTTTAGCAGCGCCGGCCAATGTATCACATATACCGGCGGTTGTGGAAGCGCCGGGGAAGCTTGACCACCAAAGCCCGGCATGCGCACCGTCGGCGGTTGGTGCGGCGCTGCTCAACGCGCCGGTAGGGTTTTCACCGGCGTTTATAAACGCCGGTGAAGCCTTTAAAAACCGCCGGTGAAGCCTTCTCCGGTTGTAGTGTATGTATTCTTTCTGGACTCACTTCAATCCTTTTGTTAGACTATCGATCAAGGGGGTGTTTGTTTAGCTATAGGAGCACGTAGCGAAAAGAAATTTAAGGAAGTGCATTGTTCACAAATTTGTTTAGTTGTATTTTAGCTATATTTAGATTCCTACTATAGCGCTACTCTAGCACCATATGAAATATGGGGGAAAAAACCCAGAACTCGGTGGAAGTGCACAGTAGTGCTACAGTTCATGATTTTAATTGTTTCTCTCATATCTTTTTACAATATTCAATAAAACAAATCCACATACTCTACATTAATTTTTTACTACTTTTTAAATATATTTATTTTCTCTCTATCCTACTGCAATATAACTATATCTAAACAAACCACTTTTAAGAACAATATCCAAAATTTTATTTTCCCTACAATCTTCATTGTTTGGATATATTTTACAGCTAAAACCGAAGTACACCCTCAACATTTGGGCTGAATACAAAAGGGCAAAAACCAAAGTATCCCCCTAACGCTTGGCCTAAGTACAAAATGCTCATACAACGTTTGAAAAAATACATTATACCCATTCATCCATTAACTTAACCTATTCCGTTAACTTTGAATTAATAAATTACATTTACCCTTACCCTTTCATGTCATAATCTCTTTTTCCTTTCTCCCTTTTCTTCATTCTCAAACATTAACAAAATCAAATCTCAATCTCATTGGCAAGATGATGAGATTAACACATTATCTACTGACATTTAAACTGAATAATTCATGATGATGATTTTCCAGTTAGCAATTACTTCTGGCTGAGAGAAAATTGTGAATACCATACTATTTAACTTATTAATATGAAAGAGCAAAAGACACAGAGATATCCCCTTCACATTAAGAAGAAAAAAAACTTTTCTTGACACTGCCTTTTCTTTAGTAGCTTTAGATTTTTTCTATTTTTGATTGATAAGAAGATGTCTTTTCTTTGTTTGTGTATCAGATTATCAATTATCAAATTTAGTCGCTCATGTAGGAATGAGGTTCAAATCTGTGAGTCTGTTAGATGCCTTAAGCAATAAAATTGTAGGTTTGGCTCTACAACTCAATTTAACACAGAAAGTTGCATCAAATCTTTCACAAATGCACTAACTTATTGGTTGCATTTTTCTCCTCTTCATTTTTAAAGGTTCAGCTGTGATATTTGGAGAACGTTTACTTAACTTTCTAAATCAAGATGTGATTGATGCTTCCATTATTAACATGCTTGCTGATCCAAAGGAGGTAAAATGGATATCAAGCGAGAGATGGATTGTAACCCTTATTTTTCTATTTTGGGTTTTATTGTATTTTTATTTTTCTTTTCTTGATTATTGTACCCGAAATTTCTTTGAATAATAAATCTTTCTTTTCTTTGGGCTCATTTATTCCCTTGATCATTTTGTACTATTTTGGTTTGAATTCTGCTATTTTTGGCTCACTACAAATTTTTGCTCTTTGTGTTTTGAGTTTGAATTGATCCACTATATGTTTACCTCAGCGTCTTCTATTTATTCGTATCTTTTTGGAGCCTAAACCCGTACTAAAAACCTTATATCTTAATTACCCGATAAATACCCCATTAACCCTAAATATTAATTAACCCAAATATCTATCTTTGTCTCTCCCGCCGCCCTCTCTCCTCACATCCCGACTCTCTCCCATCCTCTGTTTTTTTTTACCGTAATCCATCATCACTCGCCCAAGCCTTCGACCGCTCGCCTTCCCGTCCTCCCTCCACCATCTCGTCACCTTTCTCGTCGCCACCTGCATCTCTTCGTCTTTGCGAACCCATTGCGAACCAAACCCCTCATCTCCACTGAACCCATCCACCAATCTATCCCTCGTTGCCTTCCACGCACCTCGGTCCCCTTCCGCTGTCCCCACAACCACCAGAGACCCCCTCGTCACCGTCTTCAACGTCCCGAACCCCGCCATTCTGTTCCTCCATCCAGTCCCATCGCTGTCGTTGCTTCCCGACCGCAAGCGCCAGCGCCAGCGCTGCAGCCAGTCACCCCCGTGAACCCTCGAGTTCACCACAGTCACCACCGATCCCCACCGTCATTCTTTCTTCCTTTCCTCGTTGCTGTTTGGTGTTCGGGTAGAGGATCAACTGGGGTTGGTTTTTTGCTGTGTTTTGTGTTTTGGTTGGGATCCGGTGTTTGGTGTTTGGATTAAAGATCTGGTGTTGCTGTGTGTGTGTTTGCATGGGCTTGCACGTGTTTTCATGTTTCGTGCCTCGTTGCCCGGGATTCTCATCCTGTTATTCTAGTATATTCGAATTTATCGTCTAACAGGCAAGTCTCTTCTTGAACTGGTTTATTGTTTTTTTCAAGATCCTTTGATCTCCGGAAGTAGATCCAAATCTTTTTATCATATTGCTATTTGAATTTCGTTAAATATATTGAGGGTTTACACGAGCTAACCCAATATATTCTTAACATCGTGCCTGCATCTTTGATCTAAAACCCAATCCCTCTTGCACATTGCATATGCACATTTACATGAAAAATAACTAGATCCATGTTATAAGATTACTTGATGAATTGAATATGTTGATTGAATTTGATTAATGAATTGATTACCATGCCTATGAAACTGCATCTTAAATCTAGAAATCTACATATTAAACATCTAATAGCACTTTGATTATTAATTAGCAGGAACTATATGGTTGTATGATGAAATTATTGCCTATTCGTTTCAAACTATTTTCTGGCTTGCTGTTTGTGTCTTTTTGTATCAGATTTTCGATCCTGTTACTGTCGTAATTTGAAATAAATTTTTGAATATGATTTATATCATAATCCTATTTTCCAGAACTTTCGACGGAATTGAATTCCGATATATAATCTGTTAGATATCAGTATTTTAGTACAACTGTGTCTGAATTTTCAGATTCACAAATTCATGCGTATCTTTCTGTTTCATAATTAAATAGGACATGATAATAGTAAAATAAAAATATGAAATTAATTTGGATAAAATTAGACATGTGTAGGGTTCACCCTGAACTTTTGTTGATTTAATTGAGGAGTTTTCTTACCTAAATCATATGTTTGAACACAATTTATAACTTGCTGTCTGAACATAAAATTTGAAAAGAATAGGATTTTCACCCTAGTTTCTGTAACTTTTATATGTCGTATATATATTTGCTGGAACCAGTAGAGAGTCTAGTTTCTAGAACTTCTGACGGATCCAGATTTTTTTTCTGTAGTAACGGTAATCTGTATTTTTTATAGCAATGTCATGCTGTCTAAATTGTGTGATTTGTGTTAATTTAATATGTTTGCCTCTTGTGTTGTTTGTAACGAGTAGAATTAGTCACACCTAGCATGATACAATATTGACACCTTCTAGCATGCTCACATAGGATGAAATAAAATGTTAACAAGCCGGGGTATTATGGGATGACTTGGTAGTGAACAATCGGAAACTGTACTCGGTCGGGTCCTACTGCCTGACTTGTACTAACTTATGGCCATAAAATACTGCATGATAATTACTATCATTGAACTTTAATCACTTATTACTGGGCCGAGTATACGATCCGTGAATTCAGCATCAGTCTAAAGCGTTCACTGTGTGTTTGTACCGAATCTGTGGAATGGGACGCAGTAGTACGTGCACTAAATATGTTAATAAAATGATTAATAACCTGCATTTAACACTTCATGCTTGATCCCGTATACTATCATCAATATTGAACTTGAATTGGAACTATTAGTTAAATGCATGATTAAACATAGACCCTTGACATTATTGCCAACCTTTGAATTTTGCTATTGACTTTGATCTCGTCTCTTTTCTCTTGATATACAATGTTCCTATTATTTCCTGTTTTCTCTACTTGCTGTTCCTAACTTGCTCTAAGGACATTATTTTCCTTATTTTTAGATCAAGAATTTATAGATACTGATGGAATAATACCAGAAGGAATTGGTGAACAACGATTCTAGAAGATGAAACCGAAGATTTGCACTACTTGAATTAATTTATGCTAGATTTATTTCTTTTGAACATTGTATTGACAATATACTTTTTTTGGACTTTAATGACCCGGAGTTTGTTTTATCCAAGATGTTGGATATTATTATTTGAATTATCTCTTTTATTATTAAAGTTGATCTTGTTTATGTGATTATATCTTCTTGCATGGCTGTGTTTGTTATTTCATATTATTGAGTTAAACTGGTACAGCTTATGGATGGTGTTTACATCATTCGCTGGGCCTACGTTACGTACTCGTATTCCGTATTTTGGGAAGCGAAGTGTGACAAGATTTTTAGTGGTATCAGAGCCTAGAGTTGGATAATATATCAGTGAAATATGACTAACTTTATGGAGGTTTGGCTTTGATTGGTATATTAGTCAAGTTTGGCTCTAGCCAGGTTAACTCAATAGTGCGCACACCATGATGATCACACGAATATATATAATAACCAACATATTATCTGGGTATTTTTTTTATCCTTTTTGGTCCCTTCCATTCATTGACTCCTTTCTGGGTATAATTTCATCCCTTTTGTACCCACATTCTTTTTATTACTGGATGTTATTCCTTTTCCTTTTGCACAATTATTCGTACATATATCCTGCTAGCATCTCATCTTTTTGTTTGATAATCTTCTAGGTGTTATTTTAGTCTTCTCCCTTCCAGCTCATGTTTTGTTTGACTCTGGTGCTACCCACCCTTTTATTTCCTCCTGCTTTGTTGATGAGCATAGTTTAGCAAGTGATGCTATGCCCACAGCTTGGGACATCACGATAGGTTGAGGTGTT
Organism: Hemerocallis citrina; assembly: GCA_017893485.1. NCBI lineage: Eukaryota > Viridiplantae > Streptophyta > Magnoliopsida > Asparagales > Asphodelaceae > Hemerocallis > Hemerocallis citrina. The sequence goes on from CM030368.1 coordinate 47,031,804, forward strand.
ATTGTCTGTTCTAGGGTATGCAAGCAGAGCCCGTTGCTGATCAGTGGCGTGGATTTCTTGGCTGATTTGATTGTGATTCCCAATTCCGGTTTCGATGTCATCCTGGGCATGGACTGGTTGGGTGTTTCTTGTGTCGTGATTGATTGTTGAGAGAAGAATGTGACTTTCAGGCTTCCTAGTCAACCATAGTTTTTGTTCCATGCGGGTGAGACACTGTCAGGACATGTCAAGAGCTTGATGGACCCTAAGGCTGTTTCACTTGTGTCGTTGGGCACTGATGGAGTTGTTGCACCCTTAGTTGTGCGGGACTTCCTTGATGTCTTTCCCGAGGATTTGCCTGGTTTGCCGCCAAAACGAGATGTGGATTTTAGCATTAATGTTCAGCCAGGTACGGTGTCTATCTCGAAGAGTTCGTATCGTATGGCACCAGTTGAATTGGCAGAACTGAAGGTACAAGTTCAGGAGCTGTTGGATAAGGGTCTTATCAGGCCTAGTGTTTTACCTTGAGGAGCCCCAGTTCTGTTCATCAACAAGATGGATGGCAGCCACAGACTTTGCATTGACTAGAGAGAGTTGAATAATGTCACTATAAAGAACCGATATCCATTGTCGAGGATTGACAATTTGTTCGACCAACTGGGAGGTGCTTCATTGTTCTCGAAGTTGGATCTTCATTTTGGGTATCATCAAGTTAAAGTGAATTCAAGAGATGTTCCGAAAATATCATTCCGAACGAGGTACAGGCATTACGAGTTCTTGGTGATGCCTTTCGGAGTTACTAATGTACCGGTTGTGTTCATGAGTCTGAAGAACAGGGTGTTATCTCCGTTCCTGGATCATTTTTTCATGGTTTTCATTGACGACATATTTGTGTACTCTCAGAACAGGGAAGATCATGTTGTGCATTGAAGGTTGTTTTGCAGACTTTGAAGGAGAACCAGCTGTATGGGAAGCTCAATAAGTATGAGTTCTGGCTAGATCGGGTTGCTTTTCTGGGTCACATTATTTCTGGCGATGATATTTCTGTTGATCCGTCGAAGATCTCTGCGGTCAAGGATTGGCCGATTCTGAAGTCTGTTTCTGAGGTGCGAAGCTTTCTTGGTTTGACCGGGTATTATCAAAAGTTCATTCAGGATTTTTCGAAGATTGTTGGACCTCTGACCAGTTTGACGAAGAAGGAGCAAAAATTTGATTGGGATGAAGCATGTGATGAAGTTTTTGCAGAGTTGAAGCGCCGGTTGACGTCAGTGCCTGTGCTGACTATACCCGACAGTTCGGGTGGTTTTTTGATCCATTGTGATGCATTGGGTAGAGGTCAGGGAGCAGTGCTGATGCAGTGAGGTAGGGTTGTCGCTTATGCATCGAGGCAATAGCGGCCTCATGAGAAGAACTATCCCATGCATGACCTGGAGCTTACGACCGTGATTTTTGCCTTAAAGTTGTGGAGGGATTATCTGCTTGGAGATAGAGTAGAGATATTCACATATCATAAGAGCCTCAAGTATGTGTTCAAGCAGAAGGAATTGAACATGAGGCAAAGAAGACGGTTGGAATTTGTAACGCCCCGAATTCCAAATAAGATCGAATTCGAGATTTCACAGCATCTTTACTTCACTTCGTACAATTTTAGAAGGAAATTAAAACTTTTCAATAATACATCAGAGTTCATTTATATTTTGTTTACAAAGCGGAAAAATAAAAGAAATACAACAATGAAATAAAATTCAACTTGTACAAGTTTAACATTAGAAATCATCAACGGCATCACAACATCTTTACTTCTTCATGAAAAAGTCCATTACCTGCAAAATAAGCTGTGAGCACGTCAGTTACTTACAACTGACGAAAATGTTATATTCGGCCATCCACACTATGCCGTATATATAACGATCTCATTACTTTAACAAACCGCAAATTTGAATGAACAATAAAGTGTCAAAAGTGATTATTCTCAACATGTAACTGTATGCCATGCCTTAATGCCTAATGCACACATTTTATACTAGGATGACATTAATGCATACTTGTTCGAATTCTATGCATCCCATATTATATAGGTCCGAGGGCAAGCACCTACGTACTCCACAATAAAGGGTTCGATCCCTTGCCATGAAACTATCCAATAAGAAAACAAGATTTAGATCATTCCACGGATATGGATCTCAGCCTCTCTAGCTAGCCTCTATGGAATTATAACAGATCCCAGTCTCTCTGGCTATTATATCGTGCGAATCATCCCGCAAGTGCCCCTCTAACCCCGGTATACGCATATACATTGGAGTACGGCAAAACAAAAACTATCTGCTCGATTACTCAAAATCTCGGAATCCATCGCTGACCCGTCCTCATAATCCCGGATTTAAATATAAAAGCTCGTCTCCCATGGAGTAAGCACAGTCCGCCGACTGGGTCTATTGCCACGGAGATCCACCGCCGACTATATAGAGCAACCCACTTACGTTTGCCCAGATTTACTACATCTTCACCTAAGTACCTAATTATTTTAGTTCAAGACATGAATGTGTTATCAATCCCAGAATCAGTTTTACCTCCTACCGGATTTGTTCACCAAAAAAATACGAGATCGCCCGACGGCAATATCTCGAAATCAAGTCTCAAAATCTTTCTTTCAATATTGCCGGTAATCGAGGTCTTACTAATTCTTAATCATAAACTTTCATGTACAAGAAACATGGGTATACATACCCTTTAAGAATTATGTCTTAAACCTAGATGATTTCATCTTTCAACTCATTTCACAACTTAAGCAATGTCTCATTTTAGCACTATTCATGATTCCTTAATAACAATAATTCTTTTTCATGAACAAATTTCATTCAACATCGATCTCTTTAACAACTTAAGTGTAAATAACTAATTCTCCATCATATTTCTAAATCACTAAAATTTGTTTCCTCCAATATTTAAATGCATAAAGACTCACTAAAATTCATTAAAACACTAAAAAAAACAAATGTGGCCTTATGGGTTTCGAACCCCCGACCAACTAAGCCAGCGCCCAAGCAATCCGCGCCAACCATAAAGTCCATATGGACTTATTGTTCTAAAGTCCCCATAAAACTCCTTTTACATTAAGTCTAGGATCTTAAAAACAAAACTAAAAAAAAGTGTGAGCCTATCAAGTTTCGAATCCAGGTCACAAAAAAGGCAGCGCCACCGCACAACCACTAGGCCAAGTGCGCTAGATGTCACAGAGGTGATCTATACGTTTTTATTCCACTTTCTGTTATTCTCTTTTCTTTCATAAAAACTCGTTTTCTTTATTTATTCTAATATTTTGTTAGACCGAAATTTGTTCCTGTAATCCGAGTTTACTTTTCAATAGTAAATTATAGATTATAAATCATATTTTAGGGAAATAAAATAGTTTCCAAATAGTTCCTTTTTCACTAATAAACATGAAATTTCAAACTTTCCAAGTAGCACAATTCTATGTCTTGTCTATAAATTCAATGGAACTAATTTTACAAAAAAATTAATATATTCATTTGCTTATCAAAGAAGAAATCTACAACCATTATTCATACAATCAATAAGTTCTTAATTCATGATTTTTAGTGAAATGGCAAAATGATTGATTACCTCTTTTCTCATTAACTACTACATGATACAATGTTAATTCATCAAACATAGCATGATTCACTATTAATCTCGCCACATTCATAGTATAGTTTATCCTATTTTATCACCTACTCATTTACTTTCATTAGCATGCACATTCAAAAAATCAGAAAGTAAGAGAACACCCACCTCTAGTGAAGGGTTGAACAAATAAGATGGAAGCACTCCTAGCCCCAACCAAGCAATCCTTGGTCCTAGCAATTTCTTCTTCTCCTAGCAAGACTCCTCCAAGCAAGAAAACTCTACTCTCTTTCTTTTTCTTTCTCTTATTTTGATTTATTTTTTGGTATGTGAAATAAGAAGAGAAGCGGTGATTTTTGTAGGATAAAGTTAGGGTTCAATTTGCAAAATTACCCACCTAATAAATTACTCAATTTAATTTCTCCAACTCTTCATTTTCCTAACTCCTATAACTCCCAACTCTTCTTATTTCCACCTCTTCAAAAACCTAACCCCCACCTCTTCATGATAAAACAAGCCAACTCCCACCCCTTCATCTTACACGTGCACGTGTTGTGCACTAGTGAACACACATACACAAAATAAATACAACTCCTATATTTTAAAAATGTATATTAAAAGTTGTAACATGTCATGTAGTAGTCCATGCACAACTTAAAAATATGAGTTTATTAATGAGATTGTCCCATGGGCTTTTATTTTAATTAACAAACTTAATTATTCTAGAGGGCTTTCCTTTTAATTAATCTAATGGGCTAGAATCTAACTTTAGGTCCATGGGTTTAAGGAAAGGTTAATAAAAATAAAAATAAAAGGCTTATGCATGCTAAAATAATAAATGAGAGTAAGAAAAATAAAGATAAAAAAATTAGCACGTGCATTGTACGTATAATAATATTTTAATCAAAATAAGAAAAAATGAATTTCCGTTTATAAAAATAGATTTGAATACCTAAAATAAATACTTTAAACACATAGAAAATATTACACGTAGCGGTAGAAACACATAATCGATACGTGCATCAAAAATACGTAAAAAACACGTAAAAATACAGAGATTTAAAATTTAATATTTTAGTTGATTTAAATCGGATAAAACATACGGAGAAATGCATAAATAGTCAAGAATCACAATACGTAATGAAAACACGTTACAATAATTACCAGTAACGGTATAAAATACACGTACGTAATACACAAGGGCAAAATTATCATTTCTAATTTTGTGGGGTGTTACACTCTCCCCCCCTTTAGAATAGTTCCATCTCCGGAACTCGCTATGGTAAAGGTTGTATTTTGTACACACCAAAGAAAAATATCATTTTTGTATATAGAAAACTGCAAACTTTAAGAAAAATAAATTTAGTATAAAATATGCAAAGAGGAAAAAAAAGACAAACTCTATGTATCAAAATTTTATAAGGATGGAACGAGAAAACTAGGAAAATAGTCTAAGAAAATAAATGTGACAAAAAGACATGATGGATTAGGAGACATTTTCATAAAAATAGTATTAGGCAAACCAAAATCAATTAAGTCATTTAATTGCGGAATAGTTCGGAAAACAATGCAATAAAGAGAAACATAGTCAATAGATAATTTATAAGTAGGTTCAGTAGTCAAAATCTTTCAAAGTAATAAGCGGTAGAAAATCACAAACTGAATTTGGTACTATATGACAAAATTGAATTAGCAATTTAAAATAAGACTATTGGATAATAGTTTGGAAAATAAATGAGAATGAAATTTAGTTAAAAATACGGACAACATAAAAAATAATTTTTGTATACCAATAAAATAATTTGTAAAGTAACTATAATAATTATACATACGATTTGAAAAGATACAGAAGGCATACATCGAAATAGTTTCGAATTCTCAAGTAAAGTAAGAAAACCAACATACAAAATTATATACGTACACAGGCATAAAATTTTATAGTGTGAAACAACCAATACGAAAATCATGAATGGGTTGTAGGAGTAAAAACAAAACATCATAGTAGTAAATAGTGCAAAAACTAATCATATAGAAATAACTTACGAATTGAAGAAAAGTATAAACACCAATTTTATTTTTTGTTAGGTAAGTAGCCACCAAATCTAAGATAAGTTAGTAGCGAAATACGATGAAGTTATGTGAAATACTTACTCATGAAAAGATTCAAAATAAAAGAAAGAAAACAGCAGGATAGTTGAGATTAAGTATAAGTAAGATAGAAATAATATACTGGTAGGTTGTAAATTATTATAAAATAGTATAAGCTAGTATGAAAATAGAATAGGGGTAAGTAAATATTATACAAAACAAAATAGAGGTTATCAAAGTAGACAATCTCTTTGTGGTGTAGGTTCGCCTCGTTGGTATCCAACTGCAGACTTGCCTCTATGATCCCAAGTTGCAGAATTGCCCACTATGACATCCGATTGCAGTTTTTCTTTTGGACATTCGGTTGCAGACATTGCCTCCCCGACGTCCAGTTGCAGTTTGCCTCCATTGACGTCTAGTTGCAGATTTGCCCTCTTGACATCAGGTTGCATCAAAATGGGAGATGGAAAGATGTAATATGCTATATACTCTTGGATATTGGGATGTTTAATAAAATATAGTATTATGTTTGAAATCAGTGATATAAAAGTGGATGGAAAAGTTGCAAATTAAGTAGGAAATAGATATACTTTAAATATAGGGTATACAAAATTTGTAATGAAAATGATTTATAATATTAATATGAAAATAGTGTAAGGTGTATGCACGAGATGAAAACACAAATAAAAAGCAATAATCATGTAGTATATGTATTATATTGAAGAAACGTAAAATTAAAAAATGAGTAATGATTAACAACAAAACAAATTAGCAAATAATATGTAATAACAATAGTATCGAATATAGACAATAAAATAAAATGGTAGGTCATATTTGTATGGGTAGAATATTTCAATCTTGTTAAAAATATATTGAATATATAAGACAATATAAAAAAATATAGCATCATCAAAGTCAAAATGAATACACATTAGAAAATTCAGAATATAATATAAATAATAAATGAAGAAAATAATAGTTGCAAATGTAAACGGATAAAAATACGAAGGATAAATCTTTAAGACTGAAATACAGATAAAACAACTTCAAAAGATCGAGACTGAGTAAGATAGTCAAAATAATACATATCCAATTGATTTAATAATATAAGAAAATATTTATTAGAAAAATATTAAATGTTGAAAAATACTTGGATGAAAATCCACAAAAAAATAATTTGAAAGGGAAGTGTGTATGTAGTGTATCATGAATGTAAGGTCAACCAACTACGCTTCCACTGCGCCACTCTGATACCCAAGGAAAAATGTGCTCGCATACAATCTCACATCAATGTATACAAGGAGAGCATCATGAATGAATGTTCAATAACTACTTCATTCACGACTCCAGCCATTCAAAAAGAAAAAGGAAGAGAAAACATCAGCTTACAGAGCAACACAAATGTAAATCACATACATTCAAATCTCTATAAGTTGAAACTCACGCTCTAATGTCCACTTTAGGGTGTTGTTCCTTATAAATTTGAACTACCTGTGAAGCTAGCTCTCATACCATCTGTAACGCCTAGAATTTCAAATAAGACCGAATTCGAGATTTCACAAGATCTTTACTCCACTTCGTACAATTTTACAAGGAAATTAAAACTTTACAATAATACATCAGAGTTCATTTACATTTTGTTTACACAGCGGAAGAATAAAAGAAATACAACAATGAAATAAAATACAACTTGTACAACTTTAACAATGTAAATCATCAACTGCATCACAACATCTTTACTTCTTCATGAAAAAGTCCATTACTTGCAAAATAAGCTGTGTGCACGTCAGTTACTTACAGCTGACGAAAATGTTATATTCGGTCATCCTTTCTATGTCGTACATATAACGATCTCATTACTTTAACAAACCGCAAATTTGAATGAACAATAAAGTGTCAAAAGTGATTATTCTAAACATGTAAGTGTATGTCATGCCTTAATGCCTAATGCACATATTTTATACTAGGATGACACTAATGCATGCTTGTTCGAATTCAATGCATCCCATACTACATACGTCCGAGGGCAAGCACCTACGTACTCCACAATAAAGGGTTCGATCCCTCCCCATGAAACTACCCAGTAATAAAACAATGTTTAGATCATTCCACGGATATGGATCTCAGCCTCTCTGGAAATTATAACAGATCCCAGCCGCTCTGGCTATTATATAGTGCGAATCATCTCGCAAGTGCCCTTCTAGCCTCAATATATGCATATACATTGGAGTACGGCAAAATAAAAACTATCTGCCCGATTACTCAAGATCCAAGAATCCTCCGCTGAACCATCCTCATAATCCCGGATTTAAATATAAAATTCCGTCTCCCACGGAGCAAGCACAGTCCGCTGACTGGGTCTATAGCCACGGAGATCCACCGCCGACTATATAGAGCAACCCACTTACGTTTGTCCTAGGTTCACTACATCTTCACCTAAGTGCCTAATTATTTTAGTTCAAGACATGAATGTGTTATCAATCCTAGAATCAGTTTTACCTCCTACCGGATTTGTTCACAAAAAAAATACGAGATCGCCTGACGGCAATATTTCGAAATCAGGTCTCAAAATCTTTCTTTCAATATTGCCCGTAACCGAGGTCTTACTAATTCTTAATCATAAACTTTCATGTACAAGAAAAATGGGTATACATACCCTTTAAGAATCATGTCTTAACCTAGATGATTTCATCTTTCAACTCATTTCACAACTTAAGCAATGTCTCATTTTAGCACTATTCATGATTCCTTAATAACAATAATTCTTTTTCATGAACAAATTTCATTCAACATCGATCTCTTTAATAACTTAAGTGCAAATAACCAATTCACATTTCAACATATACCAAGTACTCTAACTTCGCATAAGTGAATCATCACATCACGAGAAATTTATTCACATGGATAAATTATTCTCATTCTACCAATAAATCTCATTTTTATTAATAATTTATTCTTGTCAAAAACTCTTTTTTTTTCATTTCTCATTTTTCTCCTTTTTAGTACAAATTAAAGTCTCATTTTTAGTACAAAATAATGTCTCTCAAATGTCTATTTTGGCTTTTCAATAAACAAGAAAAATCTTTAAAACTATTTTCTATAAATTCTCCATCATATTTCTAAATCACTAAGATTTGTTTCCTCAAATATTTAAATGCATAAAGACTCACTAAAATCCATTAAAACACTAAAAAAAACAAATGTGGCCTTATGGGTTTCGAACCCCCGACCAACTAAGCCAGCGACCAAGCAATCCGCGCCAACCATAAAGTCCATATGGACTTATTGTTCTAAAGTCCCCATAAAACTCCTTTTACATTAAGTCTAGGATATTAAAAACAAAACCAAAAAAAAGTGTGAGCCTATCGGGTTTCGAACCCAGGTCACAGAAAAGGTAGCGCCACCGCACGACCACTAGGCCAAGTGCGCTAGACGTCACATAGGTGATCTGTAAGTTTTTATTCCACTTTCTGTTATTCTCTTTTCTTTCATAAAAACTCGTTTTCTTTATTTATTCCAACCTTTTGTTAAACCAAAATTTGTTCCGGTAATCCGAGTTTACTTTTCAATAGTAAATTATAAATTTATAAATCATATTTTAGGGAAATAAAATAGTTTCCAAATAGTTCCTTTTTCACTAATAAACATGAAATTTCAATCTTTCCAAGTAGCACAATTCTATGTCTTGTCTATAAATTCAATGGAACTAATTTTACAAAAAAATTAATATATTCATTTGCTTATCAAAGAAGAAATCTACAACCATTATTCATACAATCAATAAGTTCTTTATTCATGATTTTTAGTGAAATGGAAAAATGATTAATTACTTCTTTTCTCATTAACTACTACATGATACAATGTTAATTCATCAAACATAACATGATTCACTATTAATCTCGCCACATTCATAGTATAGTTTATCCTATTTTATCACCTGCTCATTTACTTTCATTAGCATGCACATTCTAAAAATTAGAAAGTAAGAGAACACCCACCTCTAGTGAAGGGTTGAACAAACAAGATGGAGGCACTCCTAGCCCCAACCAAGCAATCCTTGCTCCTAGCAATTTCTTCTTCTCCTAGCAAAGACTCCTCCAAGCAAAAACACTTTACTCTCTTTCTTTTTCTTTTATTTTGATTTATTTTTTTGGTGTATGAAATGAGAAGAGAAGGGGTGATATTTGTGGGATAAAGTTAGGGTTCAATTTGCAAAATTATCCACATAATAAATTACTCAAATTAATTTCTCCAACTCTTCATTTTCCTAACTCCTATAACTCCCAACTCTTCATGTTTCCACCTCTTCAAAAACCTAACCCCCACTTCTTGATGACAAAACAAGCCAACTCCCACCCCTTCATCTTACACGTGCACGTGTTGTGCACTAGTGCACACACATTGTAACTCTAGTTATTCCGTATTTGTATTTTTATACTGTATTTTGCTCAACTGTACTCTTTCATCTAATTGAGATCCTGTAATTTGTTCAGATTGAATAAAATCATTATTTTGTCTCGACTCAAATTTTTGGGTCCTTTTATCAGATTCATTTGTGTGCCTTTTGTGTCGTTCTTCATGAAGAATTGACCAATTCTTCTCATTTATCCCTTTAATCCCCATTTTGATGCATTTTGACCAGGGCCCTATTCGAAGCGGATATCCTAAAACCCACAAACCCGAAACCCTATCTATAAGTAAACCCTAATCCCTAACCCTAACCCGAGTTACTGTGCAACCCTAACTAACCCGCCGCTCTCCTTCTCTTCCGTTTCCTTCATCTTCTCCATTCGTTCGAGACCCAGATCCCTCGCCCTCCGATCGCCTCTCCGCCAACCTCCTCATCCCCATCACCATGACCCCCGCTCCTCGTCAACCACCGCCACGCCGCTATCCCTTCGTCACCAACACCATCGAACCCAAACTCCCGTCATCTTCAACCTCCCGAACCCAATCCAACTCACCTCCAGCACTTCTCCGACCTTCACCATCGCTCGACCCATCACATTCGACTCCCGATTCGCCTCGCCTTCACCCGCACCACCATAGCCCTTGCCGACTTCGTCAACTCCTTCGATCACCGTCCCCAACCCAATTCGCCATTTCCTAGCCACTGTAACCCATCGATTCTCCACCGTCACCTCGCCCTCCGACCACTTCTAGACACTCCCGTCGTCGTCCCCATCCCACGACCTCCACCATCATCAACCGCACACCCCCGAACCACCACAAACTTCTCCCCCGCTCGCTCCCCTGTTCGAACCCAGGAAGCAGAGCAGCGCCACCCTCCGATTCTCGACGTCGCTTCTCGCCGTCGCACCATCGTCTCCGCCGTCGTCGTCCTCCTCGTCACCTTCGAAGCCATCGCCAGCGCTGCCGCACCTTCCCTCTCTCTCGTGCTCTGTCCGTCGAAGAAGAAAACGAAGAAGAAGAAGAACAGCGATTGGGGCGGGATTCGATCTCAACCATCCGATCGCTTCAAGATCCGTGCGATCGAGATCGCTGTTCCGTGTTGTGCCCACAGCGAATCCCAATTGCTGTTTCCTGTTCGGCTCTGATCCGGTGTGAGGAAGCTTCCTGATTCGCTATTTTTGGTGTTCCGTGTTTTGGCGCGCTAGATCCAGATTTGCCGTACGCTGTTCTGGCTGATCTGGTGTGGGGAAAACTCGATCTCCGATCAATTTTTTGCACGCGCTTTTTGAGGACTTCTTCCGGGATTTTTCTACCCAAATTCTTCTACAAGTGGATATAGTCATCGTCAAACTAAGGCAAGTATCTTTGTACATTTTATTGATCTAGTACAAGCACCCTTGAAATACTACAAATAGTTAGATTGTGACTCCTCTTTGAAATATCATTGTAGATCAATATTGAACCTCCAAATTGACATATCTAAGAGTCACAAAATTTCCTCGTATTTCATTTATAATTATTGGACTCTTTTACCCTTGGACCCATGAATACATAGACATATGAATTAAGGAGCCATAAATTTATAGATACATGTCACATTTAATTTTTGAGCGTTTGACACGAAATTTTATATGTAGTTGCTGGACATCCTATAGGACATCCCCAATTTTTCTTAGAATTAATCTACATTATTTCAACACTATTTCATATGCATAAATACAAATATACAAATTCTGCCTGAACAAATGTAATAAGCCGGGGTTAAGGGAAAGACTATAGAGTGGACAATATAGGTAAGTGTACTCAGAAGGGGGCCCGTGTTTCCCAGTACTCGGCTCATGAACCTGTTGCATGTGATGTATTCATGGAGTCAGTTACTTGACTCATGAACCTGTTGTATTCATGGAACTACTGTGTGGTCCTTGAACCTGTTAGTATTCACGAACTCGTTTCGTGAACCTGTTATTTAATTTCGTATTCATGAACCGTGCATGCCTGATACCTGATACCTGACACCTGAAACCTGAGTACACCGCCCTATAGACTCCATTACTAGGTCTAAACGAAATTTGTTTTGACTGTAGCAACCATGTAGTAAAAGTATGGATGCATGTCGTGCTACCTAGATAGTAATCACACAAGACTTGAACTTAATACCTGATACATGATTACCTGTTACCTGATTACCTGATTACCTGGTTACCTGATATCTGATCCATGAAACTTGAACATGACACCTGTAACTTGAAATATGAAACTTGATACGTGAAACCCGACACATGGAACATGATACTTGATGTTAGTTACCCCTACAGGTTCACCTGACATATGTTTTACTATTAGCAGTTGTTAACTAGCCTGTTGACTAGGATGTCCCTCTTGCTAGCTAGTTCTTAGATTTCCACTACTTGTTGTATCCCTGTTGCATTCTTGATTCCTGTTCCCCCTACTTGTACTCGTTTTTACTATTTGTGGCCCTAGCTTGCACTAAGGGCATTCTCTCTTGTTTTCTCTGTTTTTCCTTTTATATTTATTAAGCAGACTTGGGACAAGTTACCTGCTGGAATTGGCGAGCAGACATTTCAGGTTTTGCTTGGAGCAAGGACCTGTTTAAATAGTTGCTTTCCTTAAGGTATTTATTTCTCCTGCCGTATAAGACTTGTTTCCGAGCTTACACTTGATCCAGACATGGAAACTATTTGAATATTATCATTTGTTTAAATTATTTTCTGTTTCTTAATAAATTATTCATGCATGCTTGGTTATATATAAATCTGGTTATATTCTTGTTATGATGCTGAGTCGATCCTACAGCTTATGAATGATGTAAAAATCATTCGCTGGGCTTCGTCACGTACTCGTATTTCCGTATTTTGGGAAGCGGGGCGTGACAAGGTTTTTAGTGGTATCAGAGCTCAGGTTTGGCTAATGTGTTAGTTTGACTAATACATTAGACAGGCTTGACTCAGTCAGGATTAACTCAACATTAAACAGGCCATGCAACCACATGAATAATTTGATAATCAACTCGATCTGGACACAAGTCTTATCCCATCCATTTTGATCCCTTCATATTCAATTCTTTGATTCATTGCTTCTTTCCATCGCTTGCATTCATCCTGATTTGTTAATTCCTTATTGGGTACAATTTATTCTTTTCGTACCTATATTCTTTTGCTTCCGGTGCAAGCAATCTCTTATTTCTGCATGCCTCGTTGATTCCTTCTTATTTCAACTCTTGTGTCGTTCATTGCTTTTTGTGCCTTGCGGTCATCTTCAACTGTTGACTCACTTTGAGTATCATGCTAGTTATTCCTTCTCTGCCATATTCTCTTCAATTTTGATTTTTGCCATCGTCCTTCTTCCTTCGTATTCAATTCCTTAATTTTCTCTTGTCCCTTCTAGTCATCATTCTCGTTAACTCTTTATTGGGTATAGCTTCATTTTTCTCCTACCTATTTTTCACCTTATAATTATTTTCCCAAATACTTTCTATGTTTCGATTATTAATTGTTATATTTATTTTCGATCTCCTATATATATATATATATATATATATATATATATATAAATATATAAATGTTTCTTAATAAAGAATTTGGTTTTCCGAACAATGGTGTATTTTAATTTCACTTTTCACTTTTGATTGGCTATATATTTTTACCGGACCATTTTGATAAGACAATTCTTATTTTGTTGTATAATGTTGTTATTTCTACTGTTATTATTATTGTTATTATTTTCGATATCATTACTAGTATTATTATTATGGTTACTACTGTTGATATGTTTATTGTTATTTTCATTATTTTATTATTGTTAATATTAAATTACTTCCACAAAAAAAATGTTGGGCACAAACTCCATCTTGTCTTGCATTATTACTTTTACTAGTGTTGTTGATATTTTAATATTATTGCTATTATTATTATTATTATTATTATTATTATTATCATTCTTTTTGCGATTAATGTTATTATTACTGTTATGATCATTGTTATTATCATTGTTATTCTTATTGTTATTAGTATCGATATTTTATTATTATTATTGTTATTGGTACAATTCTTTTAGTCATTACTACTACTATTATTATTAATTTATTTCGAGCCTAAGCATGCTCAATTTTATATACATTTCACCACTTCGGTGCAACCTAATGTCGAGATGGCAAATATGTAACTCGATGTCAATGGAGGCAAATTGCAACTGGATATCGGCGAGGCAAAATGTACAGCCGAATATTTGGATGGCAATTTGAAACCTGATGTCGTGAAGGCAAATATGCAACTTGATGTTAAGGAGGCAAGATTTTCTACCTATTACTAATTGATATTTCAAGACTCGTTACTTATATAAATAAACTGATGGTAAAGGAATATTTTCGTTATTATTGGTATTATTATTATTATTGTCATTTCAGTTGATGTCATTATTATTGTTTTCGTTACCTTTAGTACTGTTATTATTTTTATTATTATTATTACTGTTACTTTATTGATATTATTGTTATTATTGCTATTATTATTATTATTATTTTTATCATTATTGATGTTATTTTTGATGCAATCATTATTATTATTATTGCATTATTTTCATGAATGTGTTGAATTCTATTTTGTCATGTATGTATTATCATTATTATTAGTATTGTTGATATTTTTATTTTATTATATTATTTCTGCCTGTATGATTATGATGATTTTGATTACAGTTACTATTGTTGTTATTATTTTTGTTATTATTATTATTTTTATTATGGTCATTATTACTTGTATCATTGTTGTTATTAATATTTTTAATATTATTGTTATTATTATTACATTTTTATTATTATCTTATATTTATTTTTGTTATTATTATTCTACTACTAGTGATATTATTATCATTGATATTTGTTGTCGTTATTACTCCTTTTAAAACCATTAGTTTTGATCTATATTATATCTTTTAATTATTTAAATTCAAGCCACACCTTATATTCATTTTGCAATATTTAATATATCTATCTTGAGCCCATACTCCCTCTGTTCTGGTGTCTCATTCTTTCTTTCTACTCGGATCGTCGCATGGTTTCGCGCGGACTACAACGACATGTCTGCAGCTTGAAACGTCACCATCAGAGTGGCACAGCGGAAGCGTGGTGGGCCCATAATCCACAGGTCCCAGGATCCTATTGTTGTTTCTCCTTCCTTGCATTGTTTGCTATCCCCGATCGCTTTCATTTGTTCTCATCCATTGACTCATTGCTTGGTTCATCCTTTCCTTGTCCATCTCTTCTTCGATTCTAGCTCTATCTATTCTTCATCTTCTTGTTTTGCTATCTAGCAAGTTTTGTGTTGTTTCTTCTTCAATTTTGATACCGGTTAATTTCTACTTGCATTCCATTTTGCCATCTTGCACCCATTCATTATTTGATTCAATTCTTCCCTGTCTTTTCTCTCTTTGATTCCTGTGCTACCTACTTCATCTTTTGCTCGGTCATCTTGTGTTGTTTCTTCCCTTTTGATACTGTTTATTTTCCTTCATGCATCCCACATGACATCGTTGTTACCCACTTTCTTATTCCTCTGGTGATGCCACTGCTTGTTCCTTCCCCTTTAATTCTCTGCCTTGTTACCCCTCAGTTTACTTAGCCCTATCCTGTGTACCGCCTAAGCAAATTTCGAGGACGAAATTTTTGTGTAAGGTGGGTAGGATTTGTAACTCCAGTTTTCCCGTATTTGTATTTTTATACTGTATTTTGCTCAACTGTACTCTTTCATCTAATTGAGATCCTGTAATTTGTTCAGATTAAATAAAATCATTATTTTGTCTCGACTCAAATTTTTGGGTCCTTTTATCAGATTCATTTGTGTGCCTTTTGTGTCGTTCTTCATGAAGAATTGACCAATTCTTCTCATTTATCCCTTTAATCCCCATTTTGATGCATTTTGACCTGGGCCCTATTCGAAGCGGATATCCTAAAACCTACAAACCCGAAACCCTATCTATAAGTAAACCCTAATCCCTAACCCTAACCCGAGTTACTGTGCAACCCTAACTAACCCGCCGCTCTCCTTCTCTTCCGTTCCCTTCATCTTCTCCATTCGTTCGAGACCCAGATCCCTCGCCCTCCGATCGCCTCTCCGCCAACCTCCTCATCCCCATCACCATGACCCCCGCTCCTCGTCAACCACCGCCACGCCGCTATCCCCTCGTCACCAACACCATCGAACCCAAACTCCCGTCATCTTCAACCTCCCGAACCCAATCCAACTCACCTCCAGCACTTCTCCGACCTTCACCATCGCTCGACCCATCACATTCGACTCCCGATTCGCCTCGCCTTCACCCGCACCACCATAGCCCTTGCCGACTTCGTCAACTCCTTCGATCACCATCCCCAACCCAATTCGCCATTTCCCAACCACTGTAACCCATCGATTCTCCACCGTCACCTCGCCCTCCGACCACTTCTTGACACTCCCGTCGTCGTCCCCATCCCACGACCTCCACCATCATTAACCGCACACCCCCGAACCACCACAAACTTTTCCCCCGCTCGCTCCCCTATTCGAACCCAGGAAGCAGAGCAGCGCCACCCTCCGATTCTCGACGTTGCTTCTCGACGTCGCACCATCGTCTCCGCCGTCGTCGTCCTCCTCGTCACCTTCGAAGCCATCGCCGGCGCTGCCGCACCTTCCCTCTCTCTCGTGCTCTGTCCGTCGAAGAAGAAAATGAAGAAGAAGAAGAACAGCGATTGGGGCGGGATTCGATCTCAACCATCCGATCGCTTCAAGATCCGTGCGATCGAGATCGCTGTTCCGTGTTGTGCCCACAGCGAATCCCAATTGCTGTTTCCTGTTCGGCTCTGATCCGGTGTAAGGAAGCTTCCTGATTCGCTGTTTTTGGTGTTCCGTGTTTTGGCGCGCTAGATCCAGATTTGCCGTACGCTGTTCTGGCTGATCTGGTGTGAGAAAAACTCGATCTCCGATCAATTTTTTGCACGCGCTTTTTGAGGACTTCTTCCGGGATTTTTCTAACCAAATTCTTCTGCTAGTGGATATAGTCAAAGTCAAACTAAGGCAAGTATCTTTGTACATTTTATTGTTCTAGTACAAGTACCCTTGAAATACTACAAATAGTTAGATTGTGACTCCTCTTTGAAATATCATTGTAGATCAATATTGAACCTCCTAATTGACATATCTAAGAGTCACAAAATTTCCTCGTATTTAATTTATAATTATTGGACTCTTTTACCCTTGGACCCATGAACACATAGACATATGAATTAAGGAGCCATAAATTTATAGATACATGTCACATTTAATTTTTGAGCATTTGACACGAAATTTTATATGTAGTTGCTGGACATCCTATAGGACATCCCCAATTTTTCTTAGAATTAATCTACATTATTTCAACACTATTTCATATGCATAAATACAAATATACAAATTCTGCCTGAACAAATGTAATAAGCCGGGGTTAAGGGAAAGACTATAGAGTGGACAATATAGGTAAGTGTACTCAGAAGGGGGCCCGTGTTTCCCAGTACTCGGCTCATGAACCTGTTGCATGTGATGTATTCATGGAGTCAGTTACTTGACTCATGAACCTGTTGTATTCATGGAACCACTGTGTGGTCCTTGAACCTGTTAGTATTCACGAACTCGTTTCGTGAACCTGTTATTTAATTTCGTATTCATGAACCGTGCATGCCTGATACCTGATACCTGACACCTGAAACCTGAGTACACCGCCCTATAGACTCCATTACTAGGTCTAAACGAAATTTGTTTTGACTGTAGCAACCATGTAGTAAAAGTATGGATGCATGTCGTGCTACCTAGATAGTAATCACACAAGACTTGAACTTAATACCTGATACATGATTACCTGTTACCTGATTACCTGATTACCTGGTTACCTGATATCTGATCCATGAAACTTGAACATGACACCTGTAACTTGAAATATGAAACTTGATACGTGAAACCCGATACATGGAACATGATACTTGATGTTAGTTACCCCTACAGGTTCACCTGACATATGTTTTACTATTAGCAGTTGTTAACTAGCCTGTTGACTAGGATGTCCCTCTTGCTAGCTAGTTCTTAGATTCCCACTACTTGTTGTATCCCTGTTGCATTCTTGATTCCTGTTCCCCCTACTTGTACTCGTTTTTACTATTTGTGGCCCTAGCTTGCACTAAGGGCATTCTCTCTTGTTTTCTCTGTTTTCCCTTTTATATTTATTAAGCAGACTTGGGACAAGTTACCTGCTGGAATTGGCGAGCAGACATTTCAGGTTTTGCTTGGAGCAAGGACCTGTTTAAATAGTTGCTTTCCTTAAGGTATTTATTTCTCCTGCCGTATAAGACTTGTTTCCGAGCTTACACTTGATCCAGACATGGGAACTATTTGAATATTATCATTTGTTTAAATTATTTTCTATTGCTTAATAAACTATTCATGCATGCTTGGTTTTATATGAATCTGGTTATATTCTTGTTATGATGCTGAGTCGATCCTACAGCTTATGAATGATGTAAAAATCATTCGCTGGGCTTCGTCGCGTACTCGTATTTCCGTATTTTGGGAAGCGGGGCGTGACACACATACACAAAATAAATACAACTCCTATAGTTTAAAAATATATATTAAAAGTTGTAACATGTCATGTAGTAGTCCATGCACAACTTAAAAATAGGATTTTATTAATGGGCTTGTCCCATGGGCTTTTATTTTAATTAACTAACTTAATTATTCTAGTGAGCTCTGCTTTTAATTAATCTAATGGGCTAGAATCTAACTTTAGGTCCATGGATTTAAGGAAAGGCTAATAAAAATAAAAATAAAAGACTCATGCATGCTAAAATAATAAATGAGAGTAAGAAAAATAAAGATGAAAAAATTAGCACGTGCATTGTACGTATAATAATATTTTAATCAAAATAAACGGAAATGAATTTCTTTTATAAAAATAGATTTGAATACCTAAAATAAATACTTTAAACACATAGAAATTATTATACGTAGCGGTGGAAACACATAATCGATACGCGCATCAAAAATACGTAAAAAATACGTAAAAATGCAGAGATTTAAAATTTAATATTTTAGTTGATTTAAATCGGATAAAACATATGGAGAAATGCATAAATAGTCAGGTTTCACAATACGTAATGAAAACACGTTACAAATATTACCAGTAATGGTACAAAATACACGTGCGTAACACACAAGGACAAAATTATCATTTTCAATTTTGCAGGGTGTTACAGAATTGATGGAAGATTTTGACATCAATTTGCAGTATCACTCGGGCAAAGTGAACATTGTACTTGATGCATTGAGTAGGAGACCCGCCGCTATGTTCCTTACTAAGTAGAAGGAAATAATGGAGGATATGAAGAGGCTAGAGTTGGATGTGTTACTTCTTGGATCAGCTCAGCAGTTCATGATGTTGCAGTTGCAGTCTTCATTGGTAGAGTAGATTAAGGAAGCCCAAGCGGGAGACCAGCAGTTGCAGAAGTTTCGTAGTGAAGTGGAAGCCGGTTTGAGGACCGATTTGGTCATTCATGTGGATGGGTCGTTTCGTTTTGGCTCTAGGTTGTTTGTACCTAGAGGAGAAGTCAGGTAAAGGTTACTTGAGGAAGCTTACCGGTCTCCGTATTCTATTCATCTAGATGGTACTAAGATGTACAGGGACTTGATGCAATATTTCTGGTGACATGGTATGAAGAGAGATGTGGCTAGATGTCTCCCAGTGTCTGATCTGTCAGCAGGTGAAGGCAGAGCATCAGAGGACCGTAGGACTGTTGCAGCTTCTTCCAATACCATAGTGGAAATGGGAGAATATCATAATAGATTTTGTGACAGCATTGCCAAGGAGTCCCAAGGGTCAAAATGCTATCTGGGTAATAGTGGATCGACTGACGAAGTGTGCTCACTTCATTCCTTTCCGTGTGGATCTGTCCACAGAGAGTTTAGCTGAGAAGTATGTTCAAGAGGTTGTTCATCAGCATGGAGTTCCTATTAGCATCGTATCGGATAGAGATACGAGAGTCATATCTCAATTCTGGGAGAGTCTGCAAAAGAGTTTGGGTACTAAGTTGAACTACAGTACAACATTCCATCTTCAGACAAATGGGCAGTCAGAAAGGACAATTCAGACCCTAGAAGACATGTTGAGATCCTGTGTTCTTCAGTTTGGAGGTTCGTAGGAAGATTATCTTCACTTAGCCGAGTTCTCATATGATAACAGTTACCAGGCGAGTCTCCAGGCAGCACCATTTGAGGCTTTGTATGGATGCAAGTGTAGATCGCCAGTCTATTGGGATGATATCGGCGAGAGGAAGCTTTTGGGTCCTGCGTTGCTCAGATTCAGAAGAATTTGTAGGCTACTCAGAATAGGCAGAGGAGATGGGCTGACTATCGTCAGAGACCTCTAGATTTTGAGGCAGGCGAGCATGTGTTCCTCAAGGTATCACCTTGGAAAAGTGTTATCCGATTTGGAGGTGGGGGCATGTTGAGTCCCCGGTTCATCGGTTCATTGATATTGTGGAATATGTGGGCAAGATAGCCTACATGCTCGCCCTACCGCCAGCTCTAGTGGGTGTCCATGATGTATTCCATATTTCTCAGATCAAGAAATACATCAGGGATGACATTCATGTGATTGACTATTCAGATTTGTCTGTGAGACCGGATTTGTCCTATGAAATTCAGCCAGTCTCTATCGTAGACCATCGAGAGAGTGTTGAAGAATATAGTCATCAAGCTGGCTCGGGTTTCTTGAAATCCTCACTAGCCAGGTGAGTCGACTTGGGAGTTGGAGGAGGAAATTCGGGAGAAGTTCACTCTTTTTTTTTAGTAGCTATTTTGCTTTGTTTTGTTTTGTTTCGGATTCGCCATATGTACCACTTGTATGAATTTCGAGGACGAAATTCTTCTTATAAGGTGGGTAGGATTGTAACCCCTATTTTTCTATTTTGGATTTTATTGTATTTTTATTTTTCTTTTCTTGATTATTGTACCTGAATTTTCTTTGAATAATAAATCTTGTTTTTCTTTGGGCTCAGATATTCCCTCTTGATCATTTTGTACTCTTTTGGCTTAAATTCTGCTATTTTTGACTCACTATAAATTTTTGCTCTTTGTATTTTAAGTTTGAATTGATCCGCTATATGTTTATCTCATCATCTACTATTTATTCGTCTATTTTTGGAGCCTAAACCCGTACCCAAACCCTATATCTTAATTACCCTATGAATACCTCATTAACCCTAAATATTAATTAACCCTAATATCTATCTCTCTCTCTCCCGTCGGGCGTGACAGGGACAAATAGTAATCTCATATCTTGCAATGACATTGAGATTTGGTTTTGTTTACCAATGAGATTCAGATTTGGTTTTGTTTAATGTTTGAGAATGAAGAAAATGGAGAAAAGCAAAAGAGATTGAGATATGAAAAGGTAGGGGTAGAAATGTAATTTAATAATTCAAAGTTAACGAAATGAGTTAAGTTAACTGATGAATGGGTATAATATATTTTTTCAAATGTTGTATGGACATTTTGAACTCAGGCCAAACATTGGAGGGGTACTTTGGTTTTTACCCAATGCGAAATGCACATATAATGTTTGCAAAAGTACATTATACTCATTCCTCCATTAACCGATTATGAATTTGAATTATTAAATTACTATTTTACTCTTTCTCAAAAAAAAATTACTATTTTACTCTTATTCTTACATAATTAGTCTCTTATTCTTCCTCACCTGTCTTCCTTACACCCCAATTTTTTTTTTCACATGGCTACAATCTTCCTCCCATCATAAAAATAAAGTACATAAAGATTCTTAGAATCTGATCAGCGATTACTCAATAAGCTTGGTGTGTTTCCCTGAGTGGGTTCGTATTCAACTCAAAAATGTATCAGTTCTAATCAAGTAAGAAGTAGTTCTAATCAAGTAAGAAATTGAGTACATACAATATTATAGAACTCACCATGGCAACTAAAAATGATCCTTTCAAGTTTGCACATGCTTCACGGCAACCTCTAGTCCTCAAAAAAGGATACCACCTGATTCAAAATATTTCAGATGTGTTGACTCTTAATTTGGTGTGCACAAAATGTGTCCATAAATACTAATAAGTTTAAATTAAGTTGTTCAGATTTTTCAGGTTAAAATAATATTAATAAGAGATTCAAAAGAGATTCAAGAATAAGTAAAGAATGAAAGCAATAAAAAAAGATTGCAAGATTAAGTAAAAGAAGAAGTTATTCAAAAAGAGCACATGTTGATTAGTGCCCAAGACCTATTGTTGTTATTCCTTATTTGTGAGATTTTATCTGTATTTGATTGATTGATGATTGAATAGTATATGGTAAGAATATAAAGTGCATTCGTTATGAACAGCCCGATAACGGTTGACCGCACCTTATGTCGGTCAACCGCATCGCAGTCGACTGCACTTCACAGTAATATAATGAAGAAGTTGACCATTCATCTCTTGACTTTTCGTCAGAGAGATGAACGGTCAACTGCACATAAATTGCGTTCGACCGTACTTTGTACTATTCACTCTTTTGGAATGTATCGTTTCTAATTTTGATAGATACACTTCCTCGTCTATATAATTGGACGAACCCACTGAGTATTCTCCACCTATTACTTCTGAGAAAAATATTCTGAACTAATCTTTCAACAATCAATTCGAGTGTATGTAATAACTATTTGTATTCTTCAGTCAGGATCATTGAGGATCTTGAGTTCTTTTCTTTTCTTCCACTTCGGTAAGATTGACAGGACTTGTGATTAAAAGTCCAGTGGGTAAAATAGGTCTCTCTGCCTGAATCCGAGAATCACTATACAAGGATTTGAGTATAGTGGAATACTTGTGGCGGAGAATTGCTACAAGTAGGTGGTGTGGACGTAGACCTGGAGGTCGAACCACATTATATCGCTGTGCCACTTGTGCTATCTGTATTTGATTTTCTTATCTCTCCTTATCTACTTTGCTATTCATTTTAATTTTTTTAATTCCGCACAACCACCCTATTCACCCCCCTTTAGGGTGATTTACAGTAGTATCAGACCGAGGACCGAGGTGCTTACCAAAAGCTTAAAAGCTTAAGCAAAAGGTCCAATGGCCAAAATTCCTCCTCCCGAAAATTTGTACTCATCGGAGTCATTCGTCTCCAGTGGGACAATTACATGCTCACCATATTTTGATGGAAAATGCTATGATGTTTGGAAAGTTCGTATGTTTCATTTCCTACAGTTGCTTGGAGAAGAAGTGTGGAATGTATGCATTAATAAAACAGATATTCCGGTCAGCGACGAAAAGACGATCTTCACAAAAGCAGAGCTAGCACTCAAGCTAGCTATGACGGCTCTCTATGCAGGGTTGAATAATGAAGAATTAATTCAGTGCGGGCGAAACTGTAAGACAACATACGAGATCTGGAACAACATGCTGAAACGGCATGAGGGAACCACCTCTGAGGCAAAAGCTAAAGTAAATCTATGTTTTTATAAGTTTGATGTGTTTCATATGTTGCCAGGAGAAAATGTAGATCAAATGCTCGCCTGCTTAGATATCATTCCACACGAGCCTGAGAGCTTAGGTAAGGGGTTGGATGATGACCGAAAGGTCGAAAAACTCATAAGCTGTCTCACGCCCGAGTGGGATGTAAAAGCTGCTGCAATGAGGGAGACTCTTGAGGAAAAGAGATTCGACTACTACGCATTCCAAGAAAAGCTGAAGATATACGAGATGGAGATGACGGAAACCAAAAGATACAGACAGAATATCGAAATTGTACCAAAAATCGAAGAGAGGACCATCACCCTAAAAGCAGAAAAATCCCGACCATCAAAAGCAGATTCAGACCGTGAGGAGTCAGACGAAGACATCGCCTATTGACTAAGCAATTTCGTAAGTATCTCAAACATAAAAAATATGGCATGTACTAAAGAGAAAGAGAAAAGGATAAAGATAACGTATACTATAAGTGCAAGAAGCCCAGACACATCCGTGCAAATTGTCCCATCTCACAGGACAGGAATAGGGACTACTACCGCTCAAACCCGGGTATGAAAAAGAAGGCACTGAAAGCAACATGGCTAGACTTGGATTCAAGTGAGGAAGAGTAAGGTTACAACAATGTCGGCTTCATGGCTCTTAGGAATGGTTAGTTGCAATCACCATCTCAAGAAGAGGTAATCAAAGAACCTACTTGTGATGAGCTAGTAGATATGTGTAATGGATTAAAAGACTATGCTAAGAAACTGAGTTGTGAACTAAGTCAATATAAACAAATTTGAAATGAACCACATGACTCTTGTATCGCTAAAAATCAAAAAGTGAAAAATAAAAATGCTTTGATCATGGAAAAATTCGAGTCATTTATAAAAGATCATGATGTATTGCTAGAGGAAAATAAACTTTTAAAACAACAAATTCAAGAATCCTTAGCAACATATGATGAACACTTAAGAGGAATTCATGAGAAATCTGTTTATATCGCTAAACTCACAAATGATTTAAAAGAATTCAAAAGAAAACTTGATGAGGTAGTGGAAGGATGTAATGAAGTTCTTGAACAAACTAGAATTCTTGATGCTACACTAGACACTCTTCGTTGGAACACAAAAGACAATGAGATGACTAGAAAAAGACTTTGTAAAAGTTTAATTGAGCCTGAAAAAATTGTAGAAAAATAAGAAGGGCCCAGTTACCTTATTACAAAAAAATCAAGATCCTATAACGATAATCGAGGGCTTGGTTACGAAGAACCAATATACCATCAAAAATTTAAATCATCATGTCATACACACTTGCACAATCACCAACATAATCACAAACCAACTCAAAATTATGTAAGTGTGCATGACTCAAGACATAGTCGTATCACATGTCATTACTGTTGTAGACTAGGCCATATTTCTTATAATTGTCCATTAAAAATGAATACTAATTTTATCTGGGTAAGAAAGAATGTAAATGCAAGCTCAAAACTCACTTGGACACCTACAAAATTCCATGTTGGTGGCTCGACGTTCTCAACTTAGCAGATTGCAGACACCTTGACAGAAGACGCTCGAGAGACTCAACAAGCTATACTAGCAACCTGCATCTCTATCAAGGAAAAAGGAGAAGGACCTTGGTTCTTCAAATGAGTATAGCATCGGGTAAAATCTACACTTGCTTGAATCTATATTAAATATTAAGATTATTTTTCTCCGAAATAAAAAGTCTAGAGCATCTGCTCTCTATCTAAGGAATGCATGAAATGTGTGAATTTTACAACATCTAAAGTTTTCATTACAATATCTGGATATTTGAAGAAAATCACTTTGCAAAGACCATAAAACTGTATGATCGGTCGACCGACCGGTCGACTGTACTATTCATTGGTCCTTGATAAGTCGAGAATGGACCGGTCGACCGTCCACCCCTCTGTCAAAAACAACTCAATCAGAACTCCTTCTTTCGTGTGATGTGGTCGACCGTATCTGTGAACCGGTCGACCGACCCACTCGGCTGACTTGATTTTTCTCTTTCCACTATAAATACCCCTTCATCTCATTCCTCTCAAACCACACGAAAAACCCTAGCCCCCATACACAAACCCATCAAATAACCTTCTCATCTCTTAATATTCTCTTCAAATTTCTCGTGTGCTTTTTCCCTCTCTCAATGGTTTCCTCTTCTCACAAATCAAAGGGCAAGAAAGCTATTGTCTCTAAATCCGTCACTAGAGATGGTATTATCTTTTGAAACTCAAATTGTGCTGATCTTTACTTTTCTGATCTTTGGAATGCTCCCATCGTTGCCAATCGAGTAATCAACTTATCATCCTTAGGGGGTCAATTTTCTGTTATGGTTAGGATCCTTAGAGACCTTAGGTGGGAAAACTATCTTACTACTCCTAGCACTCACTCCGAGTCATTAACTCGCCAATTCTATGCCAACCTTGAAGGTCTTCAAGACGATGACCTTACCCTCTCTTCTATTGTTCTTGGGAGAAGAGTTAGAGTCACCCCCGATTACCTCCATATGAAATATGAATTTCTCGAAGGGGAATTTGATGCATATCATCTAGATTTCAAAACCATTAATTTTAAACCTGGCCATAACCAAAATACAATCAAATCTATGATCGTCCAACCTGAATTCTCTCATCTTCCTCGTCCCGCTCCCACAAATTTTACTGATACAACTCGTGTATTAAATAAAATTGTCAATGCAAATATTTGGCCCAAAAAAAATGACAAAACTGAAATTCGAGTCGATCAGTTGTTCATCATTTTCCTTATTCTTAGTGAATATAAGTTTGATCTTGTCACATTCATCATTCGCACGATGAATTATGCAACCTCTACAAATTGTGGTGTTTCTTTCAGTTCTCTTTTAAACAATCTTTCTATTCACTCCCGTATTGATGTTGGAAATTTTCTCCTAAGCAAAAATCCTATGCTCATCCTTCCTCAACAAATGGGAATCGATGTACCGTTCAACCAGCGGGCTTGTCGTCGTCAAGCCTAACAATAAGAGCGCCAAGCCGAACAGCCCTCACAATCCTCTTCCTCCTCCCGTCGCAAGAACACCACTCCCTCTTCCTCATCTTCATTCGTGACTCATGAGCAGTTTGCTACTCATCAAATGCAAGTGTATGGATATTATGTTAACACGATTGAGTACTTGCAAGGAAAAGAAGATTGAGAAATTCTTCCTCCTCCAAATGATGAGGAAAATGATAAGGAAGATGATGAAGACAATGCCGACGACGAAGATGATGGTGGAGATGAATTGATTTCTAATTGTAATTGCTAGATGTAATATCATCATGAATGCTCTTTAACGTTATGTAATCTCTTGTTATTTGCTATGAAGGAATGACTCCATGCTTGCTGTATTTTGCATATTCAGTTGATTATCTGCATTACTCTCCTGTATCAGTATTTCGGTTGACCATGCGGTCGAACTGTCGCTCATCTAAACTCTTGAACACAGACCCTCTCTAAGAAACACTTCGTCTTTAAAAAAAATTCAATTTCAGTATTTGCGGTCGAGTTCGGTCGACCGGTTCACCCTCTGTCTTCCGTTTTGTGCTTACAGGATGTGTGGTCGACCGGTTTGGTCTTGGGTTGATTCTTTGTTTTATATGCTCAATTGGTTTTGCGGTCGACCGGTTCTTTTCTTGGTTACTCAGTTTGAGTTTTATGCACTTTCTATTCATTATTTCCTATAATACAGGTTTATTGAAATACTTCTCCTGTTCTATGCCTTGCATCGCTATTGGGAAAATCTTAAATTTATAATACCATGAAGAGCTCTCCCTGTGTATCAAAGAGTTTCGCTATCAACAGTATCATGTAAGTAGATTTTCCCCTGCTTTCACAAATTATTATATTTCCCAAATTCATCTCATACTTTATCATGTTCCCCAAATTAACCTCTTCATTTGCTTCATGAATGTTCTTTTATTTACAAATGGCTTTCGGGGGAGAATAAAGCATTTAATTAAATGTTCCTTTATTTAAGTCCTTTATGAATGTTCCTACTATGCTTGTCTTTTGCCCCTCTTGGTGTATTCCAAAAGGGGGAGAATATTTTTATGAATGTTTAAATATAATATTGAATATTATTATCTCTTCTTCATATATATTCTATGAAAATCTATGCTACAGGAAGTACGAAATTCAGGGGGAGTATTTATATGCCTTATTGTTTTATTTTTAACCTCTCTTAATCTTTATCTATGAAAATCTATGCTACAGGAAGTACTAAATTCAAGGAGAGTATTTATATGCCGTATTGTTTTATTTTTACTTTCAACATTCAAATGAATGTTTTGTTCACACCAAAAGTAGAAGATTGTTGACTCTTAGTTTGGTGTGCACAAAACGTGTCCATAAATACTAATAAGTTTAAATTAAGTTGTTAAGATATTCAGGTTAAAATAATATCAATAAGAGAATCAAAAGAGATTCAATAATAAGCAAAGAAGGAAAGCAACAAAGAAAATAAGCAAAGAAAGTATGCAATAAAGAAAGATTGCAAGATCAAGCAAAAGAAGAAGTTATTCAAAAAGAGCACATGTTGATTAGTGCCCAACAAAGCTATCAAGACCTGTTGTTGGTAGTCCTTATTTGTGAGATTTTATCTGTATTTAATTGATTGATTAGTATATGGTAAGAATATAAAGTTGATTCGTTATGAACAGCACGATAACGGTCAACCGCACCTCATGTCGGTCGACGGCATCACAATCGACTGCACTTCACAGCAATATAATGAAGCAGTCGACCATTCATCTCTCGACTTTTCGTCAGAGAGATGAACAGTTGAATGCACCTAAATTGCGGTCGACCGTAATTTGCGGTGTTCACTCTTTTGGAATGTATCGTTTCTAATTTTGATAGATACACTTCATCATCTATATAATTGGACGAATCCACTGAGTATTCTCCACCTATTACTTCTGAGAAAAATCTTCTGAACTAATATTTCAACAATCAATGCGAGTGTGTGTGATAACTATTTGTATTCTTCGGTCAAGATCATTGAGGATCTTGAGTTCTTTTCTTTTCTTCCACTTCGGTAAGATTGACGGGACTTGTGATTAGAAGTCCTGTGGGTGTAATAGGTCTCTCGGCCTGAATCCAAGAATCACTGTACAAGAGTTTGAGTATGGTGAAACGCTTGTAGCGGAGAATTGCTACAAGTAGGTGGTGTGGACGTAGACCTGGAGGTTGAACCATGTTATATCGCTGCGTCACTTGTGCTATCTGTGTTTGATTTTCTTATCTTTCCTTATTTACTTTACTATGCATTTTAATTTATTTTAATTCCGCACAATCACCCTATTCACCGCCCCTTTAGGGTAATTTACAAGATGATCAAAAAAGTCTGAAGAACTATGAAGTAGGACGCATGCTAATGAGTGAAGCACAGTCGCATACAACTTAACGCTTCCAAGTATAGAATACATTGAGTCTCTATTAGCATTGGAATAAATACCCGAAACCCGGATCCAACTCGGACCCGGCATTGGACCGGAACCGACCCGGCCTATCCGGGTCCGGGTCCGGGTCCGGGTCTGGGTCCTAAAATGGAACCCGTTGTACTTTCAGGTCCGGGCCCGCTCAAAAGAGACCCGATCAGGACCCGGACCCGAACCCGTTAAAAAAACCTCAAAAATCAACATAAAAATAAATATTCTATCCTCATCCCTCTTCTTCTTTCTCTTCAATTCTAAATCTTGTTCTTCCAAACTCAAAACACATGCATTTTCTTCTCTTCTCTATTCTAAATCCTCCTCTCGCCGGCTCCGCTCGCCGCTCACACTCCCGCTCATCCCCGAACGGGTAGGAATATTTTAATCGGATCCGGACTCGGAATCGGACCCGGTCATCACGAATCCGGGTCCGATCCAATTTCTGGATCCGTTGGGAACCCGGTCCTGGTCCGGATAGTAAAGGCCCCGACCCGATATCAATGCTAGTCTCTGTTTACAATAAAGAGGATGCTTTCGAATAAGTAAATGGATTTTTCGAGTTATGTTTATGTACGCTTGTAGATATTTCTTACAGCCGGTAGATCCTTTTCAGTTTTTCTTATTCGGCTTCAAGGTTTCAATTTATGGCCATAATAAAAATTAACCAGCAGGTAGGGTTTGTGATCAAGAAGTAGCAAGTATGGTCCAACTACCAAATTCAGAACTCCAAAATCAACTTGAAACTCAACTGAAACTGAAGAGGGATGGGAGGAAGACTGTGCCGCGTGAGAAAAATATTGGGGTCTGATGTAGGTGAGGAAGAATTAAAGAGAAGAAAGGAAAAGAGATTATGAAAGTATAAAGGTAAAATAGTAATTTAATAATTCAGATTTAACATAATGAGTTAAATTAACGGATGATGTATCATGTATTTTTGCAAAGGTTATATAGACATTTTGTACTCTGCCCAAATATGAATTTTTTGCCGCACTGACCCACTTTTTGAAAATATTTGGCACTCTGACCCAGTTCCGAAAACAATTAGCAATCTGACCCAGTTTTGGACACGTCAGCAAAAGAACGTTATTGGGAACAACGACATAGGTTATTTACATGCCGTTGTTTCCAATAACGGCATCTATTTTAAAAAAAAAAACTCACATGCCGTTTTTTGGAGTAATGACATAGGTTATTTTTATTTTTAACCGCTTGTAGTCTCAATTTTGAGAAATAATTGTAAGTGTGAAAATCCTATAATAGATGTCGCTATTTGCAAAAACGACATTATCATAACTGATATCGTTATTTTAAATAACGGCATCAGTTATTCAAACAAACTAATGGCCTCCTTGATGTGAAAGATCGTATGGTTATTCATATTTGGAAAGCCAATGTGTATATGCAAAGAAACTAATAACTGATGCCGTTATTCAAAATAACGGCATCAGTTATGAGAATACCGTTTTTGGAACGAACAGCATATGATATTCGAATTTTTAGACTTGCAATTTTTTCTCACAATTGAGACTATATGCTTTTTCAAATAAAAAAAAACATATGCCGTTATTCCAAAAAACGGCATGGGAGGTTTTTTTTTTTACATAGATGTCGTTATTGAAAAAAACGGCATGGAAATTACCTATGTCGTTGCTCTCAATAACGTTTTCTGCTGACGTGTTCAAAACTGTGTTAGTTCGCTAATTATTTTTAAAAGTGGGTCAAAGCGCTAAATATTTTCAAAAAGCAGGTTAGCACGGCAATTCGCCCAATATTTGAGGGTACTTCGGTTTTTGTCCTATATTTTACAACCAACCAACACCTAAGTGTAATATATAGAGTTTATGTTACAAGATGTTGACACACTCAGAGATGACCTTTCCTTTTCTTTTCCCTGGGACAGACGAGATGATAAAAGTGATTCCTCGACAAAAGAACGATTAGCAAAGATACAGTCCACATATAAGTAGCATGAGTGATTACCGCGGTTGAAGGATTGGTATATACATATGCGTGGCAATATTGAGATGTGGCAAGAGTAAGATTTACATAATCCGAGATCAAATTTCAACGCAGAAATAAATATTCTAGTTGTGATTGCCGTCAGCACGTTAACCCAAGTTTCACCTTTTAACAAAAAAAATGTAAGAAACATGCCACATTGTCAACGTTCGTAATAGAAAATTTTAAATTTTAAACTTTTCTTGAAATTATTCTACCATCCGAACAGTGATCTAACCAGGATTTTTACCCACGCTTACTATTACAAAATAATAAATTATAATAAATATATTTTTATTCTTCAAAACATCATATATTAATACCAAATGTCATAAATTATTACAATTAGTAAATAGTCATTTTCTTTGGCAATAAAATCTTTAAAAACTTCATATTATGAAAATATTGACTGATATCTTCATTGTCAGCGATGTTTAATATGTCTCTTTCAATATATGTCACCAAACAATCATTATCTCATCTTCCAATCGGTTGCATAATTAAGTCTTGATAATTTTCATAGCAGAAAATACTCTCTACTATCACGGTTGCAGTGGGTAATAGCAAATAAAACTTTGAGGTTTTTTCTATGTAAAGCTGGTGACAAATCATTTGGGGATGCAAGGATATTATTCACCAAATGTAAGTAAAATGCAACTTCACATTGTGCTTGTAGATTAGTGTGTTTGACTTCAAATTAGAAGGTCATTGGTTCAACTCCCATTGTTGTCAAATAATTTCTTATTTTTGTCATTTTAAAAGAAATTAAAATTTCAAATTTCAAATTTCAAATCAAAGTAAAAACTAAATCCTATTTCATCTGGGCTTGAACAAAAAAAATTATTTCAAATAAAAGTTAAAAAAATTGTTGCTAGGACTTCAATCTGGATCTTCTATGTAATAACCAAGTATCTTAACCAACTAACCTACAACAAATTGTTGAAATATCGAAATATCATTATGATAGGGTAAAAATGGCCTGAGGCCCAACCAGGGCCCAATACAATTCTCACTCGGAAAGGTAAAAGTAGCAATCTAGTTCGGCTCCGAACCCCTTCAGGGTCGGCGCCGAACCTCATGTTTGCCCTCACAGTACTGACCTCCTCGTGCCGACGAGTCTCGGTAGCCCTCGGAGTCCGATCCGTAATAGTCCCACAGGCCGTCCCCCCTCTCTGGCGAAGCAGAAGGATGACCTGGCACAGCCTAGGCCCTCCGATCCCCCCAGAAGCACAGGAGACCCCCGATCAGCCACGTCAGCTCCAAATACCACCAAGGGTTTCGCCACGTCAGCCCTATACCACTCCTGGTATTGTCACGTCTGCCCTAAACCCCCTGGGCCTTCTGCCACGTCAGGCCCACGGGCTTTCGGATCCAGACCCGGCCCCCAAGAGGGACCAAACCCGATTGGGATTCTCTATAAATACTAGACTCACACCCACCTTTTGAGGTAATCAATCTTTTGCCACTTAAATATACCTAGTTATTGCTACTCTCTCACAGAGACTGACTAGATCGTCGGAGGGTCCGCCACCGGGATAAACCCCGGTGTTTCAGGACCGTCTGCAGGTACACAAGACCTCGGATCCGACCCCTCAGATCCGAGCCCAGACTTCAACATCATTCCGAGCTCATCGTAGGCTCCAGAAGGTCAACCGAAGGTCGGCAGACGAGCAGCATTCTCCTTCAATACAAATCGAGTCCGAGCTCACACCTGGTGCATCCACACGTCTCCCAGAAATAAACCGCATCAGGTTGGCGCCGTCTGTGGGAACCACTGCTTCAGAAGCCGATCCGAGCCAGACCCTCAAGGGACCTCGACAGCCGAACCCTCATGGCCTCCAAGGGCAAGGGGGCTGCTTCCTCCGTCAACCAGCGGGACTCGCCCCCACCAACTGCTAACGCCGGGCCACGCACTTCAAAACACAGGGCTCCCCTTCAAGAGTCCCAAAGGAGCGTCACCCAGCCAGTCCAGCCCGACCTCCGCGGGATAATCCTCAACCGCAAGATTACCCGCAGCTGGGGAAGGGCCGCTTCCGACCCGGCTCCGAACCATCCAATACAGACCCCCGGGGATGAAGACCCACGGAGTCGGCGAGGTGATAGGAACCGGGGATTCTCATCCCCGAACCTTAATCCGAGCCGCATCCATGGTCAGGATCCCGAATCCGAGGGAGCCAAGGATACGCCATTTACCCTACACTACATCCATGGGGGGCCAATGGGGAGAGAACCCGATACGTCCCAGAGAACCTTCATCCAGGAGGTGAACGCTGTTCAGCATAGCCCCTCTCCCGAGCTACAACCGCTGCCAGTCTCCTTCTTAGGAGAGGACCTCGAAGGAGTTCACCTACCCCACTGCGATGCCCTCGTCGTTAGCCTCCACATGGCCAATTGCGAGGTTCGCCGAGTCCTTGTCGACAACGGCAGCTCGGTAAATGTTCTCTTCCTCAAAGCCTTCGAGAGTCTCAGATTATCCAGAGGGAAACTCAAACCAGCTGGATACACGTTGCTCGAATTTTCTGGCGTCCCAGTCGTAGTAGAGGGGATTATTACTCTCGACGTCACCGCTGGATCGGCCCCCGTCAAGAGGACCGAGTCCATGGATTTCATGATCATCAACGTCAAGGCGGCCTACAACGCCATCCTTGGCCGGCCCGGACTAAACTCCCTCTAGGCGATACCTTCGGCCTACCATCTGAAACTCAAATTTCCTACCCCCCAAGGGGTCGGCATCGTCCGAGGTAGCCACGAAGCAGCACGGTCGTGCTACGTAACCGCCGTAGGAGGGGGCGTACTCCCCCTTGACGCCGTCGAACTCGAACCCAAGAGAGACGGCCCAGCTCCCGAGCCAGTTGACGAACTAGAGGAGGTCTTATTCGGCGCCGAGGATGGATCAAAATGGTTCCGGGTAAGCCGCGCACTCACCGAAGACTTGAAGACAGGCATCATCGCCTGCGTCCGCCGCAACGTTGATCTCTTCGCTTGGAAGCCCTCCGATATGCCCGGGATCTCCGAAGACTTGATCATGCACCGACTGAGCGTCCTCCCTGACTCTAAGCCGATCGTCCAAAAAAGGCGCAAAGTCGCCTCGGAGAGGCAACAAATTGTAAAGACAGAAGTGGACAAACTCTTGTCCGCTCGATTCATCCAGGAAGTCAGCTACCCCGAGTGGTTGGCTAATGTCGTCATGGTGAAGAAAGCAACAGGGGGTTGGCGGATCTGCATCGACTTCACGGACCTTAACAAAGCATGTCCGAAAGATCCTTTCCCCCTCCCCCGCATCGACGCTTTAATAGACGCAACCTCGGGGCATGAACTACTGTCCTTCATGGACGCGTTCTCGGGGTACAATCAGATCCGGATGTTTCCACCAGACATCTCCAAGACCTCGTTCGTCACCGACCAAGGTCTTTATTGCTACCGCGTTATGCCCTTTGGGCTGAAAAACGCAGGAGCCACGTACCAGCGACTCGTCAACAGAGTCTTCAAAGACCTGATCGGCCGCAACGTAGAAGTTTACGTCGACGACATGCTTGTCAAGAGCCGGGCTGGGCCGGACCACGTCGCCGACCTCAAGGAAGCCTTCGGTGTCCTCCGACGCCACAACATGAGGCTCAACCCGGCT
Source organism: Hemerocallis citrina (assembly GCA_017893485.1). Taxonomy (NCBI): domain Eukaryota; kingdom Viridiplantae; phylum Streptophyta; class Magnoliopsida; order Asparagales; family Asphodelaceae; genus Hemerocallis; species Hemerocallis citrina. The sequence continues at coordinate 47,066,538 of CM030368.1, forward strand.
AAATGCGCCTTCGGCGTCTCCACGGGGAAGTTCTTAGGATTCATCGTCAACCAACGCGGCATTGAGGCAAACCCCGAAAAGATACAAGCCATCATTGACATGTCCCCGCCCCGGAATGTCAAAGAGGTTCAGAGGCTCACAGGTCGGTTGGCGGCGATCGGCCGTTTTCTCTCCAAGTCAGGAGAGAAGTCTCTCCCCTTCTTCAAAGCCTTGCGCGGGAAAGGGGGCTTCGAGTGGGGTACCCATCAACAAGAAGCCTTCGAACAGCTGAAACAATACCTCGCCAACCCGCCTCTCCTCAGCAAGCCCGAGCCGGGCGAGCCACTTTGGCTCTACCTGTCCGCCTCGGACTGCGCCCTCAGCGCCGTCCTCGTCCGAGAGGAGGATGGAGTTCAAAAACCACTGTACTATGTGAGCAAAGTACTGCTCCCAGCCGAGACGAGATACGCAAAGATAGAGAAGGTGGCCTATGCCCTGGTCATGACAGCCCGAAAACTTCGACCTTACTTCCAGGCCCACTCCGTCCAAGTACTGACCGACCAGCCACTGAAGACTGTCCTCCACAAGCCCGAAAACTCCGGCCGATTAGTCAAATGGTCGATCGAGCTGAGCCAGTTCGACATCAGCTATCATCCGAGGGTGGCCATTAAAGGACAGGCCCTCGCCGAGTTCATAACTGAGTGCACCGTCTCCGAGCAGCCTAACATTGAAGGGTCGGATCTGACCTGGGAGGTCTTTGTCGACGGCTCGTCATGCGAAACGGGGAGTGGGGCTGGCATCATCCTTCATGGCCCCGACCAATTCCTACTTCAATACTCCCTCCGCCTCAACTTTCCAGCCTCCAACAACGAGGCAGAATACGAGGCCATGATCGCCGGATTGACCCTCGCCCACCGAGCCGGTGCCAAGCAAATCCGGGTCTTTAGCGACACTCAGCTCGTGGTTAATCAGATCACCGGAGAATACGAAGCCCGCGACGAACGAATGATGAGGTATTTGGCAGCAGTCAAACGACTTTTGGCATCCTTCGACGGCGCCACGGTTATCAGAGTCCCCAGGGAACAGAACGCCCAAGCAGACGCGTTATCCAAACTTGCCTCTTCCTCCTTCGAGGGTCTCGATCAAACGGTGCTCGTCGAGGTCCTCCTAAGGCCAAGCATCAGTGACCCAGAGCCGGAAGCAATGTGTGTGCAAGAGGGGACCAGCCCGGACGACTGGACCACTCCCATCCGAAAATTCTTAAGCAGAGCCGAGCTTCCTGAAGACAGAGCCGAGGCCAGACGAATCAGAATCCGAGCTGAAAGATTCGTCATGATTGATAACATCCTCTTCAAACGCTCGTACACCTTGGCCGACGGCAAACCCTACCTCCGCTGCCTCGCAAGCGACGAGGCCAGCTACGCCCTCAAAGACCTGCACGAGGGGATCGGCGGATGCCACATAGGGAGTAGGACACTTGCCCGGAAGGCTCTGAATCAAGGGTACTATTGGCCCACCATGCTCCAAGACTCACAAGACTTAGTCAAGAGGTGCGGCCCCTGCCAAAGATTCTCCCCTATCAAAAGGCTTCCTCAAGCTAACCTCCGATCCCTGGCGAGCCCTACGCCATTCGCCATGTGGGGTATGGACCTTGTGGGGCCCTTCCCCCCAGCAGTAGGGCAAAAGAAATTCCTGATTGTCGCCATCGACTACTTCACCAAGTGGATTGAAGCCGAACCACTGTCCAGCATCACCGAACGCCAAGTGCAACAGTTCTTTTGGAAGAACATCATTTGTCGATTCGGAATCCCTTGAATCCTCGTCAAAGACAACGGAACCCAGTTCCAAGGTCAAAACTTCCAAACTTTCTGTGCGGACATCGGCATCCAGCAGCGTTTCTCCGCCATTTGCCACCCTCAGTCTAACGGCCAAGCAGAGAACGCGAACAGGCAAATCCTCGACGGCCTCAAAAAGCATCTTGACAATTCCCCCAAAGGGCTATGGGTCGAGGAACTGCCCAGCGTACTATGGGCGCACCGAACCACCCAGAGGATCCCCACGGGGGAGACGTCATTCAGTCTGACCTATGGGACTGAGGCAGTCATCCCCGTCGAGGTCGGATTGCCTTCTCCCCGGATCATAGCCTTCGATGAAGATGACAATGCGTCCGGCCTGAGGGCCAACCTGGACCTCGTCGCCGAGGTGCCTCAATCCGAAGGAGCATTTACCAGCAACGGATCGAGAGATTTTACAACAAAAAGGTCCGCCCCACAAGCATCCAGGCAGGGGACTTAGTTTTACGAAAGCTATCTGTCTCTGATCCAACCAAGAAGAGGAAACTGGCTCCCAACTGGGAAGGCCCGTACCGCGTAGTCGAGGCTGTACGCCCTGGTACGTACCGACTGACGGATATGAACGACCGACCCATCAGCCGACCCTGGAACGCCGAGCACCTCATGAAATTCCTAGGAGAGCGAGCCTAGATTCTAGCCTGACTAAAAGTAAATTAAATCTTTTGTAAGCATTCATGTGTAAAGGGCCACTTCAACGACCCTCCCTGTCTGGTATAAAAGAAGTCTCTTTTCGTCAAAAGTTAAATACCTCGGCAGCTCGGACCTGGTACCGGGCAATGGGGTCGGCACCTGGGTTATCACTCAGGGCTCGTCCCCAAGCGTCTCGGTAGGTTCGACCCAGCTCCGGACCGGGGGGCCTTCCTATCGCCCCGCGTCGATCCCTCACGAATCGGCGGAGCCCAACCTCGCCTCCACCGCCCTTCACCACACCACTAGCCAGAGCAAAGAAGGAAAAGATTTCTTTATTCATACTCTTTTATTTTGTTCGAGGAAAATAAGCATAGACCGTTACAGGACCACTCCACTCATCTCAAACTAAAGGAAACCGCCGACTTAGTGCCCCTCGGATCCGGCGAAGGACGGAAACACTCCGACCGAACGACTTGGGGCTCTCTCTTCGTCATGACGGTCCTTCGGTTCGGCCACAGTCGACGCACCGGCCACGGAGCTCTGGGCATCAACGGATCGCATGCGTTCCATCAGTAGCAACGCAGAGGGAGCCCCCTCCGCTCGCCGACCCCCCAAGGAAGATATCGAGACACCCAACATAGTCCTATAGCGGTGTATCTCCATCTCCTTCTCCACTATCACATCACGAAGCAGCTTCTCAGAGGCGGGCCTCTGCACCGAAGAACTCGACATAGTATATCCAAGACCAGCGCCCCCGAGCTCCCGATCCGCCATCGCCCTCCTCAGCCGGCTTGCCTCCTCACTTAGGGCTTCAGACTTGTTCCTGTAATAATGGAATGCCGCATCAGTGTCACGAGCCCTCTTTCGATACCGAACCGAAGTGGCCTCTAGGGCCTCAACCTTGCCCCGAAGCCGCGCCACGTCGGAACGAAGGGGGTCCGCCTCAGGAGGGGGAGCCATAACCTACAAGAGAACCAGCCCACTCAAAATATATAAGCAAGGAGGTTCGGAAATTCTTCGAAGTTGGAACACTTGGCCAGCCAAAAACCCTCTTTTTATAAATTTAGTTTCCCCATACAAAAAATGCGGTGGCCAGTCCGCGGAAGGCAAATACAATCGAGAGAAGAAAAAGGAAGGACAAAATTATACAGCTTATTTTCCCACCTCAATGACAGCCGGATCCACAGGAAGGTCGGCAGCCGGATTATCATCGGACCCTTGTTCACCAGGGGTCTTCGGTGTCCCCTCAATCTCCATATCATACTCGAAGTTGGACAGGTCAATAGTCGGATAGAAATGCCTCACATGGCTGAGGGCCTTTGCGTAACTGCTATCCTGGGCCTTGATCACCAGGAGCTGACACGACTCCGTCACCTCTTTCTTCTCCTTCTCCGACATCTTCTCCTGAGCCACCCTCGCCTTCGCCCATTCCTCCTTCTCCTTGTCGAAGGCCACCTTCATCTCCGCCTCCTTCTTACGGGAGCCTTCGAGCTCTCCCTTTAATTCCGTCACCTCCTGCTCGGCCTTGTCAGCCCGGTCTCGCTCCCGCTGCAACGCCGCCTCATAGAGGCCCCTCACATGGGCCCCCTGCACGGTCGCCTGCCATAGCCAGACACTACTAAGAAATCCATCTTAGCGACATAATCTAAAAGCAAGGGGGTTCGATTGACTTACCAGCACAGTAGCCTGCGCAAGACGCACGTACGCCTCGTCCAGGGTCTGGGCCGTCATATCCGAACGGTCCCGAGGGGTCGCCAGCTTATCTGCAACCTCCACGGCCTGACGCCCCCAGACCAGGCAATCACCCTCGCGGATCGACCAATCCGGCGCCCACCGTCGCCGAAGTCTCTCCTCTAGTCCGGGATCCACCAGGGGACCCTTCCCCTTATCAAGGTCGGCAGCCCTACCCTGATCCAAGCCCCCCTGGACCACCGCGTCCCCGCCTGTCTCTGAGCGGGTCCTTTTCACCCTCGGCTGAATTGGGGCCTCGGAGACCACCTGGGACAACTCGGTCGTCTTCGCCGCGTCCCCCTTCTTCTCGGCCTTCGTCTTCTTCATAGGAGCCTCAGCGCCTTAATCGATTCTTCATCCATATCTGTAAAAAGATCCATTAAGAACAATGAGCAAGAAAGTACAAGAAGAGCGAGAGGAAAGAAACAACCACGTACGAGGCACGGCCGGGCACGGGCTCAGTCCGACGCTCGCCAGATGGGCCTCCGTCACCTTCCCCCAATTGATGCTATACGACAGACGGAGGCGCTCAACGAATCTCCACTCCTCCGCCGTTAGGTCCCCCGGCCTCGGTGCTTCGTAGCTCGGCTTAGAATGGTTCCACCGAGTGGGGATAGCCCAAGGATCCTCACTCCGGATCACCAGATATTTCTTCTTCCAAAACTTGATGGAATCTGGATGACCGTGGACAACCTTCGCCTTACCTCGAGGCGAGATATAATATACTCCCTCTGCCGATGAGCCGATCATCAACATCGTCCGGAACACACTCAGCCGCAGGGGTACCTTCTGCTCCTCGCACATCAGCACGAAGCAGATGATCTGCTTCCAGGAGTTCGGCCCAAACTGCATCGGTGCCAGGGACGACCAATTTAGCACCTCCCGAACGAATGGATGGATGGGCAGCCTCAGGCCGGAGATAAAGGCGTCCACCGGGAAGATACAATACCTATCCGGCAGGGGGTCGGTCGGCCTAAGAGTAGAGTTCGGCAGCATGAGCTCATAACCGGACCCTATGTAGTATGCCAACTGCAGAGCCCCCAAGTCGCCTGCCTCCAGAACGGTCGGGGATGCGTCCACCATCAACCTCTTCCGGCTTGGCGACGACGGCTGGACCCCCAAGGACTCCTTATCTAAGAGATCGTCGGGGTAGCGACGGAAAGACTGGGGTTGTGCAGACGACCCTATCACCAAGTCACTCGGGCCACCAACCCTCGATCCCTTCTTCTTCGGAGCCCTCCTCTTCTTGGCCCGTTCCGGCGAGGGTGTAGACAAGGGCCCCAGGACGGGCGGAATCCGAGGCCCTGCGGTGCCATCCCCCTCGGAACCACCCTCCTCTCCGGAAGCCAACCCTAGGATCCGGACTTCGTCTGAACTACCGCCCCCCTCCTCAGAATCGCTACTATCCACCACGAAATGCCTCCGAGATCGCAACGGCTTCACGTTGTGTACAACCTCCTCCTCGCCTACCGGCTCCTCCCCCGAAGTCGGTTTCAAGATAGGCTTCACTCCCCCCCCAGATGTCGACACCGACGAGCCGGACTGAGCCCTGTCCATCTGTGCCTAAGCTAAACAGAGTTACCAACTAACCTGGGGTCACCTCGGAAGAACGATCCTGTTGCAGGAAACTGAAGGGACGAACATTGAAGAGTTGAAAGGTTTTTTGAAAAATAAGGAGCGAGAAAGAAGTGGGCGATGGGAGGAGAGGGGAGAACATTTATAGAAGATAGGAACGACTCCTCGATTTTCGCAGTCACTATTCACCGATTGACGTGCAACTGCCTCCTGAGAAATCACGCCACGTCCTCGAAACGTGCGCTGCTGACGTCACCCAGTGCCAGGCTGGCCGCTCGGTACGGGGGTTGGTTCGGGCGAAATAACGACTCGCCTTCACTGGCACCATGGTACTCTTCTTCGACAGATCCACTGGCTCGCCATCACCCTTGCCGACCCGTAATTCCTCCTCATCTAGAGGTTCGGCCTGGCACCAGGGTACTCTTCTCAGGAAGAAGCTACGGCTCGCCTTCACCCTTGCCGACCCATAATTCCCTCGCCAGCTCGAGGTCCGGTCTGGCACCAGGGTACTCTTCTTCGGAAGATCCACCGGCTCGCCATCACCCTTACCAACCCGTAATCCCTCCTCGTCTCGAGGTTAGGTCTGGCACCAGGGTACTCTTCTCAGGAAGAAACAACGGCTCGCCTTCACCCTTACCGACCCATAATCCCCTCGCCAGCTCGAGGTCCGGTCTGGCACCAGGGTAATCTTCTTCGGAAGATCCACCGGCGGGCCATCACCCTTACCAGCCCATAATTCCCCCTCATCTCGAGGTTCGGTCTGGCACCAGGGTACTCTTCTCAGGAAGAAACAACGGCTCGCCTTCACCCTTATCGACCCATAATTCCTCGCCAGCTCGAGGTCCGGTCTGGCACCCGGGTACTCTTCTTCGGAAGATCCACTGGCTGGCCATCACCCTTACCAGCCCATAATTCCCCCTCATCTCGAGGTTCGGTCTGGCACCAGGGTACTCTTCTCAGGAAGAAACAACGGCCCGCCATCACCCTTGTCGACACATAAACCCTCGTCCTCTCGAGGTTCTGTCAGACACCAGGGTACTCTTCTCCGGAAGATACAACGGTTCGCCATCGCCTTCACCTACCCATAGACCCTCGACAAGCTCGAGGTCCGGTCAAAGCCTCAGGGCAACCCCACCAAGAAGGCCCTGTGATTCGCCCTCCCATTTTTCACAACCATGAACACTCCTCCAAGGCTTGCTCCCGCACCCCCGCAGGAGTGGGGGGCTTGTGTGATAGGGTAAAAATGGCCTGAGGCCCAACCAGGGCCCAATACAATTCTCACTCGGAAAGGTAAAAGTAGCAATCTAGTTCGGCTCCGAACCCCTTCAGGGTCGGCGCCGAACCTCATGTTTGCCCTCACAGTACTGACCTCCTCGTGCCGACGAGTCTCGGTAGCCCTCGGAGTCCGATCCGTAACAGTCCCACAGGCCGTCCCCCCTCTCTGGCGAAGCAGAAGGATGACCTGGCACAGCCTAGGCCCTCCGATCCCCCCAGAAGCACAGGAGACCCCCGATCAGCCACGTCAGCTCCAAATACCACCAAGGGTTTCGCCACGTCAGCCCTATACCACTCCTGGTATTGCCACGTCTGCCCTAAACCCCCTGGGCCTTCTGCCACGTCAGGCCCACGGGCTTTCGGATCCAGACCCGGCCCCCAAGAGGGACCAAACCCGGTTGGGATTCTCTATAAATACTAGACCCACACCCACCTTTTGAGGTAATCAATCTTTTGCCACTTAAATATACCTAGTTATTGCTACTCTCTCACAGAGACTGACTAAATCGTCGGAGGGTCCGCCACCGGGATAAACCCCGGTGTTTCAGGACCGTCTGCAGGTACACAAGACCTCGGATCCGACCCCTCATATCCGACCCCAGACTTCAACATCATTCCGAGCTCATCGTAGGCTCCAGAAGGTCAACCGAAGGTCGGCAGACGAGCAGCATTCTCCTTCAATACAAATCGAGTCCGAACTCACACCTGGTGCATCCACACGTCTCCCAGAAATAAACTGCATCAATCATATATTACTCGATTTATATTATTATCATGTACATGTAAATTCGAGTGGCGCAGCTGAAACCAAGGGGACGTAGCCGCACCCTGTGGGGACCATGTGGCTACGTCCTGCATCCGAACAAGTCGGCCTTTTAACTAAACACATATGACAACTAACAGTACTTCATAATTCCTGGATCCATAAATTAAACAGTTGTTTTCAGTTTTAAAATTGACCAAAATGTCCATTAAACGTGTCTAACACGCTATTTAAGTTTGCAAAAATGGCTTTTCAGTTAACGACTTTAGAAGCAGATTTATAGTCTCTAAATTGTAACAAGCGGAACCAATAACACAGAATCCAACACTAATACTCCTATGAGAAATGCTAGACATACATGAAATTCTACTCCAAATACACGTGGGACTTGTCTTTTAGTGGTTGGTGTGTCCATTGATAACTAAAAGAAAAATGGATAACACCCGACAATCACTAAGACACTGTTTGGTTGGAGGGAAATGAAGGGGGGAGGGGAGGGATTTTTTAAAATTTTCTTGTTTGATTCATTTTTTAGAAGGAGAGGGGAGGGAAATGAAGGGGTGCAAAACTCCTCCTGAGCCAATTTTGGCTCCCCTCCAATAATGGGGGATTTGGAGAGCAGAAAGTAGGTCTAATTTTTTAATGTGATAGGACTAAATTACCCTTTAAAATCTAAATCCTAAAAATAAAAAACCAAACAGTGCCTATCTATGGATGACTTGTTCGACTTACAGAATGAGAATGCACAAAGTTCAGTAATATGTAGTCAATTGAATATCACAAGTTGGTTAATTCATAATATAAGACCAAAAAACCAGAAATCACATCCAAAGTTCAAAATTAGACAATGATATAAATATGTCAAGGATAATAAATTCATAAAGCTCTAGCCTAATTAGATAAGAAATATTCTCCTCTTAGCATATTAGTTCTTAAGTTAAGCAAAAGAAGAGTAAACTAGATATTTTTCACTGATCCCCATTTACAATCAAGAATCAACATGTCTTCACATCTTTCAGAACATGTTTAGGACAAATTCTAATTTCTACCCATGCGAATCAAATACTGAATGGATTATCAGTAAGTCAAGAGTATAAAAGGTAATAAAATACAAACACCACCGAAGGTAGCTGTTAAAGGATACAGTTTGAGCAATGCAAGTTGTGAGAACTGCAAGCAGCGATAAGACAGAACCAAGCTGTAGTATGTCTGATGTGGGACACAGTGAGAGAATGGTGCAGGATGCAGTGAGAGAATTTGGAAGAACAGCAACAAGGATCATGACTGAAGATAGTTCATGGCTACATCCCCAACTTCGATAAAATGGTAGATCATGTCATCGAGCAATATGCTTTTATCAGAGGTATAATATGCTATTATCAGAGGTATAATATGCTATTATCAGAGGTATGCATATTTCATATCATGATATCAAGCTGAACTTTCTTATTGTATGTAAAAGGGTATAAAAGTAATTTTATTATAAAATTCATTTTCTCCTCTTGTGAACCAAATAAGAAGATAATTATTTTTCCTTCCCTCCTCTTTTTTGAACCAAACAGTATCTCTATTAAATCCCTCCCCTCTCTTTTCTTGCCCTTCCCTCCTTTGAACCAAACAGTACCTAAAAGACAAGTCTCAAGTAAGTTTGTAATAGAATATCAGGTAAGGCTACCATTTCGCTGCTCCTATACATTATACATACCTTCCACCAGACCAGCCTACCTTGCTATAAAGTCAATGCTCCTATTCACATTAATCTGACACCTAATCCCCACCCTACATTATATTTCGATCCATATTACAATTAATTAAAAACGCTACACAATTCCCATTTTACCCTTTCCATCAAAAGAAATCGAACCGGCCTGGTTTTTTACCCTCACACTTCCCCAGCGCGACCCGCTCCATCCCCGGAACCACGGGCGGTGTGCACGATCTCAACAAAGCAAAATTCAGGCCTTTGAAGAAAGGGTGACCCTTAACATCAGCAGCACCACATCTGGAGCCTAGTCGACTGGCCGGGTCCTTAACCAATAGCCTAGCAATCAAATCCCTTGCCGCCACTGAATCGGGCAAACCATATTCAAATTCCAACGGTTTCTTGATAATATTCTTCAATGTGGCCTCGTTCGTCTGACCCACGAACGGCGTCTTCCCGTACAGAATCTCGTACAGGAAGACCCCGTATGCCCACCAGTCCACCGCACTGCCGTGGTTGCACCCGGAGGCCACCTCAGGTGCCACGTACTCGTGGGTCCCCACGAACGAGTTCGACCGAGCCAGTACAGGTTCGGCTACAAATCGGTGCTGGCTCTGGCTCGATGGTTGTCTTCTTGTTGACCGGAAGAAAATCCGGACGACGGGAAGGCAAGACAGTGCACCATACACATCATCTGTACCAAAAACCGTCTCCCTCTCCAAACTAGGCGACGATGTGGACTCCAACGACAGGTCGAAATCTGTCAGCATAATGTGACCATCCGATCGGATCAGAATGTTCTCCGGCTTCAAATCCCTGTACACAATCCCCAACATGTGGAGGTACTCCAGTGCCAGCAAAACCTCAGCTGCGTAAAATCTGCAGATAAAAATAAACCAAACAAATTTATAAACACTTTTAGGTGAAAAACACAAAAAGTAAAAAAGAGAGAGAGAGAGGGAGAGAGAGAGAGAGAAAGAGAGAGAGTTGAAACCTGGCGGAGTTTACGGAGAAGCGGCGGTGGGGCTGGCCGTGGCGGAGAGAGTGCAAGTCACCACCGCTGCAGTACTCCATGACGACGCAGGAGTACCGCTCATTTGCGTCAAAATTCGCGACGAGCTTAGGCAGGAATGGATGATCGAGGAGCTTTAAGATTCGTGCTTCCGTTTCGGCGCGGTGGATCTTGTTCTTCTTCCTGAGAATCTCTCTGTCTACGACTTTCATGGCAAATTTGGAATCTTGGTTTTGTTGGAATTTGCAGAGGTAGACGGTGCCGATGTCACCTGCGCCGATCCGACGGACGAGGGTGAAGTCTGTTGATGTGAGGTCGTGCTTTGAGAAGCGAACTGGCGGCGGTGATGATGGAGTGTTGGTGTTGTCGGAGGAGTCGGAGGAGCTATCATTGCTGCTGGTGCTGGAGGAGGAGTTGAGGGTTTCGGGTTCGTGGGAGTCGCGTAAAAGATCCAACATGTCCTTCAATCTTCCAACGATCCAACTTATTTTTTTGTGGGTTTCTGTATTCTGTTCGAAATGGTAGAGAGTAATGGAAACTTGTTCTTTCCTGTTGCTTTTTTCTTTTAGTTGTTTGTGTTTGGGTTTGTTGGCGTTTAGAGAGTGATCGAGCCGGTATTTAAACGAAAAGTTTTTTAGGTGTATTTATAGCGAAAAGTTTTTAGTGACCTCGACATCTTTAAATAATGGTGGCGTTTAGTTCACTTCAACTACGTTGCAAGTCTTTGGATGACTATCTCGAGGTGGCAGCGGCAGTCAAAGCTGCTAAATTCAATAACGGAGGTACGACTAGTTTTTTAGCTACTATATTAAATGTCATGTCAGACTCCAAAGTTTTTTTCCTAACTAAAACATGTGGGTTAGAGGTATGTGACACAGAGCGCATTGCTTTACTAAATAAAATCAGGGATTGGGAAACAGAAAGGGTTAAGACTAGTTTTGAGAACGCCCTGGGAAATTGCGTTGGGCCGACAGACATCCCCGAGGATGTAGCCGGGCCCACACCCACACCAATGATTACCGTTGACACTGTTCCCCAATGAATATATTATTCTGAAATGTTAGGGGGCTGGGGGATAGGGAGAAGAGAGATATGGTAAGAGACGTCATTAGCAATTCCAAGGCGGAAGTGGTAGGGTTACAGGAGACCAAACTCCAGCACGGGCTCAAACTCAAAAGAATTGGGGGTAACAAAATCAAGGAGTGAGTGTTACGTCCGTCAGCAGGAGCCTCAGGAGGGATTGATATAGGGTTCAATTCGGATATCCTCTCTTGCATAGAGAAGTACAGTGGAACGTTCTTCCTGACTATCCAACTTAAGCGACGGTCCGATGATTGGGTGCAGACGGTGACTGTTATCTACGGGCCGAATGTGGCTGCAGACCGAGATGCCTTTTGGCAAGAACTTGTCGACATTCGACAGCGTTGGTCGAGAGCTTGGATTGTTGGGGGGGGACTTCAACATCACTAGATTTGCCTTTGAGCACAAGGGAAGAGACTCTAGCGACAGACACAGAAAGGAGTTCAATAGAGTGATCACGGAACTAGAGCTGATCGATATCCCAATCAATGACAGAGTATTCACTTGGACTAATATGCAAGCGGCTCCGATTATGGCCAAGTTGGACAGGATTTTAGTCTCAATGGAAGGCTAAATTTCCACTAGCATCCGCTAGATCGATCCCTAGACCAACATTAGATCATACCCCGATCCTTCTCGATGTGGGGATACGCGGAGCCCACATGCCTCGAAAATTCAGATTTGAGAAGGCCTGGCTGAAATTCAGGGATTTCACCACATGGTTATGGAGAATTGGGCGTTCCCAACTGTTGGCAGGGACGCAGCATCCCGATGGTGTGAAAAAATCCGCAGACTGAGAAAGAGGCTACGTAGATGGAATCGGTCTAGATTCTCGACCATCTGGCATGCCAAAGATTCCTTCTTGGAAGGAATTGATAAACTTGAAAGGGTGGAAGAGACGAGAGTCCTGTCACAGGAAGAAAGAAGCAAGCTGCTAGAGCTTCGGGATAATGTCGCCAACCTGTACAGGTTGGAAGAGATCAAGTGGCAACAAAGATCAAGGATTTCGTGGCTCAAAGAGGGAGATGCGAATACGGCATACTTCCACCGAGTGGCAAGCGCAAGACGTAGATCCAATACTGTACTTTCACTTCAGACAGATACGGGAACACTGCAAGACAAAAATGTGATATCCGCAACCTTTCAAAATTACTACAAGGGCCTCTTTGGCAGAAAGAATGATTTCAGGATCTCATTGAGGGAGGATTATTGGCAGGAATACCAGAACGGGGCATCGCAAACTTTCTCCTCTCTGGAGGCACCGTTTTCGAAAATGGAAGTGAAAAAGGTCAACCAAATGGGTGCAGACAAGTCCCCTGGGCCAGACGGCTTCCTAATGATGTTCTTCCAAGTATTCTGGGAAGAAATTAAAGAAGGCATTAAGGCACCGATGGAGGAATTTTTTTCATAACAAGCTTAGATTGGGCATGTTCAATTTTGCGGAAGTGATCCTCATTCCCAAAAAGGAGGAGTCTAAGTGCGTGGGGGATTTTAGACCAATTAGCCTCATCCACTGCTCGGTGAAGATCATCACAAAGGTCCTGGCCATCCGCCTGGGGAGTATAATGGATAGTATAATCAGCAAAACTCAGACAGGCTTCATCAAGGGCAGATGTATCCTAGACTGTATGGCCACTACTGAACAAGTTATCCACCACTGCCTCCTAAAACTAAATTTTGAGAAGGCATACGACTCTGTCGATTGGGAGTGTTTACTGGAAGCTCTCAGAGGGAGAGGATTCGGGGATAAATGGGTCAGATGGATCAAACAGTGTTTACTTACGAGGAAAACGGCAATATCAGTAAATGGGAGGCCAGGGCCACCATTTCCTTGCAAGAAAGGACTCCGGCAAGGGGATCCTTTATCCCCGCTTCTATTCACGATCGTAACAGATGTACTAAAAGGAATGTTAGAAAATTGCCGGAAAAAGGGTTGGATTACGCCTGTGGCCAGCAGCACTTCCAACCAAGAGTGCACGATTTCCAGTACGCTGATGACACCTTACTATTTGGAAATGGGACCAGATCAGAAACAGTCTGCTCTAAAGGAGCCATCTACTATTTTGAAGCCTGGTCAGGTCTCAGGATAAATTTTCACAAGAGTGCACTGATTCCCATTTCGCTTTCTGATGAAGAAGCGCGAGAACATGCCACCATTTTAAACTGTGTGAGGAATGAATTTCCAATCAAATACTTAGGGTTTCCACTAAGGCCAGGGAAACTCACTAAGTCGGATTGGCTGCCTATAATTGACAGGGTGGAGGACAGACTAGCTGACTGAAAAGAAAAATCGCTTTCGCTAGGAGGAAGAGTTGTACTCATCAATTCAGTACTATCCAATCTGCCCATCTACTACATGTCTTTTTTTGAGCTCCCTAAGTGGGTTATCCAAAGGATTGACCGAATCCGAAAATGATTCCTTTGGAAAGGGGCAGATTCGAATAGGGGAGGCTACCACCTGATCAAATGGAATATCGCTTGCATGAAGAAGAAGCATGGAGGGCTCGGTATCATCGACCTTAGAGATATGAATCTTACACTTTTGGGAAAATGGTGGTGGAAGGTTTTTTACCACAGCGGGGAAGGATGGCAGGATTTCATTCAGCCATACCTGCGAGGAAAAGGCACGAGAAACCTGAGCATCCGAGTAGGGTCTAGAGTTTCGCGACTCTGGTAAGGAATTACCAAAGCTAGTGGTCCTTTCAACTCAGCAGTTACGTCAACTATCGGTAATGGGCGGTCCACCAGTTTTTGGTGGGACAAATGGTGTGGTGCACATGCCTTGAAGGAAACTTTCCTCGAGCTGTATGACAGAACGAATCAGCCCAATATCTCTGTAGCCGAGACTTGGAGGAGGGAAAGTTGGAAGTCGTCGTTCCGAGGAGCTCTTACCCCAAGATAACATCAGCAACTACTCGAACTACAAGCACACATCATACGGACCGGGACGAGATGCGTCCAAGGCCCAGATCAGATGCGATGGGGACTCGAGCCCAAGGGAGCATTCTCGGTCAGCTCTCTATACCATCGGATTCACTATCGGGGATGCAGACCCAGTTGGGCACAAGTATTATGGAGGGCAAAAACACCACTTAAAGTCAGAGTCTTCCTTTGGCTAGTGCTCAATAACGCAATTCTAACCAGAGAGAACTTGGCCAAAAGACAACCCCAGATCGCGACCGACTGTGGGTTCTGCCACATGCACACGGAGAATCTGAACCACCTTTTTATCCATTGCCCAAGGAGTAAGGCGACTATGGTAGAGGTTTTACGAGCCCTAGGAACAAGTGACTACCCCTGCAAATATGAGGATTTGTGGGTTGGCCCCAAATTCGCAAAGGTTCACCATGAAATGAAGGATGCGTGGTATATTGCCATTGCGGCAACTACATGGGTGTTATGGCTAGACAGAAACAACTTTTATTTTTGTACTTCATGTAGTAGTATTTCTGGTAACCTTACTCATATCATGCATCTTATTTTTTTTGGGCTACAACATCCACCACAGGAGCGAGAGGGAGGATTGTCAGAGTCTTCCAGGTGGAGAATTTTGATGATGAGGAGGTAGAGTTTGGGCCGACCCTGGACTGAGGGGCGGAGCAATCTCAGTAGCTGCACTCTGCTGTTTGGTCTTGACCTAGTGTACTTTTGGTTTTTGTTTGGAGGATTCGACCCACCCCCCAGGATTTTGTTGGGGGTTTATGTTTTATTTCCTGCACTGTTTTGTCTTTCCTATTTTGTACTTTTGTATCCTTCCCGGTACACCAGGGTTGTTTTATTAACGGCTTATTAATGAAACAGGGTGGCTTTATTCCACCTTTTACCTCAAAAAAAGTTTGACTCTAGTTACAAAAAAAAATCCTAGGAAAAAAGTTGGAATACTTCCACTCTATTTCATTAATAAGATTTAACAAAACAACTCTAGAGTACAGGGAGAAACTACAAAACTGAAAATAAAATATAAACCTCCAACAGCTTCGTAAAGAGTGGGACAAATCCAAAAGTAATACATCAAAACAAGTACACATATAGCGGTTCTTCCAACAAATTTCTGGAAGGTGAGTGTCAAGAAATGTCTCTCCGCTCAGTCAGGGGTCGGACCAAACTCTATCACATCATTATCATACTCGTCTACGTGGAAGGTTCTGGCAATCCTCCATCTTGGCCCTGTAGTAGCAGTTGTAGCCCAAAAGGAGATCAAATGTATGATATGAGTTAGAATACCAGAATTACTATTACTAGTCCCATGGAAGTAAAAGTTATTTCTGTCAAGGCATAAAACTCAGGTCATAGCAGCGATAGCGATTTACCATGCCTCCTTCATTTCGTGACTAGTGGCAAATTTGGGCCCTATCTACAGCTCCTCATAAGTGTTTGGATACTCACTTGTACCCAAGGTCCTAAGCACCTCCATCAGCGTAGCCTTACTCCGCTGACATTCAATGAACATATGGTTCAGTGATTCCTTATGGAAGTTGCAAAACCCACAAGTAGTTGCGATGTTTGGTTTTCTTTTGACTAGGTTCTCTCTTGGGAGGATAGCATTATTGAGCATCTACCAAAGAAAACCCCTGAATTTTAGAGGCGTATTTGCCTTCCAAAGGATCGTAGCCCACTTAGGTCTGCATCCCCAGAAGTGGATACGGTCGTAAAAGAAGCAGACCGTAAATGAACCACTGTCCTCCAACCCTCATGACTATCAATCGGGGTCGTGTACGCACTTCACCCCAGCCCAAGTGATATGTTCTTGGAGGGATCGAAGTCTCTCGATGAGAGCCGGGTTAACACGAGTGTGAAAATATGGTTTCCAAGTTCTCCTCCTCCACATGGTTTCCAAGTTCCCCTCCTCCACATCTTGGCCACTGAAGTATGTGGATGTGAAGCTAGCTCATATAGGTCTGGGAATCTTTCTCTAAGTGTGTGGGCACCGCACCATTTGTCCCACCAAAATTTGGTCGACTGGCCATTGCATATAAAAGAAGCAGTTGTCGTGCAGAATAGTTCATTGGCCGTAACGATTCCTTTTCAAAACTAGGAGAACTTAAACCTCATCCGGAAACCTAAATTTCACATACCTCTCCCTTGAAGGTAAGAAAGAAAAAATTCATGCCAGCCTTCTCCATTAGGGTGGAACAACTTCCACCACCATTTGCCCAACAAGGCTAGGTTCATGTCTCTGAGACGATGATACCCAGCCTACCGTGTTATTTCTTCATGCAAACTTTCTCCCACCTGATCAAATGATAACCTCTCTTATTCGTATCAATACCTTTCCATAAAAATCTTTTCCGATCAATTCTCTAGATTACTCATTTTGGCAATTCGAAGAATGACATGTAGTAGGTAGGTAGGTTGGACCGGAGTGAGTTGATAAGGATCACTCTTCCACCAAGAGATAGGGACATGCCTTTCCACCCCACCAGTCATCCTTGTACTCTGTCAATGATCGGAAGTCAGTCCGATTTCTTAAGTTTACCCGGTCTAAGTGGAAGGCCCAGATAGTTGATAGAAAATCCCTCACTCTGACAGTTGAGAATGGTAGTCTGTGCCTCTGCCTTTGCATCCGAAAGAGCAATAAAGACCAGGGCACTCTTATGAAAGTCAACTTTTAATCCTGATCACACCTCAAAGCAGTAGAAGGTTCCCTTAAAGCAGATTGTTTTTTCCCTGACGCCGTTACCGAACAGAAGCGTGTCATCGCATATTATAGAATCGTACAACTCAGCCGATTCGTACTGCTAGCTACCAGGGAGATCCAGCCCACATATATGAAATTATCCAACATGGAATTAAGGACATCCGCAATAAGGGTGAACAGAAGGGGAGAGAGCGGATCCCCTTGGTGCAGCCCTCTCCTACAGGGAAAAGGATGACCAAGTCTACCGTTAACCGAGATGGCCATTTTAATTGTCACTAGGCAGTATTTGATCCATCTGATCCATTTGTCACCAAACCCTCTCCCTTTGAGGGTTTCAAATAGGCAATCCCAATCCACAGAATCATATGCTTTCTCAAAGTCTAACTTCAGAAGGAAGCTCTTATCATTTATAGTGTGATATTGGTGAATCACCGCTTCGGCAGTGACCACACAGTCAAGAATACATCCCCCCTAATGAAACCTGACTGTTTATGATTGATTAACCCATCCATAACTTTCCCCAGACGATTGAAAAAGAGTTTGAAGATAATCTTAACCGAACAGTTGAGGAGGCTAATGGGTCTAAATTCCTTACTCCATGGGGTTTCTCTCGTTTGGGGATGAAGATGATTTCAGCAAAGTTGACCATGCCCAGTTTCAGCCTGTGGTCAGAGAACTCATCCACCAGGGACATAATATCCTCCTTGATTTCATCCCAAAAGATTTGGTAAAACATCAATGGGAACCCGTCTGGCCCAGGCACCTTATCTGATCCCCTCTGATCGATTGCCTCTTTCACATCCTCCTCCGTGAACCAGACCTCCAAATTATGCAGGGATTTAGCCACCCCCTGGATGCTGATCTGCCAAAATTTCTCCCCCACAGGAATTCTAAACTCATTCATTTTCCTGAATAGGTTCTTATAACGAGATTGAAAAATATGTTTAATTTCAGTCTCACTAAGAGAAGTGCCAATTTCTATTTGAATGGAAAGGTAAGGTTAGATCTCCATCGAGCACTCTCTGCCAGATGGAAGAAAGCAGTGTTCCCGTCTCCCTCTTTGAGCCACGAAATTGTGGACCTCTGTTGCCACTTGATCTCCTCAAGCTTATAAAGAGTAGAGACATTATTCATGAGTTCAAGGAGTCAGTTCCGCTCATCCTCGGAGAGGTCACAGGACTCATCCATCCTTTCAAGATCGTCGATGTCCTCCAAGAGTGAGTCTTTCGCCCGCCAAATATTCAAGAATGTAGTGCAGTTTCATCTACATAATCTGTCGCGTAACCATTGGACCTTTTCACACCAACGAGTTACGACATCCATCCCTCATGTTGATAGAGCCCAATTTTCCATCCCCATGTGGTGAAAACCCTGAATCTCTAGCAAGACCTTCTCAAATCTAATTTCCTCAACTTACGAGAACTAAATTCTCCCATGGAGAGCAAGAACGGAACATGATCCGAGCTTGGTCTTTTAAGTGATTTTGCCGATGCCAACGAAAATTTTGTTTCCCAGTCCAAGGAGACAAGGACTCTATCAAGCTTAGTCATGATGGGGGCCGCTTGCATGTTAGACCAGATAAAGAGTCTATCATTAATTGGGATTTCAATAAGTTCCAATTCATTAATTATAAATTTCTCCTTATCTGCACCACTACCCCGGTGCTCAAAGGCAAATCTGGTGACATTGAAATCATCCCCAACGATCCATGCATTCTGCCATCGATCTTGGACATAAAACAACTCATTCCAAAATGCATCTCTAGCAATTGACTTGTTCGGCCCGTAGACGACAGTAACTGTTTGATGCCAGTTGTCCGAGCGACGAAGAAGACAGATCGATAAAGAATATTCGCCATGGAATTCATCTAAGACATGTAAAAAGATGCGAGTTAAAATAGACGGCAAAACCCTCCGAGGCTCCCATCGAGGGGCAAAATTTCCATTCCTTAATTCTAGACCCTCCAAGTCTTATGAGCTTAAACCCTGACTTAGCTTGGTCTCTTGCAGACCCACAAGTCATCTGAGCTTACTCCCTCCTACAAACCCCTGACTGAGATTGGTCTTCTGAGCTTACTACAGTATTATAGTTGTAATTGAGTAGTAGTTGCAGTTGCAATACTCCATCTATTTCAAAATATAAATCATTCTAATTTCTATACGACTATTAAAAAATAATCTAAGATTGTAAAAGTACTCTATATATTTTTGGTTTTTGAAGCTCATAAATGAGTCATTAATTGTACAACATCTTATTCGTCATCCTCTATAATTTTTTATTACTTCTCTTACAAAAAAAGATAAGGATAAAATTGGAAATCTCAAAGAAAATTATTTCATGAACATTTAAGAATGACAAGACATCTTATCGAAAACCTAAAATGACATTATGAAAAAAAGGCTATATTGACTTATATTTTGAAGAGTAATACTTCATCCACTACTAATATCACTATCATTCTCTTCACTACCTTAGATGCCACATTCCAATAGGAGAGTTTCCCCACCTACTCTCGCTTCCCCCACCTATTGGAGTGTGCTACCTAAGGTAGTGAAGAGAAATGTAGTGAAATTGGTAGTAGATGTAACATTACTTTATTTCAAAATGGATAGAGTATTTAATATGAATTGTGTAACCCCTGTTTTCATTTTTATGTATTTTTTTGGGTGTATTTTTTCCTTTTTGGTATTTTATTCCTTGTATCTCTCTTCTTGACCGTATATTGGATCTTCGTTCTCAGTATATTCATTATTTTATTGTTTTTGTCGTCTTTTATTTGAGATCTTGATTCTTTTGTCTCCTATTTTGAGCTTGTGTTTCTTTGATCCTCAATATTTTGGAGTGTTCGTGCCTTATTTTATTTATTCGTTGTGCCCATCTCATTATTGGATCACTCCATTATTGCTTGTGGATCTCCTATATTAAATCATACCCTAAACCCTATAACTAATACCCAAATCCATTTATAAAACCTAAACTCTATTTAATCCTATATCCATTGTTCACCTAATTACCCATTAATTTAAACCTATCACTACCCAAGACCCGCAACCCATCTGCATAAACCCTAACTTTGTGTATATAAACCCAGACCCTACTGTACATCTCCTTCATCCCATCCCCAGCCGCCTATCCCTTGCTCCGAAACCCTAACCCTAGCACCCCCGACCTCCTCTTTTTTCCGATCACCCCCTACCCTGCACCATCCCTCCTTCGTTTCCCCCGGTGCTTCCGACCTCTCAAGCTCCCCGGTGCACCACCTCCCGATCTCCTTCCCCCAGCCGCGATCCCTGTGCCCTGTCGTCTTCAACAGTAGCAGCATCGTGATGTCATCCCGATGCCCCCTGGTCCCCTCTCCCTGTCGTTCGGCAGTTGCAGCAGTGGCACAGCGACCGCGATGTGCTTCTCCCCCTCTGACGCCAGGCAGCAGCACCGACAACAGCCGTTGTCGTCATCGGGACTCGCTGCCATCGTCTCTCCCCTCTCGCTCAGTTGGTTGCACGTGCGAGAGTTTGCACGTGTTAGTGCATGGTTGCAGATTTAGTTCGTTATTGTGAGTTTGGTCCGTAGTTGCGTCGTTTGTTCGGTTGAGTTCGTGTTCCGAGAATCCATTCCCGTTATTCTTGATCTTCGTCGTTTTCATCGTTGGCTAAGGCAAGTAACTTGTATTATTTTCTTTGTGTAATACAAGTACTAAATACCACATGTAGTGTAGCTGTATTCTAGAGACAATTCTTGTTTGAATCCCCTATTGTATATTGCCTTTATTGTGTTGACCTGCTCATACTTCTCACATGACACGTATGACATGAAATAACCTAGGGATGACCACTTCTTGTTGTATGCGTGCATGTTGTTCTCATGATATCGTGTGCTTGGTTATGTGATTTGTAGTATACTTGTTGTAGATGTGTTAAATATCCTATACCATGTTGTTTAGACATCTAGTACACCATATTCCATGTTCGGTTATGATTTGGACAAATTCCGTATGATCTATGTTGATTTGTGCATAAGGGACATTTCTGTATCTTCTGTTACCCTATTTTTATTGAGTATTTTAGACCCTATTAAGGTCAGTATATTAAAAATATCTGTGAATATGAACTATAGAGAATTTTGTCAATTTTCCAACCCTTCTGACAGATCTCAGTTTCGTTTCATGAGCTGCGAGTTATGACTATTTTACTACAATGGTGTAGAAAAATTCCAGATTTCGTTTTATATGAATTTTGTGGAGTAAACTATTTTTATTCTGATGTTAAAAGTATTATTTTGATCCAATATTTTGTTGAGTATAATTAGAACTGATTGGGATTAAACCTGAATTTTTGTGGATTTAATTAATGAGTCTTTCTAACTATTCTATACTTGCAAACAACTAATATACTAGCAGGTTTTTCTTACTGTTCAGTAAAGATACATAAATTCGACCTGATTCTACTTGTTGTCTCTAAAATCTTTCTGAATATGAAAGTTATCCTATTGTGTCTGTGTTATCACCCTTTCAACGGATCTGGATTTTAATTTATATTTTGTGGGATATTGCTGTTTTCGTACTGCAGTGTTTGTGATTGCAGATTTACAAAACTGCCGTATCTTGTTGATTTCTGATTTTACTTGACTATTCTATCTATGTTGGAAAATTATAAAACTTTATTTTCTGGTACTAGATATACTAAGGAATACCCCAGAATTTTTTTGGATTTAATCAGTGAGCTTTGATATCATTTTCCTGTTCTTGAATACAAACTTCTGATTTCTAGCTGAACACGTTTTCTGGATTCAAATCTGTTTTGAGACTTGGTTTTTTGAAATACCATATTACTTATATATATTTAATGGATTCGGCCAGAAGTCTATTTTCCAGATTCTTTGATGGATCCAGATTTGCATTTTTTTAGCAACGGGAATCCCAGTTTTAGTGCAGTACTGTTTTGCTGTCCCGAACTATAATTTTCGTTGTTCTATCCTTTTATGTGTTATCTTTCATCTATACCTGTTTATCTTTCAGTCTGAACCTGCTACTTGTTTATACCATGCTATTCTTACTCTTTTTTATGCACATATTTGTCTGCCTGATAATAATAACAAAATAATCAAGCTGGGGTTTAAGGGAAAGATCTAGTAGTGGGAAATTATAGAAATGTGTACTTGGAAGGGGGCCCGTATGTTATGTGGTATGATACTGTTATACTGATTACCTGACTGCACACTTCTCTATAGGAAGGTGTACTCGGAAGAGAACCCGTAGGTTCTTACTATCTGATTACTGTTTGATTACTGATACCTAAGTACACGACCCTATATGATCTCCTACGAAATCTAAAACACAATTGTTTGAATGTATCAACCATGTGGTAAATAGTTGGGACGCATGAAGTGCTACCTAGTAGTAATAAACACAAAACTGTAAGAACATGACATCTGTTAACTGTTATCTGTTACATGCTACTGGACATCTGTTATCTGTTTACCTGTCTGACTTTTATCTGACACTGTTATCTGTATACCTGTCTGCATACTGTTTGACACTTGACACATGTTACTTGTACCTGTTAGTATGTCATGCTAATTGATTCTGTTTTCCTAATTCATATTAGATATTCTATTCTGTTGATTATGCCTATTCCATGCTATATTTGTCTCCTCTATTACCCTACATCTATTTATTTATTTCCTGTATTTGTATTCTGCACTATAAGCGGCCCATAACTTGCATTGACGGGAGTTTGTTTTCTTTTTCTTCTTCCTACAATTTATTAAATTGCAGATCTTGGTGATCAGTTGTCAGATGTTGTAGGTGATCTAACATATTAGTTGCTGGAGTTTTTGCTATTATTAGTTCCTGTTGCTTATTTGAACAATTGTATTCGATACTTGGATTTATTTGTATTTGGGCAATGTGACTCAGGTTATTGAGTTATTCAGATCTGATTTATTTGAGATTAATATATTTTGTTTCAAGTAAATTCTGTTGGTATTTGATTTATATATGCATGCGTGGTTGATTCTCTTGCTTCATATTCTGATTATTCATGTAAGATGTTGTAAAGATTCCTGACAGCTTATGGATGATGAAAATTATTCATTTGGGCTTAGTCACGTATCCGTATTTCGTATTTTTTTTTGAGAAGCGGGGCGTGACAAATTGTGAACGAATTGAAAATACAAATAATGCAAACAATTATTATCTGTGTTCCACTTGCAATTTAACTTGCACCCAATATCAGTGTAGCCTGATAGTTGCTAGTGAATAAACTTGATAATTAAACATTGCAAGTGTATTCTACTTCGTAACTTAGTTGCAACGAATTTGGTGGTTGGGGGTGTTTGGGTTTATAAATTTTGGAAACAAATGACAAAAATGCATAGGTGTCCGATGGGAAATTAACACACAATTCCTCCTTCGAATTCTTTATTAAACCATCGTTGTCCCCTTCATGTTCCAAGAAAACATCAAACTCGATTCCAAGTCTAGCTTGAAAACAAAATGAATAAAAACTGGGGCTTATGTTGCTGGATACAGGCTGTTGGAATTAATTTTTGCAGTTTTCCGGGCCGGATTCCGGCAAGCTCCGGCCACCGGCGGCACCGGAAAATGAGTGGATTGCGATCCTCTCGTCGAGTACTATTCCGTAGTATACTCACTTGCCAAAAACGAATTCCGTATGAATGAGAAATGTTGATCCAAAGTTGGGTACTTGAAAGGTACCAACTTAACAAATGGATAGTCCCATATCGGAAATTGGAAAAGATTTATACTAGTATATATACTAGAAAACTGGACTAGAGGGCATGGCCCGGGGGTTACCACTCGGCTCGGCTCGGTTCGGTCTGGCTTAAATTTTTATTTTACTTTTTGCCCAGACAGCCTTTTCCCCTACTGAACTGAAAAGACCTTTCAGATTCAGTAACTGTGGCCATTACTCTGTAACAGCAGAGTAATGGCTCACCAATTACTCAACTGAAGAGTCCCCATTACTCTGCTGTTACAGAGTAATGACTGCTGAACAGTCTCAGTCCCAGTTTCTTCTATAAAACCAGACTGAAATCTTCAGAGAAGATACAGAATTTTGACATTTTTTACTCTCTTCTTCCTCTGCTCTGAGTCATCTTCTTCCTCTGCTCTGAGTCA
This sequence comes from Hemerocallis citrina, assembly GCA_017893485.1. Lineage (NCBI taxonomy): Eukaryota > Viridiplantae > Streptophyta > Magnoliopsida > Asparagales > Asphodelaceae > Hemerocallis > Hemerocallis citrina. The sequence continues at coordinate 47,090,914 of CM030368.1, forward strand.
GTGTCTGTCAACTGAGAGTACACACAGACAGCAGTTCGTTGTCTCTGAAGCAAGGGTGCTGCATCTTCAGAGAAGGTACAGTTGTATCCTGGGAAGCGATTTGCCGGTAACCGTCACACTACGGGGCAAATTCTGCTTTAAGGACAGAGATTCTTAAAAATCTCGACTCTGTACAAGTTCATTGTTTACTGTTTTCCTTTCTGTATTTGATATCTTCACAACTTTGTTGGAATTTCTTATTATTTTATATTCAGGTTATAACACAGGCAAAATACATGGATACTGTAGTTTAATTTCTAGTCAGAATATTTTGTATTACGTTGAAACTTTTTGATGAAATTATTACGTTGAAACTGGATGTATATAAAACCCTATTGTATCCTTGATGTTCCTCAACATCCGAACACCAGCTTTAATCTTCAGACTTTGTAAACAAGTATCATATCAACTAATTAATTGTATGGCTGCTAACATATAGACAAGGATCAGTTATGCATGTCCTCCATTCATTGCAAGAGCCAATTGGAAACTTTGTTTTAGACCCTTGCTTTGGATTGAGTTTTCATTGATATCTTCAACATCAAAACATTTACAAAATTTTTGAAATATATTTTCATTACTTTGTAGTTTTGAAAAGGAAAAAAAACGTAATGAGTTTTCAGTATAAAACAGATCTCCAGGATCGGATGCAAGAACAAATCAGAAGTCTCACAGAGAAATACTCGCACGTGCTAAGAGCATCCACAGTAGTTTGCTAAAAAATATGACAAAATGGCAAATGAAAATAGCAATTTGAAAATCTCATTGCAACGGTGCTTTGCTATAATTTTGTCAATTTTTTTTTTTATAAGCGGACGTGACAACATGTCCCGTCTCACTTTAATTTTATTTTTTTTTAAGTCCTAATACTACCTTAGATTAAGTTAGTTAGTAATTAGTAATAGATTTAGATTTAGATTTAGATTATTAGATTTTTTTTTTTTTTTTTTTTTTTTGGAACGGTATAGCATGTACCGTCTAATTATTGAAAACATTATAAAATAAACCCAGATGAAACAAGAACAACTTATTTCGTCCAATCCTATTAAAAAACAAAAAATTGGAGATTGAAAAATATGTTCCGTCCCCTATAATTTGAGAATCGTCATTTCGTTTCTCAAATTTGAGAAGCGACAGAAGCGTTTTTGTCAAAATATGACAAAATAGCAAATGACTGCAGACGCATAAAATAGTAATTTGGCAAAAAATAGCAAACGACCGTGGATGCTATAAAGTAATCGTTCTCACAGTAGAGAACCTCTCAAAACTAAGGCTGTCTCCTCTCACGAGCTTGTCACAAATCTTCTTCAATTTGGCTGCTAAGTATAAGGAAAATAACTCTAAAATGCACCTCTTATGATATGGACAGGAATATCCCCGAAAAATTTGAGCCATAAAATGAAATTTGGATAACTCATGTTTTTATTAGCTGAAACTATATAGAGCGAATAACGTGCAACAATAGCCTACTCCGTTAACCAATTTTGGAGACAGTCAAAAACTGACACAGTCAATTGATTAATTTTGACGCGCATTTTATTCTTCAATCTTTCTCCGTCAACACTCGCATCAGCCTTTGAAACATAGATTCACAAATCACAACACAAACGCTAACAACTTTTACAAAATAATTAAGATGGTCAAATTAAAATGCCAAAAAATAAGTTAACAGAACAAAAGAAATTTAAGGGAAAACGAGGAGCTTATAACAAATTATCCATGATACGGGCCATATGGCCATGTGGGGGACAAAGGGTTCTTTCAGATTCAGGAGTGGAGTCGGTCCCTACAACCAAGAATTGACAATTACAGCCTACACTAAATTTAATTATCATGAAATTAATCATCTCTTAATTAATTTTTAAATTGGGTTCAGATTAGCTTCACGCATAAGCGAACCAATATAGTCCACTAGTTATTCCGATCAGAAGGATTTGAGATACATAGTGATGTGGGAAAAACCGTGAGTGATCCAAACCGTGAGTGATCCACACTGATGATTCTGGCACGGATTACGAAGTATCAAACTAAGCTCAACGTCAATCTCTGTACTGGCCCAGGTCAAGGAGATCTGCAGGCCTTCTGCAGGCCCAGTCACACGTCCAGAAGAATCGCCCACTATTCCGGATGTTCCATCTGTTACACCATAACCGCACGCCCTAAATCTGGGGAATAATCATTCTCAGATCCGAGATTAAGGGGATTTCGATACCGCCCTAGGATCTAGGGGTCACATATTTTTCTCCGAACCTATAAACACAGCATGGACTGTACCGTGACAGGTAAGGACTCTTTCACTACTGAATCTCCTCTACTAAATAACTGTCTTCTGACTTAAGCATCGGAGGATCTGTCACCGGGAATACTCCCGGTGTTTCAGACTTCATTTTGCAGGTCTGTGAAGCGTTCATCCATCATCAAACTCATTCAATCCCCCACCCCCAGAATGAGAGCGAAGGAGAGAATCACTACGTTTTTCTCGAATCTAAGAACTAACATTATCTGTTGCTCCCACACCCCAAGGGAAAGACTGCAATAGATTTGCGCCGTCTGTGAAAAATTCTGCAGATTAATCCTACTCCCGGCACAAGTTCTTGACCGGAGGGACCCGCTCTCATGGCCTTCCAAACCAAGAGGATCACTGCCGCGGGGCCATCGGTTCATCCTCCCCCACCGACCCGTAGCCCTGCCAACACCCAGGGATCGCAGAGGTAGCGGACCGAGAATCCGCAGGGACCGGCTCCAAGCCCGTCCTGCTCCATCGTAAGATTGGTCAAACAACCTGTAGCAGGCGACCTCCAGAATGTCTTCAAAAAATTGGTCCAACTGGGGGGACCTCCGAAATCAGCTCAGTCGTTCGAGAGGCGATGCCACGCCATCAAACTCAGCCCCGAGCCACCATGTCCTTCGGTTCTGAGGCCGACATCAATGGCATAGCCACTCCCCAAGAGATCACCAACGTCCCAATGACCAAGGCGAAGAGGGTCACGTCACCCGCGCCGAGTTCCGAGAGTTCCAGACCGAAGTCCTACAAGTACTCCGCGGAAGAGTCCGGGACGAACAACCATCAGGAGGGAAACTAATCGAAAACTTCGTAGAAGAAGAATCCCACGGGTCGACCTGACCTGGGAATCGGCAGGACGATGTCCGAAGGCGACTCCAAGAGATGGAAGACCGTCTCGAACAGATAAGCGAGAACGGGGACAGCTCGGCCGCGGTCGTCAACCATCCAGACCACCCTTCTCTGCTTGAATCCTTGATGCCCCTATTCCGAGGAACTTCAAGCCTCCACAATTTGAGACGTACAACGGGGAGACAGATCCCGCTAATCACATAGAGTGGTTCAAAATCCTCATGATGATTCACTGTGCGTCTGATTATCTCCTATGTCGCGCTTCCCTGGCACTCTGCGTGGACCGACTCGGGAATGGTATTCGAAGCTCGTCGTTGGCTCAGTTTTCTCTTTCGATCAGCTCGAAGAAAATTTCCTCGCGCACTTTGTGACCAGTCGCAAGATGGAGAAAACGAGTGCTTCCCTGCTAGACTTAAGACAGAAGGATGGAGAGCTCCTCCGAGTCTTCGTCCAAAGATTTACAGCCGAAGCCAGGTCAATCTCCTCCCTTGACGCTGGGGTCGCCTCGACGGCGTTTCATAATGTCTGCCAAGAACAGCTTAAGGCCTCCCTCGCTAAGAAACCTCCCGTCGATTTCCCCAATCTCCTCTACAGGGTCAAAAATTCATTCGGGCTGTGGAATTCCTTCATCCCAGTGCTGGGAAAGAAACCCCAACGAGAGGAGAAAGAAAGTCTGATGAATCTGAAGCCCCAAAAAATTGCAAAAGGACCCTATTTGCCAGAGACGTCTGCCTCCTGTCCCTCGATTCGACAGATTCACCCCATTCACAGCGAATGTTTTGACCATCCTCATGGAGATTGTGGACAAAGGGATAGTCAAATATCTATCACCATCCACCAACAACAACTGGAGAAGGGATTGAAGATTCTACAGCCGATTCCACCGGGACCACGACCATGAGACCGACAGTTGTCAGGCTCTCAAGGAGGAGATAGAAGCACTCATTTAGAGAGGCTACCTAGCTGAGTTTACTCAAAATACTAGACGAGCCTCCCTTCCTCGAAGGGCAAACAAGCGTCCTGCAACGGGCCCCAACCTGTCGGGAGCTGACAAACTAGCTATTCTCCACTGTGTTCGCGGTGGACCAATGGGCGGAGACTCTAACATCTCCCGCAAGGCTTTCATCTGAGAAGTCAACACGACCCACAAGCGACCTCCTCCCAAGGGCCAAGGGCTATCGATCTCATTCTCGAACGAAGACCTCGAGGGTGTCCGAATCCCACATTGTGAAGCCCTCGTCATTATCATCGGCTTAGCAAATCATGAGGTCTTCCGTGTCTTGGTTGACAACGGGAGTTCGGTGAACATTCTGTTTCTAGAAACCTTCGATGCCCTAAAATTCCCCAGGGAAAAGTTGAAACCAGCGGGGTACACACTCCCGGGGTTTTCAGGAGCTCTCATTCAAATCGAGAGAATCGTAACCCTCGACATCTCAGCCGGACATGCTCCAACTTCCTGGACTGAGGCCATGGACTTCATGGTGGTAAATGTCCAAGCCGCTTACAACGCCATCATTGGTCGACCCGGCCTTGCGTTCCTCCAGGCGGTACCCTCGGTGTACCCCATGAAAATGAAGTTCCCTACTAAACATGAGGTAGGCATTGTCCGAAGCAACTAGGAGGCCGCTCGAACCTGCAACATGGCCGATATAGGAACGATAGTCTTACCCCTGACGCAGTCGACCTCCCCTTTAAAAGTAGTACGATCGATTCAGAGCCGCTCGATGAGCTAGAAGAGATCTCATTCTTCAAAGATGGCCCATCCAAATGCTTCCAAGTAAGCTGATCCCTTCCTCCAGACCGAAGGCGAGAAATCATCAACTGCATCTGTCAGAGTCATGATCTATTTGCTTGGGTACCCTCGGATATGCCAAGGATCTCTGAGGATCTTATAATGCACAAACTAAGCGTTCGCCCTGACTACAAACCATTGCAACAGAGGCATCGCAAGTTCGCCCTTAATCGACTACAGACGGCTAAGGAGGAGGTACAAAAAATCTTCTCCGCCAACTTCATTCAGGAAGTGAGCTACCCCGAATAGCTAGCCAATGTTGTGATTGTCAAAAAGACCAACGGGAAGTGGAGGATCTGCATCAATTTAACAGATCTCAACAAGGCTTGCCCGAAGGATTCTTTCCCATCCCGGGCATCGATGCCCTTATCGACGCGACGTCTGGACACGAACTCCTCAGTTTCATGGATGCATTCTCAGGCTACAACCAAATCAGAATGTACCCTCCGGACATTTCCATGATAGCATTCATAACCGACCAAGGGCAATATTACTACTGCGTCATGCCCTTCGGGCAGAAAAGCACGGGAGCTACATACCAAAGACTCGTGAACCGGGTCTTCAAAAGTCAAATAGGTTGGAACATGGAGGTTTACATAGACGACTTGTTCTTCAAAAGCCTCCAGGGTAGAGATCATGTGAAAGATCTAGAGAAGGTGTTCGGGGTCCTTCAATCCCATAACATGCTGCTGAACCCTTCAAAGTGCACCTTCGGCATCACCTTTGGGAAGTTCCTCGAATTGATGGTCAATCAACGGGGGATAGAAGCCAACCCTGAAAAAAATTCAAGCCATCCTAGACATGGCCCCTCCAAGAAACGTCAAAGAAGTGCAGCGCCTCACCGGCCGGTTAGCAGCTATCAGTTGCTTTCTCTCTAAATCTGAGGAGAAGTCATTGCCATTCTTCAAAGCTCCCATGGGAGCTAAAAAGTTTGAGTGGGGGGAGATCCAACAGTTAGCATTTGACCAGTTAAAGGTATACTTGGTTAATAAACCGCTCCTCTGCAAACCCGAGCCGAACGAAGTACTCTCCCTCTACCTTGCTGTTTCCGAACACGCACTCAGTGCTGTCTTAGTTCGTGACGAAAGTGGGTCATAGAATCTGATCTATTACATCGGTAAAGTTCTTCGTGATGCCGTGTTCTAGTATTCTAAGGTAGAGAAAATGACCTAGGCGCTCGTAATGGCAGTAGGTAAACTTTGCCCGTATTTCCAGTCCAACTCCATTTAGTTCCTTGCGGACTAACCCCTCAAACAAGTGCTCCACAAACCCGAGGTCAGGCCTTCTGATCAAATGGTCCATTGAGTTGAGCCAGGATGACATCAGCTACAAACCCCGAACTGCTATCAAAGGTCAGGCGCTCGCTGAATTCATAATCAAATGTACTATTCCCGATACTCCCGAAATGTAAGAAGGTGAGCTAGATTGGGAACTCTATGTTGACGGATCGTCTTGCGAAGGTGGGAGCGAAGCTAGAGTCATACTTAAGGGACCAGACACCTTTATTCTCCAATACTCTCTCTATCTCAATTTTTTGGCCTCCAACAACGAAGCGGAATATAAGGCGATAATTGCGGGGCTCCTCCTGGCCCGAAAGGTAGGAGCCAAACACATAAGGATTTTTAGCGACTCCCAACTTGTGGTCAATCAGATATCCGTAGAGTACGAGGCCCACGACCTCCGAATGATCCAGTACCTGGCGCGTGTTCTCCTTATCCTCTCAGATTTCTCGGAAACGTCAGTGACTCAGATTTCTCGAGAACTGAATACCCAGGTTGACGCCTTCTCCAAGTTGGCCTCCACCTCTTTCGAAGGATTGGATCACACTGTCTTAGTGGAGGTCCTCCTGAAACCCAGTGTCGAGGCAGTCGTGCCTCCCAAGGTCAACTGCATCGACCCAGCCGCAGGAGAGATGAATTGGATGGATCCAATTCCGAACTTCCTAAGGGTGGGAGAACTACCCCAAGATCCATCTGAAGCTAGAAGAGTTCAAGGCCGTTCAGAGAGGTTTGCACTGATCAACGGCACACTCTTCAAATGCTCGTACACCAAGGAAGACGAGAGACCTTACCTCTGCTGCTTAAGTCCCCATGAAGCCAAGTAAACGTTAGGGGAGATGCATGAAGGGATCGACAGCTGCCATATGGGCAACAAAGCTCTTGCAAGAAAAATACTCAACCACGGATACTATTAGCCGACCTTCCTTCAAGATGCTCAGGACCTTGTGAGGAAATTTGGCCCCTGTCAAAGGTATTCCTCCATTCGACACGCTCCCCAAGCCGATCTGAAATCGCTGGCCAGTCTGGTCCCCTTTTGCTATGTGGAGAATGGACCTGGTCGGTCCCTTTCCAATGGCGACTGGGCAGAAATGCTTCCTCATCGTCTCCATAGACTATTTCATCAAGTGGGTCGAGGACAAACCACTCACCACCATTACCGAGTATCAGTTGCAGCAATTCTTTTGGAAGAACATCATTTGTCGATTTGGTATCCCTCGGATACTCGTAACCGACAATGGCATCAGTTCACCGGCAAACGGCAAGTTCTGTACCGACTTAGGGATCCAGTAAAGGTTCTCTTCAAACTCACACCCCCAGTCTAATGGCCAAGTCGAGAATGCCAACAAGAAGATCCTGGATGAACTGAAGAAGCTCCTAGACAACTCGCCAAAAAGGCTTGTGAGTAGAAGAGCTACCGAGCGTTTTATGGGCCTAACGAACTACCAAAAGGGTCCCAACAGGTGAATCCCCATTCAACCTAACTTACGGAGTCGAAGTGGTCATCCTTCTGGAGGTCGGCCTCCCCTCTTCCCACATCGTAAGTTTTGATGAAAGTTCCAATTCCATGGGCCTGCGAGCCAACCTTCATCTCCTTGACGAGGTTCGCGAGAAGTCGACCATCAGAAGGAACATCTACCAACAGAGAGTTGAACGCTTTTACCAGAAGGTTCGACCGACCAATATAAAAGTGGGCGACCTTGTACTCCGAAGACTCGCCATCTCCGAACCTACTAAGAAAGAAAAACTCACTCCAAATTCAGAAGGTCCTTATAAGGTTTCCGAAGTGATACATCTGGGAACTTACCGACTCGAAGACCTTAGGGGCAAGGCAGTCAAGAGAACTTGGAATGCGGAACACCTGATGAAGTTTTATGAAAGTCCCTTAAAACGATTCAAACTCATGAAAAGGCAATTGTAATAAGAGCTGGCTCCCACCGACCGCCGAATAAAGTTGAGTAAAGTTTCAGTTTTGTCAATTAATCCTCGCCTACTCCTTTTTAAAGCACCTAAAACCTCAGAAAAAGTGCCTCGAAAGAGCACATCGACTGTGTGTCTTACACAGTCCTCACTACTAAATCTAAACCTCGGAAAGAGTGCCTCGAAAGAGTACCTCCACTCTGAGTCTTGCGTAGTTCTCACTGCTAAGTCTAAACCTCGGAAAAAGTGCCTCAAAAGAGCACCTCGACTCTGAGTCTTGCGCAGTCCTCAATGCTAAGTCTAAACCTCGGAAAGAGTGACTCAAAAGAGCACCTCCACTCTGAGTCTTGCACAATTCTCACGGCTAAATCTAAAACTTGGAAAGAGTGCCTTGAAAGAGCACTTCAATTTTGAGTCTTGCGCAGTCCTCACTGCTAAATCTAAACCTCAGAAAGAGTTCCTCGAAAGAGCACCTTGACTCAGAGTTTTACGTAGTCCTCATGCTAAATCTAAACATCCAAAAGAGTGTCTCGAAAAGCACATCGAATCTGAGTCTTGCGTAGTCCTCACTTCTCAGTCTAAAACTCGAAAAAAGTGGCTCGAAAGAGCACCTCGACTCTGAGTCTTACATAGTTCTTACTGCTAATTCTAAATCTCAAAAAGAGTGCCTCGAAAGATCACCTCAACTCTGAGTATTATACAGTCCTCACTACTAAATCTAAATCTGGAAAGAGTGCCTCGAAAGAGCACATCGACTCTGAGTCTTACACAATCCTCACTACTAAATCTAAACCTTGGAAAGAGTGCCTCGAAAGTGAAAATCAACTCTGAGTCTTGCACAGTTCTCACTACTAAGTATAAACCTCGAAAAAGGTGCCTAGAAAGAGTACCTTAACTCTGAGTCTTCTGCAGTTCTCACTGCTAAGTCTAAACCTTGGAAAGAGTGCCCTAAAAAAGCACATCGACTCTGAGTTTCGTGCAGGTTTCACTGCTAAACCTAAACTTTGGAATGAGTGCCATAAAAAAGCACCTTGACTCTGAGTCTCACGACCAAAACAAACTCCTGTACTGCCAAAAGGTCAACATCTAAGATCTCAACAAAAAAGAAGAGAAGAGAAGAATTTTATTGACAAAGGCAGTGGCCAGTCCACAAAAATGCATACAAAATGCTAAGGTCTAAACCTACATCTATACATGAGACACAAGCGACACTCCATCACGATGAAGAAAGTCACTCATGAAAGAACTTAAAGGAGTCGAATCAACCAAAAACCACCAGGTACCTCTTAGCTCATTAGCTCCCCTCGCTGCCATAGCTTGGCAACACCCCCCCTAGCGCAGAAAAGGCATCATGTTCGATGGAAAGCATTGATGATGAAGCCCCTCGGAAATCCCCAAAGGAGGATGGAAGCTAAAGCCAAAAATGACCCGAACGTCCGTCGCTCTTACCGGTCAAACTAAGAAAGTCTCAAGAGAAGGATGAAGAGCCCTCTGATGTAGGTAACTTCGCATCCCCGGGCCTCGACCTGGACCGGAGGTGCTAAATCTTGTAACCCGAGTCGTAAGTGACGAACTTCGACACAATTACGCTCCAAGTTCCCCTCGACCCGGTGATGACAAAACACGAAGCTCCGACCAGAAAATCACGACCAAGCCCCTAATCCGAGCACAGACACGGAGGAAAGAATTTCTCCTAGGTCGGTCACGATTGATACAAATCTTGAAATCCGAGTCGAGCAGGCCGAGACAAGGCCTTAGCACTGTGAGCCCTCCAAAGGTGAAATCTCAAGAACTCGAGCCACTCTCCAAAAATTTTATCAAGGAAACATTCACTCATTGGAGCAAATATCTTTGAGGCTAAGGAAATTTATAGGCAACTCAGCCAATCATCTCATTAAATATGAATTCAAATGGTCAACACTTCAACTTCTATGACGTACAGTGACATCGATTATCGAGAAAGAAGTGCCCTGAGCAAATAATGGCAATTATCAGTGTACAAGCACCAAAGCATGACTACAGAGATGAAATCTCGGCTACCTAGCCCCAACTCAACAACGCTCGACAACCAAACAAAGAGAAGGAAAGGAAAGGAGACAAATCTTATTCATTAAAATAAAATGGGATTATAAAGGTGGCTGGCAATCTGCAAAAAAAAAACAGGGGTACAAGAAACTCGTTAACGACGCTTCAGTGCTGGTGCTTTCTCGCTGATGGGGGTCGACCTTTTCTCATGAGCCGTGGCATCCAGCTCGGCCATCCAGTGCAAGTCCTCTTCACTTGCATCAAAGGCCAAACCCTAAAGCGAGAGGTGTGGGTACCAGATCTTCATGTGCGTAAGAGCCTTACTGTACCCTGCATCCTAGACATCGATGACCTGCAACACTGTGTCATCCAACTCCTGCTTGTCCTTAACCGCGTGTTGAGCTGTCTCGTCAAGCAACCCCTGCAATTTCTTCTCCTTGGCCGCTCCTCAGCCCACCACACCAGCCGCTCCTCAGCATATTTCTCTTTCTCTGCAAGCAACCCCTGTCGACTGCTTTTCTTCCCTCTAGTGCCTTCTCAACATCCTTGATACCCCGCCAAAGTTCTTAGTTCCGACGTACCAATTTCCTACCACTCTCCTCAGACTCCAGGGCCTGTGTAAACATCACGTCTAGCCTTCGCTTCAGCTCAGCCCCAGTGACGGCAACCTGCAGGAAGGGAATGTTGTCTAGAAAATTATATATTGAAACCCAAGGAGGGCACCAACTACAAGCGACAGACCCTCTTCAAGGCGACTTACCATGACTAAAGCCTGAGCCCAACGGGCGTAGACATCTCCTTGGCCCTTCCTCTTCATGGACACTAACTCTCTAGGAGTGGACAGATTTTCCACCACCTGAGTCGCATTAGCGTGGTTCGTCATCAAATCCACCCCTGTGACGGTCCATGGGGGATCCACGCTTTCACCGGCGATAGAACCTCCGGTGTCGTCCATAGAGTTCCCTCCGCAGAGACCAGCATTTTTGTGACCATTGTAGGGTCGGCATCCTTGCCTCTTCCTCCCCGGAAACGTTGCAGAAGGGGGAGAGAGAGGACGCTTTAGATGTCCCCCCTGTACTTTCTTTCCCTTGGGGTGTTTGGATACACCAGACGTCTCGCTCCCCACTTTGGCCTTTCCCTTGGCCAACTTCCTCCTCACATCCGTCCCGATCTTTGCACTACCCTCAGCCCGAGGTCAGCCTCGGCCTCAGCCTTGGCCTTAACTTCGGCTGCCTTCATTGCCATCTTTTGGGTCGAACGCCTTTCCATCAGAACTGCGTCAGAAACCATGATTAAAAGGAGAAGCACAGATAGCGAAGTGAGAAAGTGAAGAAAGAACAAACGAAGGAAAGCAATATATAAGCACGAATGGGACATTGAACACTATACACACATGTGACAAGTGTGAGATGGGTGGGTCTCGTAACCCTTCGCTTCCTCTTTAGTAGGACTCTTCAAATTTTGCGGGTGCGCCCTTCCATAGAATCAGCCAAAAAGATCAACCCGACCCCGAAGGGTCATTGAAAATTTTTGAAATTTGCAACGACATTAGGACTCAACAATACCAAAAATCGTTATCATTCCATCAAAAATAATCAGATATAAGGGGCGGTGGCCAGTCCTGCGTTCGGAAAAACACAACCAAATATAAAAAGCTAAGGAAAGGGGGGCTCCCCCTAGTAGCCTCAGGAACAGACCCGTCATCTGATCCCAACTCCGAGGAAGCTCGGTCGGGGTCGTGGGTGAAACCCCTGGCGAAGGCGGACGAGCACGTTCATCGCCTGCACCACCGAAAGCCCCAAGAGCAGGGCAAGAACTAACCCCCAAGTTAGAAGGAATCGAGTAGGGAGTCACAGAAGAAGTGACGAATTCTGGATCGTACCCAAGAGAACCAAGGACGAGATGGGGGTACTCCCACTTGATATGCTCGACGGCTTGTCTAAAGCCATGCTCCTCGCCTTCAACGATCTTGTCCGCAGCCCCCACTAATTCTGATCATGTTTGGGCCAATTGGTGCTCTAGCCCGTCCTTCTCACAAAACAACACCCTATAGGCAGATCGTCTCTCACCCGGATCGCCCTCTGACCGCTTCTCAAAATCCTTCACCCACTCCTCCAAAGCCTTAGCGCGTTCATGCTCTCCTTCACAGCTCTTCCTGTATTGCACTGCCTTCTGAACTGCTAGGTCAAACAAATGCTCATACCACCTCTTCATTTCAGTACCACAGAGAGCATCCTGTAGAGAAAACTTGGGATGTCAACAAGGAACAATTACGTTGACAGAACAGGATACAAAAATACTCGCTTGTATAACCCCTTGGGAAAAGTGAAGGAAACACGAAGTAATGGTCTCTTGGGCGAGGGCCTCCTGATCTCTCAGGCGAGGAAGATTCTCCACTATTTCCCGAGCCATTTCCGACTCCACGACAGAGACCAACTCCCCCACCAGCTGATCCGATAGGGAACGCCCCACGGTCTTTTCGGCGGTCCTCAACAACCTATCGATCGGTCGCCCCTTCGGAGACCCCTCCATGTCACTGATCTTCGAGGGCTTAGGTTTCTTTGGCAAGTGCCCTAAGGTGGACACTTCGATCTTCCACTTGCCCTTACGGCCAGCCTTCGACATTTCCTGAGGTTCTAACGACAAGGCAATCGTCACACTGATACCTGCAAAAGAAAATAGATATCAGATAAAGCAAAGCACCAGTACTATGAGCCGAGGGTAAAAGAACCTACCCGAGCCAATGAAGCTTAAACCAGCATCGACCAGCCTCTCTTTCGATACTTGCTGCCAATCGACACTGATGCTTTTCCCAAAGAGTTTCTGAAACTCGGCACTCTCCTCCGGGCTGAGATCATGAGGCGACGGGGGATCCACCATCAGCGGGCCCTCGTACGACCATCTGGTAGGGACATCCCAGGGTTTGCTACTTCGGATAACAAAATATCTCCTCTTCTAGCCCTTAATAGAGTCAGGATGGCCATACACCACCTTGTACCCCGATACGTCAAGACATACCACCGGTAGGGGTGACCCGAAAATGCTCTGAAGCCCAAACACATCTGAAAATATTTGAGGAAGATCAGGATCCCTCTCTCATGGTAGATCGTGATGAAGCACGTCAGCTGCTTCCATGAATTCGGTGCATACTGCATGGGGATCAAGCCAGCCCAATTCAACACCTCCTTTATAAAAGCATGGAGAGGAAAATGCAAAATAGAATGAACATATCCACATTCATTACACATAGTGGCCCAAGAAGGTTGGCGTTCTGTTCAAGACCAGAGTTCGGAAAATCAATTTGAACCGGGGAGGAATACGATAAACCACCCGAAGTGACTCCAGTTCACTTCCAGCCAAGACGCTCGTCACCTTATTGATGTCTGCTATCGACCTATTGGACGAAGGCAGAATATCGAAACCAAGCTCACCCCTCAGGTCTTGGTCTAGGTCGAGCGAAGTCCCCTTTGATTTCAATGATCCCTGCTCCCGAGGAGGAGCAGCTGACGGGATCTCAGCCTCTAGGACTACCCCGACAAGAATGTTCGCGAATCTCACTTCGACTGCCATTGTCCGATCTCCACTCCCCCGATCGCCTCCACTCTCTGACACCCCGAGCGGCTCTCGAATTTCCCTCCCTAGACCACCCCCAGTTCCACTAGACCTGGTCCCATCTCCGGCCCGGCTATGGTCCTCTCCTTCGGGATCAGAGACTCCAATGATATCCACCTTCGATTCCGACGAGCTCGCATGTGGTGATCTCAAGTTCTCGGAACTGCTTCCCCTCGAAATAGTTCGGCTTGGCAAACGGGTGATCGACCCACTCCCGAAAGAACTTGCTTCTTATCCACCAAGGTCACCAGAAGAAGATGAGCTATCGATCTCTGCGAATGACATATCTAGGATCAGGGGCATAGCTACATGGTCTCCAGGGGGTGCGGCTGCCCTCCTCGAATTTACATGTACATGATAGTAATATAAATAGAGTAATATATGATATTTCAACAATTTGCTGTAGGTTAGTTGGTTAGGATACTTGGTTCTTACATAGAAAACCAGGTTCAAGTCCTAGCAACAATTTTTTTAACTTTTATTTGAAATAAAAAAATTTTGTTCGAGTCCCAGCTGAAATAGGATTTAGTTTTTACTTTGATTTAAAATTTTAATTTCTTTTAAAATGAAAAAAAAACAAAAAATTATTTGGCAACAATGGGAGTTGAACCCACGACCTTCTAATTTGAAGTCAAACACATTAATCCACGTGCACAATGTGAAGTTGAATTTTATTTACAATTGATGAATAATATTCTTGCAGCCCCAAATGATTTGTCACCAGCTTTACATAGAAAAAATCTCGAAGTTGTCATTGCTATTACCCACTGCAACCGTGATAGTAGAGAGTATTTTCTGTTATGAAAATTATCAAGACTTAATTATGCAACTTATTGGAAGATGAGATGATGATTGTTTGGTGGCATATATTGAAAGAGACATATTAGACATTACTGACAATGAAGATATCAGTCAATATTTTCATAATATGAAGTTTTCAAGGGTTTTATTGCCAAACTATTTACTAATTATAATAGTTTACGACATTTGGTATTAATATATGATGTTTTGAGGAATAAAAATGTATTTATTATAATTTATTATTTTTTAATAGTAAGCATCGCACCTCCTGGGTGAAAATCCTGGCTACGTCACTGTCTAGGATTATGATATTAAAGAGAGAGATTCTAGGAGTCCAGAAAATAGCCTCTCATTGTGCTGAAAGGGGGGGGGGAGCAAATTTATAGGGGACGACTGACTCTCGAACTATCGGCACGTGTCGTCCCTTCAAATTCCGTGATTGGCAGCCCTTAGAATGACTGCTGTCACTTGGCGACTCCTCGAATTCTACGAGATATGACTTGACAAGTGTACACCTCGCAAAATTGGAAATGACAATTTTGCTCTCGTATGTTACACATGTGTATTTTGTACCGTTACTGGTAACATTTGTAACGTGTTTCACTACGTATTTTGGATTCCGACTATTTATGCATTTCTCGTATTGATTTTATCCTATTTGAGTCAACTCAATATTAAATTTCAAATCTTTGTATTTTTACGTGCTTTTTACGTGTTTTCGATGCATGTACTGACTATGTATTTTTTCACCGCTACGTGTAAGATTTTAATGTATTTCAATTATTTTTTTTATGTATTCATATCCATTTTATAAAACGGAAATTCATTTTTTCTCTTATTTTGATTAAAATACTTTTTACGTGTAATGCTCGTGTTTTCTACGTACATATTGATTACGTGTGGAATATGTATAAATTAATAAATATATTTTTCTTATATTATATTTTTATTATCGTTAACATTTTTTCGTTGATAAAATCGAATTTCGTATTTTTGGATATTTTACGTGCAAAGTACGTGTTTGTTACGGTACGCGTATTTAAGCGTATTTGTTTTCCAAATATATTATGGAGTGTGTATATATTTTATTTATGCATGAAACATTATAGATTTTAATTAAACTGATTTTACGTACATATTATGTATATACAATTTATGTTTTTAAAAATAATTAATTTGAGAAGAGTGTGTGCTAGTACAAGTACGTGCACGTGTTTTTGGATTAGAAGAGGGGAAAAAACCGGGCTATTTTAGAGAGGAGGGATAGACAGAATTTTTAAAATTTGAGAGTGGAGATAGTGGATGAGTGGAATTGGGTTCATGGGTGTGTAGTTATTATAACTACTCTTTTTTCCCTTATATAGATGCCCCCTCTCCAACCTTTCTCTTCATCTCTCCCATCTTTCTCTTTTCCCTCTGCCGAACCAAGTCACCATCAGCCATCTCTCCTTGATGTGTTGTCTCCAATATACCACTATATACATATATATCATATAGCTATTCATTATGTATAGGTATATGTAGGTGAGTTGAGTCTTCCTGTGCTTCATGTCTCTGCCGAATCCCACCTAACATCACCTTGCTTTCTCACTCAATCCCACCAAACATATATACACCTATATCATTTGCATACATATATATTTATATATGCAATGTGGATGGGGTTGAGATGCCTTCACTGTTGCATTTGCCGTAAAGGAGAAGAGATGCTCTTGCTATCGTTTGGCCGATTGGAGAGTTGGGGAGCTTTTTCTTGTGCGCGGATTTCGAGGAGGCGTAGCAGAGTTTCTAGGAGCTCTCATTCTAGGAGTGCAATTGCTAGGAATTAAATTTTTTTGGGTGGGTGTTTCTAAAATACTTTCTAATATTAGGAGTACAAAATTGCATGCTAGATATTGTAGAAATTAATTTGTTAAATTTTGATTGGCATATTAGTTGTAGATTACTTAATTTTGATTATTTTGTGTCATGATGTGTTTATTTGATGGTGTGATTTGTATAAATGGTTAGAATTCGTATTAAATTAAAAAATGAAAAATGACGTAGTATTTGAAAATTGCTAGAGTGAGATTTGATGCATGTTAAAATAATAGTAGTCCCAAATAATACAATATGTATGAAAAATAACTTTTGATGCTAATGTGATGAGAAGTGCGGGTTTAATCTCACTAATATTTATCTAATGATTATAGAAATTTTATAGAGGAATTTTGATGAAAGACAATTTTTTTTATGTGAAAAATTGATTATATGTGTTCTAATACATTTTTGGGGAGAAACTCTGTTATATTGTCAAAAGAAAACTTTATAAAATTTTGAATATAATATTCTATACTGTAATATCTTTATAGAAAAATATTTTGGAAAAAGAATTAGATTTTTGGGTGAGTAAAAATCAATTGAAGAATTGAATTTATTAAAGAAAAATTAAATACTGTGCCGTATGATCAAAATCTTGGCCTCTGTTTTCATATCAGTGTGTGGGGTTGGACTTAATGGCTAGTCGGAGCTCTTTAATAACGTTACTGTAGCGCGCCTGTGGTCTTGGGTCGCGAGTTCGAACCTTGATAGACCCTTATTTTTGTTTTGATTTTTAATTTAACCCTCAGACCTAAAGTTGGTAGTAATGGCTTTCGGCAATCTATTGTGACAGTGTAGTCACATGGACTTCTTGGTTAGAGGGGGGATATAGGGCGACACTGTTCATGTGCGGGTTAGCTTGGGTCTCGAGTTCGAAACCTGGTGTAGACACTTTAATTGTTTTTTTATTTTTATTTTGATGTTTTTTTGAGAGTTTTAAATGAAGTAAAATTCAGAAAAATTATATTCAATTTTCTAAAATTATTTGGACTTTATAGAAATTAATTCTACAATATTTGAGATATTTTGGGAGTATTAAAGAGGATTTTTACATTAAATATTGTTGAAGAACTCGAACTTATCGATTAAAATAATAAGAAGTTATTTTTATCGAAAAGTGTGATTCTTGTTTAATTAAATAGAGATGAATATTTGATTTGAAATTAGATCTCTCTCTTAATGAGATTTTATGATTTTCTATACTCGATTGAGATTATTTGAAATGCATACAACGTTATAAGTGATGAAATTAATAAAGAGGTTGAATTGACTTATGTTGTGTTATGAGATTATAAAAGAAATATTTTTGAGAAATAGATATGAATAAAGAAATGGAAATATTATTTGAGATTGATTATGAATTATTATGATCTCTAGAAGAGATAGTTGTTGGAATCTAGAGACTAGGCGAGACCCTAGTGACTGGCAGTTTTATTTATAATTTCGAGAGCTAACCAGTATGGATTGAGCATCTCTTAAGAAGTAGCCAGATAGGATGACTGTCTCTTTTTGTTTTGATTTAAGTTCGGTAGGGTAAGCTAGCTGTAGGTTGTGATGATTTTCTTCTGAAACAAACTACATATCTAAGGATTAGATACATGGTGGAAATGTGATGAAAGTAAGAGAAAAATATGAGTATGAGGGTCATTAGATTGGCGGCGTGAGAGTATTCATAGGATGTCCCATGATGCGTCATGAATAGGGACGTGGATACTACTCCAGAGAACCGTCCCAGTGGCGATGCTTGTGGGGTGGTTTAGTGATTACGGGTGGTGCCATATCTATGGTAGGAGATGAATTGACCACAGGATGCCTGCATGATGAGTCATGTGTCAGTGCATAGGATTCTTTTCAGGGTGCCTGGACATGGGCTCGTAACTCATAGAACATCCATGATACTTACCGTAGTTATCGTAGTAGTTTAACCCATGGCGAGGGATTGAACCCTACAAGATAAAGAACGATTAAGGGCTTGCCCTTGGACCTATGTAGTATGGGATGCATAGAATCCGAACAAGTACGCATTAGTGTCATGTAATATAAATAACTGCATTAAGGATTAAGTGCACACTACAACACGACATCAATAGGATAGTCCCTTTGTAGCTTTGTTTGTGATCAAGTTTATGGTTTGTTAAAGTATTTAAGAATTATTATACTGTTCGGCATAGCGAGGATGGCCGTGTATAATATTTCATTGTTGTAAGCAACTGACGTGCCCACAGTTTCATATGCAGGACTCGGAGTTTACAAGAAGATATAAAGATGATATTGATGTTGATGATTATTTAAATGTTAAAGTTGTTACAGTTGTACATTTATTACTGTTATATTTTATTTATTCCGCTGCGTGTTGATGTAAAAGACTCTGATGTAATTATTGTTGAAATAAAAGTTTTAAATTCCTTTTAAAATTCTATGAAATGAAGTGAAAAGATCCTGTGGAACTCGAATTCGGTCTTATTTGGAATTCGGGGTGTTACAACAAGAGGCCAAGTGGACAGGAAAAGCCGCCTGAGAATTTCTCGGCACCTTGACTCCAACCAACCGTGAGCTTCCTGCCAAACACAATACCAGCTACGCTCATAGCACAGACTCAACTTGAATGCCGCTTTGGTTTCCGATTCCGGAGCAGCGACCCAGCAAACCGACACGACTGTCATGTCGGCTATTTTTTCACGAGTTATCTACTCCTCGGAAACAACCAACGGTGCATTCCGAGAGTGGGGGGCTCATGATGTGGGAAAAACCGTGAGCGATCCCCCACCGATGATTCTGGCATGGATCGCGAAGCACCAAACTAGGCTCAATGTCAACCTCTCTACTGTCCAATGCCAGGGAGATATGCGGGCCTTCCGCAGACCCAATCATGCACCCGAAAGAATCGCCCACCGTTCTGGATGCTTCATCAGTTACGCCATAACTGCACTCCCTAAACTCAAGGGAATAATCAATCACAGATCCGAGATTAAAGGAATTTCGATACCGCTCGAGGATCTGGGGGTAACGGATTTCTCTCCGAACCTATAAACATAACATGGACTGTACCGTGACAGGTATGGACTCTTTCACTGTTGAATTCCCTCCACTAAATAACTTTCTTCTGACTTAATCATCGGATGGTCTGTCACTGGAAATACTTCTGGTGTTTCAGGCTTCATTTTGCAGTCTGCAAAGCGGCCATCCATCATCAAACCCATCCAACAACCCCCCCTCCCCGAACGAGAGAGCGAAGGAGAGGACCACTGCATTTTTCTCGATTCTAAGAACTCACATTATCTGTTGCTCTCACAAAAAAAACCGCAACACATAGCATTTATGAGAACTATTCAGTGAACCTAATCAGAATCTTGAAAATTAGTTTGTGTAAGAGACTAGGGAGGTAAGGAAAGTAAGAAAGAGAGATGAGGATCCACAAGAGTAATAATTTAAAATTAATTACAAAATTGCCAGCCGATAGCACATAAGAGCATCTGTAGTCGTTTGCCATATACTCAAAATATGGAAAAAAATAAAAAAAAATTCGCGGTAGTCGTCTGCCAAATACCCAAATTTTGGGTGTCGCATGAACAGTAGCGTGCCAAATATGGAAGACGATTTGGCAAAAACCAAATTATAGCCGGACGAAAGATAATCTTTCGTCCGAAATGACGGACGGCAAACAAAACACCGTCGCCACAATTTCGTATACGACAAATTCGACAGACGGAAGATAATCCCCCGTCTGATTAATTAAATTTAAAAAAAAAAAATCACGGATGGTAGACAATCTACCGTCCAAGGCAAATTCAAGTAAAGACAAATTTGCCAAGGACGGTAGATCATCCCCCGTCCAAGGCAAGAATGAGTTTTTTTATTTGTTTTTTTATTTTTTTTTGTCCTTTTGTGAATGTGTTCACTTTTTTTTTTTCATTGTCCCTCACTTCAATGCAAATATATATATATATATATATATATATATATATATATATATATATATATATGTATATGTATATATAATTTTTTTGATTTAAATTTCTGAGATGAAAGATAATTTCACTCAAATTTTGATTTTTGACGACTGCAGCGCAAATCCATTTTTTCCATTTTCATTTGCCAAATACCTAAATTATGACATCAAACGACTACAGATGCTTTAAATGGTGCTAACACCTCAAATGAGCATCGAGCCCCACAATAATTAATTCATGATCTTAATTAATTCTTAATTAATGATTAAGCATAACCCAAACCCTAGATATGAGACATAGTTGGAACTTGGAACAGGACAAAGGCAAAGTTGATTCTAACAGATTACTAGATCATTATTAGTACATGATAAGGAGCAATAGTATAAGACTAATTAATGATGATGGGTAAAGGATGATTCAAAGGGCTCCAATTCTCTTTACATGCATTTTCTTTCCCCCCTTCAGTTTTTTTGCTTTTTCTTTTTTTTTAAATCATGTATAAAGTGATATTTTAATTGGTGTCACTTTGAACATGTTTTTATTACTTTTTTTTTTGTTTCCCCTATCTTTTGACAAAATATTAATTTTCCAATCTAATGTGATAATAAATACCTATCTAATGTGATAATAAAAATGATACAAATATGATAGGATTTGTTAAGTTATGCGACAACTGATCCAACGAACAACAAAACAATAGTACTCCAAACCAAACACACAAGCACACAAATTTTTCATGTTTCGGCTTCGCCTAACTCGGAGAGAAATACCCGACATATTATTCAACCAGAAAAAATACAAGAGTTACAATCACTCTCACCAAGAATTTATCTATCTCTCAAGCCACATTAGAAGATACTCTGCTGTTTACAATGGTAAACTCTCATATGAAGTTCTACCTCTCAGTGGACGCCATTACAATATTATATAGAGATATTAAGAAACCCTAGGTTGTAGTCTTGATACAATCACCGTTTGATATACCTTGAAGAGAAAGTCACACGATATGAACTGTACGATCTAACTTGGAGGAGAAGTTAGGCTCAAACAGATTCTCCCAGAACCAACCCAAACTATTGTATCCGCCGCTGTCGGTCGACTCCTTAAAAGAGCAGTCGACTGTACAAGAAGTCGAACCCCAACCTGTAGTTGCGTGCAGTCGACTATCAACTTCTTCACAACGAGCAAACAACAACCTTCCAATCTCCGTCTTCGCTTCGAACCTCTTCTCGCTTCACTATCTTCTCTTCACATCGAACGTAGTATGCAAGACATAAACCAACAATCTTCACCTTAGATTACATACTCATACTTCCACACTTGTGTGATTAATTGCCTCTAGACTCTTTAATTTCTCATCTTGCAAACAACACGATTTAGTTGTTTCTTTTACTAGTTTAATTTACCTTCACTTGTTATTTCTCCAATCGTATGCCACCCTCAAGGGCATTCCCTAGTAGGAGTCAACATGAATGCGCCACCCTCCGCATGAACTCCACCTACCTTGAGGCATCATCCACCTCTTGATGATATTCAAATGTCATGATCTCACTTCGGTGATTCTAGTGGGGGCGAACTGAATAATGTTTTAGGAACGATATGCTTTGAAACACTCGGTCGGGTCTTCCAGTTCCTACAAAGCTTGTACAAGTGTTGTTGAACACCCCTCATTTCTCGCATCACCTTACGACGAACTTCCAAAACTGATAGAACTCCACATCGAGCTGAGTATGTGCAACCCCATGCTTTCAGAGTTCCCAAGGATGTCAGGTTCGGTTTCATCAAAGGAATATGCATGACCTTCTCCAATGTGAACCTCTTTCCATCTGGCATCTGCTACTCAACTGTTCTCTCACCCACTACGTCACAAATCTCACTAACCCCAGTTCTCACACAACAACCTGTCATAGACTTGAGAAGAAAACATCCCCCTCTCGGAGCAAATATGAGAAGAACTACCCAAATCAAGAAACCAGATAGAATCCACATCATTAGAACATGAAACAAGAAGAAAGTCTAAATTATCATCTAATTCTGATTGACTATGTTGGCACCCCTTGTAATACCAAATCCCTTTACAATGGTGGCAACGATTCCCTTATGTGCATTATTCCTTCTGATTGAAGTTTCATTCACTAACATACAACTCATATAAGTAGACACCGATCTCTGATTCTTCTTCCTAAGTTCATTCTCCTTCAAGTCCTTAATCACACTGGCCACCAAAAGCTTCTCCTTGATAGATTTCTTATGTAATATGGTGGTTATCAGATGCTCGCATAAATCTAGAGTGAACAAGTTGATGGTTTATCATCTTCGCTTAGATCATCTCCGTTTACTGTCCTTAATTCAGATAACACATTATTGAATTCTACAATATGATCTTGAAGAGCGGTGTACGAAATAGTTTTCTCTTCCAGTACATCCGATCCTGTAATGAAGATTTCGAGTAGTAAATTCTGAGTCTCGTCCATAGACTCGTCGCGCTCCTTTCCTCTAGAAAGTTACACTAGACGCCGTCCGTTAATGACAGCCGGATTAAACTCAAGGCTTTTGAAAAAATCTGTAACACCTCGTATTGTACGATACCTGAATATATATGTATGTATGTATATTTTCCGTATGCGTGTACATGATTTCAGTATTATGGATTGATTTTGCTATCGTGGTGTGTGGTTAGGGTTATGGGATGGTTCATGGAAGGATTGCATTCTAAAAGATGCACGAGAACGAGAAGGACCGATACTAGTATAAACGCTAGTTTTCAGTACGACGCCTATGCAAATATAACACTGTATGATACTACAGTGGATATATATTGCGTGCGCTCGATAAACCTCTCGTCTCGCACTCGTAGGGACACATTTAACCTTAAATAGGGCAGCCAACACAACAACAACAAAACAAGGGGCTACAAGCCATGGTTTGATCAAAACCACCCTACTAGCCTATCCTACCCCCCTAGCTCAAAACCGGCCCATATCCCCTTCTCTTCTCCTCTATTTCTCCACTCCATCCCACCTCCTTGCTCTGGAAATTTCAGAACTCCTCCAAGAGAAAAAAAAAGAAAGGAAGAAGAGAGAGTGAAGAAGAAGGTATCAAGGAAGGATTTTCAAAGGAAGGAAACTCAAGGAGATCAATTCCTCTACAGCAACCAAGGGTGGGGAGTTACTCTAAACCTTCTTTTATGTCTTTTAATTGATTTTCTTGCATGCATGTATGATAGGAAGTGCTAGGATGAACATCTAAGAGCTTGAAAGATGAAATCAGAACTAAAACTAGAAAACTGGTTCAGATTTCTATTTTGTAGATTTTTCCGAGAGCAAACTACAAATAGTTAGGCCATAAAATTTTCAGGGATTGTTTATATGTATGTTTAGATAGTTGATGATTTATTTCGGATTTTTCTGAGGTCACTGGATATTTTAATAAAATCGAATGATAGAACTGTGTCGTAAGGAAGAATTAGCAATTGGTTAACAGAATGACTGATATTGTTGGAATTTTCCTAATTTATTGGAGAATTTTCTTAACCTGAAATATTTACCCTATATTTCTACATGCATTTAGATTCTATACAAAAATCAGAAAAAGTTTTGGATGAATTTATAAGCTTGAGAAAAATTGATCTTTAATCAATAGCTGAAGCTGAACTGAAGAACATGATGACTTTCTGTGCTAAATTGAAATAGAAAAAACTCACTGTATACTTCGAGTTTTGACATGAGATCTTTTCCATATTGTTCATTATGATCTCTAGTTTCATCACTGCAAATTTTGTGTCATTTGGATGAGTACGGAATTTAATATGATTTTATTAGCGTGCAATGTGCTGGTTTCAGCCATTTTTGTTACCCTGTAGAGATTGGACATTTGAGGCTCAGTAGGAGCACAATTTGAGAATCTGATTCATTAGAGATTTGTATTAGACATTTAGATCTTTCCAACAAGACCAATTTGAGGTGAATCCAGTAAAGGGTTGATTTACTGTGATTTTTGTAATACTGGATAGAAACCTAGAGTGGATCTGAGTGCTCTGATTTAGAAAGACCTAGTGTGTGACTTGGTACAATTGTGAGAGATGTGTGTGTTAGGATAATCTATGGATATAATTTGGACTCATGACCAACTAGAGAGTTGTTGAGGACACCCACACCTTTCTATAGAACTTGGGTTTGTGACATTCTGATGAGTGAGTAGTCTTTTGTGCTACCGGTAAGGTGCAGCCCATGTACAGGAAGTACACAGACTGAGGCTTGAGAGGTTATTTTGGGGATTAAGATGATTGAATTTAAGTTCATGATCAACTAGGAATTTGTAGCCTATGATCTTACCTTTCCGGATTTGGCTTGTACACTCCAATCGGAGTTGTATTAAGAGAGTTATGAACATTCTAAGTTTCGGGCAGAAACCCCGTAGGTTGTTAGTCTTGGTTTTGACTAAGTATTGTGAGGACATTTCCCTCGTGTACTATCAGAGTTGATGACTCTTGTCTAGGGATGGTTGATATCTGTTGTTGGTGTTTTTGACTCCCATAATGGGTGTGTGACTCGAGTTAGTCACTAGGGTAAGGGATACCTTGCACCTGTCAACCCTGCATTATAAACTTCCGCCGAAGCATAGGACATCCGAGCATGCCAATGAGATAAGTTCATAGCCCGGATCAGGGATGAACATACATTCATAGCCGAGGAAATGGATAATGTAGGCCGCAATACTGGACAATTCCAAGCCGGGGAAGTGGCGAACCAGACCGGTATTGCCAGGGCCAGAGATTGATAGGCAAATGTGGAAGCAAATTTCATCTTTACCCAAAGTGATAGAGTAAGGCCGGGGTTAGAATGACATATTAAGGGGTTGAGAAATTGCATTAGTCCTAGTAAACCATAGTCGGTGTTGTACCTTCCAATCGTAGGGATATGTTTTCGGCACTCATGAATGAGTCCTCGGCTCGTATCTCGATCGGTTAATTCCCAAAGCTTTGCCGGAGTAAGGTACGGGAGGCTAGGAAGATTTGACCTCCCGAGGTGCTCACGTCCCTATGAGCGGGGATTTTGTGTTTTGGTATATATATAAGTTCATAACCCGATCAGGGGTGAACACGCATGCGTTAGTCCATAGGTGGACATGGGGAATCAATCGGTCGGGCGACTAGATTCAACGCAACTTTCTGAGGAGGTCCGTACGCGGGTAGCAAGTGGCAGCTACCACTTAGGTACTGCAGTAGCGGAACTAGACCAACCTACTGCAACCTCCTTGGGCGATGGACAATCTATTGGGAACTAGTTGAGTACAAGAGTAGGATGCATGACGAGGGTTCGAATTCCTAAATTGTGGAGAAAGACGGCTAGATTTGGGGGCGTATGTAGTATGGGATGCATTCGTGCTCCAAAGTCTTGCTTGCATTAGAGTCAGGCATGTGAATTTGCTGCATCTAGTCATAGGGTCATGTCATACCACTGCACTAGAACCCAAATCCATTAAACCCTTGTTTTGGCACAACACCTTTCTATTTTGCATAAATTATTGGTTGTGATTGAATTTTAGAGGATCGCTGTTATCACCAGCTTTGCATCAGTCGAAATACTAACGTTCCCCCTTGTAGGTATCCGAAGCCGATCTACAGATACTACAGAGCTCGAGTTGGTCCAAGGATCTAAGGGACATATGCAAGTGCTGTTATATTGTTGTAAATCTTGTAATTCTTATTTGAACATTGTAACACTTGTAAATGTAATATATATATGGAATAAAAGTTTTAAATTTTCCTGTACTTTCTGTGATTGTGGCTATTTTGAAGTTCGACTCCTGGAGTAGGGTCTCAGGTTCCCAGTATGGAGATTTGGGGCTTACAAAATCTCCTCCCACTTCTCATGCTTCATGTTGGTTGTCTTCCCTTTATCTTCTTCTAAGCCAAGATGCAAGCCATGTTGAACCAATGTGTCGTACATATCCACCTTCCAGAGAATAAAGTTGATCTTACCGTCGAACTGTCTTGATCTTCATGAAACTCTGACATATGTCATCTTCTCTAAGGAACTCAAACAACCATGAACCGCGAAAAATATTTTTGTAGGGAACAACTGAAGCCGTGATACCACATGTTAGGATTTGCTGAGTTATGCGATAACCGATCCAATGAACAACCAAGCAATAGTAGACCAAACGAAACACATGAGTGCACAATTTTGTCTCAGTTCGGCTTCGCTTAATCCGGGGGGGGGGGGGGGGGGGAATAACTGAGATATTATTCAACTATAGACGTTACAAGAGTTATAATCACTGTCACCAAGAACCTATCTATCTCTTAGCCACATTAGAAGTTACTATGTTATTTACAGGGGAAAACTCTGATATGAAGTACTCTCTCAATAGAGGCAATTGCAATATTATATGGATAGAGAAATCCTAAGTTGTAGTTTTCATACAATCCCGTCCGATATACTATGAAAAGAAAGTCACCTGATATGAGGCGCACGATCTAACTTGGAGAAGAAGTTGGACTCAAACAAATTCACCTAGATTCGGTCAAAATTGCTATATCCGCCATTGTCGTTCAGCTGCTCAAAAGAGCAGTTGACTTTACAAGAAGTCGAGCCCCAACCCTGTTGTTGCAGTCGACTGTAATAAAGTGCAGTCGGCTGTTAATTTCTTCACAACCAGCAAACAACAACCTTCCAATCTCTTTCTTCGCTTCGAACTTCTTCTCGCTTCACCATCTTCTCTGCACATCGAACCTAGCATGCATGATATAAATCCAACAAAATCTTCAAACATTCATTTTGTCATCTAATTTGATCGAGTCCCACCCTAGTACTAGCCCTTTCCTCATCATCAACTATGATTTAAAGTGGTGCCTTACATAACAATGCTATTTCTAATTTGTAACTAAAATTCAGCGACAGCTCTAAGTTCCCACGAGAAATTTTGAACTACTTGTTTTTGTGTGGTTAGTGCAATGGAGTCAGGGCCGACCATTAGTGAAGGCCAGGGAGACGCGCATCGGGCTCCCGAATTTTGCACATTTTTAGGGACCCCAAATTATTTTTCTTATATTTATATATACGTATTTTGCGTGTAATATTTTTTTGGGGCCCCCAATTTTTTTTTTTTGATTTTGTTTTTTAATTAGTATTTGGACCGACTTATTTTAGTTGAACTTGAGTTTGTATGGAGATTTTTTTAAAAAAATTTCTAAATCTCCATTCATTTCTTCGTATATATTGGTTTTTAAGAATTGTAACGAAAAAAAAAAAAAAATGTATGGGGCCCCATTTCGAAAGTTCTCCTGGGACTCCGCAAACTCATGACCGGCCCTGATTGGAGTGGAATTATTCTGTGTTCGAGCTGGTCCAAGATTAAGGGTAAGTTAATTTTGTTGATTCGGATTTGATCAATTCCTTTTATAATTAACCATTTCGATCAACTTAAACTAATTTTATTTTAGAAATGATAACAATAGCTCTGCATATGAAGCTCAACCTATCTTGATATCAATCATTACATACAAATTATAAATAAGAAAGTACCCTATATTGAATTAATCGATGGAAAAGTTAAGAAATCTAAGAAATACCTGAAATTTGCTCTTAATTTCTTTTATTGTACGGATGCATCAGTCAAATACTATTTGTTCACGAAAGTTAGCTATCACAAACACTAAATTAATTTTATTTTGAAATAGTTATCGATCTTAAATAGCTAACCAAGAGCCTAGGAGAGTACAATTGTTTGCAATTCAAAATGTTAAAAAACCTTGCAACAGCAAACTATTCAATTATTGCAATAGCAATATCAATAGCAACAACAAACTATTCGAAGCAAGCAAAATTTGGAGAAGATGACAATGATTATGGAAATGATAAGAAAGTGAGATTAAAAGATAAATGTTACCCACAGTGCATGTGACGCTGTTTGTTTTTGGGATGTGGGGGCAGCAAGTGTGAGTTCTTGTAATTTGTAAAATGGAAACGGTGGTACTGGCGTCGGTCCGACCCTGGGGAGTAGGACTAGTTCGGGGGTAGCAGCAGGGAGGCAGAGGCCGGGTGCTCGGCTCGGATCCGGTAGCTCGGCTCGGATCTTTTGTATCTGCACACTGTATAGAAACACCGGAGAAGTTCCGGCGACAGACCATCCGACGGTCTAGTCAGTCACTGAAAAAGAGATTGGGCAGCTAGGGTTCAGGTGGGGAAAGATTGATTATCTCTTAAAGTGGGAAGGGGATCTGGTATTTATAGGCAGAGGCAAACATGTCTGGAACCCTAACGGGCCGGGTCGGACCTGTTAGCCTCTGGGACTGAGCTTGTTACGGCCCGTTGGACTCCAGTTGACTTGATGATTATGGGTGGGAGGATCCAGAGGAGATCAGAGGGCTCTGATTTGTGTTACTCTTTTATCCCACATCACAAGCCCCCCACTCCTGCAGGGCTGTACATGGTCAGTTGTGGAGAAGTAGTCTGATTCCATGGAGAAGACTGGAAAAAAAGTTTCTTTGGCATGGGCTGGTTAGGGCGGCGCCGAGCTGGAGCGAGTCCGGGTGGCCGAGTACGAGGGTCTACTACCGAGTGTCGTCGACCAGGTCCTGATGTTTCGCACTGTTGCCAAGGCGGAATGGGGGCGGTTCAGAGTGTTGAAGGTGGGAGAGGTCACCGAGCTTGGGTCGCCATAGTTGCGAGGAGGTTACTCCTGTGCTTGAGATGGCTGTCGAATGTTTGAGCTTAGAGGGTCGGCGAGCGAAAGCGAGCCCAAGGGACTGGCTGGTGGAAGCTACCCCTGGGCTCGAGATTTAGGTCGAGTGTCAAGGCTTAGGGGGTCGGCGAGCGAAGGCGGGCTCCAAGGGACTTGTCATGTGAAAGCTACCCCTGTGCTCGAGATATAGGTCGATCGTCGAGGCTTAGGGGTTCGGCGAGCGAAGGCGAGCCCTAAGAGACTTGTCGTGTGGAAGCTACCCCTGTGCTCGAGATCTAGGTCGAGCATCGAGGCTTAGGGGGTCGGCGAGTGAAGGTGAGCCCCAAGGGACTTGTCATGTGAAAGCTACCCCTGTGCTCGAGATAACTGTCGAGCGCCGACGCTTAGGGGGGTCAGAAATCGGAGGCGAGCCCAAGCCACTGGGCTTGTGAAAGCTACCCTTGTGCTCGAGATAGTTGTCGAGCATCAAGACTCAGGGGGGTCGGCAATCGGAGGCGAGCCCAAGCCTACAGGCTGGTGGAAGCTACCTCTGTGCTCAAGATCTAGGTCGAGCATCGAGGCTTAGAGGGTCGGCGAGTGAAGGCAAGCCCCAAGAGACTTGTCATGTGAAAGCTACCTCTGTGCTCGAGATATAGGTCAAGCGTTGAGGTTTAGGGGGTCGTCAAGCGAAGGCGAACCCTAAGATACTTGTCGTGTGGAAGCTACCCCTGTGTTAGAGATCTAGGTCGAGCGTCGAGGCTTAGGGGGTCGGCGAGTGAAGGCGAGCCCCAAGGGACTCATCATGTGAAAGCTACCCCTGTTCTCGAGATAGCTGTAATCCGTTCAAGGCTTAGGGGGGTCAGAAATCGGAGGCGACCCCAAGCCGCTTGGCTTGTGAAAGCTACCCCTGTGATCGAGATAGCTGTCGAGTGTCGAGGCTTAGGGGGGTCGGCAATCGGAGGCGAGCCCAAGCCTACTGGCTGGTGGAAGCTACTCCTGTGCTCGAGATCTAAGTCGAGCATCGAGGCATAGGGGGTCGGCGAGCGAAGGCGAGCCCCAAGGCACTTGTCATGTGAAAGCTACCCCTATTCTCGAGATAGCTGTCGAACGTCGAGGCTCAGGGAGGTCAGCAATCGGAGGCAAGCTTAAGCCACTTGGCTTGTGAAAGCTACCCCTGTGCTCGAGATAGCTGTCAAGCGCCGAGGCTTAGGGGGGTCGGCAAGGAGAGGCGAGCCCAAGATACTTGGCTCGTGAAAGCTACTTCTGTGCTCGAGATATCTGTCGAGCGTCGAGGCTCAGGGGGGTCGGCAATTGAAGGCAAGCCCAAGCCACTTGGCTTGTGAAAGCTACCCCTGTGCTCGAGATAGCCATCGAGCATCGATGCTTAGGGGGGTCGGTCAGGAGAGGCGAGCCCAAGAGACTTGTCATGTGGAAGCTACCAATGTGCTCGAGATAGCTGTTAAGCATTGAGGCTTAGGGGGGTTGGCGATCGAAGGCGAGCCCACGACACTTGGCTTGTGAAAGCTACCCCTGTGCTTAAGATAGCTGTCGAGCGTCGATGCTTAGGGGGGTCGGCAAGGAGAGGCGAGCCTAAGAGACTTGTCATGTGGAAGCTACCCCTGTGCTCGAGATCTCGGTCCGGCATCGAGGCTTAGGAGGTCGGCAAGGAGAGGCGTGCCCAAGAGACTGGCTGGTGGAAGCTACCCCTGTGCTCGAGATATGGGTCAAGCATCGAGGCTTAGGGGTTCGACGAGCGAAGGCGATCCCCAAGGGACTGGGCTTGTGAAAGCTACCCCTTTGCTCGAGATAGCTGTCGAGTGTCGAGGCTAAGGGGGGTCGGAAGGGAGAGGCGAGCCAAAGGGACTTGGCTAGTAAAAGCTACCCCTGTACTTGAGATGGCTATCGAGTGTCGTGGCTTAGGTGGTCATCTCGGAGATTCCCGTAGCCATTACAAGAACCGTTTTTGCGAGAATCGAGGAGTCACAGTAACCATTTTTGTGAGAATCGAGAAGCTACAGGAACCGCTTTTGCGAGAATTGAGGAGTTTCAATCCTCTATATAAGCACATCCCCCTCTTCCTTTTTCATTTCTCACTTTCACTCTCTTTCTAAAATCCGGAGCTTCTCTCTCTAGAAGTTTTCCATCACCTTTGATGAGCTTTTAGGCGATCCTTCGTTAAGCTTCACTCAGGTTTGTGCTTTTTAATATGTCCAGGACTAGTCCAACTCATTCGCCTCAACCCCCGGCAGTGTTACACACACTGGTTTGTCAGACTCTTCGACTTCTTGGGATACGGAAGAGGAAGTGCTGGTCGTGCTTCCGTTACGCACCCACAAGCCGTTTGTGGTTGAGAGCAGCAACTCGGAGGAAGATGAGCCCCCCGTCGAAGCTATTGACGATGAGGATGAGGATGAAGAATCTCCCGGAGGGTCCCCCACCGAAGGGGCGAGACCCGTCGAGGGTGCCCGGGCGATGGGTGAACAGGCCGAGGGAATTGGCTCCTCCTCGTGCCGCTATTGACCCCGTCGCCTGAGAAGGCTCCTAAGGCACAGAAGAAGATCAAGTGGAAAATGCCCAGTAGTCCGGATAAGGCGATAGCTCCCCAGAAGTAAGAAGTCCCGTTCTTGCCTCAGCCGCGATCGATTAAGAAGTACCCGGACGATGTCGAGTGTTGGATCCTGTAGGCAGGGCAACAAACACTAGAGGGGGGGTGAATAGTGTTTATAAAAAATTAAATTGTGGAATAGAGATTTTTCTTCTGTACAGTCGACTTAAGGAATAAACCAGTCGACTGAATTAACAAAATGAAAAAGTAATTTAAACAGGTCTGTGAAGTCGACTTAGAGTTGAGACAGTCGACTTAACATACAGAAAACTTTTAGAGTATACGAGTCTGACCAGTCGACCTATCAAGTACTCAGTAGAATGTCCAGACAAGTTTCAAAGTAAAAACACAAACTGAGAAAATATAAATGCAAGTAGAGAGATATAACCACAGAGTGCACACGATGTATCCTGATTCGGTCCTTCCGACCTACATCCAGTCCCCAAGCAACCCACTTGAGATTTTCACTATTCTTGAAAAAAGTTTACAAGAATACCCTACGGCGTTCAGACAACAATCTTGTCTAACCCGTAATCCTTTCTCTCAACCAGAGAAAGCAATCCACTCTTCCACCAAGAGTGACAAACCTGACTCTACACCCTAGAGTCTTACTCTCCAACCGAGAGGAAAAGAAAACAATAAAAATTGTTTACAATCAACCTATAGCCGTGTTTGTGATTGTGATATAGTACGTGGCTAAATGGTTGACTTCTATATCCAGTCCAGAACGAAATCAAATGTTATACTGGACTGAAGACAGAGAACCAAGTCTTAGTGAATTGAAAGCTTTAATCTCTTGAAAGTATGAAAACTTAAGATCTCAAAAAATGCTTGGAGTATTAGTTATTTTTTTTACAGTGGATTCTAACCTCTATTTATAGAGTTAGATACACTGGACGTTGGGAAACAGTTGCTCCAACTGTCATCCAACGGAAAAAAATGATTTGAATTTGAAAAAATGATGTGCACACAATTTTAAAAACATAAAACTGTCAAACGCATTTGAACAGTCGACTGGGTTGCCATAATGAGTCGACTGGTCAGAGTTTGAATAAGATTAGGCAGTTTTGTACAAACTCAGTCGACTGGAGCAAGTGGCAGTCGACTGTTACTCAACAGCTAATCTAGTTCAAGCTGTTTTGACTTTTGGTTTTGAAAAGACACACATTTAGAATGAGTTATATGTGAGTGTATGTGTGTGTGACAAGGCTGTACATCATTCTAAGACTCAAAATAAAAAATATTACATTTGTTTTACAAGACAAAAATAAATGTCATTGAAACAGGTCTTGACTTGAGTCTTTGAGTGAAGCCTTTGTCAATATCCAGAGCTTGTGCTTGTTCATTTGTTCAGCTGTATAGAAATGAGGCCTGTGTGTATACAACCTGAAATTATATAGTATAGCATAGATACATGTTGCAGTGTGTTGTAATCATCAAAATCAAGAATCAACATTCTCCCCCTTTTTGATGATGACAACACAATAACTGATAATAACAAAAAAAATAATACAAGCATACAATCATTGATATGCTCCCCCTATTAAAAGCACATAATGCATACATATTGTATCAGTCGACTTAAGAAGGAATCAGTCGACTTATCAGAACTTATCAGTCGACTTATCAAAACTTGAAAAGACTCATACACAACACGAGGTTTTCTCCCCTTTGTCATCAACAAAAATACACAAGAGAATAACTGAAGAACTTTGTCTTACAAAAATAATGAAGTCTTACAAAAGTAACAACATAAAAAAAAATGCAAGAAAGGAAATACATAGTAAAGAAAACAAAAACAAAAAAAAATCAGCCATCTTCGTCGTCGTCATCAACATCTTGAGATGGAGGTGGAAATTGAGTGGTAAATAACTGAGTCAGATTGGAGATTTTGGAATCAAGGGAATCAATATGGGAGTCAAGGGTATCTTGACCATCCATGAGATAGTTAACAGCATGATATAGACTACGTGGATCATCAAAATCAGCACGGGGACGAGAAGAGCTGGAGGCTGAAGATGGTCTAGCAGAAGTTGCTAAAGGAACTTGGGTGTGGGGAGTAGGCCTAGGAGAATATTTAAGGGAAGGATCAAGAAGCTTCATACGTGCTAAACTTGCACGATCGAAGCACTCACAATGCTTAACCACATTGGTCTCGGAGTCGAGATCAATATCATAAGCAAGGAAGACACGAGTAAGGAGACCACCAAAAGGTAGAAAGTGAGTATTAGACTTGTGGAGTCTAGAAAAGATGACACGACCCCAATTGATATTTATTTTACCAAAAATTGCATATACCGCTTATTGCAATTCCATGGAATACTGATCAAAACTCTCTGTTTTGGGAAGAATATTATATGATAGTATTCTTGCAACAAGTTTTGCAATAGGGGTGATAAATTTATTAGACATGGGGGGTCCATGGTTTGGCAAAAAGATTTTAGACAAGATAGATGCATCATCTAAAATGATCTCACCTAAATCAAGTCCCTCATCATCAATACCCATAATAAGATTAATTCGCTCGGATGTGAGTTTAATCTTTTTATTTTTTACAGAAGAATAAACAATGACTTCTCCTTCATCCGATTGAACTACTCTCATATTAGTGTAAAAAAGATAAATGAGTTGTGGGTAGTAGTGAGGTTGATTTTCCAATGATAAAAAGTCATAAAGACTACAATTTTGAAATAGGGAAATAAGATTGAACCTATCTGAAATTTACAAATCTACCTAGAAAAATCATAATGGTATAAATAAGATACCATTTCTCCAGGAGATCAGGACTATTAAGATACTGAGAATAGTCCTTAGAAGAAGAACTATCATCTACATGGGAGGTCTTAGATCTTTTCGGTGCCATTAAAAAGAGGAAAGGGAAGAGAGTATACCAACAAAGAGAAGAGAATCAAAACAGCAAAAGAAGTTGGAAATTAGCAGTTCCAAACAGCAGATCCAAGCAGCAGATCCGGCAGTCGACTCTTGATCTTCCTCTGTTCTCCTTAGGGTTTCAGATCTTAAAATTGGGTAAAAGTGAAAGTGAAAAAGATGGAGGCAGTGAAGAGGGTTTTATCAGAAGCGAACGACTGAGATTGAGTGTAAATGAGATCAACAGCTCAAAAGAAGTCAAGAATGAGTCAAAGGATAAAAATTGTCTCAAAAACTGTGTGACGATTCGAAGTTGAAGACATACTGATTCGCGACAGTCGACTGGTATTAAGGTACAGTCGACTTAGTCGAAAGAAAATAAATAATTATAACAACTGATCAGTCGACTTGGTGAAATCTCAGTCGACTGGTCAGAGAGGCAAATAAGTATATAAAAAATATGGGACAGTCGACTGAACATCATATACCAGTCGACTTAAAAGAAATGTTTTCAAAAAATATCAAGTAAATTACATATCCCTAGTTCTCTTCTTAAAGTAATAAAGGTATCTTCTTTAAGGGGTTTTGTAAAGATATCAGCTACTTGTTTATCAGTAGAGATAAAGTCTAAAGATATGTCTCCTTTTAAAACATGATCACGTAGAAAATGATATCGAATATCAATATGTTTCGTACGTGAATGTTGAACCGGATTTTTAGATAAGTTAATTGCACTGGTATTATCACACATTATTGAAGGTTTTTCAAAAGAAATACCATAATCTAATAAGGTTTGCTTCATCCACAAAATCTGTGCACATGCCAAACTTGCAGCGATATATTCAGCTTCTGTAGTAGATAGGGATACCGAATTTTGCTTTTTACTGCACCAAGAAACTAGTGAATGTCCCAAAAAGTGACATGTCCCACTAGTGCTCTTGCGATCAGTTTTACTACCAGCAAAATCAGTATCACTGTACGACAAAAGTTGGAAATTATCGGTACGTAGATAGAATAAACCATAATCAGATGTGCCTTTAATATATCTTAAAATTCGTTTCACAGCTTTTAAATGAGATTCTTTAGGACTAGATTGATATCTATCACACAAACATACACTGAACATAATATCTGGTCTACTAGCGGTTATATATAAGAGTGAGCCAATCATACCTCGATAGAGTTTCTGATCGACATTCTTACCTAATATATCTTTGTCAAGGGTAGTGGTAGTAGTCATAGGTGTGGATTTACTACTTGTACTATCCATGTTAAACCGTTTGAGTAATTCCTTTGCATATTTTCCTTGATTAATAAATATGCCATTTGAAGACTGTTTAATTTGTAGTCCAAGAAAATAATTGAGTTCACCCATGTGACTCATCTCAAACTCGTTTTTCAGGGTGTTAGCAAACTCTTGACATAGATTATTATTAGTAGAACCAAAAATTATATCATCAACATATATTTGTATGATTAAAATATCATTCTTAATTCTCTTAATAAACAAAGTAGTATCTACTTTATCTATCTCAAATCCTGTTTCTAAAAGAAAAGTTTTCAATCGATCATACCAAACACGTGGTGCTTGTTTAAGACCGTATAAAGTCTTTTTCAATTTATAAACATGGTTTGGGAATTGTTCATGTTCAAAACCTGGTGGTTGTTTAACATAAATATTCTCTTTTATAAACCCATTAAGAAAAGCACTTTTAACATCCATTTGATAAATTATAAAATTCATGAAACAAGCAAAAGATAATAAAATACGAATTGATTCTAATCTAGCAACATGAGCATATGTATAATATCCCGGACGGATATTACCTTGTATGAATTATTATTTTATTATTATTTTGTTTTAATTCCAAAATTGAAATATTTTGGTGATTTTCACCGGTTTGTCCATAGACATTATCTGTACCCAGATACCAGTCAGTATACATCCATATTTTATCAAATTGATACCGTGATCATCCGAACTAATAATAGAATTTATTTTATTATTATTTCCGAGATTAAATTATTTTTATACGGATTATGCGAAGATTTTCGGTATACATACATATATGCGCACATACGTGTAGTATGTCGATTAGTACATTGTACAAAGTATATGGTATGTATTTTATGGATAAAAAAATTGTTCTCCTTGTCATGACAATCCTAATTAGATAGTTAGGATTGTAGGAGAATTAAACATAGGATTAAGATGTATGCATAAGAGAATTAGGAGGTATTCTTCTAGAAACCTTCTCTCCTCCACCTCACCTAAAACACCATACCTTCACCATACCTCCACCTCATCCACACCTCCCCTAGGCAAAATCGGCCCCATATTGTGGAGGGATCTTTGTGCAATTGTGTGTGTGCACATTTGCACTCTCCACCCTTCTCTCCACCTATAAATACCCCCTTCCTCCACCTTTGTCTCATTTTAGAAAGATCATAAAGAAAGAAAGAAAGAAAGGAAAAAGAAAGAGAGAACACCATACTAACTTGAGAGTTTTTCCATTGTAGGTTTCATAAGGATTTCTAAGAGCTTAGGAAAAAGAGTAGGAGTGATAGCAAGTCCTTCCTACAAGAAAAGAAGGTGGGGGTTTCTCTTTTGTTTGTTTGTTTGTTTGTATTGTTGTTTTGATGTTCTTCTTCTTCTTATCCTCCTTGTTTTGTTTCTTTTGTTCTTTGAGAATGGTTTATTGTGATAGTGTTGTGGTGTAGTTCTTTTTGTATGGTTATGGATGGTTAAAGATAATAACCACATGAAAAGAAAAGAAATGAATGGTAGTAGTAAAGAACATAAAGATTAAATATTTATAGTTGTAATTGTTGTTTTAGTGTTATGAATTGGACTAAAATGAACACATACACATGGACTTGGCATATACAACCATTTTTGGTTGTAGGACATGAATGAGGACTCATACATAATCATATGACATAGTGCATACACCACTTTGTGGTTGTAGAACATAAACTTGAACTTGGACTAGAAAGAATGCATATGGTTGGTTGAACCAAATGAAGGATCTTACTTTATTTTTATTATTGTTATTTTCTTTTATAATCTTAAGTAAGAAAGAACCCATTGTAGATATGAAAAAGAAACTAATCTAAAATCACTAGTTGTAGAATGGTTAAAAAGATCTCTTTTTATGATCACTAGTAATAATAAGAAATCGATGCTAATAAAGATTTAGTAGATATTTAAGTAGTGGTATGTTTAAATAAAGTAGTAGTAGTATGGTAAAATAAAGTAGTAATAGTAGATGTTAAAATGAAGTAGTTATAGATGTTATGTACATTTTGGTAGACACTTATGGTTAAAATGAAGTAGTAGTAGTAGATGTGTATGTTCCAAATAAAATGGTTGTAGTAGATGTCTACACAAAATTGTAGAAAAGGTTTACGTTTTATGGAAGTGGTAGTAGATGCTTATGTGTTAAAATAAATTAGTTTAGTAGTAGATGTTTATGTCTAGATAAAGATTTTTGGTAGAAGTTTTGATAGTAGATGTTATGTTGTAGTGGATATTGTGTTTAATTAAATAGTAGTAGATGCATATGAACATTAAATGGATGTTTATGCTTATATTGAAGTGAGTATCATGCCTAGATAGTTGTAGGAAAAATCATGCACCATGTTAGATTATTGTTCATGCTTGGTTAGTAGACATTCATGCTTAGGAATGTGTAGGATTAATGTTAAAATTATAAACCATGCCCATGATGTGTATCTTATTATAGGAAATACATTCTTGAAGTAGGTATCATGTTGTAGGAATTATTATACCATGTTAGTTTAATTGTAGGAAAGTTGTATACCATGCTAGTTTAATTGTAGAAAGTTGTATACCATGCTAGATTAATTGTATACCATGTTAGTTTAAATTGTAGGTAAGTTGTATACCATGCTAGATTAATGGTAGGAAAGTTGTATACCATGTTAGTTTAATGGTAGGAAAGTTGTATACCATGCTAGATTAATGGTAGGAAAGTTGTATACCATGTTAGTTTAATTATAGGAAAGTTGTATACCATGCTAGATTAATTTATCTATGCTTAGATAATTGTATGAAAGTGGTATATCATGCTAGGTTAAATTACCCATGTTTACATGCTTATAGGAAAGTTGTATACCATGCTAGATTAATTTATCCATGCTTACATGCTTATAGGAAAGTTGTATACCATGCTAGATTAGTTTATCTATGCTTAGGTAATTGGAGAAGGTAATTGGAGAAAAGTGGTATATCATGCTAGATTAATTTATCCATGCTTACATGCTTATAGGAAAGTTGTATACCATGCTAGATTAATTTATCTATGCTTAGATAAGTGTAGGAAAGCGGTATATCATGCTAGATTAATTTATCCATGCTTACATGCTTATAGGAAAGTTATATACCATGCTAGATCAAATAAATATTCATGCTTACATGATATCCATGCTTAGATAAGTATATGTTCATGCTATGTTAGTAGATGATCATGCTTAATCATTATTCATGCTAAGTTAGTAGATGTCATGCTAATTATTGTTTATGATTAAGTTAGTAGATGACCATGCTAATGATTGTTCATGCTAAGTTAGTAGATGATCATGCTTAGATGATATCTATGCTTAAATAGTATATGTTCATGCCTAAATATTGTTCAAGATTGAGCTAGAAGATACTCATGTTTAACAAATGCCATGTTAGATTAAGGTAGGGATTAATCTATCATGCTTAGAATGTGTAGGAGTTATAATTCATGCTTAGGAATATTGTAGGTTAATGCTAATTATATATCCATGCTTGGGTTGTGATGATTAATCGTGTTAAGTAATGAAGATCCATGCTTAAGGTGGTAGTAGAGATATGTATACTCTAAGTAGTAAGTATTCACGTCCAGTTGTAGCTTATGCTTGACTATAGTAAACTTCATGTTTAGATCATAGTGATAATTCATGCTTAAGCTTGATATAAGCACATGCTTAAATCATATTCGTACTTAGGGGTATTGTGGTGAGTGGTTATGTTATGTACCATAATTAGATTGTCGTGGATAGATGCTTGCAATTGTATGTCATGCTTAAAGTGCTATAGGTTGAAGTAATAAGGAATTGGGAGACCACTAGTAATAGTTAGTTTGATAAAGATTGTTATGCCGCCTTCGGTTTTTTCATTGGTAGAATACCGATCATAGACTATTAGTAGATTCTTCTGTTGCTTCTAATAATAGAAGTTCAAGTTTGCTAGTAAGCACGTTTGGTTGCTTCCAGAATTGATTACCTGTATGGTTGTTTGCATGTGGTTGTGCTCGTACGTGGCTCGACTGGCCCGTATGTAGCTGTGGGTCTCATACGTAGTTTATTTGGCTCGTATGTAGGTTGTTGTCTCGTACGCGGCTCGACCGGCCCGTGCGTAGCTGTTGGTCTCATATGCGGCTTATTTGGCTGGTATGTACGTTGTTATCTCCTACGAGGCCCGCCTGGCTCGTAGGTAGCTATTGTTTCATACGTAGCTTATTAGCTCGTATGTGGTTGTTACTCGTGTATAGCTTGTTAGCTAGTACACTGTTCGTTGTGCTCGTCTAGGGTGTT
Source organism: Hemerocallis citrina (assembly GCA_017893485.1). Classification (NCBI taxonomy): domain Eukaryota; kingdom Viridiplantae; phylum Streptophyta; class Magnoliopsida; order Asparagales; family Asphodelaceae; genus Hemerocallis; species Hemerocallis citrina. The sequence goes on from CM030368.1 coordinate 47,131,049, forward strand.
ATTACCATCCTAGGGGCTATCGACCATCAAGACATATGTTTTCTACCCTAAGGAACTGTGGAGGAGTCACTCATTGTGTACCGTTGAATCTTAACCAGTGTAGGTTGATCGAGGACCGGAGTATAGACGGAATCCAAGTTTAGGGTAGCGGCATGCATGTATGTTCGCACGGCCGAGGTCTTGGATCGATGGACCAGGAACCGGATCCCGAAGGGTTCTGGTAAGTCTAGGTTGAGCAGCCTAGTAGAGTTGTCTTGCGAAGTCTAATTTAAAGACCTAGCATGTTGTGTTTACAATATTGCCATCCCTAGGATTGTTCGAGTCAGGGACATCATTAGGGTAGTGACTTATAAAGATCATTTTACGTAGACCCTTGCCGAAAAGAGAGGAGTTGGTTGTAGGGGGCGCCTTAAGACCAACTTGTCCCTTGAGGCAGGCCTTAGGTGGTGAAATTGGATTGTACCTTCCCGTCAAAGGGATACGTACGGTGGCGTCTCACAAGTTGAGAACACAGGTTGCGTATCTCGCGCTGTTAATTCCTGAAGTGCCGTGGCTGGGGTGCCACAGGATGCATTGTGCAGTCCTGCGCTTGCGAGACCCCAGAGGGTGCCACAGGGTAGGCTTCGCGCTACCCTGCGCTTGCGAGACCCTATGGTTTGATTTTGGAACGAGGCCCGATACACTCGGATCGTCTGGTTTGGAGTGAGGTCCGGCATGCCGGGTAGTAGTGGAAAACGGAGACACCATAAGCAGACTGCATAGGGAGACTTGATCCCTTCTGCAACCTCACAGAGTCATGGAGTACTGTCAGGAACAGGTTGTGTACAATTAGAAATTCATAACGCCGGTTCAAATCTCTATATATGGAGAAACGGCTTGAGATGAAGTCGCATGTAGTATGGACTGCATGTTGCTTCGGAGACTCGCTGACATTAGAATAGGAAGCATCCTAGTTCTAGTTAAATATCGCATTAGAGTCTAGTCATAGCACTCACGAACACTTCAACTACACCAACACCATTGCCATATTTTGTATGTTGTTTGGGAGATTCGCTGCTTTGTTATCAGCCTTTAAGCGTCAGTGAATACTGACGTCCCCACTTCCATAGGTACTGGATCGCTGAAGTACAAGGGCGAGATTCAGGAGGACTCAAGGCAAGGAAGGCAAGGAGTCAATGTCATATTTAGTTCCGCTGTAATATGTGTATTAGTTGAAAAGTACTCTGATGTAAGATGTTGAAGGCTGTAATGCTTGGAAATGTAAAGGTAATATTGTAACTCTATTGTAAGGTATTGCAGTTGTATAATATTCAGACTTGTAATACATTGGGTGTTGAATAAAAAGTTTTAAATTCTCCTGTTTTTCTGTGAATTGTGACTAATTGAAGAAAAGATCTTGGCTCGTGTCTCGGTTTTACCAGTATTGGAAATCGGGGCGCTACAATATGTTTCATCAAAATCTATGCCTTCTTCTTGATTATATCCTTGAGCAACTAGTCTTGCTTTGTTCCTAACAATTTGTCCTGATTCAGCATGTTGTGTAAGTTCTGTGGTCACCCCTTAGTTTGTTAGGGTTAGTGACACTGTTAAGGTAGTAACTTATGGCTTTATTACTTAACCTTTACTTTTTGCTGAAGGGAAGGAGTTGGTGTTAAGGGTGATTCCTTATGATCCGACCTGTCCTATAGGCCTGCATTAGGCAGTGTTATTGGGTTGTACCCTTCTTGTCAAAGGGATACGGTCTGTGGCTTCTCACGAGTTGGGAGCACGGGATCTGTATCTTGTCTGTTAATTTCTGAAGTGCCTTGATAAGTGGGAGCGATTCCTGTCGGAGCCATGGGGATGGACCCCCCCCCCCCCCCCCGAACTCCGTCTTAGCTTGTATCTAAGGGCGAGGGGCCATAGACTACGGTCTGGCTAGGGGGCGGCTGGGTGGCTTCGAGCTAACCTGATTTTGCGGAAACTCCAAAGATTCGTTAGATATTTGAGGAAGGTTTGGTATGCCTGGCGGAACTAGACCATTGTAGGGCCACCTCCTCAGTCATGTCTAATCTTCAGAAACAAGTCGAGTACAAGAGTAGAACTCATAGCACGGGTTCAAATCCCTATAATGAAGAGACGGCTTGAGATGGGCGCATGTAGTATGGGCTGCATGTTGCTTCGGAGACTTGCTGGCATTAGAATAGGAGCATCCTAGCTTTGGTTAATTTTGCATTAGATTCTTGTCATAGCACTCACGAACACTTAAACTACACCGACACATTGCCATGTTGTATGTTTGTTTTAGGAGATTCGCTGCTAAGTTATCAGCCTTAAAGAGTCAGTGAATACTGACGTCCCCACTTCAATAGGTACTAGATTGCAGAAGTACAGGTACCAGATTCAGGAGGACTCAAGGCAAGGAAAGCGAGGAGTCGATGTCATTTTAAGTTCCACTGTAATATTTATGTTGATTATCTTTTAGTTGAAAAGTACCCAAGTGGGAATTACCAAGTGTTGTTCTTCATTCATTGTACTCTGATGTAAATTGTGGAAAGTTGTAATACTTGGGATTGTAAAGGTATTATTATAACACTATTGTAATGTATTGCAGTTGTATAACATTCAGACTTGTAATATATTTGGTGTTGAATAAAAAGTTTTAAATATTCCTATTTTTCTGTGTATTGTGACTAATTGAAGAAAAGATTCTGGCTTATATCACGGTTTCCCAGTATATGGAAATCGGGGCGTTACAGTATACCTCCATATTGCGACCGATCTGGTTTTTAAAGACCCGGTTGATGAGCCTCTGATAAGTGGCTCCGGCATTCTTGAACCCGAAGGACATGACCCGATAACAGTACAGACCTTGGTCGGTAACAAAAGACGTTTTGGCGATGTCAAGGGAAAATATGTGGATTTGGTTATAGCCTGAAAAGGCGTCCATGAAGGTCAGCAGCTTGTGACCCGACGCCACGTCGATTCGGGTGTCTATGCTCGGGAAAGGGAAAGAATCTTTTGGGCATGTCTTGTTAAGGTCTATGAAGTCTATGCAGATCTTCCAACTCTGCTGGCCTTCTTTACCATCACGACGTTAGCCATCCACTATGGGTAGTTGACCTCCTGAATGAACCGGACGGACAACAGTTTGTCCACCTCCACCTTTATGGCTTGTTGCCTCTCCAGGGCGAACTTGGGCCGCTTCTAATAAATAGGCTTGGAGCCCGGGGCGATGCTCATTCGGTGCATGATCAATTCTTCGAAAATCCCGGGCATGTCAGACGGAGTCCAGGCAAAGAGGTCGATGTTGCGGTGAACGCAATCAATCAGCCTCGGCTTCAAGTCGGAGGACAGGGTGCGGCTCACACGGAAACATTTAGATTTGTCTTCCGCCTCAAACGAAACTTCCTCCACTTCGTCCACCGGTTCTGACTCTGGATGGTCCCTTTCGGGAGGGAGCTCGACCGCGTCGAGGGGAAATACCCCGCCCCCGACCGCGGTCATGTAGCACGTACGTGACGATTCCTGGTTGCCTCGGACGACCCCAACCCTAAGGTCGGTGGGGAATTTTTGTTTCAGATGGTAAGCCGATGGGACAGCCTGGAACGAACAGAGCCCGAGTCGATCGAGGATGGCGTTGTATGCCGCCTTGACGTTGACCACCATGAAATCCATCGACTCGGTTCGGGCGAGGGGGGTCATACCTGCCATTACATCTAGTGTCACAATCCCCTCAATTTGTACGGGGATGCCCGAGAACCCATGAAGGGTGTAACCGGCCGGCTTCAGCTATTCTCGGGGGAGTTTGAGGTTCTCAAATGCTTCCAAAAAAAGGATGTTAATTGACTGCCGTTGTCCACCAGGATACGGTGGACCTCGAAGTTGTCCATGACAAGGCTGATGACGATGGCATCGCAGTGCGGAAGCCGGACACCTTCGAGGTCTTCTCAAGAGAAAGAGACCACCCACTGCTGAACCCGAGGGGAGGGATGGTCCCGAATAGAGTTAACCTCTCGAACGAAGGCTTTGCGAGACGTATTGGATTCTCCTCCCATGGGTCTGCCGTGGATGCAGTACAGGATAGCCGATCCCCCTGTTTCCTCGGGCTCGGGGTCCCGCTCGGGTCGCCGGCTTGTCGTCCGCGGAGGAGGCAAAGACTTCGGACTTCTCGGTTCTCTCTGGTCTTTGAGATTGGCCCTGGCGAACTCCCTCACATACCCTCGTTAGATGAGCGCCTCGATCTTGTCTTTGAGGGATCAGCATTGATCTGTCTCGTGCCTGGTGTCTCGATGGAAGCGGCAGTAGAACCTTTGGTCTCGCTTCTTGCCGTTGTTGCTCGGTCGGGGAGGGAATCATACGATCCCCTTATCTTCAATCTCTATCAGAATTTCCAAGATGTTCTGGGTCAGGGGCGTGTATCTCTCGAATCGGGGGACCGGAGGGATCCTTTTGAGACCAGCAGTTTCTTTTGCAGATTTCCTGAAGGGCTCAGCGTCATCGGCCTTACGCTTCCCTTAGCCGGGGCTTCTTTGGTGCCCTCCGGATTGAAGGCTTCCTCGGCCCGAATATACTTCTCAAACCCTTTGAGTAGGTCGGGGAAGTCCACGGGTGGCTTCTGGCTAAAGAAGCCTGGAGCTGGCCGTGGCTGACATTGTGTCGGAAGGCTACGAAGGCGACACCCGTGTCCAGGGAGGAGACAGACCTTGCCTCGGTGGTGAATCTCCAAACGAACTCACGGAAGGATTTCCCATCCTTCTGTTTGAGGTCCAGAAGAGAGGTGCTCATCTTCTCGACCTTCCTGCTGGTCAAGAAGTGGGCTAGGAAGCCCACCTCTAGTTGTTCGAACGAGAAGACTGTGCTGGGGGTGAGTTTGGAGAACCATTCTCGAGCCGAACCACGAAGGGTAGTAGGGAGGGCGCGGCAGAGGAGGGGATCCGCTGCGCTGTGAATCATCATAAGGGTCTTAAACCCCTCCATGTGATCAGCAGGATCACCCTCGCCATTGTAGGTCTCGAATTGAGGTGGCCTAAAATTCTGAGGGATCTCAGCTTCTAAGATTTCGGGGGAGAATGGGGGTCCATTATGCCGATGACCGCGACCCGGTATCGATTCGCCCTCGCCGAGATGGGCGAGGCGGTTCTCCATCTCCTGTAAACGCCGAAGGACGGCACCTGCCTGTTCCTGGGGGCGGGCCGATCCGTGGGATTCATCGCTTCCTGTTCCTGACCGTGGGTCGGAATTGTTGTGAACCTCAGTGCTTTGGTCGTCTCGGATGGCTTAGAGGATCTCGTTCCGAAAATTTTGGAACTCGACCCTTGTGACGGGGGCTTGCCCCACCGGGTCTTGCGGGGGCAGAGGTCCACGGGGTGAGCGGCTGTGTTCTGGATCGCGCACCTGGAACGGCCGTCGGCGATGGTTAGAGACCGAGTTGGAAGCGGCCTCTCCCCTTATCCGGCTGGCCAGCCGATCTAAGATGACGCGGCATAAATTAGTCTCATTCGAGGGTCTGGCCGTGCCGTTCACCCGAGGTTGGTTGGAACCCTGGGCATCTGCGCAGCTGTGATGTGGAGGGTCCGGATGTCATGCCGAGGTGACGGCCCTTCTGGCTTTTAGAGCCATGGAAGAGCTCGGACCTGAAGTGACGTCCCTGGCTGGGCTTGGCCTAGCAACATTACCTGAGGAGTTCCCACAGACGGCCCCCAACCTGATGCTGTTTGTTTTTGGGGTGTCGGGGCAGCAGGTGTGAGTTCTTGTAATTTGTGAAATGGAAACCGTGGTACTAGCATCGGTCCGACCCTGGGGAGTAGGATTGGCTCGGGGGTAGCAGCAGGGAGGCAGAGGCCGGGTGCTCGGCTCGAGTCCAGTAGGTCGGCTCGGATCCGGTAGCTCGGCTCGGATCTTCTGTACCTACACACTGCCTAGAAACACTGGGAGAAGTCCCGGCGACAGGCCTTCTGACGGTCTAGTCAGTCACTGAAAAAGAGACTGGACAGCTAGGAGTCAGGTGGGGAAAGATTGATTATCTCTTAAAGTGAGGAGGGGGCCTGATATTTATAGGCAGAGGCAAACGAGTCTGGAACCCTAACGGGCCGGGTCGGATCCGTTAGCCTATGGGCCAAAGCTAGGTTATAGTCTGTTGGACTCCAGTTGACTTGATGATCACCGGAAAAAGATCCAGAGGAAATCAGAGCGCTCTGATTTGTACTACTCTTTTATCCCACATCAGCATGTGTCACTACAAAACAGAAAAAAAAAAAGGAGAACGGCCCTCAAATATGGCAATGAGCCAGTGATAGATGAGACTTTCTCCTCAATTGATGAGACCAAGAACAGCAAACAGAAGGTGGTGAATAATGAAATAATGAGCAGCACAGGAAATTATTTACTTATTTATTTGGAAAAAGAAGAAAAAGAAATAAAGACAATAGGGCCTTGCCAAGATTCGCGCTGCTTCTTTAATTGAGAACAAACTTTTTCCATCGCACCCTCCTCACCACAAACTCTTATTCTCTTTCTTGCTTACATATACAACACATCTTTTGAAATATTCAACTAAAGTCCAATATATAATATATTTTCCCATTAAATAACCATTTGACACCTAGGCCACCATTTCTAGCTCACTCCCTTTCACATTTGAGCCCTCAAAAGTTAAAGATGATTGTAGTTCATGTAGGCAAGGCTAATAATGTGTGTACTAGCTTTGTTGTATATTATTCAATTTCTTTTCTGCTATGTCTAATTTCAGATTTGACATAATCTACTTCTCGTCAACCTGTTTTTTTTTTTTTTTTTTTAAATTACTTTTATGCTATCTCGTAAGTTAGTGCTAATTGTACTCAAAGACACAAACAATGTAAAAGCCTATACATCATAAAAAGATGTCTTCAAAGTTCAAAATGTTGAGTCTAGACTCTAGAGTCAAGTCGATCACGTACATATACGTACTGTATTAGACTAATTTTAGCACAAAAATATTTTTAGTAACTATAATATTGGTTATGTTACAAATTAAGGTTAAGTTACTTATAATGCCTATTATATATTGTCTATTCTTTGTTTTTTTAAATATTTTATTTTGATGTGGGTCCCACAATTAAAAGAATATACAGTAGTAATCACATGGATTAGGTAGAGCCGGAGAGGTAATGTAGACATTTCACCCTAAAACTAACGGAATCAGGTTTTTTTTCCATTCCCAAAAACTTAAAAAAAGGAGCTAACTAATGGGATGCATGTCAAAATATAAGTGCTTTTATTGATTTTGGCCCAAATCTGGGGATAGTTTTATTACATTTAGCCTACTCTTATATTTAGTAGTAAAAAATGAGCACATAAAGATACCTATTGAGGGATTGTTGTTTGTATGTTGCTTGTCCCTAATTCTGCTTAAAAGATAACTAGGGGTGGCATTAGAGCCTAGGAGTGGCATTAGAGCCGGCCGGCCCGGCCCGCTCAAACCCGAGCAGAACCGGGACCAACCCACCAAATCGATTTGGTTCGATCCGGTCCGGTCCGTCGTTTTCCCAAAAAAATCGAACCCGGCTCGGCCCGACTAGACCCAAGACCAGGGTTGAACCGGTTCGGTCTGGTTCAGGCTGGTCTGCGGGCCGACAACCGTTGGTCAACTTTTTAAATTTTTTTTCAAACTTTTTTTAAAATTGGGTCCGTGTAATTACTAAAATACCTCCAAACGGATCTATACTAGTTAGTTTTTTGGGGTCTTTTGGGACATTCAAAAAAATACATACTCTATATATACAACCTCATTTCATTCAATTCTCTTCACAAATTCACTCAACTCTCTCTACTATCTCTCAACTCTCTCAACAAATCAACAACATTTTACTATTCTCTTGCAAGGATCAACATCAACAACATCCAACAACAATCAACAACATCAACAACATTAACAACACTACAAGCTCTCAACTCTCTCTACCTTCATTCTTCAATCTACATTCTACACTCATACGGTATTTTTATATTTGTATAATTTTTTGAATTAGCATTGTTGTTTTTTCTCATTTATTTCTCTTAATTAGATTGAGTTTTGTTGTACTTCTTCTTCTTCTTCTTTTAGATTTTTTTAAAAATTTGGTAAACATATACTAGTTATTCATTTAATTGTTGTTGTTTTATCGAAATATATTTTTTTTTTCAGATTTTGTTTATTAACATACACCGGTTTATTATAGAATTTTATTAAATTTATTTGTTTTTATATAATCATTTTTTATAATATACACTAGTTTATTTATCTTTACTTGTTTTGTATAATTAATTTTTAAAACATACACTAGAATTAATTTTTAGAACATACACTAGAATTAATTTTTTTACATTTGAACATACATACACAAGTTTAGATGACATCTAACCGATCACGCGGTAGACATAGTAGCCAAGAGTCCACTAATAGTCGTCGCATTCCTTCCATTCCAATTTCATATGTAGATAGTGAAGAAACACTTATGAATTATGATAGTATTTCCGATTTTCATGGAACACACACGGATCAAGTAGAAATAGAAGATATAAAACTACAACGATCGCAACAAGACCATTCTCTATCCCATGAAACAAGAGGGAACACTTCTAAAATACACAAATATTTTGACTATATCTCTTCACAATATGATAAGAGCGTAGGACTAAAAATTTGTAAGAAGTGTCAAACAGTACCCTATAAGTTTAAAACATGAACGAAAATGGATACACTTCAGCGTCACTTAAATAAATATCAACCCAAAATTTTTAAGAACAATCTCACACAAGAAAAAATACACTCTAAGACCGGTCAAGTAAATAGTCATAGCTACAATCACGGTATTGTTCGTAGGAAAATGGCTAAGTTAGTAATTAGAGATAAATTACCTTATTCGTTTTGTGAAAATAGGAATGTAGAGAATTTTGCACAAACCGCATTAAACCCCCATTATAAGAAAATTGTTAGGAATGTAGTTAAGGGTGATTGTAAATTAGTTTAAAATGAGGTTAAGAATTTTTTAGTAGCAACACTAACATCACTAAACACTAGAGTTTCTTTGACATCAGATGGGTGGGTAGGAGTGAACGGCGTATCAATGATGTGCGTAACATGTCATTAGATGGATTCTAATTGACTACTTCAAAAGAGGATAATTTCATTCGGATTTGTTAGGTATCCACATAAGGGCGAAATAATTGACACACACATCATGGATGCATGTAATAATTTTGGTTTTTTTGATAAAGTTTTTGCTACTGATTTTGATAACGTCTCTAATAATACTAAGACAATCGGTAGTTTGAAAATTATATTAAATCCTATAAAATAGAAAAAATTTCATGTTAGATGTGCTTGTCATATTTTAAATATGTGTGTAAAAGATGCACTAAAATATGAACACGATAAAATTGAGGCAATGAGAAATTATGTTCATTTTATTACATTGAGTGGTCTAATATATCAAGTTTTCCATGTTTGGTAACAACTTAGGAAAATTGTTAAACATTTTCCTAAAGATGTTAGACATCGTTGGAATTATACTTATGATTTATTAGATGTTGTTCTTCATTATTGTTTTAATCTTAGAGAATTTTGTGTTATAATGGGTATGCAAGATTGTATGTTAGATGATGATTTTTAGTTTCTTGCCGATAGTTTGTATATATTTTTAGAACCTTCTAATGATGCTACTTTACAATTTTCAAAAATATATACATCTATATCTAGTGGAATTGTAACTATGATGACAACAATTAAAGATTTGATAATGACCATTTTATTGCAGAAATGGTTAATGCCGCTAATATTAAATTTTAAAATATTTTCATCCAATTTCTATGTTATATTATGTTGCAAGTGTAATGAATCTCATGATTAAGTTAGAGGGCACAAAAAATTTAATTAAGACTATTTACTACTATGCTCCACACGATGAAATACAAGATTTTGATCATGTTGTTTTTACTATAAAATTTGAGCATGTTTTTGTTAGGAATGTGTCTTGAATACTCGTGGTTTAGATTAGAAGAAGGTAAGATGATCCATGGAGGTCGAAGCGTCCAAGAGATAGAAGGGAAAAATAGCAGCAACAAGGTGCAGACAGAATTATGGTCGACTGTCCTGGGGGCACCCTCGACCGCACACATTACCGCAGTTGTACAGGGTTTGGCCGAGAGGAGGACGGTTGACCGGTCTTGTTGGGATGGTTGACCGGTCATATCGTTTCAGCACAATTTTCAACTCCAAGTCAGATCGTACGACTCTTATTCAGTTACTTCTCCTACCGGTTATATTGGAAGACCGAGAATCAAGATTAAACCTAGGGTTCTCTCTATTCTTCTATATATTGTAATCTCATCCAATATGCGAGTAGAGTGCTTCATTGATATTATCTCTATTGCAAAGAGAGGCTTGAGCAACATAGTTCCGATGAGTGATTCCTTGTACTGAGTGAATCGTTAACTCTTTGTAATATCTTCAAGTTGAATATCTGATCTCTCTATATTTTCCCGTGGATTAAGCGAATGCTAACCGGGATAAATCCTCGTTGTGTTTGTGTTGGATTGGTGGATCAAGTTGCTTGCTCAATTGATTTGCGTAATTTACATCGACATCCTTATTGCTCTATTTAGTTCCATTGCAACACCGGGTGTTTGTTGACGCCCCAATCACAACAGTTTTGACTAGTTTATATGATGGTTACAACAAACTTTATTCATTTAACACTACACAAACACAAAATGTTAGTTCTTCTTCTATATTATCAAAGGGAAAGAGTCTGGCAACTAGTGGTGTTTTAAATCTCATAAAATCAAAAAAACCAAGAACCAATTCACCAAATGAGTTGAATTGGTATAATGCACATCCTCCCATTAATGATGTAGTAGATGTGTTTTATTTTGAAAAACCAATGAAAATATTTTTACTATTCTTTCTTGTATTGCTAAAGATTTGCTAACTACACCGGTGCCAACCGTCAGAAAGAGTTTTTTCTCTTGGTGGCAGGATTATGAGCCGAACAGGAATTACTTAACATCAAAGAATTTGGAGATTTTAGTACGCGCCAAAGATTGGATGAAAGTGGAAGAGAGGACCCAAGATTTACATGAAGCACACAATGGCTCAACATGTAGCTACGAATGAACATCTAGTAGAATGAAGTTTGAATAATGTATTGTAAATAATCAAAAATTTTAAGACGATGAGATTCTATATTTAGGTTAAGTAGAAGTGCACGACAATAGTCCAATGTCTTCTCTTCAATCTAAATAGAGGTCATCTCGATCTCTAAATACAAATATTTTTTTCTCATATTGTAATTTGATAAAGTTTGTATGAAATGTTACTAATCTATTTATGAATATAAACTTTGTAATTCATAAAAATAATTTAATTTATGAATATCTCTTTTATCTATATGTTCTTGACAATTGTGAACAATTTCATTTTTCCTTTATCTTTGTATAAAAAAAATTAAAAAAAAAAGAAATCTGGCCCGGCCCGGCCCCCGAGCTAGGGGCTAGGGGCCAGGTCCGGAGCCCTCCTTTCCTTCCCTGGCCCAGCCCGGCCCAAGATTCCACCCAGCCTGGCCCTGCCAAAGCCCAGGCCTGGGTCAAACCCACCGGGTTTCGTCTTGGCCCGACCCGGTAAGCCTGAATGCCACCCCTAAAGATACTTATATTATCTTGAACTTCAAACAAGCCCTAAAAAATTAATCTACCTCTATTTCTAAAGGATGAAAGATTAAAGAATGATCTTTATAATTTAAGAATTTAGAATTTATATTTATGTGCATTGATACTAGGGGTGGCAATGGGTGTGTTCAGGCCGGATCCTGCAAGATCCATATACGGATCCTAGAAGATTCTGTAGGATCCATATTCTGATCCAAACCCATTAAAAAATGAAGCATCCATTTGGGATCCAAACCTACTAATGTTTCTGATTTGGATTGTTTTTCATATTTATCCAATTTCATTATTTCTTTCGATATGATAGTAATATCTCATTGGAAAAAATTACAATTTGTATAAAATAATTAAATATTTTTCATTATATACTGAAAATCATGAAAGTTATACAACAATCATATGAAAAAATATAAATCTTATCTCAATAGTTAGCACAAATTTTCACATTTTTAAAAAAGTAAATAAGAGTGTCGTCGCTATGTGTATAAGTGTATGCTAATATTTGTATAGCCTAATTTAAACAGTTCAGTTATGTTTACTCCAAAATAATAATCATAATAATAATATCATTTTTACTGGGTTTGGCACACAAAAAAAGTAGAATATCTAAGTATTACACTCTATAGACATTTAGGAATGTATAAGAGCATCCACAGTCGTTTGCTATATTTGCCAATTTCTAATTTTTTGAGAAAGTCGGCGTTGCAGTCGTTTCTTATTTTGCCATAAAATGGCAAAGTTGCTACAGTTCGTTCTCATATATGAGAAACAAAATTGCAATTTTCATAATATAGGGGACGAAACTTGTTGTTCCGTCCCAATTATTTTAATTTTTTTAAAGTTGATCGGACGAAACAAGTTGTTTCGTCTGACCTATTTTTAATTATTTAAAAAAAATGATCGGACGGTACATGTTGTACCGTCTGAACAAAAAAAAAAAAACGATAATTCGTCGAATGAGACATGTTGTCTCGTCCTAAGCCAAAATGGCTTGGACGCGATAACATGTCCCGTCTAGAATCAAGGAGCATTTAATTAGGGTCAATTTACTAATTAATCCCTTAATTAGCCTAATTAATTACCTATTTATTAATTTAATAATCTAATACTACCACTAATTACTAACTTACAAATTCTAATGTAGTATTAAGATTGAAAATATTAAAAAATTAAAGTGAGACGCGACATGTTGTCTCGTCTGCTTAAAAAAAAATTGGCAAAATTATAGCAAAGCATCGTTGCAGGCAAATTCTCATATTGCTATTTTCATTTTCCATTTTGTCATATTTTTTAGCAAACGATTGTGGATGCTCTTAAGTATACCAAATTGACATATACTAATATATGTACATATTTCGAATTACCCACGAGGTTGTCGTGTTTAAATCCTTAAGGATTCATATATGGGCCTAGTAAATAAATAGATCTATTTTAAGGATCTATATCATGCCTCATTAAGCCAACAAATCCATTTTGCATGATTCATATCCTACAACTCAGGTCAGATTTGGATCGGGTTGTCGGATTAAATTTTTTTTACTGAAGTTATCGGATATTTTTGCTATCCTATATGTCATATGTCATATATCTCTAAGAGCATTTGTAGTCGTTGGCATTTTACCCTAAATTTGGGGGGGGGGGGGGGAATGGGTGTTGTAGTCGTTTGCTATATACCCATCATTCGTTTGTTTAATTGGACGAAATATTATTTTTCATTGCAGACAATTTTTTTAATAAAATGATCACATGGGTAATTATTTACCGTCGGAAACAATTTTTTAAAAAAAAAACGATCGGATAGGAAATCATTTTCCGTCCGAACGTTCTTTTTTTCCTTTTCTTTTCCGTAAGCGACGGGACACAATATTTCGTTTGTGCTTCAAATGTGGAGTGATCGATTGGACGAGGGATGATTCCCAGTCCGTGACTTTAATTATTTTTTTAAAATAGTGTCGGACGGAAAATAATTTCCCGTTCGTTTGTTTTATTATTATTTTTTAAAAATAAATCGATGGACGGGATACCATTACCCGTCCATTTAATTATATTTTAAAAAAATTCTAGGAACGATTAATGATTTTTCGCTCGAGATTTTTCATCATAAAAAATGATTTTTATTTTTTAGATGCGACATGGTTTTTTGTTTGTATATGATTAAAACCCAATTTTTGGGTTAGAACAACTATAGCTAAAACTCATATTTTCTATTTTTATATGCCAAATACCTAAAATTTGGGTAATAACGATTACAGATGCTCTAATTAGATCAAATCAGGGATATTACAGAAATATTCACTCCCAGAAAACAGTAATAGTATTTGATTTGGATAGATAGTGACTCGACTTAGCATAGCTTACTACTTCTGCAAAACTCTACGACTTTGTGCTCTTCTCCTCCCTCTCTTTACTACTCCCTCGTTTTAAAATATAAATTATTTTAGTTTTTTTCTTTCCTTGATATAAGTAATGATGCTGCTTATTTTTGGTGTGGGGGCAACAGGTGTGAGTTCTTGTCATTATGTGCTGGAAGGAGCGACACTAGAACAAATATGGGTCTCGGGCCGATGTTCGTGCCGTATATTTGGCTCGGGGGTAGCAGGAGAGGGGTAGAGGTTGAGTGCTCGGCTTGGATCCTAGTGGCTCGGCTCGTATCTTGGTACCTGCAGAATGCCTAGAAACACCGAGAGAGATCCTGGCGATAGGCCCTCCGACGATCTAGTTAGTTACTGGAATAGTAACAGTAGCTAGGGTTCAGGTGGAGAAAAGTTTATTACCTTGGGCAAGGAGGAGGGGGTCTGGTATTTATAGACAAGGGCTAACGGGTCACAGACCCTAACGGGCTGGATCAGACCCATTAGCTTGTGATCCTAAATTGGCAGAAGCCCGTTGGACCTGTTTGACTTGATGATCATGGAGGAACGGATCTTGAGGGGATCGAATGATCCTGATTAAGCTGGGCTCTTTTTACCCATATTACAGGCCCCCCACTCCTGGAGGGTTGTATGTATCAGCCGTCAAGGAGTAGTCCGTCTATGTAGGAAAATCGGTAGGGAGTGGTTACGAGGGCAGGATGGTAGATCCCTTGGAGAGCAAAAACTGGGCTGAGGCCGACCTTTAAGGAGTCGGGCTCCCCGACCTCTGAGCTTCGAGCGCCGAGCGTCGAGCCCCTTCAGCTTTGCCTACAGGGCTAGGCCTTTGCTCGTAGTTAGTGATGAGTGTCGAGCATCGAGCGTCGAGCCCCTTCAACTTGTGAGAATGCTAGGACTTTACTCGAAGTCGATGCCAAGCATCGAGCCCCTTCAGCTTGTGAGAAAGCTAGGACTTTGCTCGAAGTCTATGCCGAGCGTCGAGCGTCGAGCGTCGAGCGTCGAGCGTCAATACCCTTCATCTTTTGAGAAAGCTAGGACTTTACTCAAAGTATATGCTGAGCGTCGAGCGTCGAGCGTTGAGCCCATTTAGCTTGAGAGAAAGCTAGGACTTTTGCTCAAAGTCCATGCCGAGCGTCAAGCGTTGATCATCGAGACCCTCTAGCTTGTGAGAAATCTAGGACTCTACTAAAAGTTTATGCCGAGCGTCGAGCGTTGAGCCCCTTCAGCTTGTGAGAAAGCTAGCGCTTTTCTCAAAGTAAATGCTGAGCATTGAGTGTCTCTAGCTTGTGAGAAATCTAGTGCTTTGCTCGAAGTCAATGTCGAGCGTAGAGCGTCTCCAGCTTGTGAGAAAGCTAGCGCTTTGCTCGAAGTCAAGGCCGAGCGTCGGGCTTCTCTAGCTTGTGAGAAAGCTAGCGCTTTGCTGGAAGTCAATACCGAGCATCGAGCATCTCTAGCTTGTGAGAAAACTTGCGCTTTGCTCAAAGTCAATGCTGAGCATCGAGCGTCTCCAGCTTGTGAGAAAGCTAGCGCTTTGCTCGAAGTCAAGGCCGAGCGTCGAGCTTCTGCAGCTTGTGAGAAAGCTAGTGCTTTGCTCGAAGTCAATATCGAGCATTGAGCATCTCTAGCTCGTGAGAAAGCTAGCGCTTTGCTCGAAGTCAAGGCCGAGCATCGAGTATCTCTAACTTGTGAGAAAGCTAGCTCTTTGCTCAAAGTCACTGCCGAGCATCGAGCGTCTCCAGCTTGTGAGAAAGCTAGCGCTTTTCTCGTAGTAAATGCCGAGCATTGAGCTTCTCCAGCTTGTAAGAAAGCTAGCGCTTTGCTCGAAGTCAATCGCGAGCGTTGAGCCCCACCAGCTTGTGAGAAAGCTAGTGCTTTTCTCGAAGTCCATGCCGAGTGTCGAGCATCACCAGCTTGTGAGAAAGCTAGCGCTTTGCTCAAAGTCAATACCGAGCGTCGAGCTTCTCCAGCTTGTGAGAAATCTAGTGCTTTGCTCGAAGTCAATACCAAGCGCCGAGCTTCTTCAGCTTGTGAGAAAGCCAGTGCTTTGCTCGAAGTCGATGCCAAGCATCGAGCGTTTCCAACTTGTAAGAAAGCTAGCGCTTTGCTCGAAGTCAATACCAAGCGTCGAGCTCCACCAGCTTTTAAGGAAGCTAGTGCTTTGCTCGAAGTCAATGGCGAGCGTCGAACATCCCCAGCTTGTGAGAAAGCTTGTTCTTTGCTCGAAATCCATGCCGAACGTCGAGCATCTCTAGCTTGTGAGAAGGCTAGTGCTGTGCTCGAAGTCAATGGCGAGCATCGAACATCCCCAACTTGTGAGAAAGTTTCACGCCCCACTTCCCAAAAAGGAATACGGAATACACATACGTGACTAAGTCCAGCGAATGGCTTGCACCATTCATAACCTGTCAGGATCTTTACAACAAGCACAAGAATAATCAAGAGATAACAAGGAGAAATCAACCACTCATGCATATATGAATTAATATACCAACAGGAATTTACTTAAAACAAAATGTAATAATCTCAAATAAACGAGATCTGAACAAGACAATAATTTTGGGTCACATTGCCCAATACAAAATTCATGTAGCAAATTACATTAATTTAAGAATAGTAGGAAAGTAAACATAGCAAGAACTCCAGCAACTAAAATCTCAAATCACCTACGTCATCTGGCAGCTGATCACCAAAATCTGCAATTTAACAAATTGCAGGAAAAAGGAAAGAGAAACAAAACGTCCGTCAATGCAAGTTACAGGCCGCTTATAGTGCAGGCAACAAGTACAGGAAAAGAATAAACAAATATAGAGTAACAGCAGATGTAATTCCTATTTTCCGTATCTGTATTTTTCTACTGTATTTCCATTCCTTGTACTCCATCCATCAATTTGAGATCTGTATTTTGTTTTAGTTCTAATAAAAATAATTTCATTTGTTTCAACTCAATTTTGTGCCAGTATTTATTTCAATTTCATCATTCTCATCAGCTTTGATTTGCTGTTCTTCATGAAGAGTTGATTGTTTCACCTCATCTATTTCATTTCCCCTAACTATATTGAATTTTGACTCAATCTCCTATTGGATCCTACTCAAACCCACTATCTAATATCCCAAAAACCTAAAACCCTTCTATATAAAAACATAACCTACTTAACCCTAACCCTAACCTAATTACTGTGTAAACCTATCTCTTATACAGCCGCCTACCAAACTTCTCCCCCGTCTCCTTCTTCCTCCAGTTTCAATTGGGAACCCAATTTGGAGCTTCGACCCATCACCTCACCACCTCGCCATCGTCCCCTTGCTCCGCTCTCACCCCCATCCTTGTCGTGCTCATCTCCATCACCCTCCACCATCGTCTTCCTCGCCTCATCTCCCTCCTGGACCCATTAGCACCCGCCATCGCCTCCATTACTTTGCAAACCCATCGCCAGTCACCATTACCCCATCGCCTCATCCTCTCGGTCGCCTCGTCCAAGCCAGAAGCCCCGAACTCCAGCCGTTACTTCGCTCCCCAATTTTTGAACCCAAAAATAGAGTGCCTCGTCGTCCCTGGTCGCCGCCGCTGCCTCGCCGACTGCTCCCCAGTCGGAGTCCTCGACGTCGCTGTAACACCCCGAATTCCAAAACCGACTGAATTCGAAGTTCCACCGGATCTTTACTCTTCTCTTTGTACAATTTTATAAGGAAAGTAAAACTTTCACTACATCAGAGTTACATCTTTAAATTACATTTAAACAGGGAAAGTCATCTACAACAATTACATGAACAAAAGTACAACACTTGAAACATTCTTTAAGCAGCTTGCATACTTAATCTTGTCAATCTCTTTATCCTGCATAGAATCTGTGGGCTCATCAGTTCATTCAACTGACGCAAGATATAAAACATCAATTTTCTCTTACATAGAAAGCACACACTTGTCATAAGCAAAACTACGGGGACTATCCTATAGATGTCGTGTTGTGCTGTGCACTTAGTCCTTAATGCAGTTGTTATGTTATATGACACTAATGCGCACTTGTTCGGATTCTATGCAACCCATACTACATATGTAATACCCTAAACTTTCATTTTAAGAAAATATTGATTTTCACGTGTTGTACATGTGCAAATTTCATGTGTATATTTATTTATTTATTTTTATATATAAAATTACATCTTTTACGAACAATTATTTTCTTCCTTTATTTTTTCTAAAAGCCTATTTTATAAAGCCTAAACACTATTTTCTAAATTTGAGCCCATTTTAATAATTCTTTATTTTATTATTTTGGCCCACAAGCCTAAGCCCACTAATTGTGAAGCCCACAAATTAAATTAATCAATTAAATGGTCACACTTGTCATGTAGACACAAAATGTGAACAATTTGATTAATTAAAACTGTACAACTTCAAATAGGGGGTACTAGGGAGCACGTGCATGCACGTAGTGTGCAATGCACACCATTGGTAGGCCGGGTATGCTTAGGATCATGGGAAGTGGGTGTGTGTGTGCATGGTTAGTTTATTTGAGTGTGGGTGGTTGCTACAACTTCCTCTCCTATCCTAGCCATCCATCCTTTAACCGTCTAATGAATCCTAGCCCTCCAATCTATCCTAGAATTAGTATAAATACCCCCTCCCCCCTATCTACATGTATTCTACACTAAGAAATCAATGAAAGAAGAAACTATATAGGAGATATATATTAGTGTGAGTGTGAGTAATGTGGGTGTCCCTACCATTGGAGGCCGGCCATCATTCCCCACACAAGGAGCTCTCGGTTTGGCAAGGAAGCAAGGAGAAGGAGGTTCTTTTGCACCGCAATCTAGGAGGAGAAGGCACTCTCTCGCAATCTAGGAGACTCTAGGGGCTTTAATTGGCTTTTTTTCTTCAAAGAGGTGGGTGTTTCTCATGATTTCTATAGTAGAAATCATGCTAGGAATGAAATTGAATTTTTATTATAGAGCAATTAGTTTAAATGAAATACATGTTTGCCTAATTAGAGAAAAATTGATAAACTAGTAGATGTATGTTAATTTGATTACTAGATTTATTAATTATGAGTAAAAGTGAATGTTCTCATTGCTTCTAATGTTAGTATGCATGCTAAGTATGTTTTAAATGCAAGTATGTGAATTTAACTAGTAAAAGTTAGAACCATGTTTGTTGATTAAAGTATTAAAGTAGAACGATATATTAGAGATGAATTGATGGAATAATTTATTAAGAGATGATTGTTAATTGTTGTAGTAGAATTCTCCATTGTTATATGTGTCATATGAGTATTAGAATGAATGAAAAGAATGTATTTTTGCAAACAAATAATTGAATGCATCAAGTGTAAATTAGTGGATAAAAATATAAGTTTTGTTCATTAAGAAATATGATTTTGTGTTCTAAAAACATCATAGTTGTCAATAAATAAGAGAACATTATTGTAGTGATTTTGTGTGGGAAACTATCTTTAATAGTATGCTTTAGTTTTCAAATGTCGAAATTTGTGTTTATGGAATACAAACTAAGGCTAAAATGTATGTTTTTAAAGTGCTAAAAATACCCTTAAAAATACTGGTTACTATAGAATTAAATGTATTTTAATTCTGGAAAATTTTGTTTTCAAAAGAGGAGAAAAAGAGGAAATTTTGTTTTGGGAATTTTTGAATTATAGTTATGAACAGAGAGCAAGATCAAAACCCATTTATTTATTCTCTAATCGATATGTCCCCTTAGACCAATTGGCCGGCAGTACTTTCGGTCGCCACAGTAAGGGGGAGGTCTCGGGTTCAACACTGGGCTTTTGTTTTTTTTTTTTTTTGATTAAAAACCCAAATTGCCGAGAATGGATACATAGGGATTATAACCCATAGTTAAAACGTTCGGCGGCTTTGGCGCGGTGGTCTTGTGCGCTGTCTGTTTCACCGCTGGTTGTAGGTTCGATTCCGGTTGGGGGATTTGAGTTTTAAAAAAAATATTTTTTTTTTGTGTAGATTATTTGTGATTAACTGAATTTTAAAAATAGATAAAAATTGGAAAAATTATGTTTTAATTTACTGAAAATTATTAGAACTTTATAAGAAAAATTTATGTAACTTTGATAAAGTGTGATTAAGAAATTGGGGTTTTTGCAAGAAAGGACTTCCTTTTGAAATTAAATTGTCCTTTTAAATAAAAGAAAAATAAATGAAATATTTGAGTTATAAAAGAATTAGTAATGAGAAATTTTTGAAAGTGTGATTGATGTGGACTTCTAATTCGTGCTTGTAGTAGGATTTGGAATGAAAATAATAGATTTGTGGAATACATGAATTATTGATTACTACTAGTATAAATTTATTCTTGCACATAAATTGCACGTGAAATTGAATTATTGTTTGTGATGAGTTATGAAAGATGTGAATACATGAATACTATGCTTATGAAATATGAATTGTGATTAATCTTGAAAAGACCTTATGAGTATGAAAAGCTCGATATTATAATTATGAGTTGAAGTTGAGAATTAGAGTATAGCCAAGCCTTATACCGGTAATAAAGAAAATGTGAAAATGATATTTGAAATGAGAAGACCAAGGTTTGGGTCATGCGAATTAAGTGAATAAGATCAGTATAGTGGAAGTGCTACACTCTAAGAGTTGATTTTATTCATGATTCAGTTAAACTATGGATTAGATATATTGTGAAGATGTAATGAAAGTAAGAGAAAAATATTGAGTATGAGGGCCATTTGATTGGCGGCATGAGAGTATTCACAGGATGTCCCATGATGAGTCATGATAGGGCATGGATACTGCTCCAGAGTACCGTCCCTGGTGGCGATGCTCGTAGGGTGTTTGACGATTGCGGGTGGCATCATGTCTATGGTAGGAGCTGAATTACCACAGGATGCCTGCATGATGAGTCATGTGACAGTGCTTTGGGATTCCCTCCAGGGTGCCTATACATGAGTTCGTAGGTCAGAAAATATTTAGGATACTTACCGTAGTTACGGTAGTAGATTAAGTCATGACGAGGGATTGAACCCTACAAGATGAAGAACGGTTAAGGGCTTGCCTTCGGACCTATGTAGTATGGGCTGCATAGACTCTGAACAAGTGCGCATTAGTGTCATATAATACAAATAATTGCATTAAGTACTAAGTGCAAATTCACAACACGACATCAATAGGATAGTCCCTTTAGCTTTGTTTGTGAACAAGTTTGTGGTTTGCTAAGTAATGAGAATTGTTATACTGTTTCCGGCATAGAGAGGATGGCCGCGTGTAATATTTCATCAGTTGAATGAACTGATGCGCCCACAGTTTTATATGCAGAGTAAAGATGCTTGACAATTGAAGTATACATGCTGCGCAAGATTGATTTAAATATTGTTTCATGTAAATTATTGTAAAATTGCTTCCGCTGTGACA